>CAXIVR010000010.1:87892066-88609566 GCA_964035755.1 Teleogryllus oceanicus
TGGATGGCAGATTGAGTAATTGGTTGCGGATGAGTAGCAACAATTATTTCATACGAACCCGACGACCGAGGTTGCGGGATTTGCATTTGTTTGTAATATATATGAAGACAGTAATTGATAATCAGGAATTCAAGTGTAACCTTTTTCTGGCCCTCCAGATTGTTCATAAATTCGGAAAATGGTTACGATTAACTTATGTTATTTAGTAACTATTAAAATCAAAGACGTTTGAATATATACAATAATAAATAACAAATTGTTGGAGAAAACAAAATAAAACCAAATATAATAAGGAAAATAAAAATAAAATGGCTGTTTGGAGAATCGAATTCAATCGCTGTTTGGAGGATAATTCTAAAGATTGGCTTCTCTCATAAGACGTTTTCCGTGGTTTCTGCAATAAACACTATGTGAAAACCGTAGCACTATCTTAACCCCTGTGCTATAGAGGGGGCAGTCAAATTACCACAACGCATATTTTATTATATTATTTTTTTACAATTGTGATATCATGTGTAGTCTTTTTCCTTATCTACCTAAGACATCTTGTTTTAATAACCTGTTTTCTTGGCGTGAAGTCATTTCACGGCATGAATACCTGGAGTTACTACGTCCTACGCCCACCTGGTATTGGACGTTTGGGATTTACTAACATATTTTGAGGTTATGTTATCAGCGGGATATGGGAGGTATTTATTTATTTATTTATTTATTTATTTATTTATTTATTTATTTATTTATTTATTTATTTATTTATTTATTTATTTATTTATTTATTTATTTATTTATTTATTTATTTATTTATTTATTTATTTATTTATTTATTTATTTATTTATTTATTTATTTATTTATTTATTTATTTATTTATTTATTTATTTATTTATTTATTTATTTATTTATTTATTTATTTATTTATTTATTTATTTATTTATTTATTTATTTATTTATTTATTTATTTATTTATTTATTTATTTATTTATTTATTTATTTATTTATTTATTTTACGTAAAAAACAGTTGAAATTGCGTATGACGTGAGTGTGTGTAACGCGTATGAGGTAGTGTTGTGGACACGTCTACGAAGTGCTATTATAATAGTTGTGCGTTAGCATGTGTACATGTCGTAGGATTAGTCTTGAAGGATTTAAAAAGTTATTAATTCTTCACAATCCAGACAATTGGTATAAATAGGATCATGAAACGTACAGATTGTTTTATGAGAATGATGATAAAGTAGAGGTTCGAGGGTTGCTGAAGACGAGGAAAACGTCAATTATGACGCACACACCAGCTCAGCAACTGCTGAAGAGTATCGCGTGAAAGAGAGAATACAAATAGTACAAAGTGTTCTAAAAGTGACGTGATTTGGCATCCGCAAACTGTTCGCCGCGGACGAAGACCTGCTTGTGAAATATATTGTTGAAATTGCTTAATGTTTTATTAATATATCTAAATAATGTTTAATCGGCATAACCAAAACAATATAACGACATTTACGATAAAAATATTAAGCCTATATTGAATTTTCCCCGGGTTACTCCCCTTGGTATTGAGATATACAAACATTTTCCTCTCTCTACACATTTATCTGCTAAAGATCTTAGCGTCCGGCTTGCTGGGTCAATGGGTCACGATATATTATAATCCTTATTACCTCTATAATGGATTATAGGATCCGCCGACTATACAGCGCAGCTGGGAATCTGAAATAGAATGATTCTATTCCTAGTTCATTACTGTTTGGATTGACTAAATGAAAGATCACTTTCTTTTCTAAAGAACAAAATTCAACAAAGTTTATTTTTACGCTTTTAGCAAACAATTTAGTGAATTTACAATTTTTAGGTCTTTGATCAAGATATCTTTCAATTTACAATTTATACCGCGGTTAACTTATCTTTTCTTCGTTGATGTCCCTCGTAGACTTCTCAGTCGAAATATCTTGGAGCTTGCCGTAGTCCAAAGTTCCACGAAATCCTCTTCTGCCCCTATCCAAGCTGGTCTCAAACTATCAAAATTATCAGTTCCGATTACGTCCTATGACATAGTCCCGAACTCGATTACCACTCCCGACAAAGTTCCAATTTATACATCAATATTGCTTCCACATGAAAATATCTGCAATATCATTCACTGTCCTTAAAATTTCACTGATAACCCAATTCTATCTAGATTGTACTCGTTCCCTCTCACGAATTTTGAGTCTCACAACCTACGATCAGTTCAGAAGCGCGTTTCCGAGCAGAATGAAATCTTCCTGCATGATTCATCCCTCGAAGACTTCGTATTAAACTACCTTCATTTTTTCCATAACATTTGACCGTCCTTCTCTCACCCAGCCAATCCATACGTTCGTTATATTTTGGTGTAGCTGACCTTTTGATCGTCTAAACCTCTTCGCCCAATCCCAAATTTTCTACTTTCGGCACCAAGCCATCTCTTAATGCATTTAGAAAAACAAAAACTACATTGTTTATTCACGGTCGTTGCTAAGCTCTAGCTCTCGTGATATTTCGTAATGCATGTTCCACCATATTGTCTACAAATATATGTTAGTTTATTTTAACGTGACTATCGCTATGTCACAGTATGCGATGTGAGCAAAACACCTCAGTAGTTGAACAAACGGGTTGCGAACTGCACGCGATCTATTCTTCCTTTCCTTTTCCTATCCTCTCACACTTACTTCATGCACTAAACTACCACATACGACGGGAGAGCAGTCGAAGATTTAGAGATTTGTACCTGAAAGTAGAAATGCCCCAGAAGCCGAGATGCCGGTCAACGCCGGATCTCACCATCCGTTAGAAGAAAATCAACACTACTTCCCAGGATAAAACATTCACTACACTAACGGAACTTATGACCACAGCAGATGTCGTACCCGAAAACATCAATAAATGCGTCCGTCACGAGACTTTTCAAAGTTGTCGTGGCTTTCCTCTCATAATTCGTCGTATCTACTACCTCCCGTGTCCCGCGTTGGCGGTTAATTTTCCACAAAAATGTATTAACCAGGAAGAGGCATTCGCACCCTACCGCGGAGCCCACATGTATTCTATTGTATCCTCACCCCGTCTTTGGCAACCTCTCTTCCTTTCTCACTTCCCGCCCCAAACTTCAAGCACATCACAACTAAAAATGATGAATAAATCCTAACTAAAAAATAAAATACAGGTTCTCAATAATTGTTTTCAGAATTTTATACAGAATGACCGAAGGCACTTCAAAACTTCGAAAATAAGCCCCTTAGACAATTTTACTCATATTTTGTCGAATTAACACCTGGGTTATTCCGAATGGCAGAGCCGCAATAAGCATTCAAAAGTTGATTTGGAAAATTAAATTTTAATGCAAAAATTTGCATTGCAGAATCATAAACACTTCGTAAACATGCGAATTGCTTATTATTTGCAAAGAAATAAATATATTTGTTCAGAAAGAAAAAATAACACAGAAACAAACTAAAGGTGCTTCAAAATCGCACAGACTTCCTCGCAGCAATTTTTTCTAATTTTCTAAGTGTGGACTGGCATCACGGTCCTGCTCTATTCTCTGACCAGCTGCCATCTATTGTTACCCAGAGAACATTTTTTTACCTTTTCTAAACTTTTCAATTGCTTAATGGCAGAAATAACACATTTCTTCAAGAATATTAAGAATCGTACTAAATAGAAATATTATTAATGAAATCGAAGCCTTTTTTAAGAAAATGGCAATTAAGCTTGTGCGAAATTTCCAAATGCGAAAATTGAAGCTCTTTTCATATGAATCTATTGAGATTTTCAAGAACGTCATTTAAATTAATTTAAATAAAAATCATCTAAAAAATTTGAAAAAAAATACATTTTGAAGTTTATGAAAAAACAAAGAAATACACCGAAATAAACATTACTTTATATCAAACAGTGCCATTACCATTATCCGTTGGAAAAAATCTGAAGAAAAAATTTGGAGCATTTTTGAGAAAATGACGTTCGAGCGTTTCTGAAAGTGTTGAATTTTCAGCTCATTTTTACAGAAAACTGTTAAGTTTTCAAGAAATATTATGTGACATTATTTAAAACACATATACACAAGTACAATAACGTAAAGAAATCGCGTCTAATGTACTAAATATTTTTGATGTGAGAGACAAGTCAAAAAATTACATTTTTGTAATTTTTGGAAACATGAAAAGTATATGGCGTTTATATCATCGCATAGAGTTCGTTTGTCCCCTCACCCTACAAAAATTAAATAAAAAATCTGTAGCCGTTTTTGATAAAATCCTGTTTTTGTTATTTCATTTAATTACAAATATTGCACACCATATTGCAAAAAAAACTGCCAAAATGTTCAGAACGACATGAACTTAATGAAGGAACTACTCTGACTATATTCAGTTTTTAATTGTGGGAAGACGCCGAAAATATCCAAAGTTTGCAATTTTCCAAAATTCCAAAATCCGTTAAAATAGGACCTATCCACCTTTATAAATGAATTTTACTGTATTCTTCCAAGAAATCTAAGGAAAAAGTTTTGAGCTTCTTTTTAAAAATTTTGAAAATGTTTGGGGGGCTTCATGTAAACTACTCCCAAATCTTTAAGAATGTGTTTCAAAATCTCAAAGCTTCAACTGGAGCCAGATAGACAGGAATTTCTTCAATTTGGAAAATTCCTAAGCACGGTTTTGTCGCTAGTAGTGTTCACAGACGGACAAACGGAAAGGAGTATAGACGGACGGACGGACGTTTTGCTTTTAATTGGTTTTTCGGCATCAAGGAACCATAAACATTTTGGCTACACCACGCGTTAGTGGATTTTTTCTTAATTTAACAACTGCTTTCGTGCACTTTTTTGTTATCAGATCTCGGCAAAAATAATTTTCCGCCGAATATCCGCCGTTTTCTCTGTTAAATTTCAAAACTAACTTTTCCAAAATGCATCCTCTCATCGACATCTGAGAAGTCATCTGTGCATCCGAGAAGAATCTCTTATTGTATTGTAGTTAGTTTTGTAATTTAAGTTAACTGTTATACTGGTACATGTCATATTTTTATGATAAAATGGGAAAAAACCCATCTTAAAGTGTACATTTTTATAGTCTATGGCCATAGACAGACTCAGGGTGATGTACTTTTTGATATTGTTTACATTTAAGAGGAGTTATTTGGGTCTAAAGGTAAATTAAAAAATTATGATCAAAAATTTCATATTATAAAACAGGTTTTCATTTATTGTAAACAATACAGATGTTTTAGCCATGCAGGCTAATAAAATATGAAATTTACATAAAATTTGTGATATTTTAGACACCTTGTTTGGCCTCATAGCCTTAGAATTAAAAATTATTAACAAAATAAAAATTTATTTGTATGCAGGTATATAGTTCGCCTGCCGCCTGCTAGATAGGGCTAGTACTTATCGATTTCTAAGAATGTTTATTATGAGTGCCTAACAAGCTGCTTGCTCTTTGTACTACGATCGATTTGTGACTCGTCACATCTCGATGCATGTTGTTCCCTCTCCCCTCGGGGAGAAGCTATTTAAGCGCCTGCGAGCGCTGCCTCTACCGCTTTTGCGCACACGCTTTTGCGTACGCGCTTTGGGCTTTTATGACTTCTGACAGGTCTTGGTCCATTTTGCTTCGGCGCGTAGACTCCGCCCGACCGCGCGTCGGTTTTTATCGGCTTCGGCCGACAGGGTAACATGGTAACGGGTGTCATTAGTTGTAAATTCTACTTTATGTTGTTGTAATGAATTTTGTAGCGGCATTTATGCCGTACTTGTGATGGAATTGGATTGGTGTACAATGTTTAGAATTACGCATAATTTGTAAGTTTCTTGTTTAATGTTGCGCATGTGCTGATTTTTGCCTTTGGGTTTGTCATGACTGTTTCGCGTCGAGCCATTGTTTGTTGGCGGCGACTCAGTTTATTCTAATAGTTGTGTATCTGTACTTGCCATATTTCGGCAGTCAGAATTTTGTATACGCATGCCGTGTCGAGTCTATTGTTAAAGGCGGCGGTATTGTGTGTGGTTGCGTGTCTAGGCACAGTGCGGCGCAATCACTTGTTTGTTACATAGTGTGTGCACATTATCTGAATTGTTTGTTGATATGTTGCAGCATAACTACTAGCTTCACGTCCTTAGTAAGACGCTGGACGCTTGGGACCTCTGGAGCACTTGTTCGTCGACGGAGCTAGGGCCCGTACGGTGTATCCGTGGCTCATTTGTACGTTCCGTCCTTGGCCCCGTGAGCTTGCTTGTTGTACGCAGCTCGGGCAACAAGCTGCTGTCGGCATTTGGCCGGCCGTTGGTTCAGCAGCTTTGTGTGGTAAAAATCAGCACAACACACACATGTGTGAGGTATTGAGTGTAAGCGCATCAAAAATCCAATCCAATTCCATCAAAGTGTTAAGTGTGACACCCTGAAAGTTACCATGTATGTTTTGTTCCTGTTTTTTGTATGTTTCAATGGGCATTTATTACATTAGGTTTTTTCATTGTTGTCTCCAGCTCAAATGAGCCTTTGAAGTCTGTAATTCAGTTTAATGCCTTCTTGTTTGTAGGTATATTTCCATGTTTGTTGCAGTGTGCCATTTAAATTGTTTAAACTTTTGTAATTGAAAGGCCCCTATGTAAAGGCCTTTGTCATTTTTGATAAAGTACGTAAGTCGTCGGCACTCCTAAAGTGGATATTTTGTTCGACGCCGTTTGTAATTCTGTGTTATTCCTCAATTATAGATGTGTTTTCCTGTTTGAGGAATATTATAAGATTGTTATTTATTGTAATAAAAGTGTTGGTTAATGTACTTTGATTGTTTCCTCTTAGTAATCATTAACCTTTCTTTCCCTGGCAATTCAATGTTTATTCGATAGCTTCGAATCTGTAAAGCGTACTCCCTATTGGAATATACGCACTTCATTTTGCGAGGTCACGCCTTAGGAGTTTTTCTGTGTTAACTCCGCTGAACCTTAGGCTCAACTAAACGTGGTCAGCCGGCATATTTGTTGTTAAATTGCTTTAAAAGTAAAGTAATTTGTTTGTTCCTGATTATATCAGGTGGCGACCGTGAATTCATTTGTATTCGCAGACTTTGCGATTTGTGTCCACAACTTCTGTTGTGTTTGATATGCCGGACCTGATAATGTGAGTAATATGTACTTACCTTATCAACAAAAGTAACATTCTCTCAAAGCATTACATAACTTTCTCTATACTACATATATTACTTGGTATATAGTACGTATACGAGTACTGTACATACATATACTCTATGTACGTAAGTTACTATTAATGCTATAGAATGGCACAGACTTTCTCGTAGACTTTCGTCTTTCAGATTCTTTTGTTTTCTAATTTCCTGGTGTTTAGTTCCTTAACGATTTTCCTCCGGGGGATTGACATTACTCTAAAAAATTTTTTAAAGTCATTTGAAGCACATCCAAATACAATTGCAATCATATACTCAAATTGATGGAAAATTGCATGAAAAAAGAATTTAAAATTCATTTTTGAGTTTTAAAATAAAAAAAAGGTTTTTAAAATTTTTGAGCGTTTCGTGAAATGTGGAATTTTGAGCTCGTTGTAAGTGAAAACTATGGAGTTTTACTGAAAGCTTATATGACATTATTGAAAATAAATTTTACAATATATTTTGACATTTGAAAATTGATTTTATTACATCGAAGCGAATATTTTAATAACAATTTTTGCAAAAACGCTATTTTCTTTCTGTATTCAAAATGAATGTATATCGCTTAGGATAGGGATTTCGGAATTTTGAAACCCGGCACAGAATTAAATTCTTCCTGTAGAACGTCATACAGTTTTTAACTGTTTTTGAAGTAAAATAAATAAATATGTAAATAAATTAATGCACATGCACTCAAATATTATAAAGTGAAGGAATTGCCTATACTGTAAATATTACTTACGGTAGATACAAGTCAATGGAACATTTTGTAAATTTTCAAATCACAAAAATTGATGAATATGTCGTTTAAATAGTCGTGAAGGGTACATTTGGCTCTACCTTACAAACAATTTAAAGAAAAATTGAGCCGTTTTCGAGAAAATCTTGCTTTTGTAATTTATAAATATTGCAAATATTACACGCACTATTGCACGAAAACTACTAACATTTTTAGAAAAATCTACATGACTTTAATGAAAGAACTATTTATGGGCAAAAAAATTCATATGAAAGGAAAAATCTGTCTTTGACTTCATAAATGTAAGATGTCCCCGAAAAAATTCAAACTTTTTCAATTCTGGAATATTAAGTGTTAACCTGAAATCGGATAAATCCACCTTATTATGTAATTTTTTCTTAAGAAAAAATTTGTAACATTTATGTAAAGAAAAACTTTAAAACATTTTTTTGAAAAACTTAAGTAATTATCCGGAGGGTTTCATGTAAAGTACCCCGAAATTTTAAAAATAGTTTTTCAAAATTCAAAGCTACAACTAGTTCCAGATGGACTAACGTTTCAATTGCGAAAAGATTCTACGCTAAAGACAGACGTTTTGAAATACTCACTTTTTCGGTATCAGGGAACCCCAAAACATGTACTTTCGTTGAAATGTCGAAATCGAATATCCGCAGCACTACATAACTGTCTTTGTACTACGTATATTACGTCGTGTAGAGAAAGTACGTACACGAGAAAGTAAAATTGATGGGTATTGGATCCTAAGTTATTCATAGACGCAATATTTGTACGCATCCTTCTCGTCTCATCATCTTTCTGGGGATGTATTCAGTTCCGAAAATTTTTCTGCAAACACTGTTACTTTTCTTTACATACTTGTGACCAAATGAAGCGCTCTTGTTATCAAATTAAAAAAAGCAACTGAAAGTACTTTTTTCTATTAAAGAGGATTATACAACGATACATGAGAATGTATAAGCACAGCTGCTATTAGTTTTACGAAGTTAATAAATAGGTCCTTTTATTGAAATCTGAACGTGTAGATGGTGTCAACTCATCATTCTACCGGATATTAGACTCGATATACTTGATTTCCCTTGCTCTATAATGAATGGAGATGGTTACTAAATTAAAAGAAAGGTTTTTCTTTATTAATTGAAAGTGTACAATTTTGAACAACATTTCTCAACCTAATATGAACTTCAAAACGTATAGACATTATTTTAGAGGTAAACGGAAAAGAATTTTAATGAATTTTTTCTTGAAAAAGTAGAGAAATTACCTGTAGGTTTTCATAGAACATTTTGAAAACGTTATACATGTAAAGTATTGGAGCCACAGTCGTGTGCGGTAAGGCGTAAGGCCAGCACCCGACCTGAGACGTCTTGGGGGTGGCGAACACATTCACCAGATGGTCGACTAGCTCAGTATAGACGTCCCAGTGTGACACAATAAATAAAAAAATAGGGGCAGGGTCGAAGATCGTTTATGGATTGATGCAAAAATTACAAACAACTCGGGTGAGAATCACTTTTCACTAAATTCAGAATATATTCAAAAATATTTGCTGCTATGACAAATACATACAATGGCACACAGAAAAATCAAATACAGAATACTCTTGACTGAAAAAAACACACTAATAACACATACACAATTTCCTACTTTCATCTACAACCCAATTGTTTAACAAACACACTTTCAGAAATTGAAAGAATCGTTAAAATATTACTTTTACAAAATTTGAAAGAAACACACATTGAAAATCAAAAATTAATACTTTTCCTTAACATTACTTTTACAACAAAAGGAAACTCTTTCTCTCTCTAAAATCCAGAGAATTACTATTATTATAATTATACTTTACACAAACTCTTAATCACTATATTACAATATTTGATCTTGAAATCCTTTTTGAAAGAAAAGATTGATTCTGTTCTCACGTATTAGAAGTCGGAAACAAATGTACTTTTACTTTCTTATCTTTTAAGCGTGGTAAATCTGTTATTCTCCCTTTTCTTTCTACGTGATAGATACAGAATGAGCTTTCTTATTAAACTGAATCACCCTATCCCTACAAAACATTTATTTGGAACGACCTTACTGTGTTCTCGGCCGCGTAGAGCAGTCCACTTTGCTTCCTTCTACACCTTTCCACTGAGCTGCTTCTGGCCTTGAAGCGTCGTGGCCTCGGCTGAGAACGCTGTTGCTCCCTCAGAAATCGCTCTTCTTCTTCTCGTTCAAGTTTTATATGCTTGAATACTCATATGAATTTTACTTTATTTTCGATTACAGTTAATGACCAACTGATATTCAGAGGAAAATGAATCCAGAGATCACCCCTTTTTATATGAGCACCAACTTCAAGAGAGTATTTAAATATACGAAAAGCATGTGAGAGAGAAAAAAAACTGGAAAGAGAAATGAATGCAAGCTATTAATTACTGCCATCTATTCAAAACTCCACTCCCTAATTCTTCCATTATAAATTCATAACGTTTCTTATTATCTTTCTTCTAAGATTATGTTTAAATCAATTTATAACAGAATAATTACCTCTCTGGTCTTCTAGAAGAGTTTTCCTCAAAAGCTGCAAATCTGAAATCCGCTGCAATGTCACTTCCTGGGGTACTGTTTTCCATACGTCCGCCCAGTTCAGCTGTCCCTTTCAGAAAGAACTTTTCTTTCATCCGACCTCCGGTCTCCCCTTTTGGTAAAAGGGGGCGGTCTCTTTTGTTCAAATTCTAATTTTTCCAAATCCATCCAAGTGCTGGCGCGGTTCAAATTTATTCTTTCCTCGCTTCCTTAGGGCGGTATAGACACGTTTGGGAATCTAAGAAAACGGGCGGTCTATAACCCTTCTTTCGAAAAAGATTTTATGAATTTGATTTCATATGCCTTAAAATCTTTTCACTAAAATTTATGTCTTTCTTTTTCTTGATTCTAGAACGTCGAGCAATCTTGTTCTCTTCCTTCTGTACTTTACCCTTTTTCTTCTTCCTCATCTTCCTTCTTCTTTCCCTCTTTTTTTTTCTTTTTTTTTTTTATTTTCAGATTCTTGTTTTATTTATCTGTTTGTTCATCATTTTCACTTATTTCATTTTTAAATGGTCGCAAATTGGAAATTGTATTTTCCCGGGATTGATCCCACTTCATCTAGTGCTTTCGACAGAAGAAATATTGCAGTGTGATGGCGAAATTAGGAATAAATCTTTAATAATTGACGCAACCTAACAAACTTTTGTTGTTTCGTGTTTTTTGGTGAAATTTTTATCTATCTCTGCATTTTTTCCATATTCATTTTGACCCCGTTAACTGTCACATCATAACCCAGGAACTTAATTTGTTTAGTAGAAATTACTTTTCCCAAATTCGGGAAATTATTTAATCAGACGTTTCAACAAAATATCTAGCTTAGTCATGTGTTCTTCAAAGTCTTAGAATACACAAGAGTCATCAATATAGATAAAAACATCGCGGGACATCTTCCAATGATATTGTCAGACATTGTACAAGAAGATGCACTGTTCTTGAGTCCAAATGGCATTCTTTTGAAGACATACGAAATTCCCGGTGAATAAATCCTGTATATTGTCTACATTCAGGTGCTATCGCTATTTGCCAATACGATGCAGTGAAGTCGGTTGAATCCAACCACTTGATGCCGGATAATTGATTAGTTAAACTTCTACACGCAACGGTCTGTCTCTGTAGGTAAGGTAAACTTGATTCAATGCTTTGCACCCAAACACAACCTTATTTTTCCCCATTACTTTTTCTACGAGCACTATCGGATTTAGATAAGAGGTTTGATCATGATGATATCATCTTTGACCATGGTAGAAAATGAGCTTATCCACCCTTCCTTATGTTTTTCTGAATGACATTTTGGTAACCCGTGAATGGTGTTTTATCTGTTAATTCTATTTTGAATTGAAAATCTTACGGGATTCTTTTTTTTGAAACCACCTTTTGATTCCTAAGTAATCTAGTTAACTGTTTTTCTGATATGCATTGAGATTTATGTTGACAGTTCATCATCAAATGAGATTAATTGATTGATAATATCCCCACCCTTTTCCCACTAGATTGTTCTATTTGGTTTATGGATGGCGTGTCGAAACAAACCTTTCTAATTTTCCGACTCATGCCCCAGGATGTACTTGGTCCTGTATTTCGGTTGGAAAACCCTCTATCAATAGAATTTTTTCTATTTCATCCTAGACATCCCTGTTTTGTCTGTATAAGTTGGTTTTTCTTGGTAATGTTTCGGTTTGTAAGTTTCTCCTGTTTCGTTTTGTTTACATTATGTTGTTGCTGTCTGTTATTGACTTTTTAGGATCATTAGCATTTGCCCTGCTTTCGTAACCTTTCATTATAACGAAGTGCATCATACAACCTAGCTGCTTATTAATTTTTCAGTGACTTTGGGAAGAGATTTTAAGAAAATTTTGCTGAGAAGGAAAATGACGTATTAATAAACAGACAATTTCATCCGGTATCGTGGGAGTACATAATTTGAAACAAGCAAATTTTCTCCGTTGCATATTCCTGCATGGACATCGAATTTTTCTTCCACGTACCATACATCATGTAACTTTAAAATTGATTTGAGTTTCGTTTTTCCCAATATCTCGAATAAAATTTTCTTTAGTTCGCCATAGTTTTGGGAAACTTCCAAAACTATCTGCCCAGATTCGTGCATTCCCGCAACATCTGATAAACGATTCTAGTTTTCTTACTGTCCGGAACACAATTTAAAGAAAGAAATTATCTATTCTTTCATAAATAAAAGGGATTTTATTCCTGCACTGAAATTAGAGTACACGGTAATGAAACATACGTGGCTGAAATCTTCCTCCACTCGGTAATTTTTCTAATTGATTCTTCAGTTCTACTCTTCATTCTTATATGCATTAATTTGATGCTGTAGAACCCCATCCTTTTCAGAAAAAAGTTTATTCCACTATCTTAATTATTAGCTTGAACCTGAACTTGTTCAGTAACTAATTTTTGAACTTTTCTACCCTTGTTCACCTCAATCTGCCTGTATACGGCGGTTATAAGATCCGATTGTGTTTCGATCCTAGTTTCAAATTTCGTTACTTGATCCACTTTTTTTTCCAATTCAAGTCCCAGCTCCGTGAATTTTTCTCGTTCTCGTGTTCCGTGCAATTCTTGCTGAACTCGCTCTTAAATTCGACCTTCCACTGCTCCGCTAATTCAGTAAACTGTGCTTTAAATTTTCTTTTAACTTCCTATTATTTTCTTCTAATTTTGTGTCGAATTCGTGAATTTTGTTTCCAATGCATTTATTGCGAGTTATTTTCCTCTAATTTGGTTTCAAAGTAGCCTTGTTCTCCTCTAGTTTAGTTTCCAAAGTAACCTTGTTCTCCTCTTTGTTTAGTTTCCAATGCATTTATTGCCCAGTTATTTTTTCCCAATTTAGTTTCCAAAGTAACCCCTAATTTTTTATGGTTTTCTGTTTTTCCTCCCTGCATGACTAACTCACATCTAATTGTTGCATAAATTGACTATTAATCGTTGCATCATTGAATTAGCTCTCTTGAGGTTTCGTTCTTCCCCATCCTGATCTCGTGTTGGCGTTGGTGTGATTCTGTCCGGGGCGTCTCACTAGTTTCTCCTGCCGTTCCTAGTTCTACTCCTGTCGTTTCCTCCCGATCATCGTACCTGGTGCTTGTCCCCAGTTTCTATCGCTTCTGATTTCAGGTTCCTTCCACGGTAGGTAAATTCCTAGCCACGTTATACTTATCTGCATTTTGAATCTATTAACTGCCCAGAATCAATCAATCTTTTCCCAGACACCATACACCTCTCACAAAAAATTTCCCCAGAAATACCAAACACAATTGAAACTGATAAAACTCTCATATAATAAATATCCTTTTCGAAAAAAAAAAACCCTCCTGAAATAACACACTTTTTACTCCAACACACTGGTCAGAAATTTTAGTGAACTGTGATTCAATTGTACTAGTAATTTTAGTTACACCAAATTTTGGTCTCATTTATTCCCAAATCGAGTTTGTCAAATGCATCCAATAATCGAGCCCCGCTTATGGGCGCCAATCGAGCCACAGTCGTGTGCGGTAAGCCGTAAGGCCAGCAACCCCACCTGAGACGTCTTGGGGGTGGCGAAAAACCCCCAGATGGTCGACTAGCTCAGATAGACGTCCCAGTGTGGACACACAAATAAAAATAGCAGGGTCGAAGATCGTTTATGGATTGATGCAAAAAATTTCAAACAACTGGGGGAGAATCACTTTTACTAAATTCAGAATATATTCAAAAATATTTGCTGCTATGACAAATACATACAATGGCACACAGAAAAATCAAATACAGAATACTCTGACTGAAAAACACACTAATACACAATACACAATTTCCTTTTCATCTCAACCCAATTGTTTAACAAACACACTTTCAGAAATTGAAAGAATTTAAAATATTACTTTACAAAATTTGAAAGAAAACACATTGAAAATCAAAAATACTTTTCCTTAAATTACTTTTACAAAAAAAGGAAATCTTTTTCTCTAAAATCCAGAGAATTACTATTATTATAATTATACTCTTACACAAACTCTAATCACTATATTACAATATTTGATCTTGAAACCTTTTTTTTAAAGAAAGATTGATTTGTTCTCACGTATTAGAAGTCGGAAACAAATGTACTTTTACTTTTTTATCTTTTAAGCGTGGTAAATCTGTTACCCTCCTTTTCTTTTTTACGTGATAGATACAGAATGAGCTTTTTTTATTAAACTGGGAAACACCCTATCCCCACAAAACATTTATTTGGAACGACCTTACTGTGTTCTCGGGCGTAGAGCAGTCCACTTTGCTTCCTTCTACACCTTCCCCCGAGCTGCTTCGCCTTGAAGCGTCGTGGCCTCGGGTTGAGAACGCCGTGCTCCTCAGAAATCGCCTCTTTTTCCGTTCAAGTTTTATATGCTTGAATACTCATATGAATTTTACTTATTTTGATTAAATTAAGACCAACTGGATATTCAGAGGAAAAAGAACCTAGAGATCACCCCTTTTATATGAGCACCAACTTCAAGAGATATTTAAATATAAGAAAAAGCATGTGAGAGAGAAAAAAAAAACTGAAAGAGAAATGAATGCAAGCTATTAATTACGCCATCTATTCAAACCCACTCCTAATTCTTCCATTTTAAATTCATAACGTTTTTATTATCTTCTTCTAAGATTATGTTTAACCCAAATTTATAAACAGAATAATTATCTTCTGTCTTTAAAGAGTTTTCTCAAAAGTTGCAAATCTGAAAACCTCAATGTCACTTCCTGGGAATTTTTCCCTACGTCCGCCCAGTTCAGCTGCACCCTTTAGAAAGAACTTTTCTTTTTATCCGACCTCCGTCTCGCCCTTGGTATAGGTGGTGTCTCTCTTGTTTTAAATTCTAA
Source organism: Teleogryllus oceanicus (assembly GCA_964035755.1). Classification (NCBI taxonomy): domain Eukaryota; kingdom Metazoa; phylum Arthropoda; class Insecta; order Orthoptera; family Gryllidae; genus Teleogryllus; species Teleogryllus oceanicus. Next base: position 87,907,442 of record CAXIVR010000010.1, read on the forward strand.
TTATCATTTCCAAAAATCCATCCGTTGGCGCGCGTCAAAATATTCTTTCCCTCGCTTCCTTAGGGCGGTATGTGACACGTTTTCGGAATCTAAGAAAAAGGGCGGTCACAGTATTTCCAAACTTGTACATGTTAGTGATCGCTGGTAGGCGTGTAGGGCAACTAGACCTTAATCTTGACATGTTTACAAAGTTTAAACACAAAAGCGTGTATTCTAATCGAGTTGGGCGTTATTCATCATTCTTCATCATACTATTTGGGGTTTAAACGTGCTCATCCATGAAACTGCTCATCCATTTTGATTTGGGGTTTAAACGTGCATTCTTTTCGTTATGTTCCATACTTAATAATATTAGGAACATAATTGTATAAGCGATTTCCTTACTTTTCTTGCCTATATCACCAGAAAAGGAAAAATTGAAAAGTTGAAAATTAACTTCTTTTGTTTAAACGTGCACGCGCGTGCGCGTGTTCGTGTGTGTGTGTGCGAGTGTGCGCATGTGTGTGCTTGTGTGTGCATTCGCGTGTTCGTGTGTGGATGTGCGTGAGCGTGTGTGTGTGTCTGTCTTGCGGTCAGACAGTGTATAACATAGACGTATTTTCTTCTCGGAAAACATTTTGTTTCATACTCTATTTGTCGATGTCCTTTACTCGCTATTTATTAAACGTTTCACCCGCTAGATTAGTGTTGTAGTTCATGACCTATCATGTCTAACAGGTACTCAAAAGTTAATCACATCATTACACATAATCGCCTACCACGAATGGTGCTCGTGCTTCGGTGGCCAAGGTGCAAGATGTCATGTTCATCACCTGAGCGGCGACGGCCAATCAGGGCCGGACTCGCGTCCACTCGACCGCTGACGCTGAAGATTATGCGTCTCGTATGGCAACTGCTATCTGCCGTCGATCTGTCACGATCTGTCATTCACTCAGAGGCGCTGTTGGGCTTCATCTTCTCCCTAATTCGACAACCAAGGCATTTTTTAAGGAAAACTAAGACCTCCGTTGCAAACTTTCGTATTAATACATTTCCCGTCTCCAAATGGAAGTATTTTGTCTTAAATTTTGTATATCCTATTATTTTCGTAAGTAATGAAATGGATCGGGTCACATGACTTCCATTGAAATAATTTTTTACATCGATTACGTAGAGTAAGTTATATAATACTGCAGGTCAAAAGGTAGATTTTCTGCCAGAAAAGGACATTTTGTTGCGTCCGGTAAACGAAGAAATGTTTTACTTAAAAATTTTTGTAAGTTTGTTTCTTCTATCTTTTAAAAACTATAGCGGCTAATCTATTCACAAGAATTTCACTAAATGTTTTCTTCACTAATAGTTCAGGCTGCAGTCGTGGCCCTTAAATTTTGAATTACTCGACATGATTATCTTAATGCATTTTATCATGCTTATCCATTTAATCATATTTTAAATAAAGCCTCCCCATTTATAAAAAAATATACATTTTATCTTTTTCTTTCTTCCGCAAAACGTTGGAAATATATTTTTTATTTATTCGCCTAAATTCATTTTTTCATGGTAAAGGGAACATATTCTAATGATAGAGAGTTAAGTGGCTGTCTGAAACAAACAAAAACAAAAAAAGGCAAGTTATAAGCCCCAAACATTCAAAAATGTTCTAAGTTTTCCTTTGTGTATTAAATTAATTAATCTGACAGTTTGTATTCGTAATCTACATTATATCAAAGACATTTGGTTGTATTCAGTCCGTTTTATGTTAAAACATTCTTTTAAAATATTAATGAACTTATAGTATTTTATAGTAAATATAAAAATAAGTATCTGGAGACAGACATTGCATGCATTTTTAATGTTACAATATAGTTTCTATTTTTCTTCTAATATACCAGTTACAAACAGATTTCTTTGAGAATTTTCTTGGATTGTCTTTACAGAATTTTAATATTTTATTTTGGCATTCGTTGGATGATAGCATCAAGTCAGGTTTCGGCTTTGAATTTTGCGTGTCTGTTGCACTGAAACAAAGGACATAGAGAGAAAATATAATGAAAGTGATGAAAGTATTACAGGGCTTGCAGTTCTTAACCTTGTTGTTGTTATCGGATCGTTTATTGAGAATATTTTGGACGTTTTCTAAAAGTAACATTTTTAAACTGTTTGTGTAGAGGGGTGGATTTCATGGTTTCGCAGAGGTTGCTCCACTTTTCATCCATTACTTTCTTGATGTGTGCACATAGATAATTGCAGATGTGTGATATTGTTAAAATACTTTCAGTTTCAGGACTTACATTTTTCTCTCCAAGGCTCATTGTGTCGTGTTCAGGCATTGTATATGTAGTCAGGCTATGTATTTGTAATATTGTATACAGGCAATCATGAAAGTCTTTTTAGATTGTATAATGTCATATTAATGTCATTTCATGAATAATGTATATCATTGATAAACCTGGGTAATTATTGTGAATATTGTTTATTGCTACAAGAGAAGTAGGGTAAATGTCAAGATTGTTATTTCGGGGTTTGTGTGACATTTTAAAGGCTGTCTGTGGAGAGCGTATTTCAGTTGTGACGGAGAAGAGTGGAAATGCAGTCTGTTTATAATTTTAACATTATTGATTATTGAAGTTGAATATTTTCCATCTTTAATATTGATAACTTAAGTATAGATATTATAGTAACCTTTGTATTTATTGTCTTTTCCATAATATTTTATTTCTCTTATTATATCTCTTTTAGCCATTTTGTTTATTTGGGGAATGTCGTAATTTTTTCCAGTATATTAACTTCGGTATATACTGGTGAAAAGCATTTGTTCTTTTATCATTTTGAAGTTTTTTATATACATCGTTTAATATTATAGTATTAATCGATTTTGCTGTTTTGATGGTATATTTGAGAGTAAGCATTTGTCTAGGATGAGCTAGAGTTGGTTCTTTGGCTTCTATTATATTCCTATCAATGGGGCTAGTATAAAAGCAGCCAGTGCTTATTCGTAGAGTTTATTGTGTATAACATGAAGTGTTATAGTTCTTTTTTACTAACTGAATTTTATAATATGTATCCATCTGTACATCTTAGTCCATCTTGGATCGTACCATATCTTGGATCTTGGACGTCGTCGCTTTGTAGGTCATCAGCTGGCGAATTTTAACTGCTCCCCAGTTATTATGGGAAATGCACTTATGTATGTTTAGTCCGCTCTTACATTCCTTAGATACAATTTGTATGTCTTTTCCTGCTCATTTTTGAGTCAAAATGCATGTATAATATTTTAATTTGTAGTAAATTTAATTTCTTTTAAATTTTGTAGGGCTTTTGTGGGTATTACATACATTGTCTGAAGAACTATACATTGAGTTTTGGAAGCTGAAAACTTAAAACTTGTTTTGACAGACCATTTATAGAGATTGTTTAGGGCAGATTGTATAATGCCTTGATTGGTTGTAATAGAAGTTCCTCTGCAGAGAATGGTAATGTCATCTGCATAATTGCTTATGATTACAAGGACTGCTTCTTTAATTTCCAACAGGAATAGACTACCAGTAAGTCCTGGACCTTGTGGTAGTCCATTCTCGGGCAAGTTCTTTCTTTGGTGAACTTTTATTTGAATTGAAATATGTTGCCTTTAAGTCCACATTCCTGTAGTTTTGTGATTATTCTATGGTCATTACCTTTTTTAATGTCTAGAATCACTGCTAAAACAAGCTGTTGTTAACAAGGGCTTCTTGGATGTAAGTATCAGTATTTATTGGATGAAAAGAAATTGATTGTCCTGTTCGGCAACCGAAAACTATTTCGGATATGATGCTTTTAAATTCTGAAATATATCTCAGTCTTATGTTAATTATTTGTTCTAGAAGTTTACACATAATGTAAATTACAGAAATGGGCCTGTAATTTTGATTTTGTGGGGTCTTTCTCAGTCTCTGGTATATGTAGAATGGTAGCTGACCTCCATAGTTCATAAAATCCTTTTTACCCAATATTATGTTATCTACTCTAGTAGAGTTTCGTTTTCTTCTAGGGGTAGATTTTATAAAGTGTATGGAATGATGTCTTGTCTAGGTGAGAGTTTCTAGTCAAAATGATAGCAGAATTATGTTTTTAATTATAATAGAAAATTATGTTCTTTAATTATAATAGGATCATTGATCTTGTGATAAGCAGTCAAGTTTTGATTATTTGTAAATTCTGTAAGGTTCTGTTGATCTTTTTTGTGCTGTAAGAATGCTTCTGTATAGTCTTTGGAGCTAGAGTTTTATGACAAAGCTACTGGGGTTTACTGTACTTTCTTTTATGGATCTTGTAGCAGTTTTCAGATTTTTTATGTTATTATTTTTTTCAGTATTTCTTTTTGCTGGATCTACAAGCCACACATTTTTTCTAATGTGTTCAGATTTCTTGGGAGCACTGCTTAAATTAGTGTTCTTATGAAGATTAGAAGTTATTGAAGTATTTTGTGTTCAGTGAGAGGCATTGTCCAGCTTAGTTCCTTGTTTGGTAACAATTAAAGCAAGACACTATATCAGTTGTGAAAAATATCCTATATATTGAGCCGTAATAATATATAAGCTGCTGGCCAGCTAAAAAGCCCAACTAACGGGACATCTTTTGAAAAATATCACTGACGCATGAGAACATACATTTATACTTGATTTAGGGTAGATTCGTTTCGTTTTATGTTGGCAAAAGTTGTTGCAAACCGTCACACAAACACCCTGTACATATTACTTTAAAGCGGTAGGAACATTTTTTAAAATTTAAGTTTGCAATGAAACAATGACTACTTCCGTAGATTCCGGCAACATTCAAAGCCATCCAAGTGAAGTTGTGTTAGTTACGAGTGTTGCTAAAGATTTGCATTTTGCGTTTCGGTGCCCTTCGTTCTTTGCGTTTTATCGTTTAATTTATTTATTTAGTAGTACTAGGCGTTTTTGAGTTTTATTTATTATTTTCCAATCGTTTTCTTTAGTAATAATAATAAAGTTAATTGAAATCGTTACAATAGGTAGTTTATTATTTGTTGTTGTTAGGTATTTCTGGTTTTAAATTAATTATATTATATTTATTATTATTATTTTTTCTGAATTCATTTTAAATAACTGGAAAATAATGGATAGCCCAACAACATCTGGGTCTATACTTAATATTGAACCTTTGAAGGCAACACGTATTCAAAGACTGTCTCTGGTAACAATGGATAAGTCATTGAAGACTTACTTACACTAATGGTGATTTTCATTTTTTTTTTTAACTTACTTTTAAAAGCTAATGAATAATTGAGCAGATAAATTCAATGGATGCATTTGCATTGATATTGACATAATTGGACTGTTTGAAACAATTCATTAGATCATTAAAACTACAATGTATATCACGTTAATTAACTTCAATAATTGTGGTATTTATTTGCGTTTAATAAGACTCATTACTACCAGTTCCAACGTGAAGGAACTGTTGACACACATCTCAAAATATTAATAACATAGACGTATGGCCGCAGATAACTTTTAAGGTTGCATTTTTCATTTGCAGTTGACCCTTTTTAACACTTGTTAAGCTCGCAATAGTTGATAATGATAATTTTTAATTAACTTAATGATTATTCACGGAGTTAATTTTCGTTTGCATAGACACCTCTTTTAATTCCGCAAAAAACGAAACATGTATTATTCAACGGTGTACAAGTTTCGAGACCGCGCGAGAGTTGTAAGATAAGGACAATAAACAAAACAAAAGCGGGGGCTTGGTCAAGAGTTATATTTTCATAATTTGGATATTGCGACAGAAAATCTTTCCAAGCTGCCATATTGCGAATTTAGTGCGGCCTAATACACGGCCTGGAGTCTAGTAGTGGATTCAGTTTGTTTGTTTATTTGTTTTCATTCTTTCTCTTTCTTTCTTTCTTTCATTCTTTCATTCTTTCATTCTTTCATTCATTCTTTTCTTTCTTTCTTTCTTTCTTTCATTCTTTCATTCATTCTTTCTCTTTCTTTCATTCTTTCTTTCTTTCTTTCATTCTTTCTTTCTTTCTTTTCTTTATTTATTTATTTATTTATTTATTTATTTTAATTTTACGTAAAAAAACAGTTAAAAACTGCGTATGACGTGCTATGGGGAAAAGTGAATTGCGTGCACATTTTCAAATTTAAATTCTATAAATTATATATATTGAATTTTCAATTTCAGGAAAAAAAAAACATTGTATAAAAAATCTGTTTGCAGGATCAGCATTTGTTTGATTTTGCGTTGCTGATAACAGTAATAGGAAACATACTCTTGTCTGAAACTCATCGTAATAGGAGAACATCTGACAAGGAATACCAGCTTTGGTAGGATAGTACTAAATCTCCTGGAACACGTATACATAACCTATACGCCATTTGAACAGGCAAGACAAGCAAATTTTCATGTATGCTTTTCATTTTTCTACATTATACCAATTTATATTTTTTTAAGCGTCGCAACCTTTACATTGTAAGTAATTTTACCCATTAATGCTTTTGTAAGCACAATGCTTCTAAAGAAATTGGTTGTAATACTTTCTTGTAACGTTTTTTGAAACTTTCTCTTTTCTGCAAAAATGAGCTCAAAATTGCCCATCTCCAAAGAACGTTAGGTGCTTCTCACAAAGAGCTCGATTTTCTATGACATTGTGCGAGTAGGACCGTATTTTATTCTTCCATAATTTTTTTGATGTGATTTTTGTGTGCTATTGGTAGGGACAGAATATATGAAAAGTGGTTTCGGTACACTACAATAGTGAGCATTTGGGTATGGATGGGCAATACAGAAAAGTTACCACGACAGAGATGGAGGAGTTCGCTTCGGTAGTGGCTGACAACTCGACGACTAACATCACAGTTTCTGAAAAACTGTGAGTCCACCTGCGGTGATCTGGCAGAGTTATTGCTCATATGGGAAAAGGACCACTATCCAGACACCACATGCTTCCTTCTTCAGTCACCGGATCCCAACAAAATAGCATGGTGCAACAGCATCTGTTGTAACACGCATCAATTAATTAGTGTCGCTCTTCTTGCGATCTTCTTGATGACCTTCAGATCGTAACGACAATTCCTGGATAAATGACCTGTGCATTTATAACTAGTTATAATTTCATCAGCTTTGACTATTTCTTCGCTTTTTGTCGTTTCTGTACACTGAAGACATTTCCTTTCGTAGATTTGTAGAGGAGCCTTCTTGCACGCTGCTAACACGTTCTTCAAAGCTTCTTCGTTGCTAGAATATGTGGCGTCGCTTTCCTCGAGTTGTAGATGTTCATAAAGAGATGGTAGAAGTGGGGGTAAGAGGTAAGAGGTAGACGTAGATGTAGAGGTGGAGATGAGGACCGAGGTGGAGTTATGGAGACCGAGGTGGAGATGGAGACCGAGGTGGAGATGAAGGCGGAGGTGGAGGTGAATGTCGAGCCGGCGGTGGAGATGAAGGCGGAGGTGGAGATAGTGATGAAGGTGGAGGCTCATGTGGGATGGAGGTGGAGGAGGCGAAGACGAAAGCGAAGGCGAAGGTGGAGGTGGAGGTAAAGGTGGAGGCGAAGGCGGAAGTGGAAGGTGGAGGTGGAGGTAGAGGTGGAGTGGGGTAAGTGGAGGTAGAGGTGGAAGTGGAGGTAGAGGTAGAGGTGGAGGTAGAGTGGAGGTAGAGGTGGAAGTGGAGGTGGAAGTAGAGGTGGAGGTGGAGGTGGAAGTGGAGGAAGTGGAGGTGGAAGTAGAGGTGGAGGTGGGGATGGATTGGGGGAGGGAGGTGGAGGTTGAGATGGTGATGGAGGGAGAGGTGAAGAAGGATGTTGGGGTAGTGGTGGGAGGAGAGGTGAAGGATGGCGATGGAGGATGAGAGGGAGGCGGAGGCGAGGGCGGAGTCGAAGGCGGAGGCGGAGGGAGAGGTAGAGGGAGAGGTGGAGGGAGAGGTGAAGGCAGAGGTGGAGGTGGAGGAGGTGGAGGAGAGGCGGAGGGGAGGGTGGAGGGAGGTGAAGGTAGAGTTAGAGGGGAGGTGGAGCGCGAGGTGAGGGCGAGGGTGAGGGTGGGGGTGGGAGTGGGGTGGAGGTAGAGGTGGAGCCCCAAATTGGAGGTAGAGGTGGAGGTAGAGGTGGAAGTAGGGTGGAGTGAGGTGGGAGTAGAGGTGGAGGTAAGGGTGGAGGTAAATTGGAGGTGGAGGGGAGGTGGAGGAGAGGTGGAGGGTGGGGTGGAGGTAGGGGTGGAGAGAGGATGTGAAGGGAAGAGGTGAAGGGAGTACGTGGAGGGAAGTGATGGGAGGAGGTAGAGGGAGGAGCAGGAGTGAGGATGAGGAGGGAGCAGCAAGAGAGAGAGGTGGAGGGAGGAAGGTGGAAGATGTGGAGGATGAGGTGGAGGGAGGAGGAGGGGAGGAGGAGGAGGTGGAGGGCGAGGTGGAAGTAGCAGTAGCGATGGCGATGGCGATGAATGGGGCGGAGGAGGAGGTGGAGGGCGAGGTGGAGGAGGTGGAGGGGAGAGGTGGAGGGAGTGAGAGAGATTGAGAGTAACAGGGTGAAAGGTGGAGGGAGTGAGAGGGGTGGAGGGGGTGGAAGGGGTGGAGAGAGGGGTGGAGGGGGAGAGGTGGAGGAGGTGGAGGGAGAGGTGGAGGGGAGAGGTGGAGGGGAGAAGTGGAGGAGAGGTGGAGGGGAGGTGGAGGGAGGTGGAGGAGGGGTGGAGGGAGGTGGAGGGAGAGGTGGAGGGAGAGGTGGAGGGAGAGGTGGAGAGGAAGGTGGAAGTGAACGGGGTGATGGAAGGGGTGAGGGAGAGGGATATGGTGGGGGAGAGGGATGTAAGGTAGAGGTTGAGGTCGAGGTGGAGGTAGAAGTGGAGGTAGAGTTAGAGGTGAAGGTAGAGGTGGAGGTAGAGTTAGAGGTGATGGTAGAGGTGAAGGTAGAGGTGGAGGTAGAGGTAGAGGTGAAGGTAGAGGTGGAGGTAGAGGTGGAGTAGGGTGGAGGTAGGAGTGGAGGTGGAGGAGGATGGAGGTAGAGGTGGAGTGGGGTGGAGGTGGGGTGGAGGTGGGGTGGAGGGGTGGAGGGGTGGAGGGAGGTGGAGGGGTGGTGGCGGAGGTGGAGGGGGCGGAGGGCGAGGTGGAAGTAGGTGGAGGGGAGGTGGCGATGGCGGTGGAGAGGGGAGGAGGAGGGGGTAGGAGGGGCCGAGGCAGGAGGAGGCCAGAGGTGGAGGGAGGGAGGGAGGGGCTGGAGGAGAGCGGAAGGGCTGGAGGGGAGAGGTGGAGGAGGCCGAGGGAGAGGAGGAGGCCAGAGGTGGAGGGAGGGGGGGAGGGGCTGGAGGAGAGGGTGGAGGAGAGGTGGAAAGAGGTGGAGGGAGGTGGAGGGGAGGTGGGAGGGAGAGGTGGAGGGGAGAGGTGGAGGAGAGATGGAGGAGAGGAATTGGGAGAGGAGAGAGGTGGAAGAGAGGTGGAAAGAGAGGGTGAAGAGGAGTGGGAGGGGGTTCGGGAAAGGTGGAAAGAGAGGTGGTGCAGGTGAGAGAGAGGTGTAAGTGGAGGGAGAAGTGGAAGAGAGGTGGAGAGAGAGGGGTGAAAAGAGAGGTGGGAAAGAGGTGGAAAGAGGTGGAGTCAGAGGCGGAGGTGGAGGAGGAGGTGGAGGGCGAGGTGGAGGGGAGAGGTGGAGGGAGAGGTGGAGGGAGAGGGGTGGAGGAGGTGGAGGGGAGAGGTGGAGGGGAGGGTGGAGGGAGGAGGTGGAGGAGAGGTGGAGGGGAGGGTGGAGGAGAGGTGGAGGGGAGGTGGAGGGGAGGGTGGAGGGAGAGGTGGAGGGAGAGGTGGAGGGGAGGTGGAGGGGAGAGGTGGAGGGGAAGGTGGGCGGAAGAGGGGGAGGGGAGAGGCGGAGGGAGAGAGGTGGAGGGAGGTGGAGGAGGTGGAGGCGGAGGTGGAGGGGAGGCGGAGGGAGGTGGAGGGGAGGTGGAGGGGAGGTGGAGGGGAGGGGAGGTGGAGGAGGGGGAGGGAGAGGTGGAGGAGAGGGGAGAGGTGGAGGGGGGAGAGGTGGAGGAGAGGTGGAGAGGGAGAGGTGGAGGGGAGGTGGAGGAGGAGGAGAGGTGGAGGGGGACGGAGAGGGAGGAGAGGTGGAGAGGGAGGAGAGGCTGAGAGGGAGGAGAGGTGGTGAGGGAGGAGAGGTGGAAAGGGAGGTGGAGGGGGAAATTGGAGGGGAGTTGGAGGTTGTAATGTTTCTCGCCTTCCGGCTCCAGAAATAAAATAAACTATCCTCTACTATATTTATTTGATGAGCGTTTGGCTTTGTTAGTGTCTCGCATTCATTGCACCGGAGTACTGATATTTATGTCAGGCTATACAGCAATAATAAGGACGGATGGTTGTCGACATGTTTGCCTTCGTGTCGCTGAATTTATCTGACAGCGTGAATGAATCTACTCAATTTCTCTGTTCATCATCTCTTCTGCTTATATTCGAAATATCCTTTTTGGCCATATCACCTTTCAGCTGGACCACTAGATATTTATACATGTGCAGTTGTGTCTGACGTTTTATGCGCGTATCTTGCAGTCTTCGTTTACTCAGTTCTGAAGATCGAAATACTGAGAAATTATGTCAACTAATGCTTCGCTGTCTTTTTCTCTCAATTCATCTTTTTAGTAGCGCTTTTCATCCTTTCTTTTCGTTTTTCATTCATTCATTCATTGCATTTATTCTTTTATTCCATCAATTTCTTTTCAGCAGCATCTTTTTCATCTTTTTCTTACTTTTTATTTAATTCATTTCTTTTATTCTTTTATTACTGGATTTTTTCAGCAGCATTTATTCCATCGGTGTTGCGTTTAGGACTCTTCTTGATGCCTGTGACGTAATTCCAAATTTTGTTCTTTATCTGCGAAGCTTTCATATACATTCGCTCTGTGTCATAATTGTCACGTTATAGCGATTCAGTGCGTATCCTTCTCCAAGACCACAAGCCTTTATTTAATTCAGACGTCAAAATCAGTTTCTTAACTCGCATTTTTATCAACAGGACTGAATTCATAAATTATTGATACTCTCTTGGTTCATAACTATTGTTGAGAAGAAAAGAAATGGCTAATTCCAAGGAAATTTTGATGTAATGTAAAGGGTGTAATGAGTAACTTTAATGGATTACAGAAGTATTTTTTGTAATCATACAAATGACAAAGGTGGTAGATTTCAGTAACCACATAACTATGCAGGGCAGTAGCACATTCAGACCCTGTGTAAACATATTCTTCTGAGCATATACCACAGATATACGTACACATCCGCAACAGAAACACAACCTCATAATGTATCTATGTCAATGTTCAACAAAGACAAGAATTCAAAAGAAATTCACAATTTATTATCTTATCTTGTCGCCGTCCAAAAATGAATTTCTCAAATTTCCATTCCTGCAAGTTTTTGAGGATGTTAGTTAGTATTAGGAAATTAAAGCAAATAATAGTGCAAATGATACTAAATTTTAAATTTTTTCGAGAAAAAATTGGAAATAATGCTAAATAATCAGACGGCAATTCAAATAAACAGCCTGTATAAATTGCTTTTACAAAACCGAGACCATGGAATTTGTAACGTTTTCAAAAGTAAACCTACCGCAATCAAAGTTTAAAATTTCTTGAAATGAAAATATGTGTGATTCTCAATAAAAATATTTTAATTCTTCAATTTACTTTCTTTTATTGAAATAGCAGTAGCTCTAAAAAACTTCTCAAAATATTTTCACGAAGTGCTGAAAATTTAAACCGGGCGACTCTATTTGACTCCAAAATATACAGGACTCTTTTTTTCAAAACATTAAATATGGCTTTTCTTGAAAACGCTTTATAGATGATGACTGATTCTACGGCATTTTTGTTTGTTTTTTTTCATAAGAAAATCGCGAATATCGATTTGCTATGAGGCACCTTTTATTGGATTCGGCTGCTAAGCCCAACTTCATCTTTGTAAGAAGAATATAAAGCCTATTTTACACGATCATTTTTCATCCTTTTTATCATATTCCTGTACAGAATTTGGATGGAAAACGGGCGTTCGGTTATATGCGTACTGTAACTGGATGAACATGGTTCCAGCGTTTTACGGCCATTTCTGGTACTTATGCGTAATCCTGATGACAACACTTTGCTCCAAACGCCGCAAAAGTGCTGAAAGTTTAACGATAGAACATCGTATTTACGAAATAGATTAAATTAGCCGGAAGAATGATTAGATAGTTACGAATTCGCAGAGTAAGTAGTAGAAAGACTTGTGAGGATTGTGGTTTTATTTCCGAGAGGTTCACCCAAACGCAAAAGATTCAATATTACAAACAACACTCAAAATGAAACAACACGTACCCGCTACGCACCGGATACATTTACTCCGTGTCGGAGAACACGCAATCGAAAGAAAGTACCATATGTGTACTAGGAGTGCGTAAATCATACTGGAGAAATTATACGGAAAAAATTAGCATACGACTATTTTCATATAAATAACATCGACGGAAAATATTGAAAAAAATGTCCGTGTAAAACAGGCTTAAGACTTGTACCTTTTCAGGAATTTTAACGAGTCTTCCATATCACTCGGTCTACTGAGCCTCAGTTTTCCCCTCGGACTCTCATCTCTGTAATCTTGCAAAACTTTTCTCCTTCATTTTGAAATAATCATTAAATTAATTTCTTCTGCCAGCTACTTAGTCTGTAATGGGCTTAATTTTGCTCTTCCTTATCCAGTAAAGTGTGAATTGTAATTTTTTTCAGTACTCTCATTTCAGCGACATCAAGTTGTTGTTGTTTGCGTTATGTTTCACTTCTCATTCCTCCTGCATAGGTTAAGATTGGTGTTATAATTGATTGATATACTCTAACCTATGAGTCCTGTTTTATATACCATTTTGAGTAGTTGAGATATACAGTAATCTTATTACTCATTATATGCTTGTTCGTTTCTTTCTCTTTTTTTGCTAAGCTTGTTAATTATATACCTAAATATTTAATCCCTATTATTTGATTATCCTGTGCGTTTATAATCGGATTATTAGTAACTCTCTAGGATCTATGTGTATATATATATATATATATATATATGTATATATATATATATATGTATATATATATATATATATATATATATATATATAGCGAATATAATTTAATATAAATACTGATGGAAAAAGAATTTGAGTATATTAGACATAGAAAATTTATTTTGCCTCTTTTATGCTTTTTTAATAAAGAGGCAACACTTGATTTAATAAGGGTTTATTTCATGAATTTCAGAAGCTGCGAATAAGAGATGGCTAGTCGCAGAAGCACTGGTGCCGTGCTTGAATGGTGCGGACGCCGTCGGCGCAGCCAGCTGGTGGCGCAGGGGCTGGCGCAGCTACAGGAGGCCCTGCGCCTGCAGAGCAGGAGGCGGAGCGCGAGGTCAGGAGGCCCTGCGCCTGCAGAAACGGGAGGCAGGCGCGGGTCAGGAGGCCCTGCGCCTGCGAAACAGGAGGCGGAGCGCGAGGTCCAGGAGGCCCTGCGCCTGAAACAGGAGGCAGGCGCGAGGTCAGGAGGCCCTGCGCCTGGAAACGGAGGCCGGAGCGCGAGGTCAGGAGAGGCCCTGCGCCTGCAGAAACAGGAGGCAAGCGCGAGGAGTCAGGAAGGCCTGCGCCTGCAGAAAGAGGAGCAGCAGCTGTGATGCGCGAATGGAGCGGAAGATTCAGGAGAAAGAATGCCGCTATCCACTCCGCAGAACAGCGCGCCTTCAAGAGACGCAGGATGGGTTGAGTGTCATGGAAGAGACGACGACGGCCCGGTGGGATCTGGAGAAGCAGAGGGCTATCAAACGTCTGGAGTGCCGTGTGAATGAGGTCCGAAGGCCTCCTGCAAAGCGCTTGTTGCGATTCGCTGCCCCGTGTGGAAACTCTGTTGCGCCAACTGGAAAACCCCAATCTCCGTGCGTCCTTGCCTGCCAGCGCCCGCGAAGCACCGGCGACAGGAGGGGCAGCAGCAGGCGTCGAGGGAGGCATCCTCCTCCTCCTCCACTTCCTCCAGACGCCGGCCGCCAGGGCTGGCGGCCGACGAGGAAAGAAGGTGCGAGGCGGAGGTGGAGCTCCAGGTGGGAGGCGAAGATGAGAAGGGAGGAGGCACGAACCTCTCCCTCCCCCCTGGGAGAGCAGTTGTGTAAGGCTGCCTTAGGAGGAAGACTAAGTGACGTACGACGTCTCTTAGACTCTGGTGCCGACGTCAACTACGTGAATGAATGTGGTAACACTCCTCTAATTAGAGCAGCCAGATGGGCGCACGCGGACGTGGTGTCGCTTCTTCTGCAACGAGGCGCCGATGCGAATGCTGTCAACGGCCGTGGACAGTCAGCGTTGCACTGGGCTGCGTGGAAAGACAGAGCGGGCGGTGCGTGGAGCTGCTGCTGCGCGCGGGCGCCAACGTCGACGCGAATGAGAATGGATGGACTCCTCTGCACTGGGCGGCGGACACTAACAATGAGGAAGCGGTGCGGCGGCTCCTCGCGGCCGGCGCCAGGAGGGACCTCAGGGCCTGGGGCGGAGATTGGAAGAACAAGACGCCGTTTGACATCGCGAGTTCTTCTAATATACAGAATCTCCTGCGACTGTAACGCAAGGAATAGGCATGGAGGGCATGACACTGCACTCTGTGAGATCCAACAGTGGATTATCATTAAGCCCCATTTTCATCTGGGTGTGTATAAAAATTGAGAGGCCTCTAAATGAGACTTTTGCCTGTCCGCAAGTGATTGTCCCCCGAGTAAAAATGACTTTTTCTAATTTAATCAAATAAAATGCATATCGTCATCCTATCTTTAACTTTGTTTGTAATTCAATTTGAATTTTTAATTAAGGAAGAAATACGTGTAAAACAATTTAATAATTTTCATAGCCCGATTTTTGAAAATAATCAAATGATTCAATTTCATTATAAAGCTTACGCTCTGAATCTTTTTGGCCAAAAACGTCATTTACTAAATTGATTTTCTCTCGAATCCTCTTTACAGAAATTTTTCACTTTTTATATCTTAAAAAATTGTAGCCGTACCAGTTTTTGATATTTCTCGCCTGTCATTATTCGAACACATACCGTAAAATGGGGTGACTTGGTGGCTCATGGATGAACAGTGGAATATTAAGTGGGAGAATTAGGGCAGGAAGTGGAAAGTGGCGAAGAGCCACCAAACAAACCAGCGAATCAGTATTAGAGGATTTGGTGTAGAAATTAACCACCAACCTACCTGTGTATCATTGGCAGTGCCGTACTAGAATCGATTATCCCGGACCTCCTCTTCACAGCCAATTAGCCCATTGCCCTTTGCGGCTGATGGCGGGTGTAGAGTACAAGACGACTTTTAAGAGGTGCCAAAGGATCAAGAACAGTTACAATCGCTTTGGAATGTAAAGATTGAATGGAGATAACTCAAGGAGAATTTCCCCATAAAATAAGTCAAGATTCATTAAAATTTTAAATCTAGGGTAATTTATAGGTCATTGTATTGTCAAGAATTTCTATACATTAATGCTGTTCGGCCCTAAGCCGCCATCGTGATTGAGGTTTTCTGGGTTTACTCAATCGCTTAAAGCGTATGCCGGGATGGCCCCTAGTTTTGAACTCCCAGACGTAAACGTACAGATTCCCTCCCCTCTTATGTTCCACTTCCTGTAGTGTGGAAACAGTGAGTTTGGCGGAAGAGCAGGTGCTATGGCATGAGTCTAGCCATTAATAAAGACAATAATAATAATTATTATAATTAATATTATTATTATTATTAATATAATTATTACTATTAATATATTATTAATATTAATATAATTATTATTATTAATATAATATTTTTAATATAATTATTAATATAATTATTTTAATTTTAATTAATATTATTATTATTATTGTAAGAAAGACACCAGATTTGCAGTTAACAAAGTGCGAGAATATAAACAATGCATTTTTATAATTCGCAGGTGCTGGGAGGAGGGATCACGAAGACAGGGCTGACTCTGTGTCACTCTGCGTCAATATTGCAATTATTCTAAAAGATCTCGCCGACATTTACCCTCACCGACATTCGAGCTACGAACAAAAACTTAGAAAGCAATACTCATGGAATGCAAATTCAAACGCCAATGTTCAAAATTAATCCATCACCCAAACTCATCGGGATTTTCAATTTCTAACACGTTTTCGTGGGGGGTAATTTAATTCGATATTGGGCATGGGATAAGTTTTAATTAACATTTAACTGGCAAAAGCAAGTGAAAAGTAACGACAAACCAACCGAATCTGGAATCCTGGGCGCTGTGGTCCCATGGGTAGACCTTCCTCAGTTCGTTGTAAAAGGTATAGAAAAAAGGCCCTGCTTCTTAGTGCAGACGTTTATCGCCTCTCGCCGAATGCAAAGCGAGGGCAGGGGTAGCCAATACTGAGCAAAGAGTCATCTCTTAGGCGGAAACTTGGCTGCTCGCTGGAGCTACAAACTACGTTCGAATTATTCAAACGTGTGAACTGTCTGTGTATCCCATTTTTATTCGCTTTTTGGCTTGTATAAAGTTATGATAATGTGGTTTTTATTCACCCAAAAACAAAACTTCGACCTAAAAACATCACATTTCACTAATCTTTCAAGGATTTATAATACATCCTCATGTTTCTACAAAACACGTTTTCGTTTCCATAATACATCGGTGTTTGAACATAACACCTTCTACATCTTTCTGAAGAGTGCTGCTTTAGCGTGGAATATAAGGATGCGAGCGGCGTTTAGAAATGGAAATGGAAACCAATTTTCTCCAGATGTTCATAGTAAGTTGCTTTTTAGACGTACCACGTAAGGGCCAAAAATTGAATTAGTGTCGGTAAAGTGTAAGCTTAAGAACTTAGGATTATTGTTATGTACGTTTTGTAACAAATGGCATGTATATCCTATTTCAATAAATGATGCGATGACTGGATGGTGTGCGTAATTATTTAATAGTATTATTTGCGCCATTTTCTAATTTAAACAGAGAGGGATGATGGGTCTTCCATGTTGATATTTGAACTTTCTATCTTTTACCAAAATGAAGGGTTCCTTGCAAAGTGTGAAATTGAATATATTCAGGGAGTTTTGGCAGTTACACGTAAGTGGTGTAATATATAATAGATGTAACATTTCAATAATGCAAATGTAGTCGTACAAAGAAATTATGGCTATAGTTACTTTCTTTTTCATACTACATACTACGTACTTAGCTTGTATTGCTGCAACCAAATACGAGGATTTTCCTACAGAAAATTCACCAATATCCGTAATACTGAAAACGGAAATTATTGTCTCTAAGTTTTAAACTACTTCCTCCATCATGTTGTGTAGCTAGACCACATTCTTAGGTGGTCTTTTAAAGTGGACCTCTGGGTTCCTTCGGCATGTTGTTCGTGGAGCAGGACAAGCTTCTCATTGCGCTTTTGACTGCCAAACGGGGCACAACTTTCCCACAAAAGAAGCTCAACCAAAATCTTTCGAAAATGGGCAGTTGCAGGCGCATAAGTTTACTACTCGTTGTTGCTAAAATATTCTAAGCTAATCTTTTCTGATTAAACCAGCATTTGAAAAAACAATTATAATTCCCAAACATCAATTCAGATTTAATTGCTCAACACTCAACTGCTCACCAAATGTTCTGAATAACAGAAAATATTCACTCTGCATTTCATAAAAAGCAACACACAATATCTTCATTTCTGGACATCACTCAAGCATTTTACTGAATCACTTACTCATTTTACTGATCCAATCTATAAACTAATAAAACTTGGAACTCCAACCTACATTATTCACATCAAAAGTTTTCTAACAGCGTACGTTCTCAGTAAAAGTTAACAATACCACTCACCCCACACATTATCAAACAAGGGTCCACCATCATTAATCACTTCTAATATAGGTTAAATCACAGCCCTATTCGCTTTAGGATACTCACTAAATAACTTACCATAAATTCAGAGTCACTTAAATTAAATGAAAACCTGGGCAATCATATGGATAACTAAACTCAATCCTAAGAAAACATAACAGAAATCTTTTCACTCAGAATGTTTACCCCATTGCGCTAGTAATAAACGACTACCCAACACCTGGACCCCGCCATCACAACCCACAAAATACTTAGGACTTCACCTGTCACAAAACTAACTTGGAAAACTCACATAGATATTAAATTAAACAAGGAAGATATAAATTATTCTAACTCTAGCCACTAATCAACAACACAAATCCAGCCATACACAAAAAAAAAACTTAATAGTCGTAATGTCAATAAAATCCAAATAATTCAAAATATTTTTTAGATAATCACAATGACGTAGTTTATAAGAAATAACACATTTAAAGATCATCTCAATATAAACTAGCGAAAAATCTAACCTACACCCGAATAAAAAAATCGTTTCGTTAGAAGCCATTTTTAAAATCTTCGCCAATCATGATTCTTAACCCCGGGGTTCTCCCCTATAGTATCCTCTTTAATCTATAGATTAAGTTAGCTTAGATATTTTAATAGGGCGTAAGTCTGAAAAACATGTGTAAAGTGATTATTGTAAACGATGTAATATTAGTCTAAAATAAATAAATGTTTTAAAAACACATCGCCATGTGTCTTACTGTGTTCGGGCCTCCACGATGAACAGTGATAAGAAAGGCACTTTTGACGCTCTGACACGGCTATATAGAAAGCCAGTGACTATTTTAAATATCTCTGTGAGTGAAGTGCACTTTAATCAGTGATTTATCTTTAATAGGTAGGGTAGAGTTAGGTTAACTGAACCGGTTAGATTAAGTGGCCCATGCTTTTAACTGTTGGTGGAAAGTGATTCCTGCTTTTCCACTGGAGGACATTCGTAGAATGACAGGGCAGATAATCCGAGCCACTTTTAAATGTTGCAGGCCTTTATTGTAGAGTACAGTAAAGCATTTTTTTTCTGAAAGGTCATAAGTGTTTCCTACCACTCATTACTTTGCAATTTTATTGCAATTGAACTCCATCTACAAGAAAAACATTCACACTAGATTGACTGTTAGTATTGTGACTCCGCTTTCCCACCAATCAGGCAAAACGTGTCACATCCTTAGCCGGTTCAGGGGGTGTCTAGACGAGTTTGATCGCGTGGCCAAAAACAAAAGTGGTAGTGCAAAAATATAACGGGAGAGTTTGCTAATGTAGCAGAAAGGAAGGAAGTCGGCCGAATGCATTGCAAATTTCTTTGGGGAGCGAAAGGTCGTGCATGCAAGACGTCTTGCAAGATCGGACTACCAGAAAATATCGTTAGGAGCTTTCGTTTCTAGATAGCTCCAGAAAAAACACTTCGGAGAAGACGATAGAAGAGGTAGACTGTTTATTTTTAATGCAATACGGACCGGTAGCGGTAGCTCAGTGCATCAACTGATGTCACTGCAGCGGCTCTGAGCGGGAGGTCCTAGATTCTATTGCTGACGGCGACAAGATTTTCAACGCTAGCTTTTTGGCTAGGTCGAATTCAGTCGCTGTCTGGAGGAGAATTCTAGCGGCCGGCTTCTCTGATGGTAGTTTCCGTGGTTTCTCTGATCAACACCAGGCGGGATCCAGACAAAAATGCAGCTTCACTAAACGCACGTTTTTTTGAGCTATTGTTTTACTTGTAGTGGTAGTAGAGCTTAGGGTGAGATACTATTTTGTTAGCAATGCAGAACAATTAATCTCCTGTTGGTTTACCTTCGCAAATAAGGTTTCAGTAACTCGGAAAGGAAACTGTGTAGTTTTTCAAATGTTGGTGATCTCGTGCTTTTCTAATTTTCTTAATAATAATTATGATTATTATGATGATGATGATTATTATTATTATGATTATATTATTATTATATATATATTATTATTATATTATTTATTATTATTATGATTATTATTATTATGATTATTATTACTATTATTATGATGACGATGACGACGACGATGACGACTATGACGACGACTATGACGAGGACGACAATGACGACGACGACTATGACGACGACGACTATGACGACGACGACTATGAAGACGACGACGACTAAGACGACGACGACGACTAAGAAGACGACGACGACTATGACGACGACGACTATGACGACGACGACTATGACGACGACGACTATGACGACGACGACTATGACGACGACGACACTGACGACGACGACTATGACGGCGACGACGACTGACGACGACGACTACGACGACGACGACATGACGACGACGACTATGACGACGACGACTGGACGACGACGACGACTATGGCGACGACGACTGGACGACGACGACTATGACGACAACGACTATGACGACGACGACTAGACGACGACGACTATGCGACGACGATTTGACGACGACGATATGACGACGACCTATGACGACGACGACTATGACGACGACGACGATGACGACGACGATGACGACGACAACGACGACGAAGACGACGAAGACGACGAAGACGACGAAGACGATGACGATGATGATGATGACGACGACGAAGACGACGACGAAGACGACGACGAAGACGACGACGACGAAGACGACGACGACGAAGACGACGACGACGAAGACGACGACGAAGACGACGAAGACGACGAAGACGACGAAGACGACGAAGACGATGATGACGACGAAGACGACGACGAAGGTGATGAGGAAGGCGACGACGAAGACAACGAAGACGACGAAGACTACGAAGATTTTTAGTACCCAACAACATCCCGAAGTTAAGATATCAAATTTGAGCTGGTAAAGCTAGCATTCCCACTTACTCAAAATTCTTAATTTTTTCTAAGGTCGAAAAAGCGCCACTTTTCAAAACTTGGGAAATCATCCGAAGTAAGGAAACAAAATACCAAGACATTTCATTTTTTCAATACTCAAAAACATTTTGGCGCCATAATTTTGGGCTCATCACTGACAGAAAAAGCAATTTTTTTTAACCCAACAACACCCCGAAATTAAAGTTTCAATATAGGATTTGGTAAAGTTCGCACGCCCACTTACTCAAAATTCAATTTTTTTGTTCGGGCGGCACAAGTGAATTTTGGGCTCCTGTGCGCCACTTTTCCATATTTCGAAAATCACCTTTAAATAAAAAACAGAAAACCAATACCCCCAATCTCTAAAAACTTAGAAATTCTTACGCCATAATTTTGGGCTAATTTAATGACTTCGGAGCATTACATAACATTCACTCTACTCCGTAGCGAGGAAGTAGAAAACATTATTTTCAATATTGAATTTGTAGGAAGACGCACCAAAAAAATTACACTTTTTGCAATATTCGAAAATTCTATATTTCAACCGATGTGAGACTTGCACCATTCTCTTAATCGTCCTTCGGGCCCGCAACACATTACACCGAGGAATGCGTTGCGAGAAAAGTGCGACGTGAAATGTTGAAAATCGAAACAAGGGACACTTACCCACCTTCACACACTAGAAAGAGTTTTCTAATTCGCCTGTGTAGAGGCTAAAGAGTTCCTCGTTTAATTCGTCGGCGGGCGAGTTATCTCGGACTAAGTTCTCTATACTTTGGGTTTATTTGAGGTTCTAATTGGCGCGATCATTTCGTGAAGCAGAAAGCTTCGTGGGAAGCGAGATATTGGAGTGTTTTGTAAACTGAAATTTCGTGCAGTAATATGAATTTGGGAAAATTAAAAGAGAGTGTGAAAAATTACCCTATTTGTATGAAACGAGTAATCAAGCGTACAAAAATATTAAATTGAAGATGATACGACAGACGTGTCGGCGCATGAAATGGAAGTAAGCAAACATTTGAAATTATAATTAGCATTTATGTATTTACAAATAGTTAACTTAATTTAAATACCAACGCCATATTTCGTTTGACAGCAGCTTAATGGCATCAATTTACTAATAAGAACATAAGATGATTCTTTTAATAAAATTCAGTTCAAGAAGATTTCAATAAGATTCAATAAAAGAAGTATTGATCTTTATACAAAACGGATTCTTTTCATTTATATTAATAAGAAATCACCTTGCATATCAAATTACATATTCTCAACATTCAATTTCTAAATATGTTTTGGGTAGTTTTTCATACTGCAAACACATCATTGCTTCTGACTACTTCAGAGATTTTTCGCCCAGACAGATGTACATTTAAACATAAAAATGTGCATGTAGTTGTAGAATGAATACATTTTTTTAAAATTCGAACTACATCTTTATCACTCGTACACATTCCAATATCATGAGATATTTTTTCAATGATTAAATCAGTCAGCGAAATCATTTGAAAAATGATCTTGTGATGTATTTTCAGATGCCAAAGAAAAATGGAAAAAGTTGCCAAACTGCCAACAAGATGACCTGAAACGTAAGTTGTACGTTCAGGGCAAGAGGGACTTAAAAAATGAAAATTGAAGAACGGATGGCCTCCTTTTTTTTTAAATGCCAATAGAGAGAGGCCCAGCAACCTGCAAGAGAGCCAAAAACGTACCAGCCGCACGTGCAAACATGGGAGAAGAAATACTTGCTCTTCCAGTGCTGGCACTGAGAAATCAAGGTTATTTGCACTCCAAAATCAGAGGAAAAAGTGGACCCAATTTTGGAGTATTGGAAAAAGTAAGAAAAAAGGGAAGTTAGACGCAAAAGTAGGTTGGCAGAAGAAGGGAAAGATGATTTTTTTCCTGTCAATGTCAATCGACAAAAAAATTGCCTAAAACATACCAGACACAAATTAAAAATATACTATTTTCAGCAGAGCATGAGGCAGAGACACAGATGGATTTGGCAGAGAGTGCCTCTGACCATTCCGTGTATTTTACTAATGCAATTGAATGAATGAATAAAAGCTTCTGAGGAAATGCTGATTTATTATTACATTAATGTCTCATTAAAAAGTTTATTCTATGATCCTATAATTTTGTGAGCCAAGCAATAATTTGTGTGTGATAAAATAATACATGGTAAGTAAATTTTTCATATTTAAATGAGTGTAAATATTGCTAACAGTTTTGAATATTTAAAAGAAAACCATTCATATATTTTTTGGTTTTGGTGGACTGAAACATGCAGATAAAATGGATTAACAATATAAAAAGTTATAGTTCTACAATATGATATTCAAGCTAAAGATAACACCTTTTGACTTTAAGTGAAATTGTACAAAATTTGTAATCAATAACTATGAATTCATACTTTTAAAAGATGGTTTATTAATAACTAGAAAAACTTTTGTTTAAAATGAGCTCAGAGGAGGAAAAGGGGAAAACACTAAAGGCATGCATTCTGATTTCAGCTCTTGAATTATAAAATCATGAATATAGTGGAAAGGTTATTAGTTTATTTTTGAGAAAGATTTTGCTTAATTAATCAGTTTAAGAATTTTTTAGGAAAAATTTGCCAATAATACTGAGCATGTACACGCAATGCAAGCAATATTTAAGCAAAATATTACTTGATTCAAAAGTTAAGTACGGATAAAATACAAAAAACATTTAGAAATGACCTTTCCTACTTGCATCTATTTGCCACGGAATGCTTCCTTGAGAACAAAAATAATCATCATTCTCCTAGTTTAAGCTTTTTTTAAATTATATCCACAATCTTTTTAAAATACAAAAAACATTTAGAAATGACCTTTCCTATTCTTACCTACAAAATTATTCTAATCATGTTGTATACTTTTCTTTTGAGTTCTAAGGTAGTTGTGTAAAACTACTGTTGCTATCACAATTTTGACCATCGTTTTCACATCGCATTTGAAAGATTTTAAGAACACGCTGCAGCTTGCTGCTAATATATCAAAAGCACTTTCTACTAATCTCCTGGCTCTAGAGAGCCTATAGTTAATTTTTTCAGTGCTCTCCATCTGGGCTTTAGGAAATGGTCTCATTAAATTCTCTAGAAGGGGAAATGCCTCATCTCCTACAAACACATATGGGAAACTGCCCTTACAATCTTCTAATATTCATAGTTCAGGAATATCAACTTTATAACTTCTCAAGGCCTTTCCAAACATGCTTTAATTAAAAAACGACATGTCCATCACTTAATTTATCATAGGAGCCAATGTCCACAACAGAAAACTTCTAGCCTGCATCAACAACTGCAAATAGAATTATGGAATATTGTTTTTTATAATTAAAGAATTGAGATCCACTTCTCATGTGTTTACTTATAACCACATGTTTTCCATCAATATCCCAAATGCAGCTATGACACTGCCAAAGCTGCTCAAAATCTTTGCTACTTCAAAGCCACAACTGTTTATCTGGCTTTGGTAAGTACAGTGAATAAGTCCACAGTGCATCGCAGACTTAATAAACAATCTGAACTATGGTTCTTTGTCCTATTCTAAAGTGGGATTGCCCATTTCTTCGCGAAAGGAATGTGGTTCTCGCCCATATGCTTCGGAGTTTTTTCGAGTCGCATTTGTTTTTTTCATTAGCCCACAGGACGCTTATCGCAGCATCGTTCATGGTGAGTTGTTCAAATAAGCATGAAAAGAGAGAATTCGAGCTCAGCTAATGTCATTTTCGTAAAGCCCGCTATGCAGGACGCACAGTGTCACGAACTAATCTAATAAGTATACAGGGGGGGATCGAATCCCTCGATTGTGGCATTTCGAAACATTGAATGAATATCTTCCAGCGTGTAGACGTGAACTCGCCGACCTCTTTCCGTATTTCTCTTTGCACATTTCTGGCAACACATTCCTCGGTGTAGTCTGTTGCGGGCCTTACTCGATCTGAGGAAAAAATAAATTTAAAAAATTGGATAAATATTTAAGATAATTTTGAATATGTTTTCAAGACTTCGTGTAAAGTATCCTCAAAAATCAAATATCCGTTTGAAACACCCAATGCCTAGAGTTTATTCATATCGAATGGGGAATACCATATTTGGAGAAAATCGTCTTAGGCGTTAGCGTTGGCTACAGATGGACAGACTAGTTTTGCCGTCAAAGATCCAAAACTCCTACTGCGCGTTAGAGGAAGTAATTTACTATACACAGCAACAGAATTTATCAACTCTTTCGTTGCCAGGGTTCAGTTTAAGAGTTTCTCTGTGTATACACTGGCGCAAATGAAATTTCCTTCACAATTTTCGTTTGCCAGTCATTTGCGATTAACGTACGTGAAAACATCATTCCCCCTCACGAAGAAAGATGCATTCTTGGACGTCGCTTGGTTTTACTTCTTGTTGTGAATTTAAAATTCTATTTAAAGTTTTAGATAAAGAGGTATGTTTTGATAATCCCTAGTGTAAATCTCAGCACTGTAGATCAAAGAGTTTAGAATGTACCGCGTGTCAAAAGTGACCATTATTTTCGAACTCTTTGCAAAACTCGAGTTTCGGGGAAACGCCTCTAGAGGGCACAGTTATAGTGCTAATCTGGCAAATGTTTGCATTTTCGGAATAAAAGAAGTGGTAGTAATGGATGTCACGGGTAATAGGAGTCGGCAGCAAATTATCTGTAAATAGTATAAGCAAACCATTTGAAAGACAGCAACATGTGTTTCTGCCTGCCATTAGTCGTAATAACTATAGCCAGTTGATCGCGGTCGCCAAAGAAAGCTTACATCGAAGAATATCGCGTGCGTACCAGGGAAGTGAGTGGTTGACGTTAGAAAGTGCTCTCAGAAAATAGGGTCTTACTCATGTGCACTTGGAGATTTAAAAGAATTAAATTTGTTGAAAGGAGTTCTTCAGCAAATCATATGATACCAATTGCGAGTAATGTTAAACTTCTATTAAGGTTTGTGAATACTTACAATAAAAATGTGCTTGGGTAATAGTTGTCAGTGATTCTCATTTTTGCAGCGTGACTGACATTATCTGAAACAAAATTATTTATTGATCTGGATGAGTTTAAATGGTTCCCTGGTGCTATTTAGATGTAGCAATAATGGCTGGACGGATCAAATAATTCTAGAACGGTTCAAACACTTTAAAAGTCTTACTTGACCCAGTGCTGCTGATCTTGGACAACCTTGGAGGTCATATTTCTTTAGACGCCTACAAATATTCTGAACCAAATAAAATTGAAGTACTAATGTGTAATTTTCTTCATATTTCTTTAGTGACGCCCATTACACGCATGTGAGGGCAAATGCAAATTATTTGAAATTCTATATTTTAGAGGGTTTCAGTGAGTTTTTGATGATATTTTGTGGTGAAAACACAAGCTTAATAACTAATTTCTGAAATGGAAACACATACTTTTCATAGAAACAATTCATAGACATTTTGTAAAATGAAATATTTTTCATAGTTTTGAGATATGGAGATTTTCTCCCATTTCTTTTATGTCATGACATGTGTGAAAATTCGCCCTTCGACTGTTGATTTTGCGGTATTCGGTTTGGACAGATTCGTTTCAATACCATTGTCCTAGTACGAAATTTAAGTAGTCAATATTGATTCTAACATGTAAAATATGAGAAGCTTTTATTTATACTTAAAAGTTTTGTAATTCTGATCCGAGATGCGAAAAATTCGCAGGTTAACACCGTTCTAAACAATGTAACAATAAAACAAAATGTCAACATTTGGGAATGTCGATCCGGCGAGCTATAGGGGATTGTCTCTATCAAAAGAATTACAGAGATGAAAAAATGAAAAATAAATCCCCAAAAATTAGCTTATTCTAGGCGTGTAATAAAATTGTGAAAGAAAATAATGATGAAAAATTTAAAAATGGTAATATACGAGAGATCAGAACGTATGCACAAGTAACTCCAGACCCAAGAGAAGCTGATAAAAGAATAACAGAATGATATTATGAATAAGATATTAGAAGTCATACAAGAGCATAGCTCAATATCCTAGAATCTACGATCATTACCTTAGAGGAGAGATTAAAGAACTAGAGTACCGCACCAAAGACTGTAACTAACTTAAAAAAAGGACACTTAAAATCATGTCATGGGACTCTAACAGCCTGCTGCGGCATCAATATGAACTGCAAGCAATCCTTGACCTTGAAAAATAATGTTTGTTTGATATCTATATTTATAAGGAAACATTCATAAATCAATATTTCTTCTTCATTGTATGAATATGTTTACAAATAAAAGTGTCCAAAGTTTTTTATGACAATCATTTATTTAGTAATTTACTACGTTTCGTAACTCGTTTTGTTGCATCTTCAGGTGCTAAACTTAATGAGGGAACGCAACGAATAAAGCTTTGAACTCGAATTTCTTTAATTAGGGCAAAAGATAGAAAATAGGATAGAAGAAACGTAAAAACGGATAAATTTTCAGAGCAAATAGAAAAAAATATTCCAGCTTTATGAGGAGAAAGAAGAAGCAGAAATTATTTGAAATCCAAGTAGCCAGGAATATTACGAAATTACTACCCCTGTCCCAATCTGAAGAACAAAAAGAAATACAAAATCAGAAACTTAAAAAATCTCCAGGATTTCATTTAATAACAGCAGATGTCCTAAAAGAATTGCCGAGAAAAGGTATAATAAAATTACCAAAGCTTATCACCTCTGGATTAAGATAGAAATATATGCCTAGGTTTTGGAAAGTGGCAGGAACTATGATATTAAAATCAGGGAAATCACATGTGGCTACATGCTACGTTATACAGACAGATCTAACTGTGACCTAATTTGGCTAAACTTTTTGTGAAGTTATTTCCTAAAAGAATAAAACCAAATATAGAGGACAAAAAATCAATACCAGAAGATCAGTTCGGATTCCGAACAACACATTTCTCAATAGATCATGTGCACTGAATATACACTTCACAACGTCATTGAAAAGTCATTAGAAGAGAAAAATATTTGTTCTACAGTTTGCTTTGACGTTGGACAGGTCTTTGACAAAGTCTGGCACAGGGGTTTAAACTACTAGTTGTGGACTGTTCTTTCCAGACAATATTCAGAACTTGAATCCTCTTGGCCTAAACAACAGATGTGAATAATACAATTTTGTAGTGATTGATATTGTAGATTAAATTATCTTAATATTTTCACAGTGCTCACCCAATGTAATATGTTTGTATTTGTATTATGTCAAAATATTGTAATGTTTTCAATGTTCTGTTTGGGTAACTATTTAATAATATTGATTAGAACGAATCATTAATGGAAGATTTCTTTACAGGTCAGAAAAATATGTACAATTGTATTAACCGTATGTTCGAGAAGAACAAAATGCAAATTAAATAGATGATATAAAAAATATTTAAAGCCATCGTTGCTATCTTATATTTATTGAGAGCTTTTCAACTTATTCTTTTTAGGTTTCGAAATTTCATTTGAAATTATTTTAAAACATGTATTAATTTTCATTTCATTATTTGTAATTGGAAAACCATTTTAAACCCTTTGTTATTGGAAAACCATTTTAAAAATACTAATGTTAATTTCATTAGTTGTATTAATTCTATTATTTGTATTAAGTCTCTGGGATGGCTTATGGGCAGCGTACTAGCTTCCCGTGCTGTCTCCGGGTTTGATTCCCGGTCGAGGCAAAAATTTAGTTGTAGCTTTCCTGTAAAATCGTCCTACAGTTAAAAAACATTTTTAATAGTGCCCATCTGCTGCAATCAGAGGGAAAAAAACACTTCAAATGGAAATAGGTCTATTTGAACAGCCATTCCACAAATAAAATCCAAAGCCTGTTTTCCGTCGGAAGTTCCATTACTAACATAATTCAACTACACATGGTAAAAGATCTAGAAGTTTGAAGCTCAAGAAAACTTAAGTTGGCCTTGGCAGTTCTATTACACGTGAAAGAATTTTTTGTTATAGAATTTTAATAAAACCCCTAGTTGCTCTCTCGAAAATATAATTCAAACCTACATGCTAAAAGAGATCTATGATTTCGGATCTCAAGAAAACGTGAGCGAGTAACACATTAAAAGGCACCATAAATTTCGCTGGTCATTAAACTCACCTCAGTTGTGTGTCTAGGTACAACAGCTCGCCACCGCCGTGTCCACAGAAAATGTCGCGGTATCATGGTCCTCGCCGCAACAAGACGATGCAATCTCGATTTTTCTCGATACAGTCCGATCGCAGAGCAACTCGGCGGAAAGCGAGTGAACGCGCGAACAATTCAAATTATTCTTTTTAAGCAGGATGGAATAATTGAAGTCATCATTGCCCATTTAGATTTATTGATACAGCCGGCTTTCCACGGGTTCCTCTTCATCATTACCATAAAAGCAAACAAATAAATGCAAACTCTTAAAACGAATAAATAAAAACTTAATACAAATGTATGTAGGATTTGTTGTTACTCGGTCGGGTTTCCAAATTCCCCGACAGTTACTAATATCCCTCTTTTCTGGTCCTAATTAAATTCCCATGATTGGACATAAGAGCAAAATGAGGCCAAGATGACGTATTCTCTTCACCGTAAGTAGCACGATTCGCCTGCTTGAGATATTCTTTGTTACACAGCTACAGAAACTGACGGCTTTACGAAAATGACATTAGCTGAGCTCGAATTTCTCTTTTCATGCTTATTTGAACAACTCACCATGAACGATGCTGCGATAAATAAAAGGAACTCGTCAGATAATGCACATTCCGAAGAATAGAAAATAGTAATGATTCATTTAATGTGTAAACAACGACTCCGAAGCATATGGGCGAGGAATCACATTCGCTTTCGCGAAGATAATGGGCAATCCCACTTTAGAATTGGACAAAGAACCATAGTTCAGATTGTTTATTAAGTCTGCGATGCACTGTACTTACCAAAGCCAGATAAACAGTTGTGGCTTTGCAGTAGCAAAGATTTTGAGAAGCCTTGGCAGTGTCATAGCTGCATTTGGGATATTGATGGAAAACATGTGGTTATAAGAAAACACATAAAAAGTGGATGTCAATTCTTTAATTATAAAAAACAATATTCCATAATTCTTTTGAGTTGTATGCAGGCTAGAGTTTTCTGTTGTGGACATTGGTCTATGTAAATTAATGATGGAATGTCTTTAAACATGTTTGGAAAGGCCTCGAGAAGTTATAAAGTTGATATTCTAGAACCATGCATATTAAAAGGTTATAAGGGCTGTTCCCATATGTGTTTGTAGGAGATGAGGCATTT
This sequence comes from Teleogryllus oceanicus, assembly GCA_964035755.1. Lineage (NCBI taxonomy): Eukaryota > Metazoa > Arthropoda > Insecta > Orthoptera > Gryllidae > Teleogryllus > Teleogryllus oceanicus. The sequence continues at coordinate 87,937,472 of CAXIVR010000010.1, forward strand.
CCCCTTCTAGAGAATTTAATGAGACCATTTCCTACAACCCAGTTGGAGAGCACTGAAAAAAAATTAAGTATATGTTCTCTAGAGCCAAGAGATTAGTAAAAAGTGCTTTTGGTATATTAGCAGAAGTGGAGGGGGTTCTTAAAACCTTTCAATGCGATGTAAAACATGTCAAAATTTGAGCAATTTTACAACTACCTTAGAACTCAAAAGAAAAGTAATAGTGGACAACATAATTAGAATAATTTTTATAGAAGAGGAACATTACAAAGAACCAAATGACCATTTCACGCCATAAAAAGATTGTGGATATAATTATAAAAAAAGCATTCGAAACTAGGGAGTAATGTATGATTATTTTTTGTTCTCAAGGAAGCATTCCGTGGCAAATAGATGCAAGTCATTTCTTCTCCCATGTCTTGCACGTGCGGCTGGTACGTTTTTGGCTCCTCTTGCAGGTTGCTGGGCCTCTCTCTATTGGCATTTAAAACAAAAAGGAGGCCATCCGTTCTTCAATTTTCATTTTTTAAGTCCCTCTTGCCCTGAACCTACAACTATACGTTTCAGGTCAGCTTGGTGCAGTTCCGCAACTTTTCCATTCTTCTTTGGCATCTGAAAATACATCACAAGATCATTTTTCAAATGATTTCGCTGACTGATTTAATCATTGAAAAAATATCTCATGATATTGGAATGTGTACGAGTGATAAAGATGTAGTTCGAATTTTAAAAAAATGTAGTATTCATTCTACAACTACATGCACATTTTTATGTTTAAATGTACATCAGTCTGGGCGAAAAATCTCTGAAGTAGTCAGAAGCAATGATGTGTTAGCAGTATGAAAAACTACCCAAAACATATTTAGAAATTGAAAGTTGAGAATATGTAATTTAATATGCAAGGTGATTTCTGATCAAATATACAATAAATGAAAAGAATCCGTTTTGTATCAAAGTCAGTACTTCTTTTATTGAATCTTAGTGAAATCTTCTTGAACTGAATTTTATTAAAAGAATCATCGTATGTTCTTATTGTTAAAATTGAGCTATTAAGCTTCTGTCAAAACGAAATATGGCGTTGGTATTTAAATTAAGTTAACTATTTGTAAATACATAAATGCTAATTATAATTCCAAATGTTTGCTTACTTCCGTTTCATGCTTCGGACAGCGTCCTCACGTGTCATCCTTCTGTAATGATTTGTGAGACTAGCCCGAAAGAATGCATGGAACACGGAACTTTATGTAAGTAAAGAGGAACTAAAAATGAAGTAAACAATAGACAACAGTGCCGCGTAATAATAATTATTAGGAAAGTAATAGAAAACATAAACGGCGGAAATAGGCGTTATAAACAGTAAATAGAACGCGAATTTTAAAACAAGAATCACATTATTCGAGCCACGGTCCCCAAAATATCATAAAATGTGTAAATTGCATGTATAACACGGCGAAGCTTCAGAATATGGCACCCATTGTTGTACTTCTGGGAGTACACAAGACGGTTTATTGAGTATCCAGTGAATGCCTGGGTGGATTTTGGCCAAACTTTCGGAAATTATGAGAAATATATTTAGATCAGGGAAAATTAGTCACGGCGCGGGGAATATATGTGGGGCTCAGAATAAATTATTATTCAGTTTCATAGTATAGAGGATTAAGAAAGAATTGAAAGAGCGACCGAAGATGTAAACGACGTCATCACGAGCTGAGAAGACGAAAAATAAAGGTTTTGGAAAAGGAAAACAGGAAAAGGAATTCGGTAACTGACAATTACAAAATAAAAGTTAGTAAAATTATAAAGCAGATAGTAAGACTTAAGACGCTCGAAAACAGTGAAAATGTAAACGTTTTCAACATTTCTTATAGTGATATGCATGTGTTTGAAAGAAGACAGTCACTTGGATTTTGTGGAACTACAATATAAAATGTGTTACAGGAGAATCAGGTCGAGCATGATGATGATCGCACGCGTTTGATGCTATGTTATATTTTGGAGACATTTCGCAGAAGTATTGTGCAAAAGTCCTTAATTTATATTAGGTTATGTAAGATCAGTTTTTAGATGAAGTGGAACTAAAATTTAATTCAATTTGTTTAGAAATTCACCGGAAAACCCGCCTGGACATTATTCACGCAAGTTAGGCGCAGGGAACATGAGCGTCGTAAAATTTAAATACGTCGCGAGAAATCGAAAGAACATTTAGGGAAGACGCGATTAGTTGCAAGGAACAATAATTGTGAATACATTTGGTAATTTTAAATGGACGAGTGCATCTGGGATCTGATGGCAGCTGAACGGGGACTGCGTGCATGGCAAATGCACATTACAACTAGCAACGACGGGCGCTGACAGGAAGTGACATCCCTGCGAAAGGGAAGTGGCACGATTTGTGCAATTACTCTATTTTTGTTTGTTCACGCGCAAGTCAAAAAAAATAAAAATAAAAACTCTGTCGAAGACCAAGTCCTGATACTAGGTTAAGGATTGGATTATCAAAGGTCACGACAGAATGCGCATTCTGGTGTGTGTATGAGATTTGCATTATATTTTCAGTGTGAATGTTTGTATTTTTTCTTGTGTTGTTTATGTATTTTGTGTTGACATGTTTCGCAAGTCGGAGGGGCATATTGTATTTATGTTTGAGATATAAGAAAGGAAATCCGACATTAAATGTATGAGCATCCACATGACTCATAATAGCCTTAGATCCATGTGTTATTATTTAGTAGTTGTATAAAATTTGACCCAGGCACGAACGAAACGGACCCTTACCTCAAGTCCGTATGGAATGAGCGCGCGGACCACGACCAGGTAGGATATAAATAGTGATTCGAGCTAGCAGAGGTACCAGCAACCGATAAGCAAAGGTATTGTGGCACCCAATTGTAAGTTAGAGCTAGGGCAGGGCAAAGATAGTTCACGTGACGAGTAAACAGAAAAAGACATGAATAGTTAGGTTATTGTGCTCGCCGTGTGAGAGCATGATTTACGAGGATAGTGAGTAAGTAGGAGAAATAGAGAAGTTGTTATATTAGGCGCCCGATGTGAAAGCGTAAATATAAATGAACGGAAATAGAATAGGAGCAGCAGGTAGAGAGAGAGAACAGAGTTGCACTTCAATTTAATATTTTTGTTCGCTTGATTACTCGTTTCGTTCAAATACGAGTAATTTTACACTCTCTTTAATTTTCGCCAATTTATATCTACTGCAAGAAATTTCACTTACAAAACACTCCAATATCTCTCTTCCTACCGGCTTCCTTCTTAACAAAACGATCGCGCCAATTGAAACTTCAGATAAGCCCCATGTATAGAAAACTTTAAAAATAAAACAAATGAAGTAGTATAAATGTGTCCGAGATAACTCGTCCGCTGACCGATTCAAACGAGGAACTCTTTAGCCTCCACACAGGCGAAGGAGAAAACTCTTTCAAGTGTGTGGGGTCAGAAAGTGTCCTTGTTTCGACCTTCTTCATTTCACGTCCCACATTTCGCAACGCATTCCTCGATGTGGTCTGTTGCGGGCCTAAAGGACGCTTAAGAGGATGGTGCAAGTCTCACATCGGTTGAAATTTAGATTTTTCGAATATTGCAAAAGTCCAATTATTTTGGTGAAACATCCAACAACTTCAATAGTGAAGATTTCTTAATTTTCAGAATTTGGGTGACTGATTTTTTTTTTTATTTAAGGTGATTTGAAATTTGAAAAGTGGTGCACAGGAGCATAAAATTCACTTGCGCCAGATTTAGTTTTGAAAATGAGATGATTTTGGTATTTTGTTTTCTTACTTTTTCCAAGTTTTTTTGATTTTTAATGAAATTGATTTTAAATTGGTTTTCAAGTTTTGAAAAGTGGCGCTTTTTCGACCTTAGAAAAAATTTTGAATTTTGAGTAAGTGGGAATGCTAGCTTTACCAGCTCAAATGTGTCATCTTAATTTCGGGATGTTGGCAGATTCCCCAAAACTTTCGTAAAACAACTCGATGCTCTCCTCCCTTCCGCCGACCGGAGGGTGGGGGGTGACGACACAGAGTGAGAACGTCGCGGATGCGTCACCTGAGCTGGACATGGCAGCCCGGAGGAGACGAGCAGAAGGCAGTGTGGAATGCACAAGAGGAGCCTACCACGAGCCATCCCCGGCGGAATGCGAGCTTTGGACGTGTGTGAGATTGTAGGCTGCCACCTTGGCACTGCACCTCGGTGGCTCCTCATGGTATTTATGATTTATTTAGTCAAAATACAGTAAAAATATATGTGACGTATAGGGATATTATCTACGCACGCTCTCTTGAGTTCCAAAATCCCTTCCCAACATTGTAACTATAAATAATTGCAAGATGGAACAAGTTAAAAATAGTAATAATATTAATAATAATTATATTAATTATTATTATTATAAAATTTAGAAAAGTACGAGATCACCAACGTCTAAAAAACTAAACATTTTCCTTTCGCTTTTATAGCAAACTTATTTGCAAAGAAAAATTAACAGAAAATTTGAATGTTCTGCATTGCTAACAAAATAGTAACTCACCCTAAGCTCTACTACAACTGCAAATAAAAGAATAGCTCATCAAAATTGTGGGCTTAGTGAAGCAGCATTTTTGTCTAGAAGCAAATCAAGGGGTCATCTCAGCATTTGCTGGATCAGGGAAACTGGACAAAACCTAATCGAAATGGGGGTCATTGACCCGAAGGCTGAAGTACATTACCTTTTACAGGAAAATTAAGATTTTTTAAAAATTAAACAATATAAATGTAAACTAATTAATTTAAATATCATCCGTATTGCTAAAATACAGTATTATTTTTCTTTCTGATGATCAGCATAGTCCTTGTAGAAAAGAAGGCGGCAGTCTCCGCGCCGCCCCCCCTTCCCGCTCACGAGGCGCGGGCAAATCGCGAGCTCGTGCGAGCACCATCTAGGAGCTATGGGGAGAACGAGGGGGCGAGCGTTGCGATATCTCTGGGCGACAGGAGGAACGAGATGGACACAGGCCAGGTGGGTGAACACAATGAAAGACCAGAGAAATAAACAGTATAGATTTATTTCATATTGCAATATAACTTCTTTATTTGTCAGGTCTTCTAGAATTCAGTGGGATATATAGTTATTCAAATTATCGTTCTCCATGATGACGTTGCAGGAAGTATTATTCCTTGACGAAGGACATAATGAGGTATAAGAGCCCAAATTTATTGCTGATTTCCCTTGGAAAAATATTTATTACATCGTTTATATTTTATTACAGAATTTTGAAAACGTACACACTTCTCCCCATAGCGCGCAAGACACAAATTTTATCTGTTTTGACCTAAAATAAATATATAAAAAATAAACAATGTACTTAGTGCAACAAAGAGATGGAAAATGATTAAGTGTATTCAACCTAGACAGAAACAATCTATCCCAAAACGACTAAACACTATTAAAACACATGGGTTGCAAGGGAAAGGCATAGACTTCCTCGTAAAAGCTTTGTAAATACTAGTTCCTTCTTTGGTTTGGACTAGATTTTCGGTGTTGCCTCTTCCTCTTCTCAGCAGCCATCTATCACGCCAAATTTTTTTTTATTTTCTCAATCATCAGGTAGAAAATCATTAAGTGCCATAATAGAGGTTGATCAAGCTCTGTGAACAGGTAAACCAAAGTAGTGGCCAAACAGGTAAGATTCCAGACTAATAGACTTTTATATCATTCTAGAGGTGGTACAGAATGACACAGGCTTTTTTCCGTAATAAAGCATTTTAATTTGCTTCGTGAGGACCCATACTGTATAGTCTTGCTCTTCCTTCTTGCCAGCTGCCATCTATCGCCGCCTGATTTTTGCTTTTATGAAATTTTCTCAACTTTTCAGTTTCCAAATAGTACAAGCGAAATATTATTTTATGAATATTAAAGAATACTAAACTTTGTTTACCTGAATAGTAGATTTCATAGTAATCTTTGGAACCGTCTTCAAGAAAACGGCGATAAGCGTTACTGTAAATGCGACATTGGAAGCCCTTTTCACAGGAATCAACTGAGTTGTTCTCTCTGGAAGGCGTCAAGAAAATAACAAGATCTATAATTCGAACTCCTTCAATTAGGACAAAAGATAACAAATGGGATAGAAGAAACGTACAAACGGATACATTCTCTGAGCTACTTAAATAAATATTCGAGCTTTATGATGAGAAAGAAAAGAAGCAGAAATCGTTAATGAAAACCGAATACCCAAGAAGATTACGAACGCGTAGGCTTCCGCGGCTCGAGTCGATGACTTCTTCTTCGCTGTCCGGGTGACGCCGCGTAGTGGGCTGAGAGGCCGACGTTTCGCCTGTCATGTCGCAGGCTTCATCAGGGTATGACATCGCGATGTTGTGCGTCGGGTATTAAATATTGTCCGGCCTGGGCGGCCGGGTGGGTGGGTGCGCCGTGATTGGCGAGGGGTCGCTCTGATTGGCTGGCGGTCTGTGCCAGCCCGCGCCTCACGCAACATCCGGACGGTTTACACAGCTCCTGACAAGCTGCACAACGCCCTGGTACGCATCATAGACGCGTCACCACCTCTCCAGTCAGCCGGGGTCTACGAAGTTCCTGCAGCTGTGGCAGGACATACATCGGTGAGACCGGGCGCACTGTGTAATCCGGGCAATCTGTACAGGGAGTGCAAAACTTGGGACCATCCCGGCATACGCTTTAAGCGATTGAGTAAACCAGAAAACCTCAATAGGATGCGGCTTAGGGCCGAACAGCATTATGTATAAATCTTGACAATACAATGACCTTTAAATTCCCCTGATTTATAATTTTAATGAATCTTGCCTTTTATTTTATAGGGAAAATCTCCTTGAGTTATCTCTGATTCAATCTTTCCATTGTAAAGCAATTGTAACTGTTCTTGATCCTTGGGTACCTCTAAAAGTCGCCTTGCATTCTACCACCGTCATCAGCCGCAAAGGGCAATGGGCTAATTGGCTGTGAAGAGGAGGTCCGGGATAATCGATTCTAGTATGGCACTGCCACAATGATACACAGGTAGGTTGGTGGTTAATTTCACACCAAATTCTCTAATACTGATTCGCTCGCTTGTTTGCGGCTCTTCGCCACTTTCCACTTCCGCCCCACCTCCACTTAATATACCACTGTTCATCCATGAACCACCAAGTCACCTCATTTTACGGTATGTGTTCGAATAATGACAGGCGAGAAATATCAAAAACTGGGATGACTACAATTTTTTAAGATATAAAAAGTGAAAAATTCTGTTAAAGAGGATTCGAGAGAAAATCAATTTAGTAAATGACGTTTTTGGCCAAAAAGATTCAGAGCGTAAGCTTTATAATGAAATTGAATCATTTGATTTTTTTCAAAATCGGGCTATGAAAATTATTAAATTGTTTTACACGTATTTATTTCTTAATTAATCGAATTAAAAATTCAGATTGCATTATAAAGTTAAAGATAGGATTACGAAATGCATTTTATTTGATTAAATTAGAAAAAGTCATTTTTACTCGGGACAATCACTTGCGGAGAGGCAAAAGTCTCATTTAGATACCTCTCAATTTTATACTGTCTGCAGGAAAGGAAATGACATACTGTTGGAGCTACACAGTGCAGTGTCATGCCCTCCAGCTATTCCTTGCGTTACAGTCGCAGGAGATTCTGTATTTTAGAAGAACCGCAAGGTCAAACGGCGTCTTGTTCTTCCAATCTCGCCCCAGGCCCTGAGGTCCCTCCTGGCGCCGGCCACCGCGTCGACGCGGCCCCGCGCGCAGCAGCAGCTCCACGCACCGCCCGCTCTGGTCTTCCACGCAGCCCAGTGCAACGCTGAGATCCACCGCCGTTGACAGCATTCGCATCGGCGCCTCGTTGCAGAAGAAGCGACACCACGTCCGCGTGCGCACTCCAGGCTGCTTCAATTAGAGGAGTGTAACCATTTTATTTATGTAGTTGACGTCTGCACCAGACTCTAAGAGACGTCGTACGTCACTTAGTCTTCCTTCTTCTGCCGCCTTACACAACTGCTCTCCCAGGGGGGAGGGAGAGGTTCGTGCCTCCTCCATCTTCATCTCCACCTCCCGGATACGGAGCTCCACCCGCTGCCTCGCGCCTTCTTCCTCGTCGGCCGCTGCGCCCTGGTGGCCGGCGCCTGAAGAAGTGGTGGGGTGGAGGAGGGGAGGGGCTCTTCCCCACCCACCGCTGCTGCCCTCCGTCACCGGTGCTTCGCGGGCGCTGGCGGCGGTGGCAAGGGACGCACGTGGAGATCGGGGCTGCTCCAGTTGGCCCAACAGAGTTTCCACACGGGGCATGAAATTCTGCAACGCGCTTTGCAAGGAGGCCTCGACCTCATTCACACGGCACTCCAGACGTTGCATAGCTCCTGCTTCTCCAGATCCCTCCGGGGCCGTCGTCGTCTCTTCCATGACACTCAACCTATCCTGCGTCTCTTGAAGGCGCTGTTCTAAGGAGTGGATAGCGGCATTCTTCTCCTGCATCTTCCGCTCCATCTCGCGCATCACAGCCGCTGCCCTCTCTTCCTGCAGGCGCAGAGCCTCCTGGACCTCGCGCTCTGTCTCCTGTTTCTGCAGGCGCAGGGCCTCCTGGACCTCGCGCTCCGCCTCCTGTTTCTGCAGGCGCAGGGCCTCCTGTAGCTGCGCCAGCCCCTGCGCCACCAGCTGGAAGGCGTCGCCGACGGCGTCCGCGCCATCTCGTGTGCTAATGGCACCAGTGCTTCTGCGACTAGCCATCTCTAACTAGCAGCTCCTGAAATTATGAAATGAACCCTTATTCAATCATATTGTTTTTTATTAACAAGTATAAAAGAAACAAAATCAATTTTCTGGTGTTCAATATGCCAAATTGTCTTTTTCTATCAGAAAAATATTGAACTATATATACAACTTTCAAGAGGCTATGTATATATATATATATATATATATATATATATATACACACATACATATATACACACAATATACATAGCCTCTTGAAAGTTGCTAATAATCCGAATACGTGTAAATTGTTTGCGGATAATCAAATAATAGAAGAAGTTCTAGTTATTAAATATTTAGGAATATCATTAACAAGCTTAGCGAAAACAGAGAAAGGACAGAAAGAGCAAATAATGAGGAGGAATAAGATCACTGGATGTATCAACTTCTCAACATGGTATAATAAATATCTAAAAAGGACTCGAAGGTTAGAATATATCAATCAATAATTAGAGCAATGTTAACATATGCAGGAGGAACAAGAAGTGAAACAAAATGCAACCAACAACATGATATCTGAAAAAATTACAATTTGCACTCTACTGGATAAGGAAGAAAACACAAAAATCAGGGAAGAGCCCAAAATTATGCCCATTACGAACTGGGTAGCTGACCGAAGAAATTATTGGAATGATGATATTGCGAGAATTGTGGAGAAAAGAATCGTGAAGATTGCTAGAGATGAAAGTCCTGGGGAAGAACGGAAGCTGACCGACCGAGGAGAACATGGAAAGATCCGTTTAAGTAATTTGAAAGAAACAAGTCTTAAGCCTGATTTATACGCTCATTTTTTCATTATCCCGTCGATACTAAGCAGACTGGATGTAATTTGTAACGAAAAATGCTGCATGCTTAATTTTTCCGTAATGATTTCATTTAGTAGGACTACGGCACCTCTAGTGTCACTTAATAGAACTATCTTCGATAGCGTGGGTTCTCCGGGAGGAGTATATATATATATATATATATATATATATATATATATATATATATATATATATATATCTGGTGCGTAGATGGGGACGTGTTGTTTCATTTTGAGTGTTGTTTGTGATATTGAATCTTTGCGTTCAGTGAACCCTCTCGCAAATGAAGCCACAATACCTCACACGTCTTTCTACTCCTTTCTCTGCGAATTCGTTACTCTCTGATCATTCTTACCGCTAATTTAATTTGTTTCCGTAAATGCGATGTTCAACTGTTAAACTTCCAGCGCTTTTTGCGGCGTTTGGAGGAAGTATTTTCATCACGAATACGTACAGACCAGAAATGAACGTGTAAAACGCTTGAATCACGTTCATTCAGTTACGGTACGCATAGAACTGAATGTCCGTTTTCCATACAGTTTCTGTACAGAAAATAATGAAAAAGGATCAAAATGACCGTGTAAAACATGCTTTAGACTCTGCACGAAGATGAAAAAGAAGGGTATAGCCGAATCCGGCTGTGAAAGGTACCTACAAAGCCAATCGATATTCGCGATTCTCTTATGAAAGAGAATAACAATACCGTAGAATCTGTCATTATTAATAACACATATTCAAGAAAAGTCACTTTGAATGTTTCGAAAATATGAGTTCTGTAAAATTTGGTCTCAAATATACTCGCCGGTTTGAATTTTCAGCGCTGTGAAAATATATTGAGAAGTTTTTAGAGCTACTGCTATTCTAATAAAAGAAAATAGATTGAAGAATTAAAATATTTTTATTTAGAACTAAAAAGATTTCTTCATTTCAAGATATTTTAAACACTGATTAAGGTAAGTTTCATTTGAAAACGTTACAAATGACTACGGTTCCTGTTTGTCAAAAGAAATGTACCACGGAGTGTTCATTTGAATTAGTTGGGTTTTGACTATTTTAGCATTATTTCTAATTCTTTTCACGAAAGAAACATTTTTAAACGTATGTTTTTACTAATATATAAGCATTAATTGTATATCACTAAATACGCTTCCTTAAAAACCATGCAGGGATGGAAATTTGAGAAGTTTATTTTGAACAGCGACAAGATAAGATAATGAAATGTGAATTTCTTTTGAATTCTCCTCTTTGTGGAACATTGACATGAATTCATTATGAGGTATTGTTTTGTTGAGAATGTGTACGTATATCTATGGTATTTGCTCAGACGGATATACTAACACAGTGACTGAATGTGCCACGGTTCTTGCATAGTTATGGTTGGGATGGAGACCAACAAATGTTTTTTCATTCTGTGACTAAGAAATATTGCTTTGTAATCCATTTAAGTTACTTATAACACCCTTTAGATTAAGTATCAATATTTTCTCGTAATTCGCCACTGCTATTCTCTACAATGGTTCTGAACCAACCTAGTATCAAATATGAAAGAATTCAGTTCTGGTATTGAAAGAATTGACAACGACGACGAGTTACGAGAAACTGATTTTGACGACTGAATTATAGAAAACGTTAATGTCTTCAGGCGTGATAGGCATTGAATCGCAATCACGCGACAATTATGACACTGGGCAAATATATATGAAAGCTTCGCAAATAAAGAACAAAATTTGGAATTACGTCACAGGCATCAAGAAGAGTCCTAAACGCAACGTCCATGGAATTAATGCTGCTGAAAAGAAATCCATGCACTAAAAGAATAAATGAAATAAATGAAAGAAAAAAAAAGGACTAAACGATGAAAACATGCTGCTGAAAAGAAATCGATGGAATAAAAATAAATGCAATGAATGAAAGAATGAAAAACGAAAGAAAGGATGAAAAGATGCTACTGAAAAGATGAATTGAAAGAATAAGACAGCGAAGCATTAGTTGACATAATTTCCTCAGTATTTCAGCCTTCAGAACTGAGTAAAGGTAAAGACTGCAAGACAGCGCATAAAATTCAGACACAATTGGTGATGTACATCTATCTACTGGTACAGCTCGAAAGGTGACATGGCCAAACAGGACATTTTTGCTGAATATACAGCAGAGATGATGATGAACGGGAGCAATTAAGTATATTCATTAACGCCGTCGATAAATTAAAGGACAAATGGTAAAATAAAACGACAACCTTCTATCCATATTATTGTATATAACCTGACGCATAAATATTAGGACTTCCGGTGCGCAATATAGTCACGAGACACTAACAAAGCCAAACGCTCTTTAAATAAACATAGTAGAGAATAGCCTATTTTATTTTGAGGCCGGAAGGCGTGAAATATTTCCACCTCCAACTCAACCTCCAATGGCATTGGCATTGGAGGCATTGGCCTCCAGTGGCATTTTATCCCGGCGTTGATGTTAAAAATATGACGAGAGTGGTTGAAAAAGTTGAAAATGATGATAGCGTGGAAGTGGTCCTAGTGCACGTTGGAACCAACTCGTCGAAGAGGCAACCTGTACTTGAAACTGTTAGGCAGTGCGTTAGACTCGGACAAACGGTAAAGAAGAAATTCAAAAATGCGAAAGTAATATTTAGTGGAATCGTTTGTCGCATGGATGTCCATAACCGCAAAATATGGGACTTAAACAACGGCATGCTATGGGCATGTGGAAAATTTGACGGGGTATTCGTAGACCCTAACTTCTGGCTACGCCGCGAGGATTTGGCGCGTGATGGACTCCATCTAAATCGGAGGGGAGCGTGGAAGCTAGGTCGCCTACATGACGATATCATTCAGTCATGTTTGCGGCTACGCTGACAATTCTGGATGATGAGTCAGGAGGCGGCGGCGCCTGCGGTGGTGGCGAAAGGACGACGGCGACGGCGGCACGACGGCGACGACGGCGACGACGGCGACGGCGACGACGGCGACGGCGACGGCGACGACGGCGACGACGGCGACGACGGCGCGACGACGGCGACGACGGCGACGACGGCACGACGGCGACGACGGCGACGACGGCGACGACGCGACAACGGCGACGACGGCGGCGACGGCGGCGACGGCGGCGACGACGAGGACGCCTACGAAAGCAGCAGTGGCTGCAGCAACGACGACGGTGGTGGCGGAGATGGTGACGATGCGGGAGGAGACGGACACTACGGCGATGCGGGACGGAAGAGTGGACAACGTAAATGTTCAGGTGAGAAAAGGCTTCACAAGGCTGTTGCAGGTGAACTGTCGCAGTATTAAAAATAAAGAAATCGAATTTTGGAATTTAGTAGATGCCTGTGATCCTGATGCTATAATAGGAACTGAATATTGGCTAACGGAAGAGATAGCTAACTCTGAAGTTTTTCGTCCGAATTACAGATCTTTTAGAAAAGATAGAAATACTAGAGGTGGGGAATATTTATTTGTGTTAGGGATGTAATAGATACAAGGAGAAATTGGGTCAGTAAAGAATTTGAGATAATGGGATAGAAATAAGTGATTCTGGGAATGTACTAGAAATTATTGCTTGCTATAGGCCACCGAATGAAAATTACGCGATTTTGGAAGCCATTTCTGAGAAAAAAAGAAAACGCCAATAGTCATCCTATAGTTATTGCTGGTGACTTGAATTCTCCAGACGCAAATTGGAAAGGCGCCGTGAGCGAAGCGAAAGTACAACAGTTAGTGAACAGACTCGTCTGGGAAGGGGATTAGCGCAGGTAGTAGCTATCTACCCACGCGGCAGGAAGCGCTTCTAGATGTTTTCTTAATTAGGCCACGAGAGCTTTTCTTATCTTGCGACGTCATTGATGGCATAAGCGACCACAAAGCGGTGTTAGTAGACTTAGACATAAGTATTTTACAGAAAATAATTTCTAACGGAACCAAAATATGGCAGTTCAAGAAGGCTAATACAGAGGGGCTTCAACACTACCTAAGAGAACAGTACGATTGTTTTCTGAGAATGGAGGGGGGCATGGAGGAAATTTGGAACGCGTTTAAGAGCATTCTAGATAAAACATTGCAAACGTTTGTGCCGTACAAACACTTAAAGAAATTCAGACCCCGAATATTACAATGTAAAAATTCGACGTCTGAAGAGGAAAACTCGAAAGGCCTTTAATAACAGAAATCGTAGTGAAAATCATAAGATATATTATCGTAATTGTTCGAAAGAATTAGAGCAGGAAAAGAAAATTGCGCAGGAGACATTTTTAAAGCATATTCTTGACAGGGAGGAAATAATTGGTCGGGTTTTATAAATATGTTCGCAGAAGAAGAGGAAATAAGGAAGAAATTCCTATCGTTAAAGATACCAAAAATAGGTTACTTACAGATGATCGGGAAAAAACAAACGCTTTTAATGTCTACTTCAGTTCCGTTTTTAACAAAATCTCAACTCACTCAGATATCGAGGAGGCTGTGTCAAATCAGTTTAATATAGACGTGAACACATTGCGACAACGAATTAGATGTATGAAAATGGAAAGTCGGGGTCCAGATGCCATTTCAACTGACATAATTAAACTCGGTGGAGAAGCAATATTACCTTATCTAACAAGGTTATTTCAGGTTTCGATCAACGATTCAAGCGTGCCGATGATTGGAAGCTAGCTACCGTTGTTCCGATTTTCAAGAGTGGTGATAGAACTGTATTAGCCAATTATAGACCAGTAAGTCTCACGTCAGTTGTATGTAAGCTAATAGAGCACTTGATAACTAGCTATATTAGACAAGAATGGGAAAGAAAAGAATGGTTATTTCAGGGACAGCATGGTTTTAGAAACGGTTTCTCTTGCGAGAGTCAGATAGTATCATTGTTACAGGACATAGCTGATGAAGTTGATAATAGTGGGAGGTGGACGCCGTAATAATAGATTTCGCCAAGGCATTTCATGTTGTTCCACACGATAAACTGGTTAATAAATTAATGCAATCGGTATTGACCCCAGAGTTGTGTTATTATTATTATTATTATTATTATTATTATTATTATTATTATTATTATTATTATTATTATTATTATTATTATTATTTCTTTAAAGAATTTAATGTTACGTTGTTAGATAATTTAAAATTAATATTAGTAATATGTTTATTGTAGAGTTCTGCCACCAGGTTGTATATACCTATCTGCAGAATAATAAATCTCCACTCCACCTCCACCCACCTCCACCTCCACCTCCACCTCCACCCTCCACCTCCACCTCCACCTCCACCTCCACCTCCACCTCCACTCCACCTCCACCTCCACCTCCACCTCCACCTCCACCTCCACCTCCACCTCCACCTCCACCTCCACCTCCAACTCCACCTCCACCTCCACCTCCACCTCCACCTCCACCTCCACCTCCACCTCCTCCACCTCCCACCTCCACCTCCACCCTCCCCCCTCCACCTCCACCTCCACCTCCACCTCCACCTCCACCTCCACCTCCCACCTCCACCTCCACCTCCACCTCCACCTCCACCTCCACCTCCACCTCCACCTCCACCTCCACCTCCACCTCCACCTCCACCTCCACCTCCACCTCCACCTCCACCTCCACCTCACCTCCACCTCCACCTCCTCCACCTCCACCTCCACCTCCACCTCACCTCCACCTCCAACCCCCACCTCCACCTCCAACCTCCACCTCCACCTCCACCTCCACCTCCACCTCCACCTCAACCTCCAACCTCCACCTCAACCTCCACCTCCACCTCAACCTCCACCTCAACCTCCACCTCAACCCACCTCAACCTCACCTCCACCTCAACCTCCACCTCAACCTCCACCTCAACCTCCAACCTCAACCTCCACCTCAACCTCCACCTCAACCTCCACCTCAACCTCCACCTCAACTCCACCTCAACCTCCACCTCAACCTCCACCTCCACCTCACCTCACCTCAACCTCCACCTCAACCTCCACCTCAACCTCCACCTCAACCTCCACCTCAACCTCCACCTCAACCTCCACCTCAACCTCCACCTCAACCTCCACCTCAACCTCACCTCAACCTCCCCTCAACCTCCACCTCAACCTCCACCTCAACCTCCACCTCAACCTCCACCTCAACCTCCACCTCAACCTCCACCTCAACCTCCACCTCAACCTCCCTCACCTCAACCTCCCCCTCACCTCCCACCTCAACCTCCACCTCAACCTCCACCTCAACCTCCACCTCAACCTCCACCTCAACCTCCACCTCAACCTCCACCTCAACCTCCACCTCAACCTCCACCTCAACCTCCACCTCAACCTCCACCTCAACCTCCACCTCAACCTCCACCTCAAACTCCACCTCAACCTCCACCTCAACCTCCACCTCAACCTCCACCTCAACCTCCACCTCAACCTCCACCTCAACCTCCACCTCGACCTCCACCTCGACCTCCACCTCGACCTCCACCTCGACCTCCACCTCGACCTCCACCTCGACCTCCACCTCGACCTCCCTGACCTCCACCTCGACTCCACCTCAACCTCCACCTCACCTCCACCTCAACCTCCACCTCACTCACCTCAACCTCCACCTCAACCTCCCTCAACCTCACCTCAACCTCAACCTCCACCTCAACTCCACCCACCTCACCTCAACCTCACCACCCAACCTCCACCTCAACCTCCACCTCACCTCCACCTCAACCTCCACTCAACCTCACCTCAACCTCACCTCAACCTCTCATCCTCAACCTCACCTCAACCTGCACCTCAACCTCCACCACGACCTCAACCTCCGTCCCCATCAACATCTAGCAACGCGAGAAAGCGACGCCACATAATCTAGCAATGAAGAAGCTTGAAGAACGTATTAGCAGCGATCAGGAAGGCTATTCTACAAATCTACGAAAGGAAAATTCTTAAGTGTACAACGACAAAATCGAAGAACAGACAAAGGTGATGAAATTATAACTTGTTATAATTGCAAGAAGCCAGGTCATTTATCCAGGAATTGTCATTTTACGATCTAAAAATTCAACAAAAATCGCAAACAAAAAACGCCCTTTAATTGGTTCATGCGTGTTAAAACAGATGTTGTTGCGCCCATCCCTTTTTTGTTGATGGGGGCCCAAAAGGGAGGGGTGGTGTCTGGATGGTGGGGGTCCACCCCATATGGCAATAACCCCCGGGTCACCGTAGTGGATTCACATTTTTTCAGAAACGGATGTTAATCGTCGAGTTGCCCAGCCACTGCAAGAAAACTCCCCCCATCTCTGTTGGGTAACGTTTTTTTGTCCCCACCCATCCCAAAATTTCCTCATTTTAAAATTACCAAAAACTTTTCACTTATTCTGCCCCTACCAATAGCACACAAAGATGACAAAGAAAGATTAATGGAAAAATTAAATATGGTCTACTTGCACATTGTCTTTTGAAATATCAAAAATTTTTTTGAGAAAAATTTTTTACGTTCTCTGGAGATGTGCGATTTTTGCAAATTTTTCTACTAAAAAACTACTTTTAAAAAAATTTTACAACAAACCATTAAAAAAATTCTTTAGAAACTTTGGGCTTAAAAAACATTAATGTTTTAAAAAAACCCCCCAATTAAAAAATTGTGACCAAAAATAAATTTGGTAAAATTTTAAAAAAATTAAAAAACCCCATAAAAAAAATTTTTCTTTTCTTGCCTCTTCAAAATGGCTTATATTTGTGCATAGTGCTCAGAGCATTGGTTTTTCCCAACCGCTGGTATTCCTTGCCCAGGAGTTCCCCATACATGATTTTCCCCGCAGACAGAATTTTTCCTTTTTAAATGTTGGTCCAACTGAATCCTCAATAATTTACGGCTAAATATATGGATTTTTTTCACAACGGGTATAGTGTCTTCTTTGTTGTCCCAAAAAAAGGAACATAAAGCTGGACAATGTCTCTCCCCTTTCAAACTTTTTTAACTTCTAATCGCCCTTAAGTTACAAATTTTTAAGCATTTTCCCCCCAAATACCCCGAACTTTAAAGGAAAAATGCTGTGACTTGTCAGATCCAGCAACAACGAAATCACTGAAAAAAATAATATACGATAATAAAACCAAATATCTGAAAACTGCTACAAGACCCAAAAAAGAAAATTTAAAAAAACCCCCTGGTACATTTATTTTTAATCTCTTTACATAAAAATTCAATTAGTCACACAAAAAAAATATTAAATAACAAAAAAAGGGGAAAAAAAATATTTTTCTATCGAATAAACATCATCCCCAACCCCAAAAAGAAAAAACAAATTCAGTAGCATGGGCTTTTGCCAAATCTCTAAATTTAAAATTTTTATCCCGAAGCATTCCAGAAAAGTTTAAAAAGAACCTTGAATTTCAAATAATCATCTTGGGGGCTTATCCCCAAGATCAATGAACCATTATAATTAAAGGGTTTTTAATTTCCCTGCTTCACCCCGGACTAAAACCCCCTCACCTGGCCCGGGACAGCTTTCCCATGCCTTTTTTTAAAGCTACCCCCTGAAGAAAAGAAACTCTACTAAAGTATTAAAACATAATATTAGAAAAAGTATATAACATAATATTGGATAAAAAATTTTCTGAACTAGGTCAGCTCCCGCTTCTACCTATACAGGCCTGAAAGGGCCCCCAAAAATTAAAATTAAAAGACCCCTTTTCTCAAATCAAAAATGTTAACCCCCGGAAAAAATAATTAACATAAAGACTGAGATATATTTTTAGAATTTAAAGCATCATATCTAAAAAAACTTTTGGTTTCAAAACCCGGGTCCCCCTTTCTTTTCACCCAGTAAAGGATTTTTTAAAAACTTTTTTAAAAAGATTTTTTTGCGTGACCCTAAACATTGGAAAAATTTAAATGCCCAAGAATAACCCCAAAACTAGGAATATGGACTTGAAGGGCATCATTTTCAATTCAAAAGAATTTCCCAAAAATAACATTTTAAGAAAGTGAATTTTAAAATTATCTTAATACAACATCCCCGGAATGGACTCCCGCGACCCGGGTATTTAAAGGGTTAGTCTGTTCCTGTTGGAAATTAAAGTAGTTCCTGTAATCATCAGCAATTCTCCAGGGTTTTACCATTCCCCGGAAAAACTTCTATTAAAACAAATAAATTATTATCAATCTCCCCCTAAACAATTATAAAAAAGGTCTCTAAAAAAACAAGTTTTCTTTTTTAATTTAAAAAACTAAATGATAGTCTCTTCAGAAAATGTATAATGAATCAGCCCCTTAACCCAAATGCCCTCACCCAGCTAAAATTTAAAACAAATCAAAAAAAATATTATACATGCTTTTTGACCCCAAAAATGAGCGGAAAAAAAACATACAAACCCTTCAAAGGGAATTTAAAACGGAAAAAACATACATAAATGAAATTTCCAAAAATCCCGGGGAGCATTTAAAAATTCCCTTAGGGGATGACCTAAAAACGACGACTCCAAGACCCAAGTTTGGTCCCGATCCAAGATGGATTTTTGGGGCAAGATGGATCCATTTAATAAATTATTAAGAAAAAAGAACTATAACACTTCATTTAAAACCAAAAAACTCTAAGGGGAAAAAGCACTGGCTTTTTTCCCAAATTACTTGTTAAGTTATAAAAAAAAAAACCCAAACCCAAGCTCATCCTAGACAAATGCACTCTCAAATATGCCATCAAACAACAAAAATCGTATAATCCCTATAATATTAAACGTGTATTTCAAAAAAAAAAAATTATATCAAAGAAATTTTTTCAACTTTATTACCAAAGTATAAAAAAGCTGAGACAGTGAAACGTTCAAAAACAAAATTAAATTAAACAAAAATATAAGCCAACACCATGGACTTTTCCCCTGATATAGTAGTAAAAAAAATTCCCCCCAATTTCCAAAAATAAAAAATGGCTAAAATAGAAAAGAAAAAAAAATTCTATGAAAAGAAAAAATAAAAAAATTCTATAATATCTATTCTTACTTATCAATAAAAAACCCAAAAAATTTTCCCAACCAATAATTTGAAAATTATAAACAGACTGCTTTTTCCTCTTCTCCCCAAGCTAAAATACGCTCTCCAAAAGGCCTTTTAAAAATTACAAACCCCCGAAATAAAAAGGTTTGTTTTCCCTTTGCTTCTCTGGTGGAAATTAAAAATTTCAAAATTCCCCGGGTTTTTGATATCTTATTCATGAAATGACTTTAAATTTGACATTTTTTAATCAAAAAAGACCCCCGGTTTTGCCTGTATATATATTCAAATACATATTTATTACACTTATACAATCCCTAAAACACTTTTTGGGGGGCCCGGAAAAAAAAATGTAAGTCCGAAACTAAAATTTTTTTTAACAATACCCCCACACCCCTTGAAATTATCTATGTGCACACATAAAAAGAAAGTAATGGATAAAAAGTGGGCACCCCTCTGCGAAACCCATAAATCCCCCTCAAAAAAAATATTTAAAAATGTTACTTCTTGAAAACTTCCAAAATATTCTCAATAAAGATCAGGTAACAACAACAAGGTTACGAACTGCAAGCCCTGTGATATCTTTCATTACTTTCAACATATTTTATCTTGTTCCTTTGTTTAGTAAAACCCAAAAACCAAAACTTCGCCAAAAACCTGAAAAAGATGCTATCTAAACAAAATAAAAAAAAATATTAAAATTCTAAAAAGACAATCCAAAAAAAAATTCTAAAAAAAATCTATTAATGGGGGGTATATTAAAAAGGAAAAATAAAACTAATATTGTAATATTAAAAACATAAAATTTCTTTTCCCCAGATACTTATTTTTATATTTACTATAAAATCCCTATAAATTTGCCAAAATTAATACTAAAAAGATATTTTAAATGGTTCTAATGACCCCCACTTGTTCATCAACTTTAATATACAAAAAAGAGAAACGTCGGAAAATAGATGTTTTGTTTTTAATTTTTGAAAAAAAGCGGGGGGGAATAAAACCTTTGTTTTTGATATAATGTAGATTACAAAAAATAAAAAACTGGCAGATAAATTTAAATTTTAAATCAAAAAAGGGAAAATTTGTACATTTTTAATATTTAACTTATAAGTTTTGTTTGTTTCAGATAGCCATCACTTTAATATCATTAGAATATGTTCCTCACTATGAAAGTATGCATTTAGGCGAATAAATATAAAATATATTTCCAATGATTTGCGGAAGAAAAAAATAAAATGCAATTTTTTATAAATAAGAAGGTTTATTCAAAATATAATTAAATATATTAAGTATGATAATGTACTAAAATAATCATGTCGAGTAATTCAAAATATAGCCACGGCTGCAACCTGAACTATTGGTGAAGAAAACAGTTAGTGAAATTTCAGAATGGATTAGCCATTTTTGTTCTTAAGATAGAAGGAAGAAACTTACAAAAATTTTCAAGAAAATATTCGTTTTGGGACGTCACAAAGGTCCTTTCTGGTAGAAAATCTACCTTTGATCTGCAGCATATATAAATTACTCTATGTTATTGATGTAAAAAATTATTTCAATGGAAGTCATGTGACCCGATCCATATCATTACTTACGAAAACAATAGGAGATACAAATTTTAAGAAAAAATATGTACTTCCATTTGGAGACGGGAAATGTATTAATACGAAGAGTTTGCAACGGAGGTCCTTGTGAGTTATTTTTTCTAACATTTACGGTTAGCGTTAGTATATTCAGCTGCATTATAATAAGACAAAGCATAAAAAATCCATTAGAATGATTATTTTACCTGTTCGTAAGATGGGAAGAGTAAAGTCTCAACGCCTTCGGTTGTCGAATTAGGGAGAAGATGAAGCCCAACAGCGCCTCTGAGTGAATGACAGATCGTGACAGATCGACGGCAGATAGCGGTTGCCTACTGCGACGCGTAATCTCCAGCGACAGCGGTCGAGTGGAGCCGAGTCGGGCCCTGATTGGCCGTCGCCGCTCAGGATGATGAACATTACATCTTGCACCTTGGCCAGCCAAGCACGTGCGCGATTCGTAGGCGATTGCGCAACGCTGATGTGTTTAACTTTGAGTGCTCCAGCATTATATGATCCACAACACTAACCTACTGTTAGCCGTTTTAATAAATAGCGAGTAAAGTACACGACAAATAGAGTCTGAAACAATATGTTTTCCGGAGAAGAAAAACGTCTATGTTATACGCCGTCTGACCGCAAGACAGATACACAAACAAGCACACGCGCACGCACACACCAGCTCACGGACACGCTCACACACTCGCACACGCACACGCGAACACACACACGCGCACGCACAGACAAGCACACGCACACGCGCACGCGCGCGCGCGCACGCCTAAATAAAAGAAGTAATTTTCAACTTTTCAATTTTTCCTTTTCTGGTGATATAGGCAAGAAAAGTAAGGGAATCGCTTATACAATTATGTTCCTAATATTATTAAGTATGGAACATCACGAAAAGAATGCACGTTTAAACCCCAAATCAAAATGGATGAGCAGTTTCATGGATGAGCACGTTTAAACCCTATATCAGTATGGGGATGAATGAATAAGTAATTGATTGGACTGAATAACGCCCTAACCTGATTATTAGAATACATATCGCTTTTCAGTTTAAACGTTGTAAACATGCCAAGATTAAGGTAGTTGTCCTACATGCCCTACCAGAGATCAATAAAATTTAAATTTAAATATTTGAGCATGCATAACGTCTTCAAAATATCTTATGAAAACGTGCATCTAACTTCTACTTTTTCTGGGAAAAGATTTATCAAAATTTGAAAATTCTAAAATTGCCAACAATTAAACGATTCTTCAAATGTTCATTTCTTAAATTTTAAAAGGTATTTTATTTTAAAATGGAATTTGTTTCGTTTACCTCTATAAATAATGTCTTGTATTGTTTTGAAGTTCATAATTAGCATTGAGAAATGTTGTCTAAAATTGTAACACTTTAAAGTAATAAAGAACAATAATTTTCTTTTAATTTAGTAACCATCTCAATTTATTATAGAGCACGGGAAGTCAATTATATTGAGTCTAATATCCGGTACGAAAATGAGTCGACACTATGAACACGTTCAGATTTCAATTAAAGGTTCAATTTATTAACTTCGTAAAACTAATAGCAGATGTGCTGATACATTCTCATGTATCGTTGTATAATCCTCTTTAATAGAAAAAATGTACTTTCAGTTGCTTTTTTTTAATTTGATAACAAGAACGCTTCATTTCATCACAAGTATGTAAAGTGTTTGCAGAAAATTGTTCGGAACTGAATACATCCCCAGAAAGATGATGAGACGAGAAGGATGTGTACAAATATTGCGTCTATGAATAACTTGGAATCGAATACCCGTCAATTTTACTTTCTCGTATACGTACTTTCTCTACACGACTTATATACGTAGTACAGAGACAGTTATGTAGTGCTGCGGATTTTCGATTTCGACATTTCAACGAAAGTACATATTTTGGGGTTCCCTGATACCGAAAAAGTGTGTATTTAAAAACGTCTGTCCGTCCCTCCATCCGTCCGCCCGTCTGTCCGTCCGTTCGTCACCCAGTCCGACTGTTTGTTCGTCTGTCTGTGTCTGTCTGTGCTTGTTCTTCCGTCGTCCTCCGTCTGTTCATCCGTCTGTAAACACTAGCCAGCGTCAAACTTCATTGTGTAGAATATTTTGAAATTGGAACGTTAGTCCATCTGAAACTAGTTGTAGCTTTGAATTTTGAAAAACTATTTTTAAAATTCCGGGATACTTATATTAGTCCTCCGGACAATTTTAATATTTTTTTCAAAAGAGTCTTCAAAGTTTTTCTTTAAGCATAAATGTTACAAAGTTTTTCTACAAGAAAAAACTACACTAATAAAGATGGCATATATCCGATTTCGCCAATATTCCAAAATTGAAAAAGTTTAAATATTTTCGGGGGATGATCTATATGGATGAAGTCGAAGACAGATTTTTTCTTCATATGAATTTTTTGACCATAAATAGTTCTTTCATTACAGTCATGTAGATTTTTTTTATTTGTTAGTAGCTTTCGGTGCAATAGTGCGTGTAATATTTGCAAATTTTATAAATTACAAAAGCAAGATTTTCTCGAAAACGGCTCAAAATTTCTTCTTTAAATTGTTTGTAGAGGTAGAGCCCAATGTATCCTTAACGACGAAATAAACGACATATTCATTAATTATTTTGTATTTTCAAAAATTACAAAAATGCTCCTTTGACTTGTATCTACTGTAGGTAATATTTACATTATAGGCAATTCCTTCACTCTCTAATATTTATGAGTGCATGTGGTTTAAAATATTTATATATTTATTTATTTTACTTCAAAAACAGTTAAAAACTGTGTATGACGTGCTACAGGAAGAAGGAATTCTGTGCCGGGTTTCAAAATTCTGAAATCCTTATCCTAAGCCATATACAACTTGAATTTTTTTAATACAGAAAGAAAAAAACGTTCTTGCAAAAATTGTTTTTAAAATATTCGCTTCGATGTAATAAAATCAATTTTCAAATGTCAAAAGATATTGTAAAACCTGTTTTCAGTAAAGTCATATAAGCTTTCAGTAAACACAATAGTTTTCACTTACAACGAGCTCAAAATTCCACATTTCACGAAACGCTCAAACGCAATTTTCTCAAAAAAGGCACCAGTTTTTTTTTTTCAAACTTTTTCAATAGTTTCAATTGCAATGTTTAATATTTCGTAAGGTTAATGGTTGGGTATTCATTTATTTTTTAAAACTTTCAAAAATGCAAATGTTTTAAATATCTCTCGCCGTTTCAATGCAATTTTCCATCAATTTGAGTATATGATTAAAAATTGTATATGAAAGTGCTTTAAGTGACTTTAAATGAAGATTTTTGAAAACTCAACATTTTCTTGTGAAAACATGCATCAAATTTCACATTTAGAGTAATGTCAATCACCATTTTATTAAAAATGCCTTTTCGAAAATATTAAAAATTATACTGCGGGCAACGATAGACGGCAGCTGTCCAGAGGACGAGGAAAATCGTCAAAGCAATAAACACCGAGGAAATCAGAAAAAAAAGAACTGGAAAGAGAAAGGCCATGAGATCGTCAGTGCCAGTCTATAGCACCACTAGTTATTTACGTATAGGGTATATGTATTGTACAGTACTCGTATACGTACCATATACCAAGTAGCATGTAGTATAGAGAAAGTTATAATGCTGTGCGAGAAAACGGCGAATATTCGGCGGAAATTTTTTCCCGGTATCTGGTAACAATAAATGCACAAAGCAGTTGCTAAATTAAAAAAATCCACTAACCTTATTGTAGCCCAAATCTGTGTTTTAGGGTTCCTTCATGTCAAAAAACCCAAATTTTAAAAACAAAACGTCCGTCCATCCGCCCGTCTATACTACTTTTCGTTTGTCCGTCTGTAGACACTACTAACACTACACTAAAACATACAATAATCTGTAACACTGTAACACTACACTAAACATACATAAGAATTTTCCAAATTGATGAAATTCCTGTCTATCTGGCTCCAGTTAAAGCTTTGAGATTTTGAAACACATTCTTAAAGTTTTGGGGAAAGTACTTACCTGAAACCCCAAAACATTTTCAAAATTCTTTTAAAAAAAAGCTCTAATTTTTTTCTTTAGATTTCTTGGAAGAATAGAGTAAATTTTTATTTATAAAGGTGGCATAGGTCCCATTTTCACGGATTTTGGAATTTTGGAAAATTGCTAACTTTGCATATTTTCGGCGTCTTCCCACAATTAAAAAACTGAATATAGTCTACGAGTAGTTCCTTGATTAATGTCATGTCGTTCTGAACATTTGGGGGTTTTTGCAATATGGTGTCATTATTTGTAATTAAATGAAATAACAAACAGGATTTTCTCAAAAACGGCTACAGTTTTTTTATATAATTTTGGTAGGGTTTGGGACAAACGAACTATATTTTATTTTTTTATTTAATAGGTAATTATTACAGACAAATTAGAACCTTGATCCAATGTGGCTGGGCCGAAGGCCTTTAAGCCATTACAATCCCTACATTCTACCGAGTTCTACCCTTTCGCCTTCTGGTATTCCCCCCCAATGGTCTCTCCATCGCCTCAAAGCCGTGGAAACAGAGACCATAAGGTCCCAACTGAGGAAAAACCCTGAAGGGAAAAACCTGCCGTCAGAAGCCGAGTACATGCTACTCTACCCGGGTTTTTTAGACTATTTATTTATTTGGCGCGGGCGTGGGCATTCTCCTTCAGTGTTTGGCCTCCACGCACCTAAAAACAAAAGCACCACAGAAAATCGTCGCACCAACGCCTCTGCCCTAACATTTCCGTTTCCCCACTTCCCTTCCCCCTATTGTGCTTTATTTCTTTTCCCTTTTATTTTTTTTAATTTAATTTATTTTTAATTTATTTAACTTATTTTAATTAATTTAATTTTAATTTATATAACTTATTTTAATTTATTTAACTTTTTTTTAAATTAATTTAATTTTAATTTTATTTAACTTATTTTAATTATTTTAAGTTAATATATATATATATATATATATATATATATATATATATATATTTTATTGAGTTATTTATCTACTTATACTTAACAATTGACTACAGTTTATAATTTTTTTTTTTTTTTATTTTTTTATTTTTTTTTTTGTATTTTACTAACCTAACTAACTTACTACTAACTTAATTTTTTAGTTTATTGATTTATTACATTTTTCTCTCCAGTCTGGTCTGCTCGTACAAACCCACTGCTGTTTTCCTCCTTAATTTCCGTTTCTCTGTGGCCCGAACCTTTCCGAAAATTTTCCTAATTCTTTCATGAAGTTAGCTCTTTTATCCCCTAGAATTTTTTGGGCGGCGTTACGTTCCTATGTTGGAAGTAATTTCCCATTCCCATCCATTTCCTCTCAAGTTTCGGTCGCACTGCAAATTAAAGGATAGGATCCAGTCTTCCCTATCACCGCAAAGCACACAGATCCATTACCATTCAGGTCCTTTAATCTGTTGCATCCACCCCCGCCCCTGAACCAAGGGGTATCCCTCTTGCGTCCTTTTGCGGTGTGTTTACGTAACGTTCGCAACCCCATAACGGACTCGCGTGATTTGCGCAACTAGCGAACGTTTTCGGCCGTTGCTGCCAGGATCTCTTGCCTTTTAATATCCGCAAGTCTATCCGAGATTAACCGTTCTATGCCCGTGTTCCCCTATCTCCCACCATTTCCGGGAAACGTCCCAGACCTGAACTTTCCCAGTAGCAGTTTAATTTTATACGACCAGTAGCGTTGGTTGCTTCCTGTAACTGCACCGAAAACATCTATTTATAAGTGAGTCAGTCTGTTCACCTGCTAATTTAATCCAAAGTTTAATGGTTTCTTTTTAAAATCTTCCAAATTCCTACACTACCGACCTCTTAGGACTCCGGCTTTTGCTGCGAATCTAGAGACTCGAGAATTAATTTGAAATAATCTGTTTCGACCTTTCTAGTCGATCTATCCTATCCACTCCCCAAATTTCTGCCCCATAATTCATTGCTGGGAGAACTAGCGATTTAAACATCGTCTCGCCCCTTTTTAAAGGAAATTTCCCGGAAACCCCTGCACTGCGCAAACGATTTCTTTGAGCGCAATTCTTCCTTTACTGTCCCGCCGCCACTATGTGATTACTCCATCCACCATTCATGGAAAATTTTGCCCCAAGATATGTAAATTTTTTTACCGGTCAATCTCCTCTGAGCGAAAAACCATTTCTCCTTATTACCCAAGATAAATCCATTCTTGAAGACAACTACTTTGTTTTTGAATATTTACTTTTAATCCCATGTTTCACTATACGTTTCTAGGATATTTAAACTTTTTGTAAGCCGTCAATAGTCTCGAACATAAAACTAAATCATCAGCATATAGTAGTCAGGAATTTCAGGCCCTCAATTTCCGGGGCAGATGTATCCCATCCTGTAACCCGTCAATAAATCGTTTATAAACAAGATAAACAATAGCGGTGAGAGAGGACAGCCCTGTCTTACTCCTACTGTCGATTTTATTTTTTGCGTTGTACTTCCATCACCGCACCTGACACAGAAAATTTTCGTCTTCGTATATGCTCTGCACACTTTTAAAACTTTACGTGAGACGCCCCAGCTCATTAAGTTTTTGCCATAAAGCTTTCCTATTTATGGAGTCAAAGCCATTTCCCGAAATCTACAAAACTGCAATATAATTTGGGCCCCTTTACGCGCAAGGCCTGCTTTACTAAATTTTTCTAACACAAGATATTGTCGGTAGTCGGGAAAAATCTCCTAAAGCCTGCTTCCATTCTGATATTTTTCTGTGCTTTCCGCCCATTCACTCAGTCGCCCGTTGGTATTTTACAAAAAAGCTTGCTCAGCGCTGGTAAAAGACTAATTCCGCGATAATTTTGTGGGCAATTCGTAACCTTTATTCTTAAGACTGGTTGGAGGATCGCTGTACTCCACGTTTCTGGATACGATCCAGAATCAACTATTGCATTAAATAAATTTAGAATACTCTCTGGGTCTATGTGCCACAATTCCGAAATAAATTGTGTCGGAATGCCGTCCGCGCCGCCTGCCTTCTTATTATTCATGGCTAGCATAGCCCTATTCACTTCATTCAGGTTATCAGTTCGTCTAATTCAGGGACATCCCGGTCCGTGATAATATATATCCCTGTTTCAATATTCGCTATTTCGAGCGCCCCTGGGAAAAATACTGCTCACGCGTCTGATGAAATTGCATTACTTACATTTCTTTTATTACGCAGTGATCTTATAACGTCCCAAATTGATTTATTATGATTGTTTCTTAAAATTGCCTCTATTCTTGCTGTCTCACTCTCCTGCCAAGATTTCTTCGATTTCTTAATTGTGGCCTCATTGCCTACGTAGTAACAAGTAACTATTTCTCCTTCCCAGTTCCTGTTTTTGAACATTCTAAGGCTACTATTGCTTCACGCCTGCTCACCCGACACTCCTCCTTAAACCATCCTTGGGTCAGTCCCTTCCTCCTCTCCCCACATTCCATGCCCTCCCCGCCCAAAGAGTCTCCTTCTAAATTCTTTGCTTGCCTTTCCGGGGACCGCTCCCTCGTCCCACCCTACCGAGTTAAGAATAGCCTCTGCAAATTCCTGTCCTTTTCCTCTTTCCATATAAACCGTCTCTTGCTATTGTGAAATTTGTTGCTCCCGCCGTGCCCCTGCCTGTGGCAGTTCAGTAGCATTTACTGCTAAATGAACGCACACGGGCAAATGGTCGGGTTCTGCCCATAATTCGATTCCAAAATCTAATAAATTGTTTATTCTTTCATGAGACAACAGGCATAATCTATTACACTACCTCCATTCCCACTAATAAAAATTAGTTCCCTTCAGTATC
This sequence comes from Teleogryllus oceanicus, assembly GCA_964035755.1. Taxonomy (NCBI): domain Eukaryota; kingdom Metazoa; phylum Arthropoda; class Insecta; order Orthoptera; family Gryllidae; genus Teleogryllus; species Teleogryllus oceanicus. The sequence goes on from CAXIVR010000010.1 coordinate 87,966,405, forward strand.
CTGTCCATAGTTTGCCATTTAAGATTTCGAGATTAAATCTCTCGCATAATTCTAACAATTCCTGGCCCTCATTATTGATGACTGATCTTTGCTTTTTCTAGAATTAGCTCTCGCTTCTTCCGATCGAACTCCCAAAATACTTCCTGCTCATGACCAATTCTAGCATTCATTACCTAAGACTAGTAAATCAGTATTCGGATACCTTTGCTTCAACGAGTCTAAGAAATTTTGATTTCACCAAAAAACTTCTGGAGAATAATAACGCAGGCCCTGTGGGTGACGGTATATAAATACAATTGCGAGGTCTGTATTTTGCATTACTAGTCTAATACAAAGAAAATTGTCGAGTTTGTTGTAATTTCATAAATAAATTGCACTAACCTATCCTGAAATATGCACGAACACCTCGGGTACCTACCCCTTTCCCCTCTACGTTTTTTAGTTTTGCATATGGCTGTAAAACCAGACACATTTAAAGTCTCACCCTCCTTCCACCAAGTTTCTACGAGACCGACAATATCAAATGTGTTTATGTACCCATGGAAGTCTTGATTTCCGAGCTTAGAGCCTAGACCTTTGATGTTCCAACATCCTATTCTTAAAGCCTATTCCTGCCTATTTGGCGACCTGCTGGGTCCCGACTCACCGCGAGCTTCCTGCTGCTGCGTTTGCCGCAGCCATCGCCCTCGTAAGAGGTCCTCGCTCCAGGCTGTCAGCCGCAAAGCGTCCGGGACTCGCCGAGTGCCGTGGGCTCCGGCGGAACGTGAACGCGACCGCCGACGCGAACGCGAACGAGACCGCCTCCGCCGCGATGCCGCGGGGTCAGAGGTCGTCCGCGCCGCCCCAGCACGAGGCGCAGCCGCAGGCGCGGCCGCGGCCACGGCCGAAGGCGCGGGCGGGGGCGGCCGCGAAGAGGCGCCCGCTTGCCCGGAAGGGGTTTCCGCCCTACTGGGGTTCTGCCCCCTCGCCGAGTTCACGGGACCCCGTCGCCCCGCCCCCTCCCACGCCCGCGGACGGGCCGCCAGCTCAGCCAACACGTAGCTGCGCCCTGACACGACAAGCTTGTCGAAACGAATCGACGCCTGCTTTCCGCTCGCTTTCGCCTCCTGCAAATGCGGAATTAACGCCTTACGCGTTTGCCGCACTGCCCAGCTGAAGTCCTCACGGACGCGCACCCTGCCATTCCGGAGAGATACTCCGGGCTGCACGCAGCAGCTCCTCCGCTTCCTGAAAGAGGCCAGCTTGGCCACAATCATACGTGGCTGTCCCTCGCGCCGCCGCCCGGTCCGGTGCGCGCGCTCGATATCCTGGAGCTCCAACCTGACCCCAGCTGCTCCGCAAGATCCAGGATACACCTCTCCGAGTCCGCCCAAGACTCGTTCCGCTTCTCTGGGATGCCAGTAACAATGATATTGTTACGTCGCGACTGGTTCTCAAGGTAATCCACCTTGCGAACCAGCCGCTCGTTGGCTGTCTGCAGCGACTGCACTGAAGTCTCTGCCGACGTAACCCTGGCCTGCAACACATCGATTCTATCAATAAGTTCCTTATGGTTCCTATTGATAGTCTCGATGATATCGACGTTAGTAGGGGGGCCGGGATTCAGCTCCACCCCACCGATCGCCAATAGCACCGCCATCACCGCCGCGCCCAACACGCTCGCAAGGGCCCCAGCCCTGCGCTGTCCCCGGCACCGCCACCGCGCGGCAGGTAGCCCTCACCCAGCGGCCGATAGCCGCGCGCCACTGCTCCGTCGACACCATCCTGCAGCAGGTAGAGCGCTTAGTAAAACACGTCCGCTCGGCTCTGCGACTGGCGAGACAGGAACTAACGCCCGACGGGGCCCGAACCCACGATCTTGAGATCAAGAGTCTCATGCTCTACTGACTGAGCTAGCCGGGCCACAACGAACTCTATGCGATGATATAAACGCCATATAATTTTCATGTTTCCAAAAATTACAAAAATGTAATTTTTTGACTTGTCTCTCACGTCAAAAATATTTATATTAGACGCGATTTCTTTACGTTATTGTACTATGTGTATATGTGTTTTAAATAACGTTACATAATATTTCTCGAAAACTTAACAGTTTTCTGTAAAAATGAGCTGAAAATTCAACATTTTCAGAACGCTCAAACGTCATTTTTCTCAAAAACGCTCCAAATTTTTTCTTCAAAACAAATTCTCATTGATTTGTATATATTTGTGTATTTGTGAGTGGATGTGACTTGAATTAATTTAAATGAAATTCTTGACAATCTTAATAGATTCATGTGAAAAGAGCTTCAATTTTCGCATTTGGAAATTTCGCACATGCTTAATTGCCATTTTCTTAAAAAAGGCTTCGATTTCATTAATAAATATTTCTATTTAGTACGATTCTTAATTTCTTGAAGAAATGTGTTATTTCTGCCATTAAGCAATTGAAAAAAAACATGCTTAATTGTTCTCAGAGTAACAATAGATGGCAACTGGTCAGAGAATAGAGCTAGACCGTGATGTCAGTCCACACTTAGAAAATTAGAAAAATTGCTGCGAAAAATTGCTGCGAAAAATTGCTGTGCGATTTTGTAGAACCTTTAGTTTTCTTCGGTGTTATTTTTCTTCCGGAACAAATATATTTATTTCTTTGCCAATAATAAACAATTTGCAAATTTACGAAGCGTTTATGATTCTGCCATGCAAATTTTTGCATTAAAATTTATTTTTCCCAAATTAACTTTTGAGTGCTTATTGCGGCTGTGCCATTCGGAATACCCCAGGGGTTAATGCGATCAAATATGAGTAAAATTGTCTAAGGGGCGTATTTTCGAAGTTTTGAAGTTGCCTTCCCGGTCATTCTGTATAAAATTCTGAAAACAATTATGTGAGAATATGTATTTTATTTTTTAGTTAGGATTTATTCATCATTTTTAGTTGTGATGTGCATGAAGTTTGGGGCGGGAAGTGAGAAAGGCAGAGAGAGGTTGTCAAAGACGGGGTGAGGATACAATAGAACACATGTGGGCTCCGCAGTAGGGTGCGAATGCCTCTTCCTGGTTAATACATTTTTGTGGAAAATTAGCCGCCAACGCGGGACACGTGAGGTAGTGGATACGACGAATTATGAGAGGAAAGCCACGACAACTTTGAAAAGTCTCGTGACGGACGCATTTATTGATGTTTTCGGGTACGACATCTGCTGTGGTCATAAGTTCCGTTAGTGTAGTGAATGTTTTATCCTGGGAAGTAGTGTTGATTTTCTTCTCACCGGATGGTGAGATCCGGCGTTGACTAGCATCTCGGCTTCTGGGGCATTTCTACTTTCAGGTACAAATCTCTAAATCTTCGACTGCTCTCCCGTCGTATGTGGTAGTTTAGTGCATGAAGTAAGTGTGAGAGGATAGGAAAAGGAAAGGGAAGAATAGATCGCGTGCAGTTCGCAACCCGTTTGTTCAACTACTAAAGTATTTTGCTCACATCGAATACCAAGGGGAGTAATCCAGGGAAAATTCAATATAGGTTTAATATTTTTATCGTAAATGTCGTCATATTGTTTTGGTTATGCCGATTAAACATTATTTAGATATATTAATAAAACATTGAGCGATTTCAACAATATATTTCACTAGCAGGTCTTCTTCAACGGTGAAGAGCTCGCGGATGCAAATCACGTCACTTTTCAACACATTGTACTATTTGTATTCTCTTTTCACGGATACTCTTCAGCAGTTGCTGAGCTGGTGTATGCGTATAATCACGTTTTCCTCGTCTTCAGCAACCCAACCACACTCTCTATGTCTGGATTGTGAAGAATTAATAACTTTTAAAATTCTTTCAAGACTGTAATCCTTCGACATGTTCACATACTAACGCACAACACTTCGTAGACGTGTCCACAACACTACATCCCATCTCCCGCTGATAACATAACCTCAAACCATGTTAGTAAATCCCAAACGTCCAATACCGGGTGGATGGGTGTAGGACGTAGTAACTCCAGGTATTCATGCCGTGAAATGACTTTACGCCAGAAAAACAGGTTCTTGAAACAAGATGTTTTAGGTAGATAAGTAAAAATCTACACAATTTTTTAACAAAATAAGATGATAAAAATAATTCCATAACTACCCGAATTATTTTTTTCGAAAAAAAATTTTTTTCTGCTGCACGTTAATAAGAAACACATATCAATGAAGGAGAAAAAAAATTTATTGACAATATTTGTAACTTTTCTCAAAAAACCCTGTGTCCATTAGCACTCGCTGGGCAGTAATGGGGTCATTTTGTACAAAAATATGACACATTTATAAAAATGTTTTTTAAGAAATAAAATGAACATTTAATGTTATAAAATACACTGACACAAAAGATATTTAAAAATAGAAAAACATAATACCATTATTTGAAAAATTTAAATGTACTGCTCTCATTCGGGTGTGTGATGGTTTTCAAAACATTCAAAGAATAAACTTACATCACATTTTGCACACTTCGTGCCCCTGCCGATGTTTTGTTTGAAGAATAAATACCCTTGCATCTCCCCTTCTTTTCAATTGTTTTAATGTAAAGCTTATAACCATCGAATATAATCCCTTCTGGAACACTGGCTTTGTAAGGGCTGAAAGAGCTGGTTGATGGTCTTCCCGCATCTTTTACTGGATTCATGTATCTTGTAAAAGAGACTTGAACAAGTTCCCACTTAAATTCAAGCTGTGTCATCTTTCCCCGCCTTCTTCTTTCAATTGCCAAGCATTGTGAATTGATACATCAATTAGCCACGACAGCAGAGCCCAGTACCATTTCTTGTTTCGAATATTTATTCTTTGCCTGGCAACGTTCTCATCCATCCGGTCCACACCTCCCATGTATATGTTATATTCTGCTGTTGTATGAGGCCTTTGACTTTGGATCGCCTTTTTCTCTTTGCTGAATATCGCTTTACTAAGGGTTCAGGCACAACATCAGCACACGTAGGTGCTACAGCGAGAACGGAGTTGTCAACCCACTTCGTGACAATTATTCCGTCGTCTTTGCAGATAGAATGCACAAAATGTCCCCTTTCCTCTTTTTGTAGAATTTGATTGGATAACGAAGAGGACAGCTTTTAAGTATTCTGTTTTCTTGTATCGTTCCTGTCCCTCCAAATACTATCCTCGCGTAAAAAAGACACGAGGTTAAAACCCGTAAAATGATTGTCGAAAAAAAGTAAAATGGCAACTTTTTCACATTCGTGTTGAAATCATCAATCATTTGAATGAGTGGTGAAGCCACTTCACCAAATTCTTTATCATACACACCATTTTATTTCGCTGCTTTTCCATGGTAGAAAGAAGTTTACAAGGTGGCCAGAAACCACGCATAAACACCAGGCTTTGTAGCCGAACCTGATCGGCTTCCCTCGAATGAATTGCTTACACGAGTTCCTTCCAAAGTACTTGATCATGAATTCATCATATGAAAGTTTTTGCTTGTTTATAAAATATTGAATACATCTTCGCCTTATACATTCTATGACAGATCGAATTTTCCACATTTTATCATTTATATCTAATTTGTTGTTATCATTGCAGTGAAGAAATCTGAGGATTATTTCAAAACGGTTTCTCCTCATGGCATCACAAACAAATTCATTTTTTGAGCCTGGGCTGGAGTTCCAGTACAGTCGTTTGTTTGGTACAGTGTTGTAACTACTTAGAATCAGAATGCCGATAAAGCATTGTATTCCTTCAAAGGTATTTTAGGACTTGGACAATTTTTAAAATATGCATAATTGTTGGACTCATCAACTAATAGTTGCGCGAGTTCATCACCCAAAACATCTCAAAAAGTTGAACTGGACTTTGATAACAATGTTTATAAATATCATTGCGAAATGTGGCTAAATTTGAAGAAATTCCCCAATGATCCAATGTTGCTTGTTTCTACTCAGGTAGTCAACATTCCTTCGTTTAGTTTCAATTTCTCTGTCAACTAATATCAATTCAGCTTCAGCACAAAGTTGTCGGCATTGAAATTATCTGGATTACCTCCATCCTCTTCTGCCGAATTCTCGTCCGTAAGAACTGTTGGGTCTGGTGGTGCAATGTACACTGTACCGGTTTCGGCACATTCCCTCCCCATCAAAAAGTATATCCAGGGCTTCTTGGACGGTAACATCTGAATTATATATCTGTTCAAGGCCTCTGATGGAAAAGTAAAGACCAAAATAAAGTTTAAAAAAGATTTTGGCAACAACATTTGACATCATAACTGCCCAGCATGTCCATATGGAGATGCTCAAATATTTTTTATTATACTGAAAACTAAAATCTCTAAAACTATTTTTTAAAATATGTATTCATACGTTAAAGTTTCTCCATGTATTTCATGTAATTCAATTTCTAATTAAAATTAAATCAATGTTTTAAAACAATCTTACTCCATGTCAGACGTCCATGATTTTTGAGCATAAAAATTCTATTTTATTTTGAAACCCCAAAGCCTCGAGTTCTTTCATATCGAATGGAATATCATATTTAGAGAAAATCGTCTTAGGTGTTAGCGTTGGCTACAGATGGACAGACTTGTTTTCCGTCAATGATCCAAAACTCCTACTGCACGTTAGAGGAAATAATTTACTATACATAGCTACAGGATTTATTAAGTCTTTCGATATCAGTGTCTAGTATAAGAGTTTCTCTGTGTATGAATGCCGCAAATAAAATTCCCTTCACAATTTTCGTTTGCCAGTCATTCGCGATTAACTTACGTGAAAACATTCTTCCTCTCTCACGAAGAAAAATGCATTCTAGGACGTCGCTGGGTTTTACTGCTTGTTGTGGATTATAAAATTCTATATAAACTTGTAGATAAAGAGGTATGTACTGCTAATCACTAGTGTAAATCTCAGCCCTGTTGATCAAATAGTTTAGAATTTGTACCAGCGTGTCAAAGGTGCCCATTTTTTTCGAACTCTTTGCAAAACTCGAGTTTCCGGAAACACCTCCAGAGGACAGTTATCGGGCAATGTTTCCATTTTCTAAATAAAGGAAGCAGGGTAATTGAGGTCACGGGTTAATTGGAGTCAGCAGCAAATTATCCGTTAATATTTTAAACAAACCATTTGAAAGACAGTAACATGTGCTTCTACGCGCCATTAGTCGTGATAACTTTAGCCAGTTGATCGCCGTCGCCAAAGAAAGCTTACACCGAAGATAATCGCATTGGTGCCAGGAAGTGAGTGGTTGGTGTTAGAAAGTGCTCTCAGAAAATAGAATGTTACTCATGTGAATTTGGAGATTTCTAAAAGAATTAAGATTTGTTGAATGGGGAAGTACTTCAGTAAATCATTTGTTGCCAATTGCGAGTAATTTTAAAGTTCTATTAAGGTTTGTGAGTACTTATAATAAAAATGTTCTTGTGGGTTAATAGTTGTCAGTCATTGTAGTGTGACTGACATTACCTCAAACAAAATTATTTATTGATATGAATGAGTTTAAATTGCTCCTGGTGCTATTTACATGTAGCAATAATGGCTGGACGCATCAAATATTTCTAGAACGGTTCAAACACTTTAAAAGTCTTACTTGACCCAGTGCTGCTGATCTTGGACTACCTTGGAGGTCACATTACTTTAGACGCCTACAAGTATTGTGGCTACATGCTACGTTATGCAGACAGATCTCACTGTTACCTAATTTGGCTAAACTTTTTGAGAAGTTATTCTTTAAAAGAATAAATCCAATTTTTTAAGACAAAATATCATTACCTGAAGATCAGTTCGGATTCAGAACAACACACTTTACAATATATCAGGTGCACTGATTAACACTTCACAACGTTATTGAAAACTCATTAGAAGAGAAAAATATTTGTTCTACAATTTGCTTAGACGTTGGGGTTTAACTACTAGTTGTGGACTGTTCTTTCAACAATATTCAGAACTTCAATCCTCTTGCCTAAACACAGATTTGAATAATACAATTTTGTAGTGATTGATATTTTAAATTTTTAATATTGTCACAGTGCTCTCCAATGTAAGGTGTTTGATTTGTATAATTGTAAAAAAAGATTAAATTATCTTAATATTGTCACATTTTCCAAAGTCATGTTTGCTATCTTATATGTATTGAAAACGATTCAACTTATTCTATTTTAGGTTTTTAAATTTCATTTGAAAATGATTTTAAAACATGTCTTAATTTTCATTTCATTATTTGAAATAAACCCCCTTTGGAATTGGAAAATTATTTTAAAAATACTTATGTTAATTTCATTAATTGTAATAATTATGTTTTGTGTATTAATCCTTGGGGATGGCTCATGGGCATTGTACTTTCTTCCGCGCTGTGGTCCCGGGTTTGATTCTCGGTCGATGCAAAAATGTAGTTGTAGCTTTCCTTTAAAAACATCCGAGTTTCTGTAGCTGTGTGACAAAGAAGAGCTCAAGCAGGCGGATCTTGCCTTATTATTTTTAAGAGTTTGCATTTCTTTGTTCACTTTAGGGTAATGATGAAAGGAAACCCGTGGAAACCGGCCGTATTCATAAATCTAAATAGGCAATAATTACTTCAATTATTCCGTCCTGCTTAAACAGAACAATTTGAATAGTCCGCGCGTTCACTCGTTTCCGCCGATTTGGTATGCGATCGCACTGTATCGAAAAAAAATCGAGTTGGAGCATCGTCTTGTTTCGACGAGAACCATGGGACCGCGTCATTTCCTGTGGACACGGCGGTGGCGAGCGGTGGTTCTAGAACACACAATTGAGAACACACAATTGTTTGATGACTAGCGAAATTTATGGCGCGTTTTCTTGAGATCCGAAATCATAGATATCTGTTTTACCATGTACGTTTACATTATACATTTGAGAGAGCAACTAGGTTTTTTTTTCTATAAAAAAAATTCCTCTCACGTGTAATAGAACTGCCTACGCCAACTCAGTTTTCTTGAGCTTCAAGCTTGACAGCTTAAATTAGTGGTCTTATGAAGATTAGAAGTTATTGAAGTAGTTTGTTTTCGGTGAGAGGCATTGTCCAGCTTAGTTACTTGTTTGCTGACAATTAAAGCAAGTCACTTTATTAGTTGTGAATATTATTCATATATTGTGCCGTAATAATATCTAGTAGGGGATTCAGTGTGTAGACCAAGATATTAATAGGAAACATACCCTTGTCTGCGGAAACTCATCATATGGGAGAACTCCTGACCAGGAATACCAGCTTTTGATGGGATAGTACTAAATGCTTTGAGCACGTATACATGACATGTTTGCCGTTTTGAACAGGCGTGACACAAGCAAATTTTCACGTATGCTTTTCATTTTATTAAATTATACAAATGTATATTTTTTAGCGTCGCTACCTCTACATTGTAAGTAATTTTACACTTTAATGATTTTTAAGCACAATGCTTCTAAAGAATATTTTTTGTAAGATAAGGTTGTTTTTGGTAAGTATTTTGGAAACTTAGTTTGGTGTGCAACTAGCTTTCTTCAAGTTGTAGATGTTGATGGGGAGGTGGAGACGCAGACGGAGGTGGAGGAGGTAAAGGTGGAGACGCGCAGCCGCGCACACGCGCACACGCGCAGACGGAGGTATATACGTGGCCAAATCGAGCGACGTGCGCCCGAAGAGGCGAGAAAGGTAAAAGGGTTCTATAACGCTGTTATTGTAATAACGAGAACAATGGTCATGACCCAAAATAACTTGTAAGAATCAATACTAGTCTGATAAATTTTGGCCTTTCAGTAATAAATTATAATTCATAGTTTGAAAGAAAGCTGATTATCATTTGTCATTACGTGCAATCTTAAATTAGATATTTTAGAAATATTTTCAGATTACTCACCATTTCGTATGCATGAATTATTGAGTATTTGGTTGCGGAGTAAGTACCAACAATGATTTCATAAGAACCCGACGACCGACGTTGCGGGATTTGCATTTATTTGTAATATACCTGAAACAGTAATCGATAATCAGACTTTCCAATGTAAACTTTTTTTGGCGCTCAATTTGTTTATAAATTCGGAAATTTGTTACGATTGACGTAATTTATTTAGTAATTATTAAAATAAAAGTTTTTTGAATATATAGAATAATAAATAACAAATTGTTGAGAAAACTAAATAAAACAAAATATAAGAAGGAAAATAAAAAACTAGAAAATTTTTATTCAATAGGTCAATAATTTTAAGAAACTGTCTACTGTCCTTAATCTTTCGAAATAGTATCGATTGGTTTTCCGCAGGTCGTTTCCAGTAACTCAAGAAGATGCCTGATTTATTCTTCTGTAACACAAGTTCCAGCATTCAGCAAAGAGAAACAAAAATAATGCTAAAAGTAATAGGAAAAAATCAACAAAAAACCAATTTTGATTTCTATTTGGCATACTATGATCAAAAATACATGTTAACGTCGATTTGAATAAGTAAAATGTTCGTTTTTAATACTAAAAATACATGAGTGGGCGTGGTAGAGCCTGGAATGCTGTAGTTAGACATTTTTATCTTCAAACATTTTTTTCGACTGTTAAGGAGAAGGCAAAGGCCCGTAGATTCTCGCGTTTCGTTGAGAATGTTGCCAAGTGAAGCTTCCTGACTTGCCAAATAGCAGAACTCGCTTTGAGAACAATGAAAGCACAAGGCAGCACGTGTGGCTGCCGCGCTCCCAGCGGAATGTTCAAGCAATGTAAGGGTTCACATCGTCTCATCATGAGGCGGATTGAAGTTTAGGACCAACTGTCTCAGCTTGGAGAGAGAGTCATCTATCTAGTGCCTACCTATCAATAGAGAGACAGAATGTGAGGGGTGGGGAGAAAGAGAGAAACAAAAAGAGGGAAAGAGAGGGAGAGAGAGAGAGAGAGAGAGAGAGAGAGAGAGAGAAAGGGAGAGAGACAGACACACAGACAGAGATACTCACTACTTGTATTTTAATTCAACAGATTGCAATTGAATTATTGAAAGGTTGCAGGAATTACACTTCCAAATACAATAAAAGTTACAGTATACAACATGGTTTTGTTATGTTAAGTTATTTAATAGGTTATTTTCATTTTCTTCCAGGTAAACATTAGTCTTTATATTGTTGACACCTAAACAGTTCAAGTATGAACTTCAATCCATTTAGTTCTACTCTGATTTGCCCTAACAATTGCGCACAAAGATAAGAAGAATTATGCAAATTATTTGGTCAATACACCACATATAGAAAAAAGATGTCCGTGAAACATTAGTTTGATAGCAGTGGAAACAACAAATTTATAGATGGTGTGCTTTCATCTCAGATTAAATTAGAAAATATTCATTTTTTTCAGAACAACTACAGAACACGAAATTTTTTTTATCCATTGGCTACTTCATTCACCTCTGGATGTGCGCTTAATATATTAGATTCTGCCAAGCTTTGCATCTTATCTCATAATAATCTAATATAATAAATGCATTATGGTATAGACAATACTTAATGCTTGATGCTTAAAGCTTAATGCTTAAAGCTTGACAATACAATGACCTTTAATATCCCTGATTTATAATTTTAATGAATCTTGATTTTTTCTTTATGGGAAATTCTCCTTAAGTTATCTCTGATTCAATCTTTCCATTGCAAAGCAATTGTAACTGTTCTTAATCCTTGGGAACCTCTAAAATTCGCCTTGCATTCTAGCACCGTCATCAGCCGCAAAGGGCAATGGGCTAATTGGCTGTGAAGAGGAGGTCCGGGATAATCGATTCTAGTACGGCACTGCCACAATGATACACAGGTAGGTTGGTGGTTAATTTCACACCAAATTCTCTAATACTGATTCGCTCGCTTGTTTGCGGCTCTTCTCCACTTACCACTTCCCGCCCCACCTCCACTTAATATACCACTGTTCATCCATGAACCACCAAGTCACCTCATTTTACGGTATGTGTTCGAATAATGACAGGCGAGAAATATCAAATACTGGGACGACACAATTTTTAAGATATAAAAGTGAAAAATTTCTGTTAAAGAGGATGAAGAAAATCAATTTAGTAAATGACGTTTTGGCCAAAAAGATTCAGAGCGTAAGCTTTATAATGAAATTGAATCATTTGATTTTTTTCAAAATCGGGCTATGAAAATTATTAAATTGTTTTACTCGTATTTCTTCCCTAATTAAAAATTGAGATTGCATTACAAAGAAAGTTAAAGATAGGATTACGAAATGCATTTTATTTGATTAAATTAGAAAAAGTCATTTTTACTCGGGGGACAATCACTTGCGGACAGGCAAAAAGTCTCATTTAGAGGCCTCTCAATTTTTATACACACCCAGATGAAAATGTGTGCTGAATGACAATCCACTGTTGGAGCTGACACAGTGCAGTGTCATGCCCTCCATGCCTATTCCTTGCGTTACAGTCGCAGGAGATTCTGTATATTAGAAGAACTCGCAAGTCAAACGGCGTCTTGTTCTCCAATCATCCGCCCCAGCCCCTGAGGTCCCTCCTGGCGCCGGCCGCGAGGAGCGCGCGCACCGCTTCCTCATTGTTCCAGGACGCCGCGTCAGTGCAGAGGAGTCGCTCCTCCATATTCCTCGCGTCGACGTCGGCGCCCGCGCGCACCAGCAGCTCCACGCACCGCCCGCTTGGTCGATCCAGCCCAGTGCAACGCTGAGTATCCACCGCCGTCGACAGCATTCGCATCGGCGCCTCGTTGCAGAAGAAGCGACACCACGTCCGCGTGCGCCGCTCTCCAGGCTGCTCTAATTAGAGGAGTGTCACCAAATTTATTTATGTAGTTGACGTCGGCACCAGAGTCTAAGAGACGTCGTACGTCACTTAGTCTTCCTTCTTTGCCGCCTACACAACTGCTCTCCCAGGGGGGAGGGAGAGGTTCGTGCCTCCTCCATCTTCATCTTCGCCTCCCGGATACGGAGCTCCACCCGCTGCCTCGCGCGTTCTCCTCGTCGGCCGCTGCCCTGGCGGCCGGCCCCTGAGAAGGGGGGTGGAGGAGGGGGAGGGGGGCTCTTCCCCACCGAACACTGCTGCCCTCCCGTCGCCGGTGCTTCGCGGGCGCTGGCGGCGGTGGCAAGGGACGCACGTGGAGATCGGGGCTGCTCCAGTTGGCGCAACAGAGTTTCCACACGGGGCAAGAACTTCTGCAACGCGCTTTTGCAGGGAGGCCTCTACCTCATTCACACGGCCCTCCAGACGTTGCAGAGCTCCTGCTTCTCCAGATCCCTCCGGGGCCGTCGTCGTCTCTTCCATGACAGTCAACCTATCCTGCGTCTCTTGAAGGCGCTGTTCTAAGGAGTGGATAGCGGCATTCTTCTCCTGCATCTTCCGCTCCATCTCGCGCATCACAGCCGCTGCCCTCTCTTCCTGCAGGCGCAGGGCCTCCTGGACCTCGCGCTCCGCCTCCTGTTTCTGCAGGCGCAGGGCCTCCTGGACCTCGCGCTCCGCCTCCTGTTTCTGCAGGCGCAGGGCCTCCTGGACCTCGCGCTGTCTCCTGTTTCTGCAGGCGCAGGGCCGCCTGGACCTCGCGGTTCGCCTCCTGTTTCTGCAGGCGCAGGGCCTCCTGGACCTCGCGCTCCGCCTCCTGTTTCTGCAGGCGCAGGGCCTCCTGGACCTCGCGCTCCGCCTCCTGTTTCTGCAGGCGCAGGGCCGCCTGGACCTCGCGGTTCGCCTCCTGTTTCTGCAGGCGCAGGGCCTCCTGGACCTCGCGCTCCGCCTGCTGTTTCTGCAGGCGCAGGGCCTCCTGGACCTCGCGCTCCGCCTCCTGTTTCTGCAGGCGCAGGGCCTCCTGGACCTCGCGCTCCGCCTCCTGTTTCTGCAGGCGCAGGGCCTCCTGGACCTCGCGCTCCGCCTCCTGTTTCTGCAGGCGCAGGGCCTCCTGGACCTCGCGCTCCGCCTCCTGTTTCCGTTCTGAAATTCATGAAATAAACCTCTTATTAAATCATATTCTTTCCTTATTAAAACGAGTATAAAAGAAGCAAAATCAATTTTCCAGTGTTCAATATGCGAAATTGTTTTTCCCTTCAGAAAACATCTTAAATTATGATCGTTAGGCGCACCCGCTCGCCTCGGGCTCCGGCATCGGACTGACGGAGCCCCCAACCGATCAAGAGCACGCCGTTGCGAGGGGACGCGCAACGGCGGCTCCTGATTGGTCAGGGGCCCGCAGATCCGCCGGAGGCCAAGCGCGACGGGGCGTCCGCTTTATTGTCTGCAGATGGTACATACAAGATATTGAACATACAAAAGTTAAAAGCAATATGAGACATAATACATAATAGTGGGTGGTAAGTATGCGTCACCCGGCGCCTTAGATTAAACAGAACACTTAAATTGTCAACATACAATGTAACATTATAATCTATATGATCTAGAAGCGCCCCTAGGGCGGCGTAAGTCTCCATATGATAAATGTCAAAATCGGGTATAGCACTCCACGTTCTGGTCGCAAACTCCGAGGTCCAGGCACAGGTGGTCAGGGTGGCATCCGAGAACACCGTGATGGTAGGCCGGTCCGGAGGTGAGGCGTGGCGCGCGAGGTGGTGAAGCCTGCGCAGCCATGGGAGAGCCAAAGGTGGCCACAGGCGGATGATCCGTGCTAGCGGGTAAGTGGCGGTGGTGGCGATAGATAACCACCCCACCATACCCGCTAGGGACTTGCAAAAATTGGTGTCACGAAACCAGGCTGCCGGAACATTACGCACAGCGCGTAAATAGTCCGGGTCGGCGGTGATGAGTTTGTTGTGAAGGTCCAAGGTGACTCCCAGGTATTTCACGATGCTGGTGGGAGTTAGCTGTGACTTGTTGATGTTAACGTTGAAACCATGGCGGAAGAAGGCTTTGACATCCGCTAGTAGTTGGTCCGGGTCGTTGGAAAGTAGCAAGAAATCGTCATAATAGACGTATGCTTTGCTCTTGCAGATTTGCTTCACTGCCGCCGTCATCGCGATCTGCATGAGCAGCGGGGAGAGGGACCACCCCATCGGCAGGGCGGCGAAACGGTAGAACCGTCCCGCGCACTCCACCGAGAAGAGGTCCCTCGTCCCGCCGGCCATGGGAACGTGATAAAATCCGTCGGTCAGGTCGATGCGTACGGCGTGCGAGTAAACTCGCACGTCCGCAAGCACCGACAAGGCCGACGGAAGTGTGACGGGCGGGGGGTTGGGCGTAGGCAGGGGTCCAGGCGGACATGTCGAAGATGAGGCGGTGGCGCCCGCTTCCCTTCGGTACCAGGAAGCACGCGAAGGAATTCGCGGGAGCGGACGCCACCTCCTCCAGGATGCCGGCCTCCGACATGTTGAACAGCGTTTTCGCCAGGGCGCGACAGGTGGGCCGCCGGCGTCGTGGTGCGTCCGCAGGAGGGACGTGATGCACACCCTCTTTGAAGATTGGATGATCGATAAGGGGGGTGCGGCGCCGCTCGAAGGAAAGAGGCGGCACTGTGCGTGGGTCAATCCTGACCCGTGGCGCCCTGGGGAGGACGCTGGCGTCTTGGGACGCCTCGGTGTCCGTAGATTGGGAGTCGTCCTGGTCGTCGCGCCGGCGGTCGTCGTCGTTGCGCGTGTCGTCCTGCTGTTGTCCGCTCAGCTCCCGGATGATGGGCCGCCAGAAGTCCCAGTCGATAGGCACGGGTTCCGTTTCTTGTAGTGGCGGGGCCTGGACAACGTCCAGGAGCTGATCAAACAACAGCAGGAACTCGCCGGGGTCCTAAGCTCGCCGGGGTTTGAGGAGCCCCGTCGCTGTCGGCGGAGCGCGCGGGGGCGGTGCGCGGTGGCACCGGCGCGGCCGCTTCCTCGTACGACGTCGGGCGTACCTACGCCGACGGCGTCGTGTTGGTCGCCGCCGCGGCCGACGCCCCGCGCCCGCGGCCGCGGCCCCGCGGAAAGCGCTGGGGCTCCTGCTTGTAGGTGCGTCTAGCCGGTGGGGGTGGCGGAGGCTCCGATATTTGCAAACCAAACAAATCGGAGTAGTCCGCGTTGTGGACGGCTGTCCGCCATCCTTTCTTAAGAGCGATCGTCATAATCCTGATTCGCTCGTTAATAAAAGTCCGGTCGGCGTCCTCCAGGTGCGGGAGCACGGGCCGGAGGAGTGCCAAATATCGGCACTCGACCTGGTCCCGCTTCCCGACGGCGGGGTTGTCGGCTTGTGCACTACGAAATCCCACGCCCGCTCCAGATCGAAGCGGGGCGTGGGTTGCGGTGTTTGCAGGAGGCGCTGGAGGGCGACCAGGAGAGCGGTCGCCTGACTGGTGTCGTCCATGGTGGTTTGTGGCTCGCTGCGGTCGGACGAACTCCGTAAGGGTGGCCTGTCGTGGTGGCGGTGATGCCGGCAAGACCTCTTCAGAGGACGTGGATGGTTGAGCCGGCGGCGGTGGTTGTCGCGGCTGGCGGGGCTGGTTTCGCGGCTGTCGCGGTAGTCGCGGCTGTTTGCGAGCGGTCTTAAGCGGCATGAAGCGGCGGGCGCGCGTCCATCACTGAAGGTAAGCGTAAAAGTTGCTCGAACATAGCGTGCTGTACTAAAGCGAATCTGCTCTTCTGGGGCGCACCCGCTCGCCTCGGGCTCCGGCATCGGACTGACGGAGCCCCCAACCGATCAAGAGCACGCCGTTGCGAGGGGACGCGCAACGGCGGCTCCTGATTGGTCAGGGGCCCGCAGATCCGCCGGAGGCCAAGCGCGACGGGGCGTCCGCTTTATTGTCTGCAGATGGTACATACAAGATATTGAACATACAAAAGTTAAAAGCAATATGAGACATAATACATAATAGTGGGTGGTAAGTATGCGTCACCCGGCGCACATAGCCCCTTCAGAGTTACTGATAATCCGATTAGGTGTAAATTGGTTGCGGATAATTAAATAATAGAACAAGTTTTAGTGATTAAATAATTAGGAATGTCAATAGCAAGCTCAGAAAAAACAGAGAAAGAAATTAAAGAGCAAATAATAAGGAATAATAAGTTCACTTCATGTCTCAACTACTCAATATGGTATAATATACATCTAAAAAGGACTTCAAGAATAAAATATATCAATCAATAATTAGAGCCATGTTACCATATACAGGAGAAAGAACAAGTGAAACAAAACGCACCCAACAACAACTTGAGGTCGCTTAAATGAGAGTTCTGAAAAAAATTAAAATTCACACTCTACTGGATAGGGAAAGAAACGAACATCAGGAGAGAGTGCAAAATTAAGCCTATTACGGACTGGGTAGCTAACCGAAAAATTAGTGGAATGATCATATTGCGAGAATGCAGGAGAAAAGAATCGTGAAGATAGCTAGAGATTAAAGTCCGAGAGGAGGAACCGAAGCTGACAGACCGAGGAGAACATGGAAAGACCCGTCTTAAGACTGATT
The DNA here is from genome assembly GCA_964035755.1 of Teleogryllus oceanicus. NCBI lineage: Eukaryota > Metazoa > Arthropoda > Insecta > Orthoptera > Gryllidae > Teleogryllus > Teleogryllus oceanicus. Next base: position 87,983,717 of record CAXIVR010000010.1, read on the forward strand.
TACACGGTCATCTTTTCATTATTTCCCGTCGATACTGAGCAGACTGGATGTAATTTGTACCAAAAAATGATGCATGCTTCATTTTTCCGTACAGATTTCATCCCGTACGACTACGGCACTCCCAGTGTCACTATATGGAACTTTCTTGGATTGCGTAGGTTCTCTGACACGAAGAATATGCATCTTGGTCGTAGCGTGGGTACGTGTTGTTTCATTTTGAGTGTTGTTTGTGATATTGAATCTTTGCGTTCAGTGAACCCTCTCGCAAATAAAGCCACAATACCTTACACGTCTTTCTACTTCTTACGCTGCGAATTCGTAACTATCTGATCATTCTTCCCGCTAATTCAATTTGCTTCCGTAAATGCGATGTTCAACTTTTGAACTTCCACCGCTTTTCGCGGGGTTTGGTGGAAGTATTTTTATCACGATTACGTACAGACCGCAAATGAACGTGTAATACGCTGGAATCACGTCGACAACCTTCTATCCATATTATTGTTGTATAGCTTGACGCATAAATATCAGTACTTCCGGTGTGCAATGTAGTCGCGAGACACTAACAAAGCCAAACGTTCTTCAAATAAATAAAGTAGAGAATAGCCTATTTTATTTCTAGGGCGGAAGGCGTGAAATATATTACTACTTCCCTCTTAATCCGATTACGTTAAATTGGTTGGATAATCAAATAATAGAACAATTTCTAGTGAATTAATATTTAGGAATATCATTAACAAGTTAACGAAAACAGAGAAAGAAATGAAAGAGCAAATAATAAGGGTAATAAGATTACTGTATATCTCAACTACTCAAAATGGTATATAAAACAGGACTCATAGGTTAGAGTATATCAATCAATTATAACACCAATCTTAACCTATGCAGGAGGAATGAGAAGTGAAACATAACGCAAACAACAACAACTTGATGTCGCTGAAATGAAAAAAAAATACAATTCTACGCTTTGAGAGTACGAGGGGAAAAACCGAAGCTGGCAGACCGAGGAGATGTAAAGACTCGTTAAAATTCTTGGAAAGGTACAAGTCTTAAGCCTGTTGTACACGGTCATTTTTCATTATTTCCTGTCGATACTTGGCAGACTGTATGTAATTTGTACGAAAACATGCTGCATGTTTAATTTTTCCGTATAATTTCATCCAGTATGACTACGGCACTCCTAGTGTCACTATATTATTTCCTGTCGATACTTGGCGTTGTTTGTGTTATATATATATATATATATATATATATATATATATATATATATATATCTGGTGCGTAGCGTGGGCACGTGTTGTTTCATTTTGAGTGTTGTTTGTAATATTGAATCTTTGCGTTCAGTGAACCCTATCGCAAATAAAACCACAATACTACACGCGTCGTTCTACTCCTTACTCTGCGAATTCGTAACTATCTGATCATTCTTCGGGCTAATTTAATTTGTTTAATTGTGTGTAAGTGTAATGTTCTACTGTTAAACTTCCAGCGCTTTTGCGGCGTCTGGAGAAAGTATTTTCATCACGATTACGAACAGACTAGAAATGACCGTGTAAAACGCTGGAACCCCGTTCATCCAGTTTTGGTACGCATAGAACCGAACGCCCGTTTTCCATCCAAATTCTGTACAAAAAAATTATGAAAAAAGGATGAAAAAATGACCGTGTAAAATAGGCTTTAGATTCTTCACGAAGATGAAGAAGTTGGGCTATAGCCGAATCCGGCTGTAAAAGGTGCCCCCAAAGCAAATCGATATTCGCGATTTTCTTATGAAAAAAAACAAACAAAAATGCCGTAGAATCAGTCATCATCTATAAAGCGTTTTCAAGAAAAGCCATATTTAATGTTTTGAAAAAAAGAGTCCTGTATATTTTGGAGTCAAATAGAGTCGCCCGGTTTAAATTTTCAGCACTTCGTGAAAATTTTTAGAGTTTTTTAGAGCTACTGCTATTTCAATAAAAGAAAGTAAATTGAAGAATTAAAATATTTTTATTTACAAATAAAAACATATTTCTTAATTTCAAGAAATTTTAAACTTTGATTGCGGTAGGTTTACTTTGAAAACGTTACAAATGACTACGGTCTCTGTTTTGTAAAAGTAAATTTAGCACAGGCTGTTCATTTGAATTGGTTGTGTTTGGATTATTTTAGCATTATTTTCAATTCTTTTTCTCGAAAAAAATTAAAAACTTAGTATCATTTCGTACTATTATTTAAGCTTTAATTTCCTAATACTAACTAACATCCTCAAAAACTTGCAGGAATGGAAATTTGAGAAATTCATTTTTGGACGGCGACAAGATAAGATAATAAATTGTGAATTTCTTTTGAATTCTTGTCTTTGTTGAACATTGACATAGATACATTATGAGGTTGTGTTTCTGTTGCGGATGTGTACGTATATCTGTGGTATATGCTCAGAAGAATATGTTTACACAGGGTCTGAATGTGCCACGTCTTCTTGCGTAGTTATGGTTGGGATTGAAACCAACAATTTGTTTTTGTCATTCTGTATGTGACTAAGAAATATGGTTTTTTAATCCATTTAAGTTACTCATTACACCCTTTACATTAAGTATCACAATTTTCTTGGAATGGGCCTCTGCTATTCTCTACAATAGTTATGAACCAAGAGAGTATCAATTATGAAAGAATTCAGTCCTGTTATTGGAAAAATTGGCAACGACGACGAGTTACGAGAAACTGACTTTGACGACTGAATTATATTAAAAGCTACTGTCTTGAGGAGTGATACGCACTGAATCTCTATTACGTGACAATTATGACACAGGGCAAATATATATGTAAGCTTCGCCGATAAAGAACAAAATTTGGAATTACGCCACAGGCATCAAGAAGAGTCCTATTCGCAACGTCCATGGAATTAATGCTGCTGAAAAGAAATCCATGCACTAAAAGAATAAATGAAATAAATGAAAGAAAAAAGAACGAAACCATGGAAAGATGCCATGCTTCACCTCTCCACCTCTCCACCTCTCCACCTCTCCACCCTCCACCTCTCCACCTCTCCACCTCTCCACCTCTCCACCTCTCCACCCTCCACCCCTCCACCCTCCACCCCTCCACCCTCCACCTCTCCACCCTCTCACCCTCCACCCTCCACCCCTCCACCCCTCCACCCCTCCACCTCCCACCCTCCACCTCTCCACCTCGCCACCTCGCCACCTCGCCACCTCGCCACCTCGCCACCTCGCCACCTCGCCACCTCCCCTCTCCCCTCTCCACCTCTCCACCTCTCCCCTCTCCACCTCTCCACCTCTCCACCTCTCCACCTCTCCACCTCTCCACCTCTCCACCTCTCCACCTCTCCACCTCAAATCTACAACTCGAGGAAAGCGACGCCACATAATCTAGCAAGAAGAGCTTTAAGAACGTGTTAGCAGCGTGCAAGAAGGCTACTCGTCAAATCTAGGAAAGGAGAAATTTAACTTGTTATTAATGCAAGAAGCCAGGTCATTTAGCCAGGAATTGTCCTTACGCTCTGAAGGTCAACAAGAAGATCGCAAACAAGAGCGATGCGAATTAGTTCATGCGTGTTAAAATAGATGCAGCATGCTATTTTGTTAATCCGGTGACCAGCGAGGGAAGCATATGATGTGTGGATAGTGGGTGCTCTTCCCATATGAGCAATAAACTTGCCAGGTCACCGTAGTAGATTCACAGTTTTTGAGAATCTGTGATGTTAGTCGACAAGTTGTCAGACATTACCGAAACGAACTCCTCCATCTCTCTCGCGGTAACTTTTCTGTATTGCGCATCCATACCTACATGCTCACTATTGTAGTGTACCGAAACCACTTCTCACTTATTCTGTCCCTACGAATAGCACACAAAAATCACATCAAAAAAATTATGGAAGAATAAAATACGGTCCTACTCGCACAATGTCATAGAAAAATCGGAGATATTTTTGAGAGTATAACTTTAACGTTCTCTGGATATATGCGATTTTGACCTCATTTTTACAGAAAACTGAAAGTTAAAAAACTTACAAGAAACCATTACAACAAATTTTTTAGAAGCATTGTGCTTACAAAAGCATTAATGTGTAAAATTGCTTACAATTAGAGTAGCAACGCAAAAATAAATATAAGATTAGCATTTAGTATAATTTAAAAAAAAGAAAAGCATACATGAAAATTTTCTTGTGTTTTGCCGGTTCAAAATGGCGTATATTTTATGTATATGTGCTCATAGCATTTAGTACTATCCCAACAAAAGCTGGTATTCCTTGTCAGGTGTTCTCCCATACGATGAGTTTCCGCAATAAGAGAATGTTTTCCTATTAACATGTTGGTCTACCAACAGAATCCATAATATATATTATTACGGCTCTATATATAGGATATTTTTCACAACTGATGTAGTGTCTTGCTTTATTGTCACCAAACAAGGAACTTAGCTGACAATGTCTCTCACCGAACACAAACTACTTCACTAACTTCTAATCATCATAAGATCACTAATTTAAGCAGTGCTCCCAAGAAATCTGAATACATTAGGAAAAAATGCTGTGACTTGTCAGATGAAATGAAAGATGCTGTGGCTTGAAATTGAAGATGGCTTGAAAGAGGCTGTGCTTGCCAGCAACTACGAAATACAGAAAAAATAGTATACGATAGAAAAATCTGAAAACTGTAACAAGATCCATGAAAAAGTACAGCCAACAACTGGTACATTTATGTCTTAAGTAGATATTTACATAATAATATCAATTAGTCATGAGCAAAAATTAAAGCTATGAAAGTAACAAAGAAAGAAAATAAAATATTTTTTACTATTAAATAACCACATCATCTCAAACCCTAAAGACATAAAAAATTCAGTTTTATGTAGCTTTGTCATAAAACTCTAGGTACAAAAACTATACCGAAACATTCTTACAGCCCAAAAAAGATCAAAAGAACCTTACAGAATTTACAAATAATCATAACTTGATTGCTTATCACAAGATCAATGAACCTATTATAATTAGAAAACGTAATTCTGCTATCAGCAGGACTAGAAACTCCTCACCTGGACCAGACAACATTTCATACACTCTGTTAAAAAGCTACCCCTAAAGAAAAGGAAACTCTACTAAAGTATATAACATAATATTGATAAAAATTTTACTAGGGATCAGCTACCATTCTACTATCCAGAGCCTGAGAAAAATTATGGAAATTTCTAGAAAAAAATAATTAACATAAGACTAAGATATATTTTAGAATTTTAAAGCATCATATCCGAAAAACGTTTTGGTTTCAGAAAAGGACACTCAATTTCTTTTCATCCAGTAAGTACTGATACTTGAAGCCCTTGTCAAAACAGCATGTTTTAGCAGTGATCCTAGACATTAAAAAAGCTTATGACCCATAGAAAAAACACCTAACTACAGGAATGTGGACTTAAAAGCAACATATTTCAATTCAAAAAGAATTTCACCAAAGAAAGAACTTGTAATGTGAAAGTGAATGGTAGCCTATCATTAATACAACACCTCGAGAATGGACTACCACAAGATCTTAGGGATAGTCTGTTCCTGTTGGAAATTAAAGAAGTAGTCCCTGTAATCATCAGCAATTCTGCACATGACATTACCATTCTCTGCAGAGGAACTTCTATTACAACCAATCAAGGTATTATACAATCTGCCCTAAACAATCTCTATAAATTAAAAAGTTTTAATTTAATTCCTAAACTCTTTCCAAAACTCAATGTATAGTACTCTTCAGACAATGTATGATGAATGAGCCCACATTAACAATGCACCTACATAAGCTAAAATTTGAACAAAACATTAAAATATTATACATGCATTTTGACTCAAAAATGAGCAGGAAAAGACATACAAATTGTATCTATGGAATGTAAGAGCGGATTAAACATACATAAGTGCATTTCCCATAATAACTGGGGAGCAGTTAAAATCTCGCCAGGCCGATGACCTGCTGTGCACGACGTCCAAGATCCAAGATATGGCATGATCAGATGGACTATTATACCAAGATGGATCCATATTATTAAATCCAGCTAGTAAAAAGAACTTATAACACTTCATGTGTTATACAATAATAAAGCTCTAGAATAAGCACTGGCTGCTTTTGTCTGTTCCATTGATAGGATTATAACCGGGAAGCCAAAGAACCAACTCTAGCCTATCCTAGATAAATGCTTACTTCAAATATGCCATCAAACAGCAGAATCGTATAATTATAATATTAAACGATGTATTTCAAAAACTTCAAAATTATATCAAAGAAAATGTTTTTCAACAGTATATACCAGTATAAAATGACTGAGACAGTGAAACGTTCAGAACATAAGCACACTGAAACAAGAAATATATAAGCATACACCATGGACAATTCCTGATATAGAAAAGAGCAAATTACCGGACATTCCCAAATATACAAAATGGCTAAATAGATATGAAATAAAATTTATGAAAAAGAAAAGAAATACAAAATACACATCTATTCTTACGTTATCAATAATAAACATGGAAAATATTCAACTTCAATAATCAATAATGTTAAAATCTATAAACAGACTGCATTTCCAATTTTCCTGTCATCACAACTGAAATACTCTCCAAAGATAGCCCTTTAAAATGTCACACAAACCCTGAAATAACAAGCTCTGAAATTTTCCCTACTTCTGGTAGCAGTACAAACAATATTCAATAATTACCCAGGTTTCATTAAATGATATACATTATTCATGAAATGACATTAATATGACATTATACAATATAAAAAGACTTTCATGATTGCCTGTATACAATATTACAAATACATAGCCTAACTACGACACAATGAGCCTTGGAGAGAAAAATGTAAGTCCTGAAACTGAAAGTATTTTAACAATATCACACACCTGCAATTATCTATGTGCACACATCAAGAAAGTAATGGATGAAAAGTGGAGCAACCTCTGCGAAACCATGAAATCCACCCCTCTACACAAACAGTTTAAAAATGTTACTTCTTGAAAACTTCCAAAATATTCTCAATCAACGATCAGGTAATACCAACAAGGTTAAGAACTGCAAGCCCTGTGATACCTTTCTTCTCTATCACTTCAACATATTTTATCTCTATGTCCTTTATTCTAGTGCAACTGATAATGCAAACTTCAAAGCTGAAACCTGAATAGATGCTATCATCCAACGAATGCCAAAATAAAATATTAAAATTTGTAAAGACAATCCAACAAAATTCTAAAGAAATCTGTTAGTAACAGGTATATTAGAAAGGAAAATAAAAACTAATATTGTAACATTAAAAATGCATGCAATGTCTGTCTCCAGATTTCTATTTTTATATTTACCATAAAATAGTATTAAGTTGCAATTTTAATACTGTAAAGTTATATTTTCATTGCTTGCTAAAGTCCTCAGTTCTTCATGCAACTTTAATAAACTAAAAGAGAAACGTCAAGTAATATTTTTTTTGGGTAATCTTTGGAAAACGGAATGAATACAAGCAAATGTCATTGATATAATGTAGACTACGAATACAAACTGGTAGATGAATTAATTTAATACACAAAGGAAAATTTAGCACATTTTTCAATATTTGGGGCTTATAACTTGCGCTTTTGTTTTGTTTGTTTCAGATAGCCATCACTTTAATATCATTAGAATATGTTCCTCACTATGAAAGTATGCATTTAGGCGAATAAATATAAAATATATTTCCAATGATTTGCGGAAGAAAAAAATAAAATGCAATTTTTTATAAATAAGAAGGTTTATTCAAAATATAATTAAATATATTAAGTATGATAATGTACTAAAATAATCATGTCGAGTAATTCAAAATATAGCCACGGCTGCAACCTGAACTATTGGTGAAGAAAACAGTTAGTGAAATTTCAGAATGGATTAGCCATTTTTGTTCTTAAGATAGAAGGAAGAAACTTACAAAAATTTTCAAGAAAATATTCGTTTTGGGACGTCACAAAGGTCCTTTCTGGTAGAAAATCTACCTTTGATCTGCAGCATATATAAATTACTCTATGTTATTGATGTAAAAAATTATTTCAATGGAAGTCATGTGACCCGATCCATATCATTACTTACGAAAACAATAGGAGATACAAATTTTAAGAAAAAATATGTACTTCCATTTGGAGACGGGAAATGTATTAATACGAAGAGTTTGCAACGGAGGTCCTTGTGAGTTATTTTTTCTAACATTTACGGTTAGCGTTAGTATATTCAGCTGCATTATAATAAGACAAAGCATAAAAAATCCATTAGAATGATTATTTTACCTGTTCGTAAGATGGGAAGAGTAAAGTCTCAACGCCTTCGGTTGTCGAATTAGGGAGAAGATGAAGCCCAACAGCGCCTCTGAGTGAATGACAGATCGTGACAGATCGACGGCAGATAGCGGTTGCCTACTGCGACGCGTAATCTCCAGCGACAGCGGTCGAGTGGAGCCGAGTCGGGCCCTGATTGGCCGTCGCCGCTCAGGATGATGAACATTACATCTTGCACCTTGGCCAGCCAAGCACGTGCGCGATTCGTAGGCGATTGCGCAACGCTGATGTGTTTAACTTTGAGTGCTCCAGCATTATATGATCCACAACACTAACCTACTGTTAGCCGTTTTAATAAATAGCGAGTAAAGTACACGACAAATAGAGTCTGAAACAATATGTTTTCCGGAGAAGAAAAACGTCTATGTTATACGCCGTCTGACCGCAAGACAGATACACAAACAAGCACACGCGCACGCACACACCAGCTCACGGACACGCTCACACACTCGCACACGCACACGCGAACACACACACGCGCACGCACAGACAAGCACACGCACACGCGCACGCGCGCGCGCGCACGCCTAAATAAAAGAAGTAATTTTCAACTTTTCAATTTTTCCTTTTCTGGTGATATAGGCAAGAAAAGTAAGGGAATCGCTTATACAATTATGTTCCTAATATTATTAAGTATGGAACATCACGAAAAGAATGCACGTTTAAACCCCAAATCAAAATGGATGAGCAGTTTCATGGATGAGCACGTTTAAACCCTATATCAGTATGGGGATGAATGAATAAGTAATTGATTGGACTGAATAACGCCCTAACCTGATTATTAGAATACATATCGCTTTTCAGTTTAAACGTTGTAAACATGCCAAGATTAAGGTAGTTGTCCTACATGCCCTACCAGAGATCAATAAAATTTAAATTTAAATATTTGAGCATGCATAACGTCTTCAAAATATCTTATGAAAACGTGCATCTAACTTCTACTTTTTCTGGGAAAAGATTTATCAAAATTTGAAAATTCTAAAATTGCCAACAATTAAACGATTCTTCAAATGTTCATTTCTTAAATTTTAAAAGGTATTTTATTTTAAAATGGAATTTGTTTCGTTTACCTCTATAAATAATGTCTTGTATTGTTTTGAAGTTCATAATTAGCATTGAGAAATGTTGTCTAAAATTGTAACACTTTAAAGTAATAAAGAACAATAATTTTCTTTTAATTTAGTAACCATCTCAATTTATTATAGAGCACGGGAAGTCAATTATATTGAGTCTAATATCCGGTACGAAAATGAGTCGACACTATGAACACGTTCAGATTTCAATTAAAGGTTCAATTTATTAACTTCGTAAAACTAATAGCAGATGTGCTGATACATTCTCATGTATCGTTGTATAATCCTCTTTAATAGAAAAAATGTACTTTCAGTTGCTTTTTTTTAATTTGATAACAAGAACGCTTCATTTCATCACAAGTATGTAAAGTGTTTGCAGAAAATTGTTCGGAACTGAATACATCCCCAGAAAGATGATGAGACGAGAAGGATGTGTACAAATATTGCGTCTATGAATAACTTGGAATCGAATACCCGTCAATTTTACTTTCTCGTATACGTACTTTCTCTACACGACTTATATACGTAGTACAGAGACAGTTATGTAGTGCTGCGGATTTTCGATTTCGACATTTCAACGAAAGTACATATTTTGGGGTTCCCTGATACCGAAAAAGTGTGTATTTAAAAACGTCTGTCCGTCCCTCCATCCGTCCGCCCGTCTGTCCGTCCGTTCGTCACCCAGTCCGACTGTTTGTTCGTCTGTCTGTGTCTGTCTGTGCTTGTTCTTCCGTCGTCCTCCGTCTGTTCATCCGTCTGTAAACACTAGCCAGCGTCAAACTTCATTGTGTAGAATATTTTGAAATTGGAACGTTAGTCCATCTGAAACTAGTTGTAGCTTTGAATTTTGAAAAACTATTTTTAAAATTCCGGGATACTTATATTAGTCCTCCGGACAATTTTAATATTTTTTTCAAAAGAGTCTTCAAAGTTTTTCTTTAAGCATAAATGTTACAAAGTTTTTCTACAAGAAAAAACTACACTAATAAAGATGGCATATATCCGATTTCGCCAATATTCCAAAATTGAAAAAGTTTAAATATTTTCGGGGGATGATCTATATGGATGAAGTCGAAGACAGATTTTTTCTTCATATGAATTTTTTGACCATAAATAGTTCTTTCATTACAGTCATGTAGATTTTTTTTATTTGTTAGTAGCTTTCGGTGCAATAGTGCGTGTAATATTTGCAAATTTTATAAATTACAAAAGCAAGATTTTCTCGAAAACGGCTCAAAATTTCTTCTTTAAATTGTTTGTAGAGGTAGAGCCCAATGTATCCTTAACGACGAAATAAACGACATATTCATTAATTATTTTGTATTTTCAAAAATTACAAAAATGCTCCTTTGACTTGTATCTACTGTAGGTAATATTTACATTATAGGCAATTCCTTCACTCTCTAATATTTATGAGTGCATGTGGTTTAAAATATTTATATATTTATTTATTTTACTTCAAAAACAGTTAAAAACTGTGTATGACGTGCTACAGGAAGAAGGAATTCTGTGCCGGGTTTCAAAATTCTGAAATCCTTATCCTAAGCCATATACAACTTGAATTTTTTTAATACAGAAAGAAAAAAACGTTCTTGCAAAAATTGTTTTTAAAATATTCGCTTCGATGTAATAAAATCAATTTTCAAATGTCAAAAGATATTGTAAAACCTGTTTTCAGTAAAGTCATATAAGCTTTCAGTAAACACAATAGTTTTCACTTACAACGAGCTCAAAATTCCACATTTCACGAAACGCTCAAACGCAATTTTCTCAAAAAAGGCACCAGTTTTTTTTTTTCAAACTTTTTCAATAGTTTCAATTGCAATGTTTAATATTTCGTAAGGTTAATGGTTGGGTATTCATTTATTTTTTAAAACTTTCAAAAATGCAAATGTTTTAAATATCTCTCGCCGTTTCAATGCAATTTTCCATCAATTTGAGTATATGATTAAAAATTGTATATGAAAGTGCTTTAAGTGACTTTAAATGAAGATTTTTGAAAACTCAACATTTTCTTGTGAAAACATGCATCAAATTTCACATTTAGAGTAATGTCAATCACCATTTTATTAAAAATGCCTTTTCGAAAATATTAAAAATTATACTGCGGGCAACGATAGACGGCAGCTGTCCAGAGGACGAGGAAAATCGTCAAAGCAATAAACACCGAGGAAATCAGAAAAAAAAGAACTGGAAAGAGAAAGGCCATGAGATCGTCAGTGCCAGTCTATAGCACCACTAGTTATTTACGTATAGGGTATATGTATTGTACAGTACTCGTATACGTACCATATACCAAGTAGCATGTAGTATAGAGAAAGTTATAATGCTGTGCGAGAAAACGGCGAATATTCGGCGGAAATTTTATTTGCTGGTATCTGCAAATAGCGTACGAAAGCAGTTGCTAAATTAAGAAAAAATCCACTAACACGTGGTGTAGCCAAAATCTGTGTTTTAGGGTTCCTTCATGTCGAAAAACCAATTTAAAGCAAAACGTCCGTCCGTCCGTCCGTCCGTCTATACTACTTTCCGTTTGTCCGTCTGTGAACACTACTAGCGACTAAATATGAATAAGAATTTTCCAAATTGAAGAAATTCCTGTCTATCTGGCTCCAGTTGAAGCTTTGAGATTTTGAAACACATTCTTAAAGATTTGGGAGTACTTTACATGAAACCCCCCAAACATTTTCAAAATTCTTTTAAAAAAAAGCTCTAAATTTTTTCTTTAGATTTCTTGGAAGGAATAGAGTAAATTTTCATTTATAAAGGTGGCATAGGTTCCATTTTCATGGATTTTTAAATTTTGGAAAATTGTTAATTTTGCATATTTTCGGCGTCTTCCCTCAATTAAAAAACTGAATATAGTCTACGAGTAGTTCCTTCATTAATGTCATGTCGTTTGAACATTTTGCAGTGTTTTTGGTAATATGGTGTGCATTATTTGTAATTAAAATGAAATAACAAAACAGGATTTTCTCAAAACGCATACAGATTTTTTATATAATTTTGGTAGGGTTTGGGACAAACGAACTATATTTTTATTTTATTTAATAGGTAATTATTACAGACAAATTCAGAAACTTGATCCATCGTGGCCAGGCCGAAGGCCTTTGCCATTACAATACCTACATTCTACCGATCCCAACCTTTCGCCTTCTGGTATTCACTCCCAATGCCCTCCATCGCTCCTCGAAGCCGCGGAAACGACAGACCATATACGGCTGAGGGGAAAACCCCTGAAGGGGGAAAACTCACGTCAGAAGCCGAGTACATGCTACTCTATCCGGTTTTAGACTATTTATTTTATTTGGCGCGCGTCAGGCAGCACTCTCCTCTTCCAGTGTTTGGCCTCCACTGCACCTGAAAACAAAACAGCACCACAGAAATCGTCCGCACCAACGCCTCTGCCCTAACATTTCCGATTCCCACTTCCCCTTCGCCCCCTAATGTGCTTCTTATTCTTAGCCAGTTTTTATTTTATTTTGATTTAATTTATTTTTAATTTATTTAACTTATTTTAATTAATTTAATTTTAATTTATATAACTTATTTTAATTTATTTAACTGTTTTAAATTAATTTAATTTTAATTTAATAACTTATTTTAATTATTTTAAGTTAATATATATATATATATATATATATATATATATATATATATATTTTATTGAATTTATTTATCTACTTATACTTAAATAAATTGACTACAATTTATAACTTTATTTTATTTTATTTTTTTATTTATTTTTTGTACTGTTTAATAACCTAACATAACTTACCGATCAACTTAATTATTGTTAGCTTATTGATTTATTACATATTTCCAGTCTAGGCTCTGCTCACCAACCACTGCTGTTTTCCCAATTCTTAATTTCCGTTTCCTCTAGTGGTCCGAACTCTTTCCGAGAAATTTTCCTAATTTTCATGAAGTTACTCTTATCCCTAGAATGTTTTAAGAGCGTTACGTCTTGCTGTTGGAAGTAGTAATTTCCTCATTCCCATCCATTTTCCTCTCCAAGTTTCTGGTCGCACTGGCAAATTAAAAAGGATATGGATCCAGTCTTCCTATCACCGCAAAAGCACAGATGCCATTACCATTCGAGTCCTTTAATCTACGTTGCATCCACTCCCGACCCTGAAATCCAAGGTATCCTCTTTGCGTCCTTTGCATGTGTTTATGCAACGTCTGCAACCCCATAACGGGATCGGTGAATTTGCGCAACTAGCGAACGTTTTTCATTGTTGCTGCCAGGATCTCTTGCCTTTAATATCCGGCAAGTCTATCCGAGATTAACCGTTCCATGTCACGTGTCTCTATCTCCACTATCGGAGAAACGCCCCCAGACCTGAACGTTCCAGTAGCAGTTTAATTCTACATGACCAGTAGCGTTGGTTGCTTCCTGTAACTGCACCCGAAAACATCTATTTATAAGTGAGTCAGTCTGTTCACTCAAGCACCTAATCCAAAGTTTAATGGGTTTCATTTTAAAATCTTTCCAAATTCCTGCACACTACCACCTCTTAGACTCCGGCATTTGCTGCGAATCTAGAGACCTGGAGAATTAATTTGAAATAATTCACTTGACGCTTTCTAGTCGATCTATCCCATCCACTCCCAAATTTCTGCCCCATAATTCATTGCTGGGAGAACTAGCGATTTAAACATCGTCTCGCACACCTTAAAAGGCAATTCCGAACCCCGCGCACTGCGCAAACGATTTCTTTGAGCGCAATTCTTCCTTTACCGTGCGCCGCCACTATGTGATCATCTATCCACCATTCATGGAAAATTTTGCCTCAAGATAAAATGTTTTTACCGGTCAATCTCCCTCCTGAGCGTAAACCATTTCTCCTTGTTACCCCAGATAAATCCATTCTGAAGACAACTACTTTGGTTTTGAATATTTACTTTTAATCCTATGTTTCACTATACGTTTCAGATATTTAAACTTTTTGTAAGCCGTCAATAATAGTCTCCGAACATAAAACTAAATCATCAGCATATAGTAGTCCGGGAACGTTCAGGCCCTCACTCTGGCGCAGATATCCGCATCCTGTAACCACGTCAATAAATCGTTTATAAACAAGATAAACAATAGCGGTGAGAGAGGACAAGCCCTGTCTTACTCCTCTACTGTCGATTTTATTTTTCGCGTTGTACTCCATCACCGCACCTGACACAGAAATTTACGTCTCGCATATGCTCCAACACTTTTGTGCCTTGAGTGAGACGCCTAGCTCATTAAGTTTTAACATAAAGCTTTCCCCATTTATAGAGTCAAAGCCATTTCGAAATCTACAAAACTGCAATATAAGTGGCTCCCGTTTACGCGCAAGTTATCGCTTTACCAGGGGAGCCCAACACAAAGATATTGTCGGTAGTCTGCGAAGCCTCCTAAAGCCCAGTTTGCACCTGATATATTTTACTGTGCTTTCCGCCCATTCACCAGTCGCCCGTTGAGTATTTTACAAACAGCTTGCCCAGCGCTGAAGACTAATTCCGCGATAATTTTGTGGGCAATTCGTATTACCTTATTCTAAAGACTGGTTGAGGATCGTTGCATCTACGTTTCCTGGATACGATCCAGAATCAACTATTTAATTAAATAAATTTAGAATACTCTCTAAGTCTATGTGCCAATAACCTGAAACAAATTGTGTCGGAATGCCGTCCGCGCCGCCTGCCTTCTTATTATTCATGGCTAGCATAGCCCTATTCACTTCATTCCAGGTTATCGGTCTGTCTTAATTCAGGGACATCCCCGGTCCGTGATAATATATATCCCGTTTCAATATTCGCCATTTCGAGCGCCCGTGAAAAGTACTGCCCTTAATGCGTCTGATGAAAATTGCATTACTTACATTTCTTTATTACGCAGTGATCTTATAACGTCCTTAAATTGATTTATTATGATTGTTTCTAAAATTGCCTCATTCTTGCTGTCTCACTCTTCCTGCCAAGATTTGATTTCTAATTGTGGCCCTTCGTATTGCCTACGTAGTAACAAGTAACTATTTCTCGCTTCCGCAGTTCCAATTGTTTCTGAACATTCTGCGGCTACTATTGTCGGCCGCCTGCTCACCTGACACTCCTCGTTAAACCATCCTTGGGTCAGTACCCTTCCTCTCCCCACATCTGCATGTCTTCCCTGCGCGAAAGAGTCTCCTTTCTAAATTCTTTTGCTTGCCTTGGTGACCGCTCCTCCGTGCCCACCTCTACCGGAGTTAAGAATAGCCTCTGCAAAATTCCTGTCGCTTTTTCCTCTTTCCATATAAACCGTCGTCTTGCTATTGTGAAGTTTGCTGCTCCTGCCTGTGCCACTGCCTGTGCAGTTCAGCAGCATTTATTGCTAAATGAACGCACACAGGCAAATGGTCGATTCGCCTGCATCTGATTCCAAAATCTAATAAATTGTTTATTCTTCATGAGACAATAGAGACAATCTATTACACTACCTCCATTCCTACTAATAAAGTTAGTTCCCTTCAGTATCCTGTCCAGTTAAGTATTTAAGATTTGAGATTAAATCTCCCGCATACCCTAACAATTCTGACCTTCATTATTGATGACTGAGTCTTTTGCTTTTTCTAGAATTAGCTCTTCGCTTCTTGCTGATCGAACTCCGAAAATACTGCCTGCGACCAATTCTCAGCATTCATGTCACCTAAGACTAGTAAATCAGCATTCGATACCTTTACTTCAACGAGTTCCCAAGAAATTATTGATTTCTACCAAAAGCTTCTGGAGAATAATAACGCGAGCCCTGTGGGGTGATTTGCATATAAATACAATTGCGAGGTCTGTATTTTGCATTACTAGTCTAATACAAAGAAATTATTGAGTTTGCTTACTCATAAATAAATTGCAATTAACCTATCCTGAACATGCACGCAACACCCTCCCCGGGTACCTACCTTCCTCTACGTTTTTTAGTTTTGCATATGGCCGTAAAACCAGACATTTAAAGTCTCACCCTTCCACCAAGTTTCATGAGACCGATACAATATCAAATGCTTATAACGGCGAAGTCTTGATTTCCGAGCTTGTCGACCTTGATGTTCCAAACATCCTATTCTTAAACGCCCTGCTCATTTGGCGACCTGTTGGGTCCCGACTCACTCGCGAGCTTCCCGTTGCTGCATCGCCTGTGCCGCAGCCATCGCCCCTGTAAGAGGTCCTGCCCAGGCCGTCAGCCGCAAAGCGTCCGACTCGCCGAGGCAAGCCGGGCTCCGGCGAACGTGAACGCGACCGGCCGACGCGAACGCGAACGAGACCGCCTCCGCTGCGATGCCGGGTCAGAGGTCGTCCGCGCCGCCCCAGCACGAGGCGCAGCTGCAGGCAGCGGCCGCGGTCCACGGCCAGCGCGGGCGGGGGCACGATAAGATGCCCGCTTGCCGGAAGGGGTTTCCGCCCTACTGGGGTTCTGCCCTCGCCGAGTTCACGGACCCCGTCGCCCCGCCCTCCCACGCCCGGACGGGCCGCCAGCTCAGCCAACACGTAGCTGCGCCCTGACACGACAAGCTTGTCGAAACGAATCGACGCCTGCTTTCCGCCTGCTTTCACCTGCAATGCGGAATTAACGCCCGCGCGTTTGCCGACCGCCCAGCT
This sequence comes from Teleogryllus oceanicus, assembly GCA_964035755.1. Lineage (NCBI taxonomy): Eukaryota > Metazoa > Arthropoda > Insecta > Orthoptera > Gryllidae > Teleogryllus > Teleogryllus oceanicus. Next base: position 88,000,726 of record CAXIVR010000010.1, read on the forward strand.
GAAGTCCCCACGGACGCGCACCCTGCCATTCCGGAGAGATACTCCCGGCTGCACGCAGCAGCTCCTCCCGCTTCCTGAAAGAGGCCAGCTTGGCCACAATCATACGTGGCTGTCCCTCTCGCGCCGCCCATCCGCTGGTGCGCGCTCGATATCCCGAGCCCAACTCCGACCCCAGCTGCTCCGCAAGATCCAGGATGCACCTCTCCGAGTCCGCCCAAGACTCGTTCCGCTTCTCTGGATGCCGCGCAATAGTCGAGGCAGCAGCGTCGCGACTGGTTCTCAAGGTAATCCACCTTGCGAACCAGCTGCTCGTTGGGCTGTCTGCAGCGACTGCACTGGAAGTTCCTGCTGACGTAACCCTGGTTTGCAACACATCGATTCTTACCACAAGTTCCTTATGGTTCCTATTGATAGTCTCGATGATATCGACGTTAGTAGGGCCGGGACCAGCTCCACCCCACCGGATCGCCAACAGCACCGCCATCACCGCCGCGCCCAACACGCCTGCAAGGAGCCCCAGCCCTGCGCTGTCCCCTTGGCACCGCCACGCGGCAGGCTCACCCAGCGGCTACGATAGCCGCGCGCCACTGTCTTCGTCGACACCATCCTGCAGCAGGTAGAGCGCTTATAAAACACGTCCGCTCACTCTGCGACTGGCGAGACAGGAACCAACGCCCGATTGGGGCCTGGAACTCACGATCTTGAGATCAAGATCTCATGCTCTACTGACTGAGCTTGAAGCCAACACAACGGAACCATATGTTATTGATATAAACGCCATACTTTCTATGTTTCCAAAATTTACAAAAATGTAATTTCTTGATTTGTCTCACAACAAAATATTTACATTAGACGCGATTTCTTTATTATTACCATAGTATGTGCGTAAATAACGGTCATATAATATTTCTCGAAAAAACGTAACAGTTTTCTGTAAAATGAGCTGAAAATTCAACATCTGTGAAACGTCAAACGTCATTTCAAAATCGCCCAATTTTTCTTCAGATTTTTCAAGGGATAATAATAATGGTCCTGTCTGATAAGTGAAGTAATGTTTATTCGTATATTTCGTTTTTTCATAAATCCAAAATGTATTTTTTTTCAACACGCTTAAAAGCACTCTCATTGATTTATATCAGGTATTTGTGAGTGGATGTACTGTTCAATTTAAATTACGTCTTTGAAAACTAATAGATTCATGTAGTGGTTTCCAATTTTCGCTAAAATGGTAATTCATGCTTAATTGCCATTTTCTTAAAAAGGCTTCTGATTTCATTAATGAATATTTCATTTAGTAATGATTCTTAATATTCTTTTAAAGAAATGTGTTATTTCGCCATTACAATTGGAAAAGTGTAGAAAAGGTAAAAAATGTTCAGATAATAAATAGATGGCAAATGGTCAGAGAATAGAGCAAGATCGTGGATGTCAGTCCACACTTTAGAAATTAGAAAAAATTATTAAGAGTACTGTTATGAAAAATTACAAAGGATTTAAGAACCTTAGTTTTCTGGTGTTATTTTTCTTCCAACAAATATATTTTATTTTTGCCAATAATAAATAATTTGTAAATTTAATGTGCTGTTTATGATTCTACATGTAAATTTTGCATTAAAATTTAATTTCTTCAAATTAACTTTTGAATGCTTAATATTATACAAACATCTGGAATAACTAGGGGTTAATGACTAAACATGAGTAAAATTGTCTAAGGGGTTATTTTAGTTTTAGTTGCCTCTGGTCTTTCTGTATAAAATCTGAAACAATTATGTGAGAATATGTATTTTATTTTAGTTAGGATTTATTCACATCATTTTAGTGGTGATGTGCTTCAGTTTGGGGCGGATGTAGAAAGGCAGAGAAGTTGTCAAAGACGGGTGAGGATAATAGAACACATGTGGGCTCCGCAGTAGGGTGCGAATGCCTCTTCCTTGTTAATACATTTTTGTGGAAAATTAGCCGTCAACGCGGGACACGTGAGGTAGTGGATACGACGAATTATGAGAGGAAAGCCACGACAACTTTGAAAAGTCTCGTGACTGGACGCATTTCATTGATGTTTCTCGGGCATGACATATGCCAGATCATGTTCAGTTAGTGTAGTGAAGGTCTCATCCTGAGAGGGGACGATGTTCTTCGCCTGTTGGATGGTGAGATCCAGCGCGACCTACACATCGTCTTCTGCGGCATTTGGCACATTCAGGTACAAATCTCTAAATCTCGACTGCTCTCCCGTCGTATGGTAGTTTAGCGGCCAAGTAAGTGTGGGAGAGGATAGGAAAAGGAAACGGAAGAATAGATCGCGTTCAGTTCGCAACCTGCTCTGTTCAACTACTAAACCATTTTGCTCACATCGAATACCAAGGGAGTAAACTCAGGAAAATCTAATATAGGTTTATGATTTTATCGTAAATGTCGTCATATTGTTTTGTTTATTCCGATTAAATATTATTTAGATATATTAATAAAACAATGATGATTTCAAATAATATATTTACTAGCAGGTCTTTCTTCAACGGTGAAGAGCTCGCGGATGCCAAATCACGTCACTTTTCGAACACATTGTACTATTTGTATTCTCTCTTTCACGTGATACTCTTCAGCAGTTGCTGAGCTGGTGTATGCGTCATAATTCACGTTTTCCTCGTCTTCAGCAACCCTCGAACCTCTACTATAATCATCATTCTCATAAAACAATCTTATACGCTTCCATGATCTTCTCTTTATAATTAAATGTCTGATTGTAAGAATTAATAACTTTTCAAATCCTTCAAGACTGTAATCCTTCGACATGTTCACATACTAACGCACAACACTTCGTAGACGTGTCCACAACACTACCTCCCATCTCCCGCTGATAACATAACCTCAAACCATGTTAGTAAATCCCAAACGTCCAATACCGGGTGGATGGGTGTAGGACGTAGTAACTCCAGGTATTCATGCCGTGAAATGACTTCACGCCAGAAAAACAGGTTCTTGAAACAAGATGTTTTAGGTAGATAAGTAACAAATCTACACAATTTTTTAACAAAATAAGATGATAAAATTATCCCTTACCTGTCCGAATAATTTTTTTCGAAAAATTTTTTTGCTGTAATGTCAATACGAAACGCATATTAATAAAGGGGGAAAATAATTTATTGAAATTATTTGTAACATTTATCAAAAAATCCTGTGTCTATATGGACACGCTGGGCAGATATGAAGTCATTTTGTACAAAAATCTGCCACACGTTTAAAAATGTTTTTTAGGAAATAAAATGAAATAAATGTTATAAAATAGACTGACACAAAACATATTTAAAAAAAACATAATACCATTATTTGAAAAATTTAAATGTACTGCTCTCATTCAGGTGATGGACTTCAAAACATTCAAAGAATAAACTTTACATCATACATTTTGTACACTTGCTCTGCACTGCTGATGTTTTGTTTGAAGAATGGATACCCTTGCATTCCCTCTTCAATTGTTTTAATGTAAAGCTTATAACCATCGAATATAATCCCTTCTGGAACACTGGCTTTGTAAGGGCTGAAAGAGCTGGTTGATGGTCTTCCCGCATCTTTTACTGGATTCATGTATCTTGTTAAATAAACTTGAACAAGTTGCCGCCTGAATTCAAGCTGTGTCATTTTTTCCCCGCCTTCTTCTGTCAATTGCCAAGCATTGTGAATTGATACATCAATTAGCCACGACAGCAGAGCCCAGTACCATTTCTTGTTTCGAATATTTATTCTATGCATGGCAACGTTCTCATCCATCCGGTCTACACCGCCCATGTATCTGTTATATTCTGCTATTGTATGAGGCCGTTGAATTTGGATCGCCTTTTTCTCCTTTGCTGAATATCGCTTTACTAAGGATAGATCCTCAACACCAGCACTCGTTGATGCTACGGCGACAACGGAGTTGTCAGCCCATTTCGTGATAATTATTCCGTCGTCTTTGCAGATAGAATGCACAAAATGACCCCTTTTCTCTTTTTGTAGAATTTGATTGGAAAGAAGAGGACAGCTTTTAGGTATTCTGTTTTCTCGTATCGTTCCTGTCCCTCCATATCCTTCCTCACGTAAAAAAGACAGAAGGTTAAAACCCGTAAAATGATTGTCGAAATAAAGTGAATGGCAACTTTTTCACATTCGTGTTGAAATCATCAATCATTTGAATGAGTGGTGAAGCCACTTCACCAAATTCTTTATCATACACACCATTTTATTTCGCTGCTTTTCCATGGTAGAAAGAAGTTTACAAGGTGGCCAGAAACCACGCATAAACACCAGGCTTTGTAGCCGAACCTGATCGGCTTCCCTCGAATGAATTGCTTACACGAGTTCCTTCCAAAGTACTTGATCATGGATTCATCATATGAAAGTTGTTGCTTGGGTATAAAATATTGAATACATTTTCGCCTTATACTTTCTATGACAGGTCGAATTTTCCACATTTTATCATTTACATCTAATTTGTTGTTATCATTGCAGTGAAGAAACCCTAGAATTATTTCAAAACGGTTTCTTTTCATGGCATTACAAACAAAATAATTTCTCTGGGCTGGAATTCCAGTACAAAGTCGTTTGCTTTGGTACAGTGTTGTAATCTACTTAGAATCAGAATGCCAGATGTACAACATCGTATTTCCTTTTGAAGGTATTTTAGGACTTGGACAATTTTTAAAATATGCATAATTGTTGGACTCATCAACTAATAGTTGCGCGAGTTCATCACCCAAAACATCTCAAAAAGTTGAACTGGACTTTGATAACAATGTTTATAAATATCATTGCGAAATGAGGCTAAATTAGAAGAAAGTTCCCCAATGATCCAATGTTGCTTATTCCTACTCAGGTAGTCAAAATTCCTTGGTTCAGTTTAATTTCTCTGTCAACTAATCTCACTTCATCTTCAGCACAAAGTTGTCGGGCATTGAAATTATCTGGATTACTCTCCATCCTCTTCACACCCCGTCCGTAAGAACTGCTGGGTCTGGTGCAATGGACACTGTACCGGTTTCGCACTACCCCCTCCCATCAAAAGTATATCCAGCTTCTTGACGGTAACATCTGAATCTATATATATAATAAGGCCTCGATGGAGTAAAGTAAAGACCAAAATAAAGTTAAAAAATATTTTGGGAACAACCTTGACATCATAACCGCCCAGCATGTCCATATGGAGATGCTCAAATATTTTTTATTATACTACAAACTAAAACTTAAAACTATTTTTAAAAAGATGTATTCATACGGCAAAGTTTCTCCGTGTATTTCATGTAATTCAATTTCTATTAAGAATTCAATCATCGTTTTAAAACAATCTACTCCATGTCAACGTCCATGATTTTTGAGCATAAAAATTCTATTTTATTTTGAAACACCCAATGCCTCGAGTTTATTCATATCGAATGGGGAATACCATATTTGGAGAAAATCGTCTTAGGCGTTAGCGTTGGCTACAGATGGACAGACTAGTTTTGCCGTCAAAGATCCAAAACTCCTACTGCGCGTTAGAGGAAGTAATTTACTATACACAGCAACAGAATTTATTAAGTCTTTCCGATACCAGTGTCTAGTATAAGAGTTTCTCTGTGTACGAATGCCGCAAATAAAATACCCTTCACAATTTTCGTTTGCCAGTCATTCGCGATTAACTTACGTAAAAACATTCTCCGCCCCCCAATGCATTCTAGGACGTCGCTGCTCACTGCTTGTAGGGAATATAAAATCTCTATCTAAAACTTGTAGATAAAGAGGTATGTACCTAATCTAGTAAAATCACAGCACTGTAGATCAAATAGTTTAGAATGTGTACCACGTCAAAAGTGCCCATTTTTTCGAACTCTCTTTGCAAACCCGAGTTTCCGGAAACACTTCCAGAGGGACAGTTATCGGGCAATGTTTCCATTTCTAAATAAAGGAAGCAGGGTAATTGAGGTCACGGGGTTAATTGAGCTACAGCAAATTATCCAAGTTAATATTTAAATTTCAAACCATTTGAAAGACAGTAACATGTGCTTCTACGCGCCTTTAATCTTGATAACTATAGCCAGTTGATCGCCGTCGCCAAAGAAAGCTTACATCGAAGATTATCGCCAGGGAAGTGAGTGGTTGACGTTAGAAAGTGCTCTCAGAAAATAGGGTCTTACTCATGTGCACTTGGAGATTTCTAAAAGAATTAAAATTTGTTGAAAGAGAAGTACTTCAGCAAATCATTTGATACCAATTGCGAGTAATTTTAAACATTCTATAAAAGTTATGAGTAGTTATGATAAAAATGTGCTTGTGGGGTAATGGTGGTCAGTGATTGTCATCGCAGCATGACTGTCATTGTCCCAAACAAAATAATTTATTGATTTGAATGAGTTTAAATTGTTCTGGTGCTATTTCTATATGTAGCAATAATGGCTGGACGGATCAAATATTTCTAGAACGGTTCAAACACTTTAAAAGTCTTACTTGACCCAGTGCTGCTGATCTTGGACTACCTTGGAGGTCACATTACTTTAGACGCCTACAAGTATTGTGGCTACATGCTACGTTATGCAGACAGATCTCACAGTTGCCTAATTTGGCTGGCAAACTTTTGATAAGGTATTTTAAAAGAATAAAACCAATTACTGAGGACAAAAATTAACATCAAGACTGTGTCTGGATTCAGAACAAATAATACACTTCAATATATCAGGTAATAGATTGAACACTTCATAACAACATAAACATTAGAAGATAGGAAAATATTTGTTTTATAATTTGTTTAGACGTTAGGCCGGTCTTTGACAAAACAAGTCTGACATAGGGCTTAAACTACTAGTTGTGGACTGAGCCCTTTTCCAGACAATATTCAGAACTTGAATCCTCCTTTGACCTAAACAACAGATGTAAATAATACACTTGTAGTGGATGAAATGTAGGATTAAATTATCTTAATATTGTCATAAGTGCTCTTTCCAATGTAAGCGTGTTTGTATTTGTATTATTGTTTATATAATGGTAATGTATTTCTATTTTCTATTTGGTCAACTATTCAAAAATATTGATTATAATGAATCATTAATGGAAGATTTCTTTACAGTTAAAAATATGTAGAATTGTATTTACTGAACCGAAGAACAAAATGGCAAATCAAGTAGATCTACAATAAATCATTAAAGTCATGTTTGCTATCTTATATGTATTGAGTAGGCTAATCTAATTCTTTCTATTTTAGGTTTTTAAATTTCTATTTGAAAATGATTTAAACATGTCTTAATTTTCTTTATTTCATTATTTGAAATAAAACCCCTTTGGAATTGGAAAATTATTTTAAAAATACTTATGTTAATTTGTATTAATTGTAATAATTATGTTTCTTGTGTATTAACTTGGGGATGGCTCATGGGCATTGTACTTTTCCTTATGCTGTGGTCCTGGGGTTTGATTCCCGGTCGAGGCAAAAATGTAGTAGCTTTCCTTCAAAAACTTCCGAGTTTCTGTAGCTGTGTGACAAAGGAAAGCTCAAGCAGGTGGATCTTGCTTTATTCTTTTTAAGAGTGTGCATTTCTTGTTCACTGTAGTGTAATCATGAAGGAAAACCCGTGGAAACCGGCCGTATCAATAAACAGGCAATAATTACTTCAATTATTCCGTCCTGCTTAAACAGAACAATTTGAATAGTCCGCGCGTTCACTCGTTTCCGCCGATTTGGTATGCGATCGCACTGTATCGAAAAAAAATCGAGTTGGAGCATCGTCTTGTTTCGACGAGAACCATGGGACCGCGTCATTTCCTGTGGACACGGCGGTGGCGAGCGGTGGTTCTAGAACACACAATTGAGAACACACAATTGTTTGATGACTAGCGAAATTTATGGCGCGTTTTCTTGAGATCCGAAATCATAGATATCTGTTTTACCATGTACGTTTACAATATACATTTGAGAGAGCAACTAGGTTTTTTTTTCTATAAAAAAAATTCCTCAAACCTGTAATAGAACTGCTTCATGGCCAATTTCAGTTTTCTTGAGCTTCAAGCTTGGGTACAGCTTAAATTAGTGTCTTATGAAGATAGAAGTTACTAAAGTAGTTTGTTTTCAGAGAGGCATTGTCCAGCTTAGTTATTTGTTTGCTGACAATTAGCAAGTCACTTTATTAGTTGTGAATATTATCTATATATTGTGCTGTAATATACCTAGTAGGGATCTAGTGTGTAGACCAAGATATTAATAGGAAACATACCTTGTCTGCGAAAACCCATCGTATGGGAGAACGTCTGACCAGGAATACTAGCTTGGGTGGATAGTACTAAATGCTCTGAACTCTTATACATCACATGTTTGCCATCTTGAACAGGCGTGACATTGGGCAAATTTTTCACGTATGCTTTCTATTTTATTAAATTACACAAATGTATATTTTAAGGTCGCTAATTTACATTGTAAGTAATTTTACACATTAATTTTTTAAGCACAATGTCAAAGAATATTTTTTGTAAGATAAGGTTGTTTTTGCAAGGATTTTGGAAACTTAGTTTGGTGTGCAACTAGCTTCGTTGTAGATGTTGATGGGGAGTGGAGACGGTGACGGAGGTGGAGGAGGTAAGGTGGAGACGCGTACAGTGCACACGCGCACACGCGCAGACGGAGGTATATACGTGGCGACATCGAGCGACGTGCGCCCGAAGAGGCAAGAAAGGATAAAAGGTTCTATAACGCTTTTATTGTATAAACGAAAAAATGGTCATGACCTAATAATAACTTGTAAGAATCAATGATAGTCTGATAAATTTTGGCATTCAGAATAAATTATAATTGATAGTTTGAAAGAAAGCTGATTATCATTTGTCATTACGTGCAATCTTAAATTAGATATTTTAGAAATATTTTCAGATTACTCACCATTTCGTATGCATGAATTATTGAGTATTTGGTTGCGGAGTAAGTACCAACAATGATTTCATAAGAACCCGACGACCGACGTTGCGGGATTTGCATTTATTTGTAATATACCTGAAAACAGTAATCGATAATCAGACTTTGCAATGTAAACTTTTTTTGGCGCTCAATTTGTTTATAAATTCGGAATCGACATGATTAATATATATTATTTAGTACTATTAAAATAAAAGAAGTTTGAATATATAGAATAATAAATAAATAAATTGTTGGAGAAAACTAAATAAAATAAAATATAAGAAGGAAAATAAAAACTAAAAATTTTTATTCAATAGTCAATAATTTTAAGAAACTGTCACTGTCCTTAAACTTTCGAAAAGCATCAATTGGTTTTCAAATAGCCTGCTCTGTAACTCAAGAAGATGCCTGATTTGTATTCTTCTGTAAATAATAAGTTTGAACATTCAGCAAAGAGAAACAAAATATAACTAAACTTATAAGAAAATCAACAAAATACAATAATAATTATTAATAATAATTATTAATAATAATTATCTTAATAATAATAATTATATTTATAATAATATTATTAATATTTTTTATTAATGGCTAGGCTCTGGCCATAGCACCTGCTCTTCCGCCTAACCACTGAGTCTACATTGATACAGGGGCAGTAACATAAAGGGGAGGGAAATCTGTACGTTTACGTCTGGGAGTTCAAAACTAGGGACCATCCCGGCATACGCTTTAAGCGATTGAGTAAACCCAGAAAACCTCAATCAGGATGGCGGCTTAGGGCCGAACAGCATTAATGTATAGAAATTCTTGACAATACAATGACCTTTAAATTCCCCTAGATTTATAATTTTAATGAATCTTGCCTTTTATTTTATGGGAAAATCTCCTTGAGTTATCTCTGATCAATCTTTCCATTGTAAAGCAATTGTAACTGTTCTTGATCTTTGGGTACCTCTTAAAAGTCGTCTTGTACTCTACACCCACCATCAGCCGCAAAGGGCAATGGGCTAATTGGCTGTGAAGAGGAGGTCCGGGATAATCGATTCTAATATGGCACTGCCACAATGATAACAGGTAGGTTGGTGGTTAATTTCACACCAAATTCTCTAATACTGATTTGCTCGCTTGTTTGCGGCTCTTCGCCACTTTCCACTTCCCGCCCCACCTCCACTTAATATACCACTGTTCATCCATGAACCACCAAGTCACCTCATTTTACGGTATGTGTTCGAATAATGACAGGCGAGAAATATCAAAAACTGGGAGACTACAATTTTTAAGATATAAAAAGTGAAAAATTCTGTTAAGAGGATTCGAGAGAAAATCAATTTAGTAAATGAGTTTTTGGCAAAAAGATTCAGAGCTAAGCTTTATAATGAAATTGAATCATTTGATTTTTTTCAAAAATCGGGCTATGAAAATTATTAAATTGTTTTACACGTATTTCTTCCTTAATTAAAAATTCAAATTGAATTACAAACAAAGTTAAAGATAGGATGACGATATGCATTTTATTTGATTAAATTAGAAAAAGTCATTTTTACTCGGGGGGACAATCACTTGCGGACAGGCAAAAAGTCTCATTTAGAGGCCTCTCAATTTTTATACACACCCAGATGAAAATGTGTGCTAAATGACAATCCACTGTTGGAGCTCACACAGTGCAGTGTCATGCCCTCCATGCTTATTCCTTGCGTCATCGCAGGAGATTCTGTATATTAGAAGAACCGCAAGTCAAACGGCGTCTTGTTCTCCCATCCGCCCCAGCCTGAGGTCCTCCTGGCGCCGGCCGCGAGGAGCGGCCCCGTCGGCGCCCGCGCGCACAGCAGCTCCACGCACCGCCCGCTGGTGTTCACCAGCCAGTGCAACGCTGACCTCCAGCCGTTGAAGCATTCGCATCGGCGCCTCGTTGCAGAAGAAGCGACACCACGTCCGCGGCGCACTCCAGGCTGCTTAATTAGAGGAGTGTCACCATTTTGATTTATGTAGTTGACGTCGGCACCAGAGTCTAAGAGACGTCGTACGTCACTTAGTCTTCCTTCCTGCCGCCTAACAATCCCGGGTTCCCCTCTCCGCGCTGCACCTCACCGCTGCCCCCGCCTTATACAACTGCTCTCCCAGGGGGGAGGGAGGTTCGTGCCTCCTCCATCTTCATCTCCACCTCCCGGATACGGAGCTCCACCCGCTGCCTCGCGCCTTCTTCCTCGTCGGCCGCTGCGCCCTGGTGGCCGGCGCCTGATGAAGTGCGGGTGGAGGTGGAGGAGGCCACACGGGGCATGAAATTCTGCAACGCGCTTTGCAGGGAGGCCTCGACCTCATTCACACGGCCTCCAGACGTTGCATAGCTCCTGCTTCTCCAGATCCCTCCGGGGCCGTCGTCGTCTCTTCCATGACAGTCAACCTATCCTGCGTCTCTTGAAGGCGCTGTTCTAAGGAGTGGATAGCGGCATTCTTCTCCTGCATCTTCCGCTCCATCTCGCGCATCACAGCCGCTGCCCTCTCTTCTGCAGGCGCAGGGCCTCCTGGACCTCGCCCGCCGCCTCCTGTTTCTGCAGGCGCAGAGCCTCCTGGACCTCGCGCTCCGCCTCCTGTTTCTGCAGGCGCAGAGCCTCCTGGACCTCGCGCCCGTCTCCTGTTTCTGCAGGCGCAGGGCCTCCTGGACCTCGCGCTCCGCCTCCTGTTTCTGCAGGCGCAGGGCCTCCTGGACCTCGCGCTCCGCCTCCTGTTTCTGCAGGCGCAGGGCCTCCTGGACCTCGCGCTCCGTCTCCTGTTTCTGCAGGCGCAGGGCCTCCTGGACCTCGCGCTCCGCCTCCTGTTTCTGCAGGCGCAGAGCCTCCTGGACCTCGCGCCCGCCTCCTGTTTCTGCAGGCGCAGAGCCTCCTGGACCTCGCGCCCGTCTCCTGTTTCTGCAGGCGCAGGGCCTCCTGACCTCGCGCTCCGCCTCCCTGTTTCTGCAGGCGCAGAGCCTCCTGGACCTCGCGCTCCGTCTCCTGTTTCTGCAGGCGCAGGGCCTCCTGGACCTCGCGCTCCGCCTCCTGTTTCTGCAGGCGCAGGGCCTCCTGGACCTCGCGCTCCGCCTCCTGTTTCTGCAGGCGCAGGGCCTCCTGGACCTCGCGCTTCTGCAGGCGCAGGGCCTCCTGGACCTCGCGCTCCGCCTCCTGTTTCTGCAGGCGCAGGGCCTCCTGGACCTCGCGCTCCGTCTCCTGTTTCTGCAGGCGCAGGGCCTCCTGGACCTCGCGCTCTGCCTCCTGTTTCTGCAGGCGCAGAGCCTCCTGGACCTCGCGCTCCGCCTCCTGTTTCTGCAGGCGCAGAGCCTCCTGGACCTTGCGCCCGTCTCCTGTTTCTGCAGGCGCAGGGCCTCCTGGACCTTGCGCTCCGCCTCTCCTGTTTCTGCTGGCGCACGAGCCTCCTGGACCTCGCGCTGCGTCTGGTGTTTCTGCAGGCGCAGGGCCTCCTGGACCTCGCGCTCCGCCTCCCTGTTTCTGCAGGCGCAGGGCCTCCTGGACCTCGCGCCCGCCTCCTGCTTCTGCAGGCGCAGGGCCTCCTGGACCTCGCGCTCCGCCTCCTGTTTCTGCAGGCGCAGAGCCTCCTGGACCTCGCGCCCGTCTCCTGTTTCTGCAGGCGCAGGGCCTCCTGACCTCGCGCTCCGCCTCCTGTTTCTGCAGGCGCAGAGCCTCCTGGACCTCGCGCTCGTCTCCTGTTTCTGCAGGCGCAGGGCCTCCTGACCTCGCGCCCGCCTCCTGTTTCTGCAGGCGCAGGGCCTCCTGGACCTCGCGCTCCGCCTCCTGTTTCTGCAGGCGCAGGGCCTCCTGACCTCGCGCCCGCCTCCGCTTCTGCAGGCGCATGGCCTCCTGTAGCTGCGCCAGCCCCTGCGCCACCAGCTGGAAGGCGCGCCGACGGCGTCCGCGCCATCTCGTGCTACTGGCACCAGTGCTTCTGCGACCAGCCATCTCTTATTCGCAGCTTCTGAAATTCATGATATAAACCCTTTATTGAATCATATTGTTTCTTTATTAAGACGAGTATAAGAGAAGCAAAATCAATTTCCTGGTGTTCAATATGCTAAATTCTTTTGCATCAGAAAAATATTTAATTATATTCGCTCTATATGTAATATATATAATTATTATATATTATGTATATATATATATAATATATATATATATATATATATATATATGATTAAATATTAAGGAATATCATTAACAAGCTTACGAAAACAGAGAAAGAAATTAGAGAGAAAATAATAAGGTAATAAGATCACTGGATATCTCAACTACTCAATATGGTATATAAAACAGGACTCACAAGTCAGAATTTTTCACTCAATTATTAGACTGTTATTAACCTATGCAGGAGGAGCAAGAAGTGAAACAAAACGCAACAACTTGATGTCGCTGGAATGAGAGTTCTGATAAAAATTACAATTACACTCTACTGGATAATAAAGATAAGAGAAAAATTAGGAAAGAGCGCAACATTAAGCCTATTATGGACTGGATAGCTGACAGAAGAAATTAATGAAATGGTCATATTGCGAAAATGAAGGAGATAAGAATCGTGAAGTTTGCTAGAGGTTGAGATTCCGAGGGAAAAACCAAAGCTGAAAGACCGAGGAGATGTAAAGACTCGCTAAAATTCTTGGAAAGGTACAAGTCTTAAGCCTGTTTTACACGGTCCGTTCTTCATTATTTCCCGTCGATACTAGACAGGCAGGATATAATTTGTACGAAAAATGCTGCATGCTTAATTTTTCCGTATAATTTCATCCAGAATGACTACGGCACTCTAGTGTCACTATATGGAACTTTCTTCGATTGCTGGGTTCTCTGACACGGAGATATATATCTGGTTCGTAGCGGAGCACGTGTTGTTTCATTTGAGTGTTGTTTGTAATATTGAATCCTTGCGTGAATAAAACCACAATATTTCACAAGTTTTTCCATTCCTTACTCTGCGAATGTGTAACTATCTTATCATTCTTCCGGCTAATTTAATTTGTTTCCGTAAATGCGATGTTCAACTGTGAAACTTCCAGCGCTCTTTGCGGCGTTTGGAGAAAGTGTTGCCATCACGATTACGAACAGACTAGAAATGACCGTGTAAAACGCTGGAACCCCGTTCATCCAGTTTTGGTACGCATAGAACCGAACGCCCGTTTTCCATCCAAATTCTGTACAAAAAAATTATGAAAAAAGGATGAAAAAATGACCGTGTAAAATAGGCTTTAGATTCTTCACGAAGATGAAGTAGGGCTATATCCGAATCCGGCTGTGAAAGTTGCCTCCAAAGCAAATCGATATTCGCGATTTTCTTATGAAAAAAAACAAACAAAAATGCCGTAGAATCAGTCATCATCTATAAAGCGTTTTCAAGAAAAGCCATATTTAATGTTTTGAAAAAAAGAGTCCTGTATATTTTGGAGTCAAATAGAGTCGCCCGGTTTAAATTTTCAGCACTTGGTGAAAATATTTTGAGAAGTTTTTTAGAGCTGTAGCTATTCAAATAAAAGAAAGTAGATTGAAGAATTAAAACATTTTATTTAGAATTAAAAAATATTTCTTTATTTCAAAAATTTTAAACTTTGATTGCGGTAGGTCCCTTTGAAAACGTTACATATGACTACGGTCCTGTTTAGTCAAAGTAAATTTAGCCCAGGCTGTTTATTTAATTTGGTTGTGTTTGGATTATTTTGGCATTATTTTTAATTCTTTTTCTCGAAAGAAAATTTAAAAACTTAGTATCATTTCGTACTATTATTTAAGCTTTATATTTCCTAATACTAACTAATATCCTCAAAAACTTGCAGGGATGGAAATTTGAGTTCATTTTTGAATGGCGACAAGATAATATAATAAATTGTTAATTTCTTTTGAATTCTTGTCTTTGTTGAACATTGACATGGATCCAGTATGAGGTTGTGTTCTTGTTGAGGATGTGACGTATATCTGTGGTTTATGCTCAGAAGAATATGTTTACACAAGGTCTAAATGTGCCACGTCTTCTTGCATAGTTATGGTTGGGATGGAAACCAACAAATGTTTTTGTTATTCTGTATGTGACTAAAAATATGGTATTGTAATCCATTTAAGTTACTCATTACACCCTTTACATTAAGTATCACAATTTTCTTGGAATGGGCCTCTGCTATTCTCTACAATAGTTATGAACCAAGAGAGTATCAATTATGAAAGAATTCAGTCCTGTTATTGGAAAAATTGGCAACGACGACGAGTTACGAGAAACTGATTTTGACGACTGAATTATATAAAGCTACTGTCTTAAGGAGTGATACGCACTGAATCGCTATTACGTGACAATTATGACACAGGGCGAATGTATAGAAGTATCGCAGATAAAGAACAAACTTTGGAATTCCGTCACAGGCATCAAGAAGAGTCCTAAACGCAACGCCGATGGAATAAATGCTGCTGAAAAGAAATCCATGCAATAAAAGAATAAAAGAAATGAATTAAATAAAAAAGAATGAAACGATGAAAAGGTGCTGCTGAAAAGAAATCGATGGAATAAAAGAATAAATGCAATGAATGAAAGAATGAAAAACGAAAGAAAGGATGAAAAGATGCTACTGAAAAGATGAATTGAAAGAAAAAGACAGCGAAGTATTAGTTGACATTATTTTCTCAGTATTTCAATCTTCAGAACTGAGTAAACGTAAAGACTGCAAGACAGCGCATAAACTTCAGACACAATTGGACATGTATATCTATCTACTGGTCCAGCTCGAAAGGTGACATGGCCAAAAAGGACATTTTTGCCGAATATACAGAAGAGATGATGAACAGGAGAAATTAAGTAGCTTCATTCACGCCGTCGATAAATTAAAGGACATAAAGGTAAAAATAAACGACAACCATCTGTCCATATTATTGTTGTATAGCCTGACGCATAAATATCAGTACTTTCGGTGTGCAATGTAGTCGCAAGACACTACAAAGCCAAACGCTCTTCAAATAAATATAGTAGAAGGATAGCTTATTTTATTTCGAGGCCGGAAGGCGAGAAATATTACCACCTCCACCTCCACCTCCACCTCCACCTCCACCTCCACCTCCACCTCCACCTCCACCTCCACCTCCACCTCCACCTCCACCTCCACCTCCACCTCCACCTCCACCTCCCTATCAACATCTACAACTCGAGGAAAGCGACGCCACATAATCTAGCAATGAAGAAGCTTTGAAGGACGTGTTAGCAGCGTGCAAGAAGGCTCCTCTACAAATCTACGAAAGGAAACGTCTTCAGTGAACAGAAACGACAAAAATCAAAGAACAGTCAAAGGTGATAAAATTATAACTTGTTATAAATGCAAGAAGCCTGGGTCGTGTCAGTTCCCGCCATTGAACGCAGCCTCAAATATCGCAAAGTTCTCAATAATTCCTTCGGAATTTATTTGGAGACTGGCGCAGCCGATTGTTAATACCAACCCGCAACCTCGAAAACTCAAGATATTGTCTTTTCACGTTTTTTTAGCATTCTTGCTGCCAGAAGATCAAAATTAACAATTCTGACAGTTCTCAATATATATTTACATTTCTTTGAAATCAACATTTTCTTAATTTTTACTACGAGCCTGCAGTAGCAAAACGCAGCTGCTAATTCTGTAGAAAGCTAATTAAATAAGGACAAAAACGTGCTTGAAAAGATATCCAAACTCTCTAACACACAGTAAATTGAACAGTATATTATATTATTATACAAAATTTAATGGCCCGCGGCCATGCGAGTCAATTTAGATAAGTGAATTAATATAAGGGAATAAACGTGTTAATTCTGAAACAAGTGTATAGAAATCTTGACCCCAACTTATACTTTACAACATAAACTGCACTTTACTGAAAGAATGTTATGATAAAACAAATGCTAGTTTTGTGCCACAGGGAAGACACTCGAGAGATGAAACGATGCTTTCAATATTCCTAATGTTACTACCCAATACTTTAAGAGAAGTTAACAGAAATTGAAGCTGAAAGTGTTTGAGTACGACCTTGTGTGTCGGGCAAATTAATAAATGCGCGAATGTGGATAAAGATTAATTCAATTATTTAGATAAATCTGTGAGGTGCTTAGGACAAGTTATTAGTGACTATTAGGTTGCCAAATGGGTGTGTGGTATTTGTTCTCACTGACACATTAAGAGTGCAAGTGGTTGTGGCATGAAAACTAAATTCATGAGATCACTCTCCGCAGGGTGAGTTAATCTAATTGCGAAATTATGAATGTTCACAGGTGTTTGAAACATTCATATTATTCCAAATATTCTCTTATTCCAATAGTTTATATTGCAATGAATGAATTTCATATGTTGTAAGAATTTTTTCAAATTTTTTGGTTGTGTTTTATCGCAAAAAATGTACGAGTTATTAATAAAAACTAATTCGCAGTATCAAAAATACGTACGTTGCATTAATATTTCCGAACTAATGTAGAATCTAATTTCATTCTATATTTTTTGATTAGGAATTATTACAAATGCATCACTTTCTACATTATGTGGCTGGGCCGAAGGCCTTCAATTCGTTACAATACCAACATCCTAACGCGTCCTACTTTTTGGATTCTGATATTCACCAAAATTTATTTTATAACCAACCATTTAGCATTTAATCAACATTTAACCAACCATTTTATATTTGCAATTGAAAACTGTAAACTTTGACACGATTAGCGGGTGGGCCATTGGAAACGTGAAAATGTCCGCCCGGTTCTGAGTTGTGGGTAAAATAGTTTGGCGCTTTCCTTCTAGAAACGATGGCTCAACCAAGTGCTTATGCCTTAGGGGAGAGGGCGTTGGTGTAACCCGCTTCCTGGCAAATGTTTTCCACCTATACTTGGATTTTCTTAACGTGGCGTCTCAAGGTCACCCGCGACGGAGGGTAAGGGAGAGGGAAGGCCGCTCCAATAGGGAGCCGCAAAAATCAGGGCTGAAGTGACGTTGCAGCTCCCCATTGAGTCTACCTTGCCCTCCCTCCTCCGCGCTTGACCTAGAGGAAAACCCAATGTAGGCGTCCTTTCCCCCAAAATTCTCTTGGGTTTTGGTTGGGGTTCAGCTAGATAGGTAGCTGGCAAATTCTGACGACAAAGTTTAGGCTTCATTTGGCGGACATAATTGAAAACGTAGATTCAATTTTTCTATACTTGCAATTACACGGGACTCATTTTTAAAAGCCGTTATGAATCTCAGATACAGGTGTTGTTGAGCATCGTATAAGCGACCCTCCGCCAAACTATTTTTTCACGCTTATGGCAGAATAAAAAAAATATTATTTCGGTAGAGCTTTTAAATAAGTTAACAAAACGCAAGAAAGACATAGATTATGATCTCAAAATTTCGTAGTAAACTGCATGCTTAAGACCCACTAGTCACGCATATTACGTAAATATTCCGGGGGGATGAAAGTCGCGTTACTTGTGGGTTAACAGGAGAGCGGGGAGTGCCTAAAATTCTCCAAATTATCGATATGTAATTTATGAACGGCTCCCAAAAATGTAAACCTTAAAATTTCTTAACATTTCCATTAAGAACCGTCAATTTTTTATTTCCTTTCTCAGAAAAGGTGTAAGTAATAAGTCGTCAATAAATAAATTCTTAATTGGAGTTTGAAGCAAAGAAATATGTTCAGAGTTATCTAAAGAAATGTTTAGTGCAATGAAGCACTCGTGGCTTTCCTTAAAACCAAATTTTTGGTTGAATTTTGCGTCAGTCTTTTGTAAATACATTCCTAGATATTTATTTTTATTTTACGTCAAAAACAGTTAAAAACTGCGTATGACGTGCTATTGGGAAAAGTGCATTGTGTGCACATTTTAAAATTCTGTGATCCCTACACTAAGTCATATACTACTTAAATTTTGAATTTTTGAAGGGAGAAAAAACTCCAATGTAATAAAATCTATTTTCAAGGAAAAACAAGCAATAAATTTTGAATTTTGAAAAGGAGAAAAAACAAAAACTCCCATGTAATAAAATTTATTTTCAAGGATAAATAGCAATAAATTTTGAATTTTGAAAGTAAGAAAAAAATCTCCATGTAATAAAATCTATTTTCAAAGATAAATAAGCAATAAATTTTGGCTCTTTTACTTCCTGCCTTGACAACATGGAAACGATAATTTGAATAATTGTATTTCCCACTGAATTCTAGAAGACGGCACAGAAAATGAAGTTACATGTATGTCCAGAAGTTAAACAATGGGCCATCTCAGCATTTGCACAATGGATCAGGGAAACTGGACGAAAAAGTGATCGAGATGGGGTCATTGACCCGGAAGCTGTATTACAATAGTTGTTACAGGTTGTTTATACTCATTTATATAGTCCAAATGGTAAATAATGCATTATGTATCATTGTTAAAATTAATGTTACCTTTCTTGTGATGCTCAGTATAGTCTCTAATTGTATAGAAACAGTTATGCAGCAGAAACGATTTCACTTGGAATTTTAAGTTTTCTATTGAATTTAATCGTTTAATGTAATCTGGCAAAGTGTTGTAAAATAATGTAAATGTATTGTATGTGAATTTTTGTAATGAGCTGTTGATTCTGTCGCCTGATGAATATGATTTCTACGTCGAGTGTTATAGTAATAGACTTCGGCATTTTCTGAAAATATATTCCCGCTCTTGAGCAAGTCATTTTTACAAAACCACTGATTCGTAAATAAAAAGACACGGTAATGGTAGAGTTCCTAGATTAATAAAGAGAGGCTTACATGAATCACGTGGGTGAGATTTGGTTATTATTCGTACAATTCGCTTTTGTAATCTAAAAGTCTGAGAGCTATAAGATGTATTCCCCCAGAATATTATGCCATATCTCAGGCGGGTATGAACATTCGCGAAGTATACACAACGAGCAGTATGAAGGCTGCCTGAATTTGCAAGAATTGTGAACGCGTAGCATAATGAACTTAATTTTGTGTTCAATTCAGTTAAATGGACGTTCCATTTAAGGTTTGACTGAATTGAGAGACCTAAAATTTTGTTGCCTTAACATCAGTCAATGGTACACTGTTCATTTTCAATGGATATATTCCAGATAATGGATAATATTCCAGAAGCCTTTGAGAAAATAAGTATATTGAGAATTATCTAAAGAAAGATTTTGTGCATTAAAGCACTCATGGCACTCCTCAAACCAGATTTGCTGAATTCTGCGTCAGCATTTAGTAAATACTAGATATTCCAGAAGCTTATATAGAGATTTTTATGATAATTACAATAAACAAATTTGTTTCACATTTGTGGGAAAAATCAAACTTTACACTGTAAAAGTTAGCTCCGTTATTGGATTATTCCTCAGCAAACTCTAAACCAAACATGACAGTAAGCACTGTCCTTCAGCTAGTGGATGGTCATTTAGTTTGTACTGTTACAACATCTCTACAATTTCGATTGCATTCTCTGTGAAAATAAACTCCTTCCTGTGCAACACAACCATTTTCAGAACATCTTAACAAAATATAAGATTAAAGTGATTGTTGGCGAGTCACCGTTAATACAGAAAAAATAAAATACACAACTTTTTCACTAAGAAAAGTAACTTCCTAAAAGTAAAACTAAATAAAGCTTAACTCCACGAAGCTCATACAGCCAAATACTTGGACTGCATTTAGACAGACGTCTTACTTTGAAAACCCACATCAAAACTAAGAGAAAGAAAGCACAAGTTAAAGTTCAACAGACAATCAAAGGTGTCCTAGCATAACGACGTTCAAAATTACAAAGCCAACATGGACCTATGGTATTGAATTGTTGGTCTCTTCCAGTAAATCGAAGAGTCGATGATAAAACATTAAGAAAACTATGCAACGCACCGCACCGTGGTACATGACAACACGTTATACAGAGACCTCGACATCATCCCGCTAGAAGAAATTATCACCACGAAGAGCCAAGCTCACCAGAAGAGATTGTACGAGCATCCAAATTATCTTTCAAGAAACCTGCTAGAACACGTTTCTGAAGAATAACGAAGCGTTTTCAGACTCAACACGGTTTTGGAAAACCAAATTCTACGGAAACTGCCAATTTTTCCTTTGATTAAATATGTTTTTCATCAATAGACCAAAATGAAGAATCCATTGGGATATTTTTAGATCTTTCGAAAGCTTTCGACGTTATTAACCATAACATTTTGCTGTCAAAATTACCTTCTTATGGAATTCGTGGTATTGCTTAAGATTGGATAACCTCGTAACCGAAACATCGATCTCAAATAGAAATACGGTTCTGGTACGAAAGAACATTATTTTCTTATCTTTCGAATTCTTTGCTAATTAAACATGGAGTCCCACGAGATTCGATCTTAGGTCCTATCCTCATTCTGTTGTACGTAAACGATATGCTCTCATTTATTAAAAATGGAAGAACAGTTCTGTTTGCCGATGAAACGAATGTTCTTTGCAAACAAGGATCAATAAATAAATAGTACAATTTCAGAAGTTTCAAATTGGTTCTGTAATAAATTAATAGTTAACGAACAAAAACTGTCAATGCAATTTTGTGTTTTTAGCAAATGTATATCCCCGCCTGTGATATGGCATAATATTCAGGGGAAGCTCATCTTTTAGTGCCCAGACATTTAGATTGCGAAAGGAAATTAAACGAATAATGAAAAAATGCAATCCACGTGACCCTTGCAAGTCTCTTTTCATTGAGCTAGGAATCTTACCATTGCCTTGCCTCTTTATTTAGGAATCTGTAGTATTTGTCAAAACTGACTTAACGGTGGGAACATATTTTCATGTAATATTCATATTTATAGTTACAAAACACGACGTAGAAATCAGGTTCATGATGTATCAGTATCAACAGCTCACTACCAGAAATACGAATACAATGGATGTACGTTACTTTAGAACGCACTGCAGATAAAATTAAACAATTAAAATAACGTTTCTTAAATTAGAGACAAAACTATTGTCTAAATAAAAATATATTTACTTAAAAAAAATATAACATATAGTTTATATTTGTATTGTATATTTTAAAAAAGACTTAATACGCCTGCAACAAGTAATGTACTTCAGCTTCCGGGTCAATGACCCCCATCTCGAACGGGCTTTTGTCCTGTTTCCCTGATCCATTGAGCAAATGCTGAGATGGCTCTTTGAGTTGCATCTGGACGCGAATGTAGCTTCACTATACGCACGTTTTCTTGAGCTTTCCTTTTGCTTGTAATGGTAGTAGATCTTAAGGTGAGTTTCTATTTTCTTAGCAATACAGAAAAATCAACTCTGCAGTTTATTTACCGTTACAAATAAGTTTTCGATAACTTCGAAACAAAAATATCTGGTTTTGAAATGTTAATCTTTCACTTTATTAAATTTATTATTATTATTATTATTATTATTATTATTATTATTATTATTATTTTATTTTTTATATGATGATTATTTCTTTAATATTATTATAATTTTTATCTTTTAACTATTAATAGTTAAATTGTTGGGAAGGGATTCTGAAACTCAAGAAAGCGTTCGCAGATGATTTTCTTTCCCATACGTCACATACATTTTTACAGTTTTTTCTATTTAAAAAATAAATAAACAGTGAAAAATATAAAAAAAATTTTTTTCATCTTAAATGATAATGTATTTATTAGAAACCATTTACTATTGTTCAACAAGAAAGATTGTATTTATGCAGAATGAAATAAAAAAAATTCGAGGGCGTAGGGAAATCTGCCCGAACGAACTGCTTGCCAGGCTTAAAGGCCGAGACTTTTTCAAGCATGGGCAATTGCCCCTGGCCCCGCGCTATCTGCTTCAAATACAGAAAAGGCGAATACACGCTGAAGTTTAAAATTTAAGCGCAGAGCGTACGACAAAGACTGTTCGCTTCATACGAAAATATATTTGCTTGGTTTTCTATTAGAAAGCAAGATTTAAATTTTGTTGAAAGATTTTACCACTTACTACTTTATTTTAAATACATTTCCTTTTTTAAATTCTGCCTTGTATAAACATTATTTCCAAGAGCCACCAATGTTTTGAAACGCCAAATCTGCGTCCATTTTCGTTTTTGGTTATATTCAATTAAAGTTTGTTATTTCTTGTAGTAACAAAGGTCTCTTGTGAGAGGGCAGATCTGAATACAAGAATGGGTCTGTTAAACCACCTAACCTGAATCGGAACGTTAATTCAGTACCTGTACCTGTAACAACCTATTATTGTAGTGTTGAATAAATGTTATTAAGAAGTATTTTTTTCATAAAAAATTTCAAAAAGAAGTGTGGGAACCCCCCTCGTTGCAGTAAATGTGCAGAGCTGCATGCCACGGCTGAAGGTTCTATTGCTGATGCTAAATGTTTACTCATCGGTCCTCTAGTTGCAACTGGGAAATTTATGAAAAAAATCTTTCTAGGAAATCACCCCAACTCGCTACCTCACCCGTCAACAAAGTCCGACGACAAGCGATGCCCCTTCATCCACGTTCATGAACCCCTCCAAGAGTTCCTCATGTAGCCTTTCCACATCCTCCCTCTTCCATCCCTATCACAATGCCACAAGAACAATATCCCCCCGTCGCTCCACAGCTATCATTGTCAAACCAAATGCCGCAATAGTTAGACCTGAATCACTCCATACACCCACCAATTGGCAGCCATTCCAGTTGGAACAATATATCTCCGAACGGGTAGAACAGTTCTTCATACTCAGTGAAATTATTCATTCTCTAACAAACTCCATCTTTCAATCAATAGAACATTAAAATTCATATAAACATGCATACAAGTTATGCCACTCATTCCCCACTCCGTGTCATTTCTTGGAATGCAAACAGTATTAAACGTTAAATTCACATTCTAGCCCACTTTTTACATAATAATGAAATACAAGTAGCTTGCGTTTATCGAAACCCATATTCGCCCTTCGATTCGACGAAAGGTTATGTTCCCCGCTATATTCTACTTCGCTATAACCGATCGCGAAATCGTTGCAGTGGTGGAGTCGCCACTTTTGCAAAAAATTCTTAAAATATCATTAGCTACCTTTAAATATAAATATTACTTTTGAAAATTTTATTATAATTATTAAACAGAAATGTCAATGTATTCTAACAATCATTTCAATCTCTAAGCCCCGTAATATTCCTTAGAGATCCGGAGATAATGATACCTGATTTTTCTTCCGCCAACCCACATTTCTGATCGGCGATTGGAAAGCTAAACACATTGCTTGGGAAAGTACATTAAACTCACCTGCTGGTAATATGGTAGCTGATGTACAAAGATTAAATCTGGCGGTGCGTGCTCCAGATGCACACACTAATATCGCCATAGTGCGTCAGTACAGACGCGTATTTTAGATTTCGGCGTTTCTAACATTAGTTGTAACATTTAAGTTGAGATCCATATTGCCGTGCAATCAGATCATTGCTCCGTGGTTTTCATTCTCGGAACAATCCCAGAAGATATTCGCCCCACTCAACTATATCATTTACGTAAACTAGCCATTTTATTATTTTCTTAATAGTTGAATCGGTATATCGCTTAAAATATAGTAAAAAAATTGAATCCTCATCCTAAATAGTAATTTTCGTTGAAAAATTTGAAACCATTTTTAAGAAAATGGTTTTGTACTATTGAACAGTGCAATTAGCACTATGTATTGAAAGAGTTTAAAGAAAAAACAATAGCTATTTTTGGGAAAAATCGTTTGAGCTTTTTTGAAATTGCGGAATTCATGAAATGTGTTTTTCTAATTCTGTACTGATCTTCCGGTATTGATTTTTTGTCCTCAAAGATTGGTTTTATTCTTTTAAGAAATAACTTCTCAAAACGTTTAACGAAATTAGATAACAGTGAGATCTGTCTGTATAACGTAGCATGTAGCCAAATACGTGTAGGCGTCTAAAGAAATATGACCTCCAAGGTTGTCCAAGATCAGCAGCACTGGGTAAAGTAAGATTTTTAAAGAGTTTGAACCATTGTACAAATATTTGATCCGTCCAGCAATTATTGCTACATGGTCAATGGCACCAGGGAGCCATTGAAACTCATTCATATCAATAAATAATTTTGTTTGAGGTAATGTCAGGCACGCTGCAATAATGAAAATCCCAGACAACTATTAACTAGCATGTAGCCACATGTGGTGTTTTCCGTGATTTCAATATCATAGTTCCTTCCACGTACAAAAATCTGGGCATATGTTTCTATGTAAATGCCGAATTGATAAGAAGCCAATATTATTATACCTTTTCTAGACAATTCCCTTAGGACATCGCTGTTATTAAATAAATCCTGAACTTTTTTAAGTTTCAGAATTTGTATTTCTTTTTGTACTTCAGCTTGGGATGGGTTAATTTAATCTTCTTTTTGTTTTTTTCCTTTTTTAATTTTTTTCTTTCTCATCATAAAGCTCGAATATTTATTTAAGTAGCTCAGAGAATGTATCCGTTTGTACGTTTCTTCTATCCCATTTGTTATCTTTTGTCCTAATTGAAGGAGTTCGAATTATAGATCTTGTTATTTTCTTGACGCCTTCCAGAGAGAACAATTAGTATTTTTATCAGATGTCAACTCAAACTCATACATTCTTTTTTAAATTTTCTTACCTTTCTTTTGAGTTGTTGAGTGATGTAATTGAATTTTGTTTAATGCTATGCTATGGAGCTCTTGCTTGTTGCCGTCGATTGCTTATTTTTCTTTTTTAACAACAAGGTACGTAATACATCTGGGAAATTGTTCCTGTTATTGTTCTTTTAAGATGTGGAGAATTTGTCTAACCCGACATCTAAATATCTTTTTATAATATTCTCATAAAATGCTCATAGATGTTTTATAAAATTTAAAAACTCAGTTGATTCGTGTGAAAAAGGGCTTCCAATGTCGCATTTACAGTAACGCTTATCGCCGTTTCCTTGAAGACGGTTCCAAAGATTACTATGAAATCTACTATTCAGGTAATCAAAGTTCTAATATTCTTTAATATTCGTAAAATAATATTTCGCTTGTACTATTTGAAAACTGAAATGTTGAGAAAATTTCATAAAAGCAATAATCAGGCGGCGATAGATGGCAGCTGGCAAGAAGGAAGAGCAAGACTGTACAGTACCAGTCCTCACGAAGTAAATTAGAAAACTTTATTACGAAAAAAGCTTGTGTCATTCTGTAGTACCTCTAGAAATTATGTAAAAGTCTATTAAGTCTGGAATCTTATCTGTTTGGCCACTACGTATGTTTACCTGTTTACAGAGCTTGATCAATCTTTATTATGGCACTTAATAATTCTCTACCTGATGATTGAGAAAATTAAAAAAAGAATTGGGTGTGATAGATGGCTGCTGACAAGAGGATGAGGCAACACAGAAAATCTAGTCTATACCAAACAAAGAACAAGTATTTTCAAAACTAGTACAAGGAAGTCTGTGCCTTTCTCTTGCAACCCTTGTTTGTTAGAAGTGTTTAGTCGTTTTGGGATAGATTGTTTCTGTCTAGGTTGAATACACTTAATCATTTTCCATCTCTTTGTTGCACTAAGTACATTGTTTATTTTTTATATATTTATTTTAGGTCAAAACAGGTAAAATCTGTGTCTTGCGCGCTATGGGGAGAAGTGAGTACGTTTCCAAACTTCTGTGATCCATGCCCTTAACCATATATTACTTGAATTTTTAATACAGAAAAAATGGGCGTTTTTGTAAGGATTGTTAACAAAAGTATTCGCTACGATGTAATAAAGTATTTTTCCAAGGGAAATCAGCAATAAATTTGGGCTCTTATACCTCATTATGTCCTTCGTCAAGGAATAATACTTCCTGCAACGTCATCATGGAGAACGATAATTTGAATAACAATATATCCCACTGAATTCTAGAAGACCTGGACAGATAAAGAAGTTATATTACAATATGAAATAAATCCTTACTGCTCATGTCTTTCATTGTGTTCACCCACCTGGCCTGTGTCCATCTCGTTCTCCCGTCGCCCAGAGATATCGCAACGTCGCCCCCTCGTTCTCCCCATAGCTCCTAGATGGTGCTCGCACGAGCTCGCGATTTGCCCGCGCCGCGTGAGTGGGAAGGGGGGGGGCGCGGAGACTGCCGCCTTCTTTTCTACAATGACTATGCTGATCATCAGAAAGAAAAATAAGATTATTTTTTCGCATGACATATAATTAATTAGTTTACATTTATATGGTATAATTTTTAAAAAATCCTAATTTTCCTGTGAAAGGTAATGTACTTCAGCTTTCGAGTCAATGACCCCCATTTCGATTAGGTTTTGTCCAGTTTCCCTGATCCAGCAAATGCTGAGATGACCCCTTGATTTGCTTCTAGACAAAAATGCTGCTTCACTAAGCGCACATTTTGATGAGCTATTCTTTTATTTGCAGTGGTAGTAGAGCTTAGGTTGAGTTGCTATTTTGTTACCAATGCAGAACATTCAATTCTTCTGTTAATTTACCTTTGCAAATAAGTTTTCTATAAATCCGAAAGGAAAATGTTTAGTTTTTCATACGTTGGTGATCTCGTACTTTTCTAATTTTTTTAATAATAATAATTAATATAATTATTATTAATATTATTACTATTTTTAACTTGTTCCATCTTACAATTATTTATAGTTACAATGTGGGAATGGATATTGGAACTCAAGAAAGCGTGCGTAGATAATATCCCCATACGTCACACTTTTTTTTAAATATATTTTGACTAAATGAATATTAAATACCCTGAGGAACCGCCGAGGTGCTAGCCTACAACCTCACACACGTCCATAGTTTGCACCCGGCCGGGGATGGCTCGGGGTAGGCTCCTTTTGTGCAATCCACACTGCCTTCTTCTCGTCTCCTCCGGGCCGCCATGTCCAGCTGAGGGGACGCATCCGCGACGTTCTCACTCTGTGTCGTCACCCCCACCCGCCGGTTAGCGGAAGTGACAGGATCGCGTTTTTTACGAAAGTTTTGGGTTATCTCCCAACATCCCGAAATTAAGATATCACATTTGAGCTGATAAAGGTAGCATCCCCACTTACTCAAATTTCTAAATTTGTTCTAAGGTCAAAAAAGTGAACCAGCGCCACTTTTAAAAACTTGGAAAGTCAATTTCAATCACATTCAAACAAAAAAAACTTGGAAAAAAGTAAGAAAACAAAATACCAAGAGCATCTCATATTTCCAAAACTTAAATTCTGGCGCAAGTGAATTTTATGCTCCTGTGCACCACTTTTTCAAATTTCGAATATCACCGTTAAATAAAAATAAAAAATCAGTACCACCCAAATTTCCGAAAATTAAGAAATTCTTCACTATTGAAGTTGTTGGAAGTTTCACCAAAATAATTGGACTTTTGCAATATTCGAAAAATCTAAATTTTAACCGATGTGAGACATCCACCATTTTCTGAAGCGTCCTTTAGGACTGCAACATACTACATCGAAGAATGCGTTGCGAGAAATGTGGGACGTGAAATGAAGAAAATCGAAACGAGGGACACTTTCCGACCACCACACACTTGAAAGAGTTGTCTGCTTCGCCTGTGTGGAGGCTAAAGAGTTTCTCGTTTGAATCAGTCGGCAGGCGAGTTATCTCGGATCTCCTTCATTTGTTTTGTTTTTTTAAGTTTTCTATACTTTGGGTTTATTTAAAGTTTCAATTGGCGCGATCGTTTTTGTGAAGAAGGAAGCTGGTGGGAAGCGAGATATTGGAGTGTTTTGTGAGGTGAAATTTCGTGCTGTAGATATGAATTTTTGGAAAATAAAAAGAGAGTGTAAACAATTACTCGTATTTGTACGAAACGAGTAATCAAGCGAACAAAAATATTAAATTGAAAGATGAACGATTCCTTTTTATTTATCGCAGCATCGTTCATGGTGAGTTGTTCAAATAAGCATCAAAGAAGACAATTGGAGCTCAGCTAATCTCATTTTCGTAAAGCCCGCTATGCAGGACGCACAGTATAATAATAACTAACCTAACTATATATAACTAATCTAAAAGTTACAGTGGTATCGAAACCCTCGATTGTGGCATTTCGAGACATGAATGACTTCTTTCTAGTGTGTGGACACGACCTTGCCGGCCTCTTTCCGCATTTCTCGTCGCACATTTCTGGCAACACATTCCTCGGTGTAGCCTGTTGGGAGACTTACTCGATCTGAGGAAAAAAATATTTAAAAGAATTGGAAAAATATTTAAGATAATTTTGAAAATGTTTTCAAGACTTCGTGTAAAGTAACCTCAAAAATCAAATTCCGTTTTAAACTCCCAATGCCTTCAGTTTATTCATATCGATTAGTGAATAATCATATTTGGAGAAAATCGTCTTAGGCTTTAGAGTTGGCCACAAATAGACAGACTTGTTTTGCCGTCAATGATCTAAACTTCCGACTGCACGTTAGAGGAAGTAATTTACTATACAGAGCTACAGGATTTATTAAGTCTTTCCATATCAGTGTCTAGTATAAGAGTTTCTCTGTGTACGAATGCCGCAAATAAAATACCCTTCACAATTTTCGTTTGCCAGTCATTCGCGATTAACTTACGTGAAAACATTCTTCCTCCCTCACGAAGAAAAATGCATTCTAGGACGTCGCTTGGTTTCACTGCTTGTAGTGAATATAAAATTCTATCTAAACTTGTAGATAAATAGGTATGTACCGCTAATCACTAGTGTAAATCACAGCACTGTAGATCAAATAGTTTAGAATGTACCGCGTGTCAAAGGTGCCCATTTTTTCTAACTCTTTGCAACACTCGAGTTTCCGGGAAACACCTCCAGAGGGGACAGATATCGGGCAAATGTTTCCATTTTTTAAATAAAGGAAGCAGGGGTAATGGAGGTCACGGGGAATTGGAGTCGGCAGCAAATTATCCGTGAATATTTTAAACAAACCTATTGAAAGACAGCAATTTGAATAAGTAAAATATTCGTTTTTAATACTAAAAATACATGAGTTGGCGTGGTAGAGCACGAAATGCTGTAGTTAGACATTTTTATCTTCAAACATTTTTTTCGACTGTTAAGCAGAAGCCAAAGGCCTGGAGATTCTCGCGTTTCGTTTAGAATGTTGCCAAGTGAAGCTTCCTGACTTGCCAAATAGCAGAACTCGCTTTGAGAACAATGAAAGCACAAGGCAGCACGTGTGGCTGCCGCGCTCCCAGCGGAATGTTCAAGCCATGTAAGGGTTCACATCGTCTCATCATGAGGCGGATTGAAGTTTAGGACCCACTGCCTCAGCTTGGAGAGAGTCATCTATCTAGTGCCTACCTATCAATAGAGGGACAGAATGTGAGGGGTGGGGAGAAAGAGAGAAACTAAAAGAGGGGAAAGACAAGAGAGTCAATGAGACCGGGGAAGAGGGGAGAGAGAGAGGGAGAGAGAAGAGAGAGACAGACAGACAGACAGACAGACAGACAGACAGACAGAGGTACTCACTACTTGTATTTTAATTCAACAGATTGCAATTGAATTATTGAAAGGTTGCAGGAATTACACTTACAATTACAATTACAATTACATGGTATACAACATGGTTTTGTTATGTTAAAAGTTATTTAATAGGTTATTTGCAATTTCTCCCAGGTAAACATTAGTCTTTATATTGTTGACACTTAAACACTTCAAGTCTGAACTTCAAATACTCATTTAGTTCTACTCTGATTTGCCCTAACAATTGCGCAAAAAGACAAGAAGAATTATGCAAATTATTTGGTCAATACACCACATATAGAGAAAAGATGTCCGTGAAACATTTGTTTAGATAGCAGGAGAGACACCAATTTATAGAAGGTGTGCTTTCATCTCAGATTAAATTAGAAAATATTCATTTTTATTCACAACTACTTCAGAACACGAAAAATATTTTTTATTAAGTGGCTACATCATTCACCTCTGGATGTGCGCTTAATATATTAGATTCTGTGAAGCTTGCATCTTATCTCATAATAATCTATCGATCAGATCGACTGAGATCAACATTTCCGATGTCTCAAAGCGACTCTAACTGGGTAGTTATAGGGATCGTGCCCTGACTGTGAAAAATTTTGACAGAAGCTAAATAGCTGGCTGGAATTCAATCGCTAATTGGAGAATAATTCTAGCAACTGTCTTGTCTCATCAGACGTTCTCTGCGGTTTCTGCAATAAACACCATGCGAAAAGCGCAGCACTATCTTAATCTTTCGGCTATGGAGGTGGCAACCGAGTTACCCAACGCATATCATACCCTTGAATGCCCAGCCTGTCCATATGAACACGCATTACCAACAACATTTTATCATTTTCTGTAGACAGTATATTTATTATGATGAAGTTGGCAAACGCATGGCATATAATAGAAATATCAGTCTGCATGCTCATTGTTGTCGGGACTGTCTATCGCAGGTCAGTTCGCCGTATTCGCTTCATGAAATTCAGAGAATTTTTTATGCTAAAAATCATGGACATCACGTGGAGTAAGTTTATTTTAAACATTGATTTAATTTTAATTAAAATTGAATTACATGAAATACATGGAGAAATTTAACGTATAAATACATATTTTTAAAAATAGTTTTAGAGATTTTAGTTTTCCAATTGGGAATAAAAAATATTTAAGCATCTCCATATGGACATGCTGGGCAGTTATGATGTCAAAGGTTGTTGCCAAAATAATTTTTTAACTTTATTTTGGTCTTTACTTTTCCATCAGAGGCCTTGAACAGATATTAAATTCAGATGTTACCGTCCATGAAGCCCTGGATGTACTTTTTGATGGGGAGGGAATGTGCCCGAAACCGGTACAGTGTACATTGCACCACCAGACCCAACAGTTCTAACGGACGAGGATTCGGCAGAAGAGGATGGAGGTAATCCAGATAATTTCAATGTCCGACAACTTTGTGCTGAAGCTGAATTGATATTAGTTGACAGAGAAATTGAAACTAAACGAAGGAATGTTGACTACCTGAGTAGAAACAAGCAACATTGGATCATTGGGGAACTTTCTTCAAATTTAGCCACATTTCGCAATGATCTTTATAAACATTGTGATCAAAGTCCAGTTCAACATTTTGAGATGTTTTTTGTGATGAACTCGTGCAACTATTAGTTGACAAGTCCAACAATTATGCAGTTTTTAAAATTTGTCCAAATCCTAAAATAACTTTTGAAGAAATACGATGCATAATCGGTATTCTGATTCTAAGTACTTACAACACTGTAGCAAACAAACGACTGTACTGGAATTCCAGCCCAGACTCGAGAAATTATTTTGTTTGTAATGCCATGAAAAGAAATCGTTTGAAATAATCTTCAGGTTTCTTCACTGCAATGATAACAACAAATAGAGTTAAATGATAAAATGTGGAAAATTTGATCTGTCATAGAAAGTATAAGGCGAAGATGTATTCAATATTTTATAAACAAGCAAAAACTTTCATATGATGAATTCATGATCAAGTACTTTGGAAGGAACTCGTGTAAGCAATTCATTCGAGGGAAGCCGATCAGGTTCGGCTACAAAGCCTGGTGTTTATGCGTGGTTTCTGGCCACCTTGTAAACTTCTTTCTACCAAGGGAAAGCAGCGAATTCAAATAGTGTGTATGATAAAGAATTCGGTAAAGTGGCTTCGCCACTCATTCAAATGATTGATGATTTCAACACGAATAAGAAAAAGTTGCAATTACACTTTTTTGGCAATCATTTTACGGGTTTCAACCTTCTGTCTTTTTACGTGAGGAAGTATTTGGAGGGACAGGAACGATACAAGAAAACAGAAGACTTAAAAGCTGTCCTCTTCGTTATAATCAAATTCTACAAAAAGAGGAAAGGGGACATTTTGTGCATTCTATCTGCAAAGACGACGGAATAATTGTCACGAAGTGGGTTGACAACTCCGTTCTCGCTGTAGCACCTACGTGTGCTGGTGTTGAGCCTGAACCCTTAGTAAAGCGATACTCAGCAAAGGAGGGAAAGGCGATCCAAAGTCAAGGGCCTAATACAACAGCGGAATATAACAGACACATGGGAGGTGTGGACCGGATGGATGAGAACGTTGCCAGGCAAAGAATAAATATTCGAAACAAGAAATGGTACTGGGCTCTGCTGTCGTGGCTAATTGATGTATCAATTCATAATGCTTGGCAATTGAAAGAAGAAGGCGGGGAAAGATTACACAGCTTGAATTTAAGTGGCAACGTGTTCAAGTCTATTTAACAAGATACATGAATCTAGTAAAAGATTCTGGAAGACTATCGACCAGCTCTTTTACCCCTACAAAGCCAGTGTTCCAGAAGATATTAGATTCGATGGTTATACGCATTACATTAAAACAATTGAAAAGAAGGGGAGATGCAAGGGTATTTATTCTTCAAACAAAACATCGGCAGTGGGCACGAAGTGTGCAAAATGTGATGTAGGTTTATGCTTTGAACGTTTTGAAGTCCATCACACACCCGAATGAGAGCAGTACATTTAAATTTTCAAATAATTTTATTATGTTTTTCTATTTTTAAAATATGTTTTGTGTCAGTCTATTTTGTAACATTTATTGTTCATTTTATTTCTTAAAAAACATTTTTATAAATGTGTCAATTTTTGTACAAAATGACCCATACTGCCCAGCGAGTCTAAGGACACAGGGTTTTTTGAGAAAAGTTACAAATATTGTCAATAAATTTTTTTTCCCTTCATTGATATGTGTTTCTTATTAACGTGCAGCAGAAAAATTTTTTCGAAAAATAATTCAGTAGTTAGAATAATTTGTATCATCTTAGTTTGTTAAAAATTGTGATATCTTGTGTAGTTTTTTTATTTATCTACCTAAAACATCTTGTTTCAAGACACCTGTTTTTCTGGCGTGAAGCTCATTTCACGGCATGAATACCTGGAGTTACTACGTCCTACATCCATCCACCCGTTATTGGACGTTTGGGATTACTAACATGGTTTGAGGTTATGTTATCAGTGGGATATGAGGTAGTGTTGTGGACACGTCTACGAAGTGTAATTATAATAGTTGTGCGTTAGTAAGTGAACATGTCGAAGGATTACAGTCTTGAAGGATTTGAAAGTTATTAATTCTTCACAATCCAGACAATTGTATGAAGAGGATCATGAAGTGTACAGATTGTTTTATGAGAATGATGATAATGTAGAGGTTCGAGGGTTGCTGAAGACGAGGAAAACGTGAATTATGACGCATACCAAGTGTTGAAAAGTGACGTGATTTGACATCCGAGCTCTTCACCGTTTAAGAAGACCTGCTAGTGAAATATATTGTTGAAATCGCTCATTGTTTTATTAATATATCTAAATAATGTTTATTCGGCATAACCAAAACAATATTACGACATTTACGATAAAAATATTAAACCTATATTGAATTTTCCCTGGATTACTCCCTTGGTATTCGATGTGAGCAAAATACTTTAGTAGTTGAACAAACGGGTTGCGAACTGCACGCGATCTATTCTTCTTTCCTTTTCCTATCCTCTACATTACTTCATGCACTAAACTACCACATACGAGGGAGAGCAGTCGAAGATTTAGAGATTTGTACCTGAAAGTAGAAATGCCCCAGAAGCCGAGATGCTAGTCAACGCCGGATCTCACCATCCGGTGAGAAGAAAATCAACACTACTTCCCAGGATAAAACATTCACTACACTAACGGAACTTATGAGTACAGCAGATGTCGTACCCGAAAACATCAGTAAATGCGTTCGTCACGTGACTTTTCAAAGTTGTCGTGGCTTTCCTCTCATAATTCGTCGTATCCACTACCTCACGTGTCCCGCGTTGGCGGCTAATTTTCCACAAAAATTTATTAACCAGGAAGAGGCATTCGCACCCTACCGCGGAGCCCACATGTATTCTATTGTATCCTCACCCCTTCTTTGACAACCTCTCTGCCTTTCTCACTTCCCGCCCCAAACATCATGCATATCACAACTAAAAATTATGAATAATTCTAAACTAAAAAATAAAATACAGGTTCCACATAATTGTTTTCAGAATTTTATACAGAATGACCGGGAAGGCCACTTCAAAACTTCGAAAATAAGCTCTTAAGACAATTTTACTCATTTTTTGTCGCATTAACCCCTGGGTTATTCCGAATGGCAGAGCCGCAATAAGCATTCAAAAGTTGATTGGAAAAATAATTTTAATGCAAAAATTTGCATTGCAGATACTAAACACTTCGTAAACATGCAAATTCTTTATTATTTGCAAAGCAATAAATATATTTGTTCAGAAAGAAAAAATAACACCAAAGAAAACTAAAGGTGCTACAAAATCGCACAGACTTCCTCGCAGCAATTTTTCTAATTTTCTAATGTGGACTGGCATCACGTTAGCTCTATTCTCTGACCAGTTGCCATCTATTGTTACCCAGAGAACATTTTTTTACCTTTTCTAAACTTTTCAATTGCTTAATGGCAGAAATAACACATTTCTTCAAGAATATTAAGAATCGTACTAAATAGAAATATTCATTAATGAAATCGAAGCCTTTTTTAGGAAAATGGCAATTAAGCATGTGCGAAATTTCCAAAAAAAAATTAATTTTATGAATCTATTAAGATTTTTAAAATTTCATTTAAATTAATTTAAATCACATCACTCACAATACAAATATATACAAATCAATGAGAATTTGTTTTTAACAGCGTGAGAAGTATTTAAAAAAAATACATTTTTGAAGTTTATGAAAAAGCAAAGAAATACACCGAAATAAACATTACTTTATATCAAAGAGGGCCATTACCATTATCCGTTGGAAAAAATCTGAAGAAAAAATTTGTAGCGTTTTTGAGTAAATGACGTTTGAGCGTTTCTAAAATTTAATTTTCAGCTCATTTTTACGAAAAATGTTAAGTTTTCGAGAATATTATGTGACGTTATTTAAAACACATATACACAAGTACAATAACGTAAAGAAATCGCCTCTAATATAAACATTTTTGACGTGAGAGAAAAGTCAAAAAATTACATTTTTGTAAATTTTGGAAACATGAAAATTATATGGCGTTTATATCATCGCATAGAGTTCGTTTGTCCCTAACCTACCAAAAATAAATAAAAAAATTGTAGCCGTTTTTGAGAAAATCCTGTTTTTGTTATTTCATTTAATTACAAATATTGCACACCATATTGCAAAAACACTGCCAAAATGTTCAGAACGACATGACATTAATGAAGGAACTACTCGTAGACTATATTCAGTTTTTTAATTGAGGGAAGACGCCGAAAATATGCAAAATTAACAATTTTCCAAAATTTAAAAATCCGAAAATGGACCTATGCCACCTTTATAAATGAAAATTTACTCTATCCTTCCAAGAAATCTAAAGAAAAAATTTAGAGCTTTTTTTTAAAAGAATTTTGAAAATGTTTGGGCGGTTTCATGTAAAGTACTCCCAAATCTTTAAGAATGTGTTTCAAAATCTCAAAGCTTCAACTGGAGCCAGATAGACAGGAATTTCTTTAATTTGGAAAATTCTTATGCATGTTTAGTCGCTAGTAGTGTTCACAGACGGACAAACGGAAAGTAGTATAGACGGACGGACGGACGGACGGACGAGGACGTTTTGCTTTAAATTGGTTTTTCGACATGAAGGAACCCTAAAACACAGATTTTG
Source organism: Teleogryllus oceanicus (assembly GCA_964035755.1). Lineage (NCBI taxonomy): Eukaryota > Metazoa > Arthropoda > Insecta > Orthoptera > Gryllidae > Teleogryllus > Teleogryllus oceanicus. The sequence continues at coordinate 88,037,211 of CAXIVR010000010.1, forward strand.
GCTACACCACGTGTTAGTGGATTTTTTCTTAATTTAGCAACTGCTTTCGTGCACTTTATTGTTACCAGATCCCGGAAAAAAAAATTTCCGCCGAATATTCGCCGTTTTCTCGCACAGCATTAAATAACTTTCTCTATACTACATATATTACTAGGTATATAGTACGTATACGAGTACTATGCATACATATACCCTATATACATAAGTAACTATTGGTGCTATAGACTGGCACAGACTTTCTCGTAGACTTTCGTATTTCAGATTCTTTTGTTTTCTAATTTCCTGGGTGTTTATTGCCTTGACGATTTTCCTCGTCCTCTGGACAGCTGCCGTCTATCGTTGCCCGCAGTATAATTTTTAATATTTTCGAAAAGGCATTTTTAATAAAATGGTGATTGACATTACTCTAAATGTGAAATTTGATGCTCGTTTTCACAGGAAAATTTGAGTTTTCAAAATCTTCATTTAAAGTCATATGAAGCACTTTCAAATACAATTGCAATCATATACTCAAGTTGATGGAAAAATGCATTGAAACGACGAGAGAATATTTTAAAAAATTTGCATTTGTGAAGTTTTGCAAAAATAAATGAATACCCAACCATTAACTTTACGAAATATTAAACATTACAATTGAATCTAGTGAAAAATTTAAAGAAAAAACCCACAAAGTACTAAGACTTCACCTGGTCACAAACTAACTTGGAAAACTCACATAGATATTAAGTTAAACAAAGATGATATAAATTATTCTAGCTCAAACCACTAATCAACAAACACAAAACTAGTAGAAGTAAATAAAACTCTAACTAGTTCCTTAATGCTTTATGCTTGCCCAATATGGAAAAAACGCAGTCCCCTAAACTGTCAATCAAATCCAAATTTTTCAAAATATTTTTTATGATTATTCACAAAGGTACGGTAGTTTATAAGAAATAACAAATTCATTGCGAATTAAATATCAATACAATAATTAGCTGACATATCACATACATCCATACAACTTTTACAGAAACCTAACACTTACCAGGAGCATCTCATTATAATTTAGCAAAAGTCTAACCTCACCCGAATAAAAAAATCGTTTGGTTAGATGCCATTCTCTAATACTTTGCCAAAATTCTTAACTTGAGGTTCTCCTAGAGTATCCTCTTCAATGTATAGATTAAGTTAGCTTAGATATTTTAATAGGGCATAAGTCTGCAAAACCTGTGTGAAGTAATTATACTAAACAATGTAATATTAGTATAAAATAAATAAATGTTAAAAATACCTCGCCCATGTGTCTCACTGTGCCTGGGCCTCCACAGTGAACAGTGATAAGAAAGGCACTTTCGACGCTCTGACACGGCCTATAGAAGCAAGTGATTTGTTTAAACATCTCCAGTGAGTGAGTGCACAATAATCTGTGATTTATTTTTTTAATAGGTAGAGGCAGAGTTAGGTTAACTGGACCGATTAGATTAAGTGGCCCATGCTTTTAACTGTTGGTGGAAATTGATTCCTGCTTTTTTCACTGGAGGATAGAATGACAGGGCAGATAATCCGAGCCACTTTTAAATGTTGCAGGCCTTTATTATTGAGTATAGTAATGCATTTTTTCTGAAAGGCCAAGTATTTCCTACCACTCATTTATTTTGCAATTTTATTGCAATTGAACTTCAACTACAAGAAAAATATTCATACTAGATTAACTTTTTCGTATTGTAACCATCCGTTTTCCCACCAGTCAGGCAAAACGTGTCACATCCTTCGCCTGTTCAGGGGTGTCTAAACGAGTTTGAACGCGTGGCCAAAAACAAAGTGTAGTGCAAAAATATACGAGAGGTTCGCTAATGTAGCAGAAAGGAAGAAAGTCGGCATGATGCATTGCAAATTTCTTTGGGAGCGAAGGTCGTGCATGCACGACGTCTCGCAAGATCGGACTACGAGAGACTGTCGTTCCGAGCATTCGTTTTCCGATAGCGCCTGAAAAAACACTTCGGAGAAGACGATAGAAGAGGTAGACTCTTTATTTTTAATGCAACATGGACCGGTAGCGGTAGCTCAGTGCATCAATTGATGTCACTGCAGCGGCTCTGAGCGGGAGGTCTTAGATTCGATTGCTGACGGCGACAAGATTTTCAACGCTAGCTTTTTGGCTAGGTCGAATTCAGTCGCTGTCTGGCGGAGAATTCTAGCAGCCGGCTTCCCTGATGGGTAGTTCCGTGGATTCTCTGATCAACGCCAGGCGAATGCCAGGGCAGTACCCTACCAAACGGGCCACGGACCGCGCACGATCTGTCCTTCCTCTTCCTTGTCCTATCCTCTCCTCTTACACACACACACACAACTTACACTAACATGCACTACACTACCGCATATTCGGAGACCAGTCCGGAGTATAGAGTTTGTCCCGACTGGGGCGGTGTCCCGCTGGTAGGAGAGTCCTGGTTAGGGGGAATACCCACTAGCCGACGGTAGGTCGACGCCGGATCTCGCCATCCAGCGGGGATGATTTCCGCCATTTCCCGAGAAAAAATCATGGACTACACTTATGGACTAATGACCAAAGCAGTTGACCCGCCCAGAAATACGAAAACAACAATCAATCAATCATTAATGCAATACGACTAGTTGTGAATATCCATAAAATTAATTCAGTAAAATCCCCACTGACATAGACAAAGCAATGCACACTTCAATCTTCAAGTTAATGATCTCTATATAAGTACAAAAACGTAAATCTCAAAATACCTTCGATAGGACCCGGACCCCCAAGACAGACAAACTTATGAATATTACACACACTCCACGAGACTTTAAACGACTACGAAAGACAAAAATGGACAGACCAAATTGACAAAATTATAAAACACCCCCAACACATTTGGACTACAATCAGAAAATTAAAACAAAGACAGAGGCAATCCAATGACCCACAACTGATGACAGAGACGTTTGAAACATTCTACAACAGATTCACCGCAACCGATTCTCCCCTCCCAGACTCCACCATCTTACAATTTCTCCGCACCCCGCACCTCCCCGCCACCTCCAGGAGACTTGGACTATAAGGACAAAGAAGTGACAGACGAACTACACTACTCGACGAGACCAAAGCGACGGGATCTGACGGAGTAAAGGCGACATCACTAATGAAACTGACAAAAAGCAATATCATTTTTAACAGCCATATTCAATGCATGCATCAGGACCTCATACTTCCCCAAGACATGGAAAATAGCTAAGATAATACTAATACCAAAACCAGGCAATCCAGAAGGACCCGACAACTACAGACCGATAAGCTTACTACCCATACCAGGAAAAATACTAGAGAAAATATTTCTACGGAGACTGGCACCACTATTAGACCAGAAAATCGGACCGACTCAATTCGGCTTCCGGGAACGACGATCGACTGGACTCCAAACACTTAGACTAACACAGACATAGTGACTCGACTACAGGACGGTGAACCTGTACCCGCGGCTTTATTAGACTTTACTACAATATATGACACAGTCATAAAAACCTCCTATACAAAATCAGCCCGGTCATTCCTAATTTCATTCATTCACTCATTAATAATTTTTATCAGACAGGACATTTTTCATACATCACCTACAATGTTCATCCACCCATCGCCTCATTCAAACCGGCGTCCCACAAGGCGCCGTGCTATCACCTGCTTTATTCTCATTATATACAAAGGACCTTCCGACATATAAATGGACGAATGACTATATATACGCCGACGACACCGCCCTGACGATAACTAGACGAAGACTCACAAAGGCAATAACAGAACTACAAAAAGTCCTAGACAAAATAGCAACATGGTCAATAGAAAAAGGCCTTAAATTAAACCCGGACAAATGCCATGCCATTCTCATCCATAGACGTAATACAGACCCTGCACTTCCCCAACTGACTCTCGACTGGACACCAATACATTGGACTAAGACTACGAAATGCTTAGAACGACGTTAGACGCAAATTATCCATGACGAAACATATCGACAGAGACAATACAAACTGCAAAGAAGACTTAACTCGCTAATCCCAATAGGTTGCCACCCAAAGACAAAGACTGCAACTAAAATACAGATCTACAAGACTTTCATTAAACCAATCCTAAAATTCAACTGCGAAACCTGGGCTGCAACTACGAAGACAAACTACACAAAACTGATTAGGACAGAAAACAGATTTATTAGACTCGCCTTCAGACCTCCCCGAATAAACAACTATAGCAGACTGAAACGGACCTAACTTGAGCCCCAATAGACAAAGACATCCACGAAACGGCGACAAAGACTATACAAATGCATTAGAAAACCCACATTTTAGCCAGTTTCTCCAACTACACCGCAATACTAAATAACCCACCCAAGCACTCCCGACTGTTTAAACACCCGCTAGACATGTTACAAATATCCCCACCATAACTAACCGAAAGCAAGAACCCTCCTGCCATTGGACCCATCACCCAAAGCTTTTAAAATAACAACCAACCTGCAATGAGCTTAAACAACACCCCCTCCCTCGTAACCCACCCCACCTCCTTCCCCTTCTCTCCTCTGTAAACAACTGCCAGTCAGGGGCACAGAGGCCCTTCCCACCCACCCACCCAAATAGTGCAAACAAGTGACAACCACACCAGCGACCTCGCGCCCACGTGGGGAAGGCGCTCCGCGTAGGCGCCTAAATGACGAAATCTAAGCAGAGAGCGCGTGGCCAAATGTGAACAAATTGAACAATGAGAGTTGTGAGTGTAAAAAAAGTTTACCGAGTTACAGACTAACAACAAAGTGTAATAAGGTATTCACAAAGAGATAACTGTAAAATAAACTCAACGTTCTTCGCAAAATTTGAGTTGGCGAACCTGTAACTGCTGGAAGCGAATTTTGAAACCGCGTGCGCGTGCACCAATACATTTGATGTTCGCGTGCGTGGGGTTCGTGCGTTCAACAGCGAATTTGAATTACAGAGAAGTAGCGAATTTGGCTAACAGCGGAGGTTAGTGTATTGTATCGATTACATCGCACGCAGAGAAAGTTCTGTGCAATTTTTATATTAGTGTCTTATATTTGATATTTTGAATTGGTAGGTACACGTTTTTTTACGAGCACATGGTTTAATTCTGCATCCATCTTGGTGCAGCAGAATAGCATAGTTTCATGTGCGTGCTGTGCGGTTTACCAGTGGTTAAAGTTAGTAATATCCAATTATTGCAAGTCAATTGCATTCTGCCAACATACTCCAAAATGTGCAGTAGATTACATTGTTGTATGGCTCACTTTTATCTTTTTACACTAAAGTGCCACAGTCGTTTGTATCTTGGCCCATAAGATATTCAAATTCCTGTTATTTGCTTGTATTAACATTTTAAAATTAAATTTTTAGTTCGAGTAACATTAAATCCTCAATGTTCATAGATGTTTTTATATTTAGGACAAATATGCCACGTAAAAGACCTCTTACACTGGAAAGAGGAGACAGAAGAAAACGGGAAAGGCGGGCTCTGTCAAATGAACATGCAAGTTCTAGCAGATGAAACGCATGGCATTCGTCGCAATAGAAGTGCAAGCAGAGACCTTCCACTTAGTTATGATGCTGCAAGAATATATAAATCTGACAGTGAAGTTCCATTGTTCAGTGTTGGTGGAATGCACTATAGATGTAGTCATTGTTCTGCAAAACTTTTCCGAGGTGAGCAGAATACTTCTATATTGTTGCCATAAGGGTAAAAATAAAATTACCAGCAGTACCAATGTCTCAGTTTCTTAGAGATTAATCGAAACAAATGATTTGACAACAAGAAAGTATCTTGAAACATACGGCAGTATAATATTGCTCTGGCTTTTGCATCTGTTCATGTAAATGCTGTTTATTTACGAGGGTCAGGGCAATATTGTCTAAAAATTCATGGACAGATATATCATGCTGTTAGGACTTTGATTCCAGAAAATACCATTCAGCCATCATATGCAGGTTTATTCATTTAAATGCAAGTGAAGCTCTAAGTAAACGTATAGGTAGGCATGAAAATCGTTTTTGTAATAGATATATTATACAGAATTTACAGGAAATTATTCTCCTATAAATCCTTATGCTCAGCTTTTCAACACATGAAGGACATTAGGGTCATGTTCAAAATATGGAGCTAAAATTCTCCTTGAAATTTCATTTGATAAGCGTCAGTACAATATTCCAGTATCGGAGAAATAACTGCAGTCTTTGTTTGATGAGGAGAATCAGAAAATTTGACTTCGTAGTAAGATCAAAAGCTCAGAGAAATTTCCATTATATCAGAATGAATCCTCTGTTGACCCTATGAGCTATCCACTACTGTTTCCTGTAATGATTCAGGGTGGCAGCCAGACATGCAACATGTTGATATAAATAGAACTGCAGTTAGAATTCTACAACACAACTGCAGTACTATTGCTATCGTTTGCAGTTTGTCAATTTCAGTTTACTACATTCCTCCAGTAAACTTTTTCAGCAGTATATTCTAGATGCTTATATGAAAGTGGAAAGCTCAAGATTATCTTATGTAAAACACATCCACAAGATAACACATCAAAGATATAAAGGGTTGAGAGACTTTTTTTAAAATGAAGATCGACCAAATAATATTAATGCTGGCCTACCAGTTTTTGCCTTCAACATTTGTTAGGAGTCCTCGCAATATGGTTCAAAATTATGCAGATGCAATGACCATAGTAGCAAGATACGTGGCAGACTTATTTATTACCTTCACTGCTAACTCGATGTGGAAAGAGATAACGTGCAAGTTGCAACCAAATGAAAAAGTTGAAAATCGTCCAGATTTGGTAACTAGAGATTTTCATTTAAAATTGATGGAGCTCAGAGAGGACCTATATAAGATATTCATATTTGGTGTTGTGGTTATTAATGTTCATGTAACTGAGTTCCAGAAAAGAGGGCTACCTCATGGTCATGTAGCTGATTTATTTGTACGGAAGATAAGATAAGACATGCGAGTGATATAGATGTCGTACCATGTGCAGAAATACCAAACCAGTCAGAGAATCTCCGTTTATTTGATAACGTTCAGCGCTGTATGGTCCACGTGGAACTTTAAATCCCATAGCACGTTTAATGGAAATAGTATTTGCACAAAGGGTTTCCTAAGGAGTTTACAGAAGAGACTCAGTTCAATGCTAATGGTTACCGATTTATCGCAGAAGAAATAATGGGCAAAAGGTAAATAATAATTGTAATAATTGTAAATTGTTATAATAATAATAAATGTATTTCTATTTTCTGTTTGGTCAACTATTCAAAAATATTGATTATAATGAATCATTAATGGAAGATTTCTTTACAGTTAAAAAATATGTAGAATTGTATTTACCGAACCGAAGATCAAAATGCAAATGAAGTAGATGTTATAATAAATCAATAAAGTCATGTTTGCTATCTTATAGTATTGAAAACGATTCAACTTATTCTATTTTAGGTTTTTAAATTTCATTTGAAATTGATTTTAAAACATGTATTAATTTTCATTTCATTATTTGTATTATAACCCCTTTGTTATTGTAAAACAATTTTAAAAATACTTATGTTAATTTCATTAGTTGTATTAATTCTATTATTTGTAATAAGCCTCTGGGATGGCTCATAGACAGCGTGCTAGCTTCCCGCGCTGTGGTACCGGGGTTTGATTCCCGGTCGAGGCAAAAATGTAGTAGCTTTCCTTCAAAAACTTCCGAGTTTCTGTAGCTGTGTGACAAAGGAAAGCTCAAGCAGGTGGATCTTGCTTTATTCTTTTTAAGAGTGTGCATTTCTTGTTCACTGTAGTGTAATCATGAAGGAAAACCCGTGGAAACCGGCCGTATCAATAAATCAAAATAGGCAATAATTACTTCAATTATTCCGTCCTGCTTAAACAGAAGAATTTGATGAGTCCGCGCGTTAACTCGTTTCCGCCGATTCCAAAAATTTATTAACAAGGAAGAAGCATTCGCTCTCTACCGCGGAGCCTACATGTATTCTATTGCATCCTCACCCCCTCTTCGACAACCTCTCTGCCTTTCTCACTTCCCGCGCCAAACTTCAAGCACATCACAACTAAAAATAATGAATAGATCTAAACTAAAAAATAAAATACAAGTTCTCACATAATTGTTTTGAGAATTTTATACAGAATGACCGACAAGGCCACTTCAAAACTTCGAAAATAAGCTCTTAAGAAAATTTTACTCTTATTTTGTCTAATTAACCCCTGGGATATTCCGAATAGCAGAGCCGCAATAAGCATTCAAAGTGTATTTGGAAAAATAATTTTAATGCAAAAATTTGCATTGCAGAATCATAAACACTTCATAAACATGTTAATTGTTTATTATTTGCAAAGAAATAAATATATTTGTTCAGAAAGAAAAAATAACACAGAAACAAACTAAAGGTGCTACAAAATTGCACAGACTTACTCGCAGCATTTTTTTCTAATTTTCTAAGTGTGGACTGGCATCACGGTCTTGCTCTATTCTCTGGTAAGCTGCCATCTATTGTCACCCAGATAACATTTTTTTACCTTTTCTAAATTTTTAATTGCTTAATGCCAGAAATAACACATTTCTTCAAGAATAATAAAGAAGAAAAAAGAATCGTCCTAAATAGAAATATTCATTAAAGAAATCGATTTTTATGAATATGTTAATTAAGCATGTGCGAAATTCTCTTTTCACATGAATCTATTGAGATTTTCAAGAACTTCATTTAAATTAATTTGAATTACATCCACTCACAAATACAAAATGTATACAAATCGATGAGAATTTTTTTAACGGCGTGAGACGTATTTAAAAAAATCATTTGTGTAATTTTTTGAAAAAAATACCCTAAAATAAACATTACTTCATATCAAACAGTGCCATTACCAATATGCGTTGGAAAAAATCTGAAGAAAAAAATGGAGCGTTTTTGAGAAAATGACGTTTGAGCGTTTCTGAAAATGTGGAATTTTCAGCTCATTTTTACAGAAAATGTTAAGTTTTTGAGAAATATTATGTAACGTTATTTAAAACACAATACACATAAGTACAATAACGTAAAATTATATATCGCCTCTAATATCTTTTTGACGTGAAAAAAATGTGGAATTTCAGCTATTACAAAAAATTACATTTTTGTAATTTTTGGAAACATGAAAATATATATGGCGTTTGTATCATCGCATAGATTTCCTTTGTCACTAACCCTACCAAAAATTAAATAAAAAAATCTGTTGCCGTTTTTGCGAAAATCCTGTTTTTGTTATTTCATTTAATTGCAAATATTGCACACCATATTGCGAGAAAATTGCCAAAATGTTCAGAATGACATTACCTTAATGAAGGAACTACTCATACAATAAATTTAATTGAAGGAAAAATCTCTTTTCAGTTTTGTAATTTGGGAAGACCCGAAATTGCAGTTTAATTTTCCAAAATTCCAAAATCCGACAAAATGGGATTATGCAAACTTTAAAAATGAATTTTATCTATTCTTCCAAGAAATCTAAAAAAAAAATTGAGCCTTTTTAAAAGAATTTTGAATCTGTTCGGGGGGCTTCATGTAAAGTACTCCTAAATTTTTAAGAATGTGTTTCAAAATCTCAAAGCTTCAACTGGAGCCAGATGACAGGAATTTCTTCAATTTGCCAAATTCATATGCACGGTTTAGTCACTAGTAGTGTTCACAGACGGACAAACGGAAAGGAGTATAGACGGACGGACGGAGGGACGTTTGGCTTTAAATTGGTTTTTCGACATCAAGGAACCACGAAACAGAGATTTTGGCTGCACCACGTGTTAGTGGATTTTTTCTTAATTTAACAACTGGTTTCGTGCACTTTATTGTTACCAGATCCCGGCAAAAAAAATTTCCGCCGAATATTCGCCGTTTTCTCGCACAGCATTACATAACTTTCTCTATACTACATATATTACTTGGTATATAGTACGTATACGAGTACTGTACATACAGATACCCTAAATACGTAAGTAACTATTGGTGCTATAGACTGGCACTGACGATCTCGTAGCCTTTCGTATTTCAGATTCTTTTGTTTTCTAATTTCCTCGGTGTTTATTGCCTTGACGATTTTCCTCGTCCTCTGGACAGCTGCCGTCTATCGTTGCCCGCAGTATAATTTTTAATATTTTCGAAAAGGCATTTTTAATAAAATGGTGATTGACATTACTCTAAATGTGAAATTTGATGCTCGTTTTCACAGGAAAATGTTGAGTTTTTAAAAATCCTCATTTAAAGTCATTTGAAGCACTTTCAAATACAATTGCAATCAAATACTCAAGTTGATGGAAAAATGCATTGAAACGACGAGAGAATATTTAAAAAAATTTGCATTTGTGAAAGTTTTGCAAAAATAAATGAATAACCAACCATTAACTTTTTGTTACCAGATCCCGAAAAAAAAAATTCCGCGGAATATCCGCCGTTTTCTCGCACATTACATTACTTTCTCTATACTACGTATATAACTCTGTATATACGTACGTATACGGACTGTACAGACATATACCCTATATACGTAAGTAACTATTGGTGCTAGAGAATGGCACAGACTTTCTCGTAGACTTTCGTATTTCAGATTCTTTTGTTTTCTAATTTCCTCGGTGTTTATTGCCTTGACGATTTTCCTCGTCCTTTGGACAGCTGCCGTCTATCGTTGCCCGCAGTATAATTTTTAATAGTTTCGAAAAGGCACTTTTAATAAAATGGTGATTGACATTACTCTAAATGTTAAATTTGATGCATGTTTTCACAAGAAAATGTTGAGTTTTCAAAAATCTTCTTTTAAAGTCATTTAAAGCACTTCCAAATACAATTGCAATCATATACTCAAATTGATGGAAAATTGCATGAAATGGCGAGAGAAATATTTAAAACATTTTGCATTTTTGAAAGTTCTTAAAAAATAAATGAATACCAAACCATTAACCTTACGAAACATTGCAATTGAAACTATTGAAAAAGTTTGAAGAAAAAAACTGGAGCCATTTTTGTTTAAAAGGAATTTTGAGCTCGTTGTAAGTGAAAACTATGGTTTTAAATTGATTTAAAATAAAATTTTACAATAATTTTGACATTTGAAAATTGATTTTATTACATCGAAGCAAATATTTTAATAAAAATTTTTGCAAAAACGCTATTTTCTTTCTGTATTCAAAATGAATGTAGTATAACGCTTAGGATAGGGATTTCGGAATTTTGAAACCCGGCACAGAATTAACTTCTTCCCGTAGAATGTCATACAGTTTTTAACTGTTTTTGAAGTAAAATAAATAAATATATAAATAAATTAATGCACATGCACTCAAATATTATAGAGTGAAGGAATTGCCTATAATGTAAATATTACTTACGGTAGATACAAGTCAAAGGAACATTTTTGTAATTTTTGAAAACACAAAAAATTTAATGAATATGTCGTTTAAATCGTCGTGAAGGGTACATTCAAACAATTTAAAGAAAAATTTTAGCCGTTTTCGAAAAAAATCTACATGACTTTAAGAAAGAACTATTTATGGCAAAAAAATTCATATGAAAGAAAAATCTGTCTTGACTTCATAAATGTAAGATGTCCCCGAAAAAATTCCAACTTTTTCAATTTTGGAATATTAAGTGTTAACCTGAAATCGGATAAATGCCACCTTTATTAGTGTAATTTTTTCTTATAGAAAAAATTTGTAACATTTATGCGTAAAGAAAAACTTTAAAACATTTTTTTGAAAAACTTAAGTAATTATCCGGAGGGTTTCATGTAAAGTACCCCGAAATTTTAAAAATAGTTTTTCAAATTCAAAGCTCAACTAGTTCCAGATGGACTAACGTTTCAATTTCGAAAATATTCTACAATAGGTTTAGGCGCTAGTATGTTTACAGACGGATGGACAGACGGAGGGACTGACGAAGAACAGACAGACGACGACAGACAACAGACAACAGACGGGTGACAACGGATGTTTCGGAGGAGACGGAGGGACTGACCGACAGACACGTCTTTGAAATACTCACTTTTTCGGTATCAGGGAACCCCAAAACATGTACTTTCGTTGAAATGTCGAAATCGAATATCCGCAGCACTACATAACTGTCTTTGTACTACGTATATTACGTCGTGTAGAGAAAGTACGTACACGAGAAAGTAAAATTGATGGGTATTGGATCCCAAGTTATTCATAGACGCAATATTTGTACACATCCTTCTCGTCTCATCATCTTTCTGGGGATGTATTCAGTTCCGAAAATTTTCTGCAAACACTGTTACTTATTTTTACATACTTGTGACCAAATGAAGCGCTCTTGTTATAAAATTTTAAAAAAAGCAACTGAAAGGACTTTTTTCCATTAAAGAGGATTATACAACGATACATGAGAATGTATAAGCACAGCTGCTATTAGTTTTACGAAGTTAATAAATAGGTCCTTTTATTGAAATCTGAACGTGTGATGGTGTCCATCCCCTGCTCTATAATGAATTGAGATGGTTACTAAATTAAAAGAAAGGATTTCTTCTTTATTAATTGAAAGTGTCACAATTTTGAACAACATTACTCAACACTAATTATGAACTTCAAAACTTATAAGACATTATTTGTAGAAGTAAAACGAAACAAAATTCCATTTAAAATGAAATACCCTTTTAAAATTTAAAGAAATGAACATTTACGAAGAATCGTTTAATTGTTTGCAATTTTAGAATTTTAGAATTTGTAATGATATTTTTTCTTGAAAAAGTAGACAAATTACCTGTAGGTTTTCATAGAACATTTTGAAAACTTATACATGTAAAGTATTTCCAAAATTTTATAATTGTTAATGATCTCTGGTAGGGCGTGTAGGACAACTAGACCTTAATCTTGACATGTTTACAAAGTTTAAACTCAAAAGCGTGTATTCTAATCGAGTTGGGCGTTATTGATTTGGGGTTTAAACGTGCTCATCATAAACTGTTATTCAGAAAAGGAAAACTTGAAAAGTTGAAAATTAATTTCTTTTGTTTCAACGTGCACGCGCGTGCGCGTGTTCGTGTTGTGTGTGTGTGTGTGCGTGCGCATGTGTGTGCTGTGTGTGCGTTCGCGTGTTATTCGTGTGCGTGTTTGGTGTGCGCGCGCGTGCGCGTGTATGTGCGTGTGCGTGTGTGTGTGTCTGTCTTGCGGTCAGACAGTGTATAACATAGACGTTTTTCTTCTCGGAAAACATTTTGTTTCAGACTCTATTTGTCGATGTCTTTACTCGCTATTTATTAAACTTTCACCCGTAGATTAGTGTTGTAGTTCATGACCTATCATGTCTAACAGGTACTCAAAGTTAATCACATCATTGCACATAATCGCCTACCACGAATGGTGCTCGTGCTTCGGTGGCCAAGGTGCAAGATGTCATGTTCATCACCTGAGCGGCGACGGCCAATCAGGGCCGGACTCGCGTCCACTCGACCGCTGACGCTGAAGATTATGCGTCTCGTATGGCAACCGCTATCTGCCGTCGATTTGTCACGATCTGTCATTCACTCAGAGGCGCTGTTGGGCTTCATCTTCTCCTAATTCGACAACCGAAGGCGTTGAGACTTTACTCTTCCCATCTTACGAACAGGTAAAATAATCATTCTATGGGATTTTTTATGCTTTGTCTTATTATAATGCAGCTAAAAAGACTATCGCTAGCCGTAAATGTTAGAAAAAATTACTCACAAGAACCTCCGTTGCAAACTCTTCGTATTAATACATTTCCCGTCTCCAAATGGAAGTATTTTGTCTTAAATTTTGTATATCCTATTATTTTCGTAAATAATGAAATGGATCGGTCACATGACATGTATCGAAATAATTTTTACATCGATTACATAGAGTAAGTTATATAATACTGCAGGTCAAAAGGTAGATTTTCTGCCAGAAAAGGACATTTTGTGGCGTCCCGAAAACGAAGAAATGTTTTACTTAAAAATTTTAGTAAGTTTGTTTCTTCTATCTTTTAAATAATATAGCGCTAATCTATTCACAAGAATTTCACTAAATGTTTTCTTACTAATAGTTTAGGCTGCAGTCGTGGCCCTTAAATTTTGAATTACTCGACATGATTATCTTAATGCATTTTATCATGCTTATCCATTTAATCATATTTTGAATGAAGCCTCCCATTTATAAAAATACATTTTATTTTTTTTCTTTTCTTCCGCAAAACGTTGGAAATATATTTTTTTATTTATTCGCCTAAATTCATTTTTTCGTGGTAAAGGGAACATATTCTAATGATAGAGATGTAAGTGGCTGTCTGAAACAAACAAAAACAAAAAACGCAAGTTATAAGCCCCAAATATTCAAAAATGTGCTAAACTTTCCTTTGTTTATTAAATTAATTAATCTGACAGTTTGTATTCGTAATCTACTTTATATCAAAGGCATTTGGTTGTATTCAGACCGTTTTTCAAAAATTACACAAAACGTCTATTTCTTGACGTTACTCTTTTAGTTTATTAAAGTTGCATGAAGAACTGAGGATTTAGCAACCAATTAAACTATAACTTTACAATATTAATCAACTTATAGTATTTTATAGTAAATATAAAAATAAGTTTGGAGAAGAATTGCATGCATTTTTAATGTTACAATAAGTTTCTATTTTTCTCTCTAATATACCAGTTACAAACAGATTTCTTTGAGAATTTTCTTGGATTGTCTTTACAGAATTTTAATATTTTATTTTGGCATTCGTTGGATGATGCATCAATCAGGTTTCGGTTTGAAGTTTGCGTGTCGTTCACTGAAACAAAGGAATGAGAAAATATTGAAAGTATAAAGTATCACAGGGCTTGCAGTTCTTAATTGTTGTTGTTACGGATCGTTTATTGAGAATATTTTGGATGTTTTCAAGAAGTAACATTTTTAAACTGTTTGTGTAGGGGAGTGGATTTAATGGTTTTGCAGTGGTTGCGCCACTTTTAATCCATTACTTTCTTGATGTGTGCACATAGATAATTGCAGATGTGTGATATTGTTTAAATACTTTCAGTTTCAAGACTTACATTTTTCTCTCCAAGGCTCATTGTGTCGTAGTTAGGCTATGTATTTGTAATATTGTATACAGGCAATCATGAAAGTCTTTTTATATTGTATAATGTCATATTAATGTCATTTCATGAATAATGTATATCATTGATAAACCTGGGTAATTATTGTGAATATTGTTTATTGCTACAAGAGAAGTAGGGTAAATGTCAAGATTGTTATTTCGGGGTTTGTGTGACATTTTAAAGGCTGTCTGTGGAGAGCGTATTTCAGTTGTGACGGAGAAGAGTGGAAATGCAGTCTGTTTATAATTTTAACATTATTGATTATTGAAGTTGAATATTTTCCATCTTTATTATTGATAACTTAAGATAGATATTATAGAACTTTGTATTTATTTCTTTTCATAAATTTTATTTCCTTATCTCTTTTAGCCATTTTGTTTATTTGGGAATGTCCGTGTTTACTCTACTACTATATCAGGAATTGTCCACGGTGAATGCTGATATTTCTTGTTTCCATTAGTATATGTTCCTGAACGTTTCACTGTCTCAGTAAGTTTTTAACTTCGGTATATACTGGTGAAAAGCATTTTGTTCTTTGTTATCATTTTGAAAGTTTTTGATATACATCGTTTAATATTATAGTATTAATCGATTTTGCTGTTTTGATGGTATATTTCAGAGTAAGCATTTGTCTAGGATGAGCTAGAGTTGGTTCTTTGGCTTCTATTATAATCCTATCAAAGGGGCTAGAATAAAAGCAGGAAGTGCTTATTCCTAGAGCTTTATTGTGTCTAACATGAAGTGTTATAGTTCTTTTTTACTAACTGAATTTTATAATATGTATCCATCTTGGTACATCTTAGTCCATCTTGGAGCGTACCATATCTTGGATCTTGGACGTCGTCGCTTTGTAGGCCATCAGCTGGCGAATTTTAACTGCTCCCCAGTTATTATGGGAAATGCACTTATATATGTTTATCCGCTCTTACATTCCATAGATACAATTTGTATGTCTTTTCCTGCTCATTTTTGAGTCAAAATGCTGTATAATATTTTAATGTTTTGTTCAAATTTTAGCTTATGTGGTTGTTGTTCTTTTTTTCGTTATCGCGATTTAAATGGCATCTGCGATCATTTAAAGATCTCAAAGCGTCGATGACCACGCCCCCTTTTTCAGTTTTCAAACGTTTTCATCTCATAGAAGTTTTGAATGTATTTGCTTTTTGAATTTCCCGGCATGAACTTTATATAGATGTTCTCTGGAACAAATGAGCTACAGAAAAACACAAAATGCCAACGAAAGTTTGCATAGCCTGATTTGGAGTAAGTGCCCCAAAGAAATATTTGTTTCGAAGAAGAAAATAGAAATTGCTGTCACATCAGCAGTTTCTCAATATAATACGGGTGTGAAGCAAGTGAAAAGATAAGATCAAATATAACTGGCATTAACATGACACCTCAAGGGAAGAAAATAATGGCAATGAGGGTAAACGCCGTCTTGAGAAAAGTGAATAGCTGCACAACCAGGTTTTCAAAATGTCAAAAAAAGCAACTCAAAATTACAAATACAGTTCTAGAAGAAAAGAGAAAATTGTTGAGGGTACTATGTATGGCTCTGGAGAATTTTAAATGAAAGTTGATAAAGTAAAATGCATTTGTATAAAGTTAAATTTTCATTTTCAATTTCCCGCATTTCACTTTCCTGACCTTTTATGGAATTCCAAAAGTTCAACGTTCTACAATTTTTAATATATTTCAATGAAACTTTTAAAACATCTTAAGAAAATGTAGTTTCATAGAACTATGGAAGCTTTTTGTGTTATAATATTAATTACTGAATTAAAAATATTTATTTTTTTATGTGTGTTTTTTATAGCCATCAGGTAATAACTGTATATTTTATTATTTTTTTCTCAGAAACGCTCTGTTTTATTTTATTTATATTCCATGAATGTAATTATATACCTTTTATGAGTATTTCATAAAAAAATCAGTGATGAATGTTACTTCATGTGGAACGTAGAGCATTTTATAAAATGATAAGAAATTTTTAAAAAAATTCAAAAATGTTATTTTCTTCAAAATTAAAAACAGCAGAGCAACAAAACTTTGTAGGGTACATAAGTATAATGTATTACTTCTTCTGGTAAAATTTGAAGTTATTTGAATGTAGGATGTAAATTTTCAAATTTTCACCCACTCCTCCCCTTGACAGACCATTTATAGAGATTGTTTAGGGCAGATTGAATAATGCCTTGATTGGTTGTAATAGAAGTTCCTCTGCAGAGAATGGTAATGTCATCTGCATAATTGCTTATGATTACAGGGACTGCTTCTTTAAGTTCCAACAGGAATAGACTAACCTTAAGTACTGGATCTTGTGGTAGTCCATTCTCGAGGTGTATTATTGATAGGCTACTATTCACTCTCACATTACAAGTTCTTTCTTTGGTAAAATTCTTTTTGAATTGAAATATGTTGCTTTCAAGTCCACATTCCTGTAGTTAGGTAATTATTCTATGGGTCATAAGCTTTTCTAATATCTAGGATCACTGCTAAAACATGGTGTTGTTAACAAGGGCTTCTTGGATATAAGTATCAGTACTTACTGGATGAAAAGAAATTGATTGTCTGTTCGGAAACCAAAACTATTTCGGATATATGCTTTTAAATTCTGAATAATCTCATCTTTGTTAATTATTTAATTTTTTTTTTTAGAAGTTTACATAATGTACATTAGAGAAATGGGCTTGTAATTTTGATTTTGTGGGGTCTTTCTCAGGCTCTGGTATAGGTAGAATTGTAGCTGACCTCCATAGTTCATAAAATACCTTTTTATCCAATATTATGTTATCTACTATAGTAGAGTTTCCTTTTCTTCTAGGGGTAGATTTTTAAAAGTGTATGGAATGATGTCTTGTCTAGGTGAGGAGTTTCTAGTCCTATTGATAGCAGAATTATGTTCTTTAATTATAATAGGATCATTGATATTGTGATAAGCAGTCAAGTTTTGATTATTTGTAAATTCTGTGAAGGTTCTGTTGATCTTTTTTGTGCTGTAAGAATGCTTCTGTATAGTCTTTGGAGCTAGAGTTTTATGACAAAGCTACATGCAACTGAATTTTTTATTTCATTAGGGTTTGTGATGATGTGGTTATTTGATAGTAAAAAATATTTTATTTCCTTTTTTTCTTTATAGCTTTAATTTTTGCTCGTGACTATTGATATTATTATGTAATGATCGACGAGACATAAATGTACCAGGGGTTTACTGTACTTTCTTTTATGGATCTTGTAGCAGTTTTCAGATTTTTGTATGGTGTATTATTTTTTTCAGTATTTCTTTTTTGCTGGATCTAACAAGCCACACTATTTTTTTCTAATGTGTTCAGATTTCTTGGGAGCACTGCTTAAATTAGTGTTCTTATGAAGATTAGAAGTTATTGAAGTATTTTGTGTTCAGTGAGAGGCATTGTCCAGCTTAGTTCCTTGTTTGGTAACAATTAAAGCAAGACACTATATCAGTTGTGAAAAATATCCTATATATTGAGCCGTAATTATATATAAGCTGCTGGCCAGCTAAAAAGCCCAACTAACGGGACATCTTTTGAAAAATATCACTGACGCATGAGAACATACATTTATACTTGATTTAGGGTAGATTCGTTTCGTTTTATGTTGGCAAAAGTTGTTGCAAACCGTCACACAAACACCCTGTATATATTACCTTCAAGCGGTAGGAACTTTTTTAAACTTTAAGTTTGCAATGAAACAATGACTACTTCCGTAGATTCCGGCAACATTCAAAGCCATCCAAGTGAAGTTGTGTTAGTTTACGAGTGTTGCTAAAGATTTGCATTTTGCGTTTCGGTGCCCTTCGTTCTTTGCGTTTTATCGTTTAATTTATTTATTTAGTAGTACTAGGCGTTTTTGAGTTTTATTTATTATTTTCCAATCGTTTTCTTTAGTAATAATAATAAAGTTAATTGAAATCGTTACAGTAGGTAGTTCATTATTTGTTGTTGTTAGGTGTCTCTTTAGTATTTTTGTTTTAAATTAATTATATTATATTTATTATTATTATTTTTTCTGAATTCATTTTAAATAACTGGAAAATAATGGATAGCCCAACAACATCTGGGTCTATACCTAATATTGAACCTTTGAAGGCAACACGTATTCAAAGATTGTCTCTGGTAACAATGGATAAATTATTGAAGACTTACTTACACTAATGGTGATTTTCGTTTTTTTTTTTGAACTTGCTTTTAAAAGCTAATGAATAATTGAGCAGATAAATTCAATGGATGCATTTGCATTGATATTGACATAATTGGACTGTTTGAAACAATTCATTAGATCACTTAAAAACTACCATGTATATCACGTTAATTAACTTCAATAAATTGGTATTTATTTGCGTTCAATAAAACTCATTACTACCAGTTTCAAACGTGAAGGAACTGTTGACACACATCTCAAAATATTAATAACATAGACGTATGGCCGCAGATAACTTTTAAGGTTGCATTTTTCATTTGCAGTTGACCCTTTTTAACACTTGTTAAGCTCGCAATAGTTGATAATGATAATTTTTAATTAACTTAATGATTATTCAGGGAGTTATTATTCGTTTATGGATGAACATCTCTTTTTAATTCCACCGAAAAACGAAACATGTATTATTGAACAGTGGACAAGACTCGAGACCGCGCGAGGATTGTGAATGAGACAACAAACAAAACAAAAGCAAGAGACTTGGTCAGAGTTATAGTTTCATAATTTGGATATTCCGACAGGAAATCTTTCAAGCTGCCATATTGCGAATTTAGTGCGGCCTAATACACAGCCTGGAGTCTAGGAGTGGATTCAGTTTGTTTGTTTATTTATTTATTTATATATTTGTTTATTTATTTCATTATTTATTTATTTATTTATTTATTTATTTATTTATTTATTTATTTAGTTAGTTAGTTATTTAGTTATTTGTTTGTTTAGTTATTTGTTTATTTGTTGTTTATTTGTTTATTTGTTTATTTGTTTATTTGTTTATTTGTTTATTGTTTATTTGTTTATTTGTTTATTTGTTTATTTGTTTATTTGTTTATTTGTTTATTTGTTTATTTGTTTATTTGTTTATTTGTTTATTTGTTTATTTGTTTATTTGTTATTTGTTTATTTGTTTATTTGTTTATTTGTTTATTTGTTTATTTGTTTATTTGTTTATTTGTTTATTTGTTTATTTGTTTATTTGTTTATTTGTTTATTTGTTTATTTGTTTATTTGTTTATTTGTTTATTTGTTTATTGTTTATTTGTTTATTTGTTTATTTGTTTATTTGTTTATTTGTTTATTTGTTTATTTGTTTATTTGTTTATTTGTTTATTTATTTGTTTATTTGTTTATTTATTTGTTTATTTGTTTATTTGTTTATTTGTTTATTTGTTTATTTGTTTATTTGTTTATTTGTTTATTTGTTTATTTGTTTATTTGTTTATTTGTTTATTTGTTTGTTTGTTTGTTTGTTTGTTTGTTTGTTTGTTTGTTTGTTTGTTTATTTATTTGTTTGTTTATTTATTTGTTTGTTTATTTATTTGTTTGTTTATTTATTTGTTTGTTTATTTATTTGTTTGTTTATTTACTTATTTATTTATTTATTTATTTACTTGCTTATTTATTTATTTATTTATTTATTTATTTTACGTCAAAAACAGTTAAAACTGCGTATGACGTGCTATGGGGAAAAGTGAATTGTGTGCACATTTTAAAAATTCTGTGATCCCTACACTAAGTCATATACTACTTAAATTTTATTTTTGAAAGAGAGAAAAACAAAACAAAATCCATGTAAAAAACATTTTTAAGGATAAACAAGCAATAAATTTTGAATTTTGAAATTTGTAGACCAACATGTTAATAGGAAACATACTCTTGTCTGCGGAAACTCATCCTATGGGAGAACTTCTGACAAGGAATACCAGCTTTTGGTGGGATAGTACTAAATGCTCTGAACACGTATACATAACATATACGCCATTTTGAACAGGCAAGACAGAAGCAAATTTTCATGTATGCTTTTCATTTTTCTAAATTATACCAATTTATATTTTTTAAGCGTCGCTACCTCTACATTGTAAGTAATTTTACCCATTAATGCTTTTGTAAGCACAATGCTTCTAAAGAAATTGGTTGTAATACTTTCCTGTAAAGTTTTTGGAAACTTTCTGTTTTCTGCAAAAATGAGCTCAAAATTGCCCATCTTCAAAGAACGTAAAAGTTATACTCTCAAAAAGAGCTCCGATTTTTCTATGACAATGTGCAAGTAGGACCGAATTTTATTCTTCCATAATCTTCTTTGTTATCTTTGGGTGCTATTCGTAGGCACAGAAAAAGTGAAAAGTGGTTTCGGCACACTACAATAGTAAGCATTTGGGTATGGATGGGCAATACAGAAAAGTTACCACGACAAAGATTTGGTAGTGGCTGACAACTCGACGACTAACATCACAGTTTCTGAAAAACTGTGAATCCACTACGGTGATCTGGCGAAGTTATTGCTCATATGGGAAGGGGCACCCATTATCTTAGACACACACGCCTCCCTCGCTGGTCACCGGATCAACAAAATAGCATGGTGCAACAACATTGTTGTAACACGCATGAACTAATTAGCGTCGCTCTTGTTTGCGATCTTCTTGTTGACCTTCAGAGCGTAACGACAATTCCTGGATAAATGTCCTGGCTTCTTGCATTTATAACAAGTTATAATTTCATCAGCTTTGACTGTTCTTCGCTTTTTGTCGTTTCTGTACACTGAAGACATTTCCTTTCGTAGATTTGTAGAGTAGCCCTGCACGCTGCTAACACGTTCTTCAACGCATCTTCATTGGTAGATTATGTCGCGTCGCTTTCCTCGAGTTGTAGATGTTGATAAGGATAAAGGTGGAGGTGGAGGTAGAGGTGGAGGTAGAGGTGGAGGTAGAGGTGGAGGTGGAGGTGGAGGTAGATGTAGAGGTGGAGGTAGAGGTAGAGGAGGAAAGGGGGAGTTGCAAAGGGGGAGTTGGAAAGGGGGAGTTGGAAAGGGGAGTTGGAAAGGGGAGTTGGAAAGGGAGTTGGAAAGGGAGTTGGAAAAGGGGAGTTGGAAAGGGGAGTTGGAAAGGGGAGTTGGAAAGGGAGTTGGAAAGGGGGAGTTGGAAAGGGGGAGTTGGAAAGGGGGAGTTGGAAAGGGGGAGTTGGAAAGGGGGAGTTGGAAAGGGGGAGTTGGAAAGGGGGAGTTGGAAAGGGGGAGTTGGAAAGGGGGAGGTGGAAAGGGGGAGTTGGAAAGGGGAGTTGGAAAGGGGGAGGTGGAAAGGGAGTTGGAAAGGGAGTTGGAAGGGGAGGTGGAAAGGGGAGTGGAAAGGGGAGTTGGAAAGGGAGGTGGAAAGGGAGTTGGAAAGGGGAAAGGGGAGTGGAAAGGGGAGTTGGAAAGGGGGAGTTGGAAAGGGGGAGGTGGAAAGGGGGAGTTGGAAGGAGGGAAAGGGAGTTGGAAAGGAGGTGAAAGGGAGTTGGAAAGGGGGAGGTGGAGGTAGTAATAATTCTCGCCTTCCGGCCTCGAAATAAAATAAGCTATCCTCTACTATATTTATTTGAAGAGCGTTTGGCTTTGTTAGTGTCTCGCGATTACATTGCACACCGGAAGTACTGATATTTATGCGTCAGGCTATACAACAATAATATGGACAGATGGTTGTCGTTTATTTTTACCTTCATGTCCTTTAATTTATCGACGGCGTGAATGAATCTACCTAATTTCTCCCGTTCATCATCATCTCTTCCGTATATTCGGCAAAAAATGCCTTGTTTGACCATGTCACCTTTGAGCTTACCAGTAGATAGATGTACATTTCCAATTGTGTCTGAATTTTATGCTTGTCTTGCAGTCTTTAGCTTTACTCAGTTCTGAAGGCTGAAATAGAGAAGAAAATATAATGTCAGCTAAGGCTTCGCTGTCTTTTTCTTTCAATTCTTTTCAGTTGCATCTTTTCATCCTTTCTTTCGTGTTTTTCATTCTTTATTCATTGCATTTATTCTTTTATTCCATCGATTTATTTTCAGCAGCATCTTTTTATCGTTTTCTTTTTTTTTTTATTCATTTATTTATTCTTATATTGCATGGATTTCTTTTCAGCAGCATTTTTTCCATGGACGTTGCGTTTAAGACTCTTGATGCCTGTGACGTAATTCCAAATTTTGTTCTTTATCAGCGAAGCTTTCATATTTATTCGCCCTGTGTCATAATTGTCACGTAATAGCGATTCAGTGCGTATCACTCCTCAAGACGGTAGCTTTTTATATAATTCAGTCGTCAAAATCAGTTTCTCGTAACTCGTCATCGTTGCCAATTTTTCCAATACCAGGACTGAATTCTTTCATAATTGAACTCTCTTGGTTCATAACTATTGTAGAAAATTGTGATACTTAATGTAAAGGGTGTAATGAGTAACTTAAATGGATTACAAATCCATATTTCTTAGTCACATACAGAACAAAAAACATTTGTTGGTTTCTATCCCAACCATAACTATGCAAGAAGACGTGGCACATTCAGACCCTGTGTAAACATTCTTCTGAGCATATACCACAGATATACGTACACATCCTCAACAAAAACAAAACCTCATAATGGATCCAAGTCAATGGTTAACAAAGGCAAGAATTCAAAAGAAATTCACAATTTATTATCTTATCTTGTTGCCGTTCAAAAATGAACTTCTCAAATTTCCAAAAGAATGACAAGATAGGTACGAATTCGCAGAGTAAGGAGTAGAAAGACGTGTGAGGTATTGTGGTTTTATTTGGGAGCGGGTTCACTGAACGCAAGGATTCAATATTACAAACAACACTCAACATGAAACAACACGTGTCCACGCTACGCACCAGATATATATACTCCGTGTCGGAGAACCCACGCAATCGAAGAAAGTTCCGTATAGTGACATTAGGAGTGCCGTAGTCATACTGGATGAAATTATACGGAAAAATTAAGCATACAGCATTTTTTCGTACAAATTATATCCTGTCTGCCTAGTATCAACGGGAAACAATGAAAAAAATGACCGTGTAAAACAGGCTTAAGACTTGTACCTTTCCAAAAGTTTTAACGAGTCTTTACATCTCCTCGGTCTGTCAGCTTCGGCTTTTCCCCTTGGAATTTCATCTCTAGCAATCTTCACGATTCTTTTCTTTCATTCTCGCAATATGATCATTTTATTAATTTCTTCTGTCATCTATCCAGTCCGTAATGGGCTTAATTTTGCGCTCTTCCCTGATTTTTTCTGTTTTCTTCTTTATCGACTAGAGTGTGAATTGTAATTTTTTTCAGAACTCTCATTTCAGCGACATCAAGTTGTTTTTTTTTCGTTTTGTTTCACTTTTTGTTCCTCCTGCATAGATTAACTTTGGTCTAATAATTGATTGATATTCTGTAAACTTAGAGTTCGGTTTTATATACCATATTGAGAGTTGAAGTATCCAGTGATCTACCCCTTATTAATTGCTCTTTTATTTTTTCTCTGTTTTCGCTAAGCTTGTTAAAAATATTCCTAAATATTTAATCACTAGAACTTGTTCTATTATTTGATTATCCGCAACCAATATATATATATATATATATATATATATATATATATATATATATATATATATATATATATATATATATATATATATATATATATATATACATATAGCTAATATAATTCAATATTTTTTTCTGATGGAAAAATGAATTTGGCATATTGAACACGAAAAAATTGATTTTGCTTATTTTATACTTGTTTTAATAAAGAAACAATATGATTTAATAAGGGGTTTATATCATGTATTTCAGAAGCTGCTAGTTAGAGATGGCTAGTCGCAGAAGCACTGGTGCCATTAGCACACGAGATGGCGCGGACGCCGTCGGCGACGCCTTCCAGCTGGTGGCGCAGGGGCTGGCGCAGCTACAGGAGGCCCTGCGCCTGCAGAAACAGGAGGCGGAGCGCGAGGTCCAGGAGGCCCTGCGCCTGCAGAAACAGGAGGCGGAGCGCGAGGTCCAGGAGGCCCTGCGCCTGCAGAAACAGGAGGCGGAGCGCGAGGTCCAGGAGGCCCTGCGCCTGCAGGAAGAGAGGGCAGCGGCTGTGATGCGCGAGATGGAGCGGAAGATTCAGGAGAAGAATGCCGCTATCCACTCCTTAGAACACAAGAGAGATGGAAGCCAGGAGCTCTGCAACGTCTGGAGTGCCGTGTGAATGAGGTCGAGGCCTCCCTGCAAAGCGCGTTGCAGAATTTCATGCCCCGTGTGGAAACTCTGTTGCGCCAACTGGAGCAGCCCCGATCTCCACGTGCGTCCCTTGCCACCGCCGCCAGCGCCCGCGAAGCACCGGCGACGGGAGGCAGCAGCGGAGGTGGGAAGAGCCCCTCCCCTCCACTTCCTCAGGCGCCGGCCGCCAGGGCGCAGCGGCCGACGAGGAAGAAGGCGCGAGGCAGCGGGTGGAGCTCCGGGTGCGGGAGGCGAAGATGAAGAGGGAGGAAGCACGAACCTCTCCCTCCCCCCTGGGAGAGCAGTTGTGTGAGGCTGCCTTACAAGGAAGACCAAGTGACGTACGACGTCTCTTAGACTCTGGTGCCGACGTCAACTACATAAATAAATGTGGTTACACTCCTCTAATTGAAGCAGCCTGGAATGCGCACGCGGACGTGGTGTCGCTTCTTCTGCAACGAGGCGCCGATGCGAATGCTGTCAACGGCGTGGAAGTCAGCGTTGCACTGGGCTGCGTGAAGACAAGAGCGGGCGGTGCGTGGAGCTGCTGCTGCGCGCGGGCGCCGACGTCGACGCGAGGAATGGGAATGGAGCGACTCCTCTGCACTACGCGGCGCTGGGTGGCAACGAGAAAGCGGTGCGTGCGCTCCTCGCGGCCGGCGCCAGGAGGGACCTCAGGATCTGGGGCGTAGTTTGGAAGAACAACACGCCGTTTGACCTTGCGAGTTCTTCTAATATACAGAATCTCCTGCGACTGTAACGCGGAGGGCATGACACTGCACTGTGTCAGCTTTAACAGTGGATTGTCATTTAGCACACATTTTAATCTGGGTGTGTATAAACATTGAGAGGCCTCTAAATGAGACTTTTTGCCTGTCCGCAAGTGATTGTCCCCCCGAGTAAAAATGACTTTTTCTAATTTAATCAAATAAAATGCATTTCGTAATCCTATCTTTAACTTTGTTTGTAATGCAAACTGCATTTTTAATTAGGGAAGGAATACGTGTAAAACTCAATTTCATTATAAAGCTTACGCTCTGAACTTTTGCAAAAAACGTCATTTATAAATTGATTTTCTCTCGAATCCTTTTAACAGAATTTTTCACTTTTTATATCCTAAAAATTGTAGTCATCCCAGTTTTGATATTTCTCGCCTGTCATTATTCGAACACATACCGTAAAATGAGGTGACTTGGTGGTTCATGGATGAACAGTGGTATATTAAGTGGAGGTGGGGCGGGAAGTGGTAAGTGGAGAAGAGCCGCAAACAAGTGAGCGAATCTGTATTAGAGATTTGTGGAAATTCCCCAACTACCTGTTTCACTTTTTATATCCTAAAAAATTGTAGTCATCTTTGTTGCAGTGCCGTATTAGAATCGATTATCCCGGACCTCCTCTTCACAGCCAATTAGCGCATTGCCCTTTGCGGCTGGTGACGGTGCTAGAATGCAAGGCGACTTTTAGAGGTACCCAAGGATCAAGAACAAATACCATTGTTTTACGATGGAAAGATTGAATGAGAGATAAAGATCCTATAAAATAAAAGGCAAGATTCATTAAAATTATAAATCTAGGGGAATTTAAAGGTCATTGTATTGTCAAGCATTTCTATACATTAATGCTGTTCGGCCCTAAGCCGCAATCCTTATTGAGGTTTTCTTGGTTTACTCAATCGCTTAAAGCGTATGCCGGGATGGTCCCTATTTTTAAACTCTCAGACGTAAACGTACAGATTTCCTCGACTCTTGTATGCTACTGCCCTGTATCACTGTAGACTCAGTGGTTAGGCGGAAGAGCAGGTGCTATGCCCCAGCCTAGACATTAATAAAGAAATAATAATTATTATAAATATAATTATTATTATAAATATAAATATTATTAATATAATTATATTTAAGATAATTAATATTTTAATAATTATTATTAACATAATAATTATTAATATTATTATTATAATATTATTATTATTATTATTATTATTATTATTATTATTATTATTATTGTAAGAAAGACAACAGATTTGCAGTTAACAAAGTGCGAGAGTATAAACAATGCATTTTTATAATTCGTGCACATTATTACGCTTGCTGAACGTAATGCAATTATGTCGTTGCCTTGAAGCTTTGTGTTTCTCTGTGCATACAATTGCCGCGAGTGGTTAGATTCCGCAGGTGCTGTGAAGGGGGGTCGCGGGACAGGGGCCGACTCTTGTCACTCTGTGTCGATATTGCAATTATAATAAAAGATCTCGCCGACACTTATCCTCACCGACATTCGAGCTACGAACAAAAACCTAGAAAGCAATACTCAGGAATGCAAATTCAAACGCCAATGTTCAAAATTAATCCATCGCAAACTCATCCGGTTTTGCAATGTCTAACACGTTGCGTGGGAGGTAATTTAATTCGATATTGGGTGTTTTACAAAAACTTATATTAACTGGCAAAAGCAAGTTAAAAGTAACGACAACCCAACTGATTCTGGAATCCTGGGCGTTGTGGTTATCTTAACGGGTAGACCTTCCTCAGTTCGTTGTAAAAGGTATAGAGGGAAGAAGAAAGGCCCTGCTTCTTAGTGCAGACGCTGATCGCCTCTCGCCGAATGCAAAGCGAGGGCAGGGGTAGCCAATACAGAGCAAAGAGTCATCTCTTAGGCGGAAACTTGGCTGCTCGCTGGAGCTACAAACTACGTTTGAAGTATACAAACATGTGAAATGACTGTGTATACCATTTTTATTCCCTTTCTGGCTTGTATAAAATTATGATAATGTTGTTTTTATTCACCTCCCAAAAAAACTACACCTAAAAACATCAGATTTCACTAATCTTTCAAGGATTTATAATACATCCTCGTGTTTGTACAAAACACGTTTCTGTTTCTATAAAACATCGGTGTTTGACCATACCACCTTTGACATCTTTCTGAAAATATCCGAATTAACCTGGAATATAAGGATGCGAGCGGCATATACATAAAACTGAGAAAACTGTTAAGAATTCTGATTTGGTTCGTCTTACTGAGGTGGAGAACTGCGAAACCTTTTGCTGCAAAAAAGATGTTCGCGACAATGTTTAGACTACTTATATTTAGAAAGAATCTTTACAGCAACACTCAAACAAATGTATTTGTAACAAATGGCATGTATATCCTATTTCAATAAATGATGTTATGAATGGAAGGTGTTCTTCTTGTTTATAGTATTATTTGCGTCAGTTTCTAATTTAACCAAAGAAGGAGGACGGGTCTTCGAAGTTCTTATTTGAACTTTATATCTTTTAGCAACATGGGTGGTACCTTGTACGTTTGTTTGAAATAGAATATATTCCGGGATTTTGACAATTACACGTAAGTGGTGTAATATATGTAACATTTCAATAATGCAAATGTAGTCCTACAATGAAATTATGGCGATAGTTACTTTCTTTTTATACTCATACTTAGCTTGTATTGCTGCAACCAAATACGATGATTTTCCTCAGAAAATTCATCAATATCCTAATCTGTAGTGATAATTCTTGTCTCTTAAGTTTTAACTACTTCCTCAATCATGTTGTGTAGCTAGACCACATTCTTAGGTGGTCTTTTACACACAAAAAATAATGAAGTGGACCTCTGGGTTCCTTCGGCATGTTGTTCGTGGAGCAGGACAAGCTTCTCATTGCGCTTTTGGCTGCCAAACTGGCACAACTTTCCCACAAAAGAAGCTCAACACACATCTTTCCAAAATGGGCAATTACCGGCCCATAAGTTCACTACTCGTTATTGCCAAAATATTCAAAAACTAATCCTTTTCTGATGAAACCAGCATATGAAAAACAATTAATATAATTCCCAAGCATCAATTCAGTTTATTGCTCAACACTCAACTGCTCACCAAATGCTCAGAATAACAGAACATTTACTCTGCATTTCATAAAAAGAACACAATATCATTTTGAATACTCATTTCATCTCATAACTCCAATAGTTAGCAATACCACTCCACCCCACACATTATCAAAGCCAGGGTCCACCATCATTAATCACTTCTAATATAGCTTAACTTACAGCCCTATTCGCCTCACGATACTCACTAATTAACTTCCGATCATAAATTCAGAGTCACTTAAATTAAATGAAAAAGTTGGCAATCATCTAATAAACTCAACTCAATACTAAGAAAACAATACCAGAAATATTTTAACTCAGAATGTTTAGCCCAATCCGCTAGTAATTAACGATTACCCAACACCTAACCCCGACATTACAACCCACTAATACTTCGGACTTCACCTGGTCGCAAAATTAACTTGCAAAACTCAAATAGATATTAAAATTAAACAAGCAAGATGTAAATTGTTCTAACTCCAGCCACTAATCAACAAACACAAATCCAGCCATAGACAATCTCTATGTCTTCTGAAGGACAGAGGGAAATATTTAACGATATGATTTATTTTAACATGAATTTGGAAGAGTACAATTTTGACTAAGCATTTTCTCCATTTATGTATGAGAAAAGGTTATAGAGAGGTGTAGAATTTTTTCATTAAAACGTAAATATTATTTTTACTGTTTAGTTCAATTTGCGATCCACTAACCTTACCGGTTTATTTGACAAAAACTGAAGGCACACTGATGATGTTTGTTCCCACAACGTAAGGAGAAAGCCTCACTGAAATGTGTATAGATCAAGTAAATAACATTTTAAAAGAAATTTAAAAAGTGAACCAGTTAACCTATCTCTTCCCTTCATCAGCACGAGGTGATGCCGCCTCGGGGACGGGCCCTCGCGATTCAGTTAGTGCCAATTTATTGGACGAGTGTTCAGTGGGTTTGTTAGTGTTTTCGGACTTGTCAACAGCTTAGGACATTAGTCCCGTAGTGTCACGTGTTTTTGCTCTTCAGATGGTGGTGATCTTCCCCCGCTGGATGGTGAGATCCCGCGCCGACCTACCGTGGGCTAGCGGGGTTTTCCCCTAACCAAGGCTCTCCCACGAGCAGGGCACCGCGGCCGGAGTCATGAATGGTTTTGCTGTCCAGCACCGCCGCATCGAAGGCCAAAGGCCGATTGCCTCGACCATCTTCTGTGGCCTGCTCAGGGCTGGTCCATGCCCTGGCAGCCCTGCTGAGTCTCTAAGGTAGACCACGAAAAGACGGTCGAGATGGCACAGCTTCAACGCGGCATCACCCGGACCGCCAAGATCATTTATTGCCACGTTTTCTCGTTTTCTGAAACATTTATTACGGGATAGCCTCTACCGGTGACGAAATAACTAAATCCTACACATTGCGCTTCTTGTAGCAAAAATGAGCGCGTACATAAGATAGTGAATATATAATTTGGAAGAAGTGAGGAGACCTAGAGAAACGAAATACACTAAATATTCAATGTCAGTGCAACAAACTGTCGTTCTACTAATAAAGATATTTAAGTGTATTAGCAAAATCAAATTAAAGCAATCTTCTTTGCCGTTGAATAATTAATCTTTTATTAAAGAGAATACTCTCCGCTTTGGTTTTTTAAACTTTCTGCCCCACACACACCAAAGGCTCGGTGTTTCATTCCTCACGTTAATTTTATTTTCACGTTTCAAGATTTTGTATTGATTTTAAAATAATATTTTTCTCGGCAAGTTATATAATAAATTTGAATTTACTTGAATATTTATTTATACATTTAAATTTTTGATTTCTTGGCAATTTATAGTTGCAATGTGATGTTGAAAGTATTTTGACTGATTTGCATCATGTTATTGTTTTCTTTAATTCAAGTGATTAAGTAGTATAAAGGTTCTTCATTCATTAAATGATACATTTTCGCAAAAGAAATATTTTTTCAATTGCTCATGGTTCTGAGGGAAGAATTTCAGTGCAGAATTTTAAGGAAAACATTTTGAGGTAATAAATTTGCATCGCATATTGATCGTTAAGTTATTCCTAGAAGCATATCTGCTCTGTAGTATAACTACCGTCCTTGGAAAACTAAAACTAATGAAACATAATCATTCGGAAGAGCTTTTGACAAACCTAAGAGCAAAGAGATTATTATGCGGAACTCA
The DNA here is from genome assembly GCA_964035755.1 of Teleogryllus oceanicus. NCBI lineage: Eukaryota > Metazoa > Arthropoda > Insecta > Orthoptera > Gryllidae > Teleogryllus > Teleogryllus oceanicus. Next base: position 88,068,568 of record CAXIVR010000010.1, read on the forward strand.
AATTATCCCGTTACCATTTTCTTGTCGCAGCCGTTCATACAATTTTGTTATGAGAAACTGCTATATTTTATGACGATTTTCTGCAAGGGGATACTTTGTCTTGTTTGGATGTTTTCTTTGCTTGGACGGATGAAATGAACTCGAAGGCGAGGAAAACGATTCGTTCTGTTTCGCACTCGTCAGCCTTGAAACTCTTAAAAAGTAATGGGCTCAATGGGCTTACTACTTTAATTGTTGTATTGCTTCAATGTTTGAGGGTGAACTACTTTGAAGTCCCGTAATCAGATAATGAAAGTTTTAAAGTTTTTTATACTACAATTCTTAAATCTGAGCACATTTAACACGTCTACTAGTTAACAACATTTATTGCAATCTTACAATTTTATGCGAATTAAAAATTATTAATTTTTTTCTCCAACTCTTGGGTGATGTACCGCAGAGAAATATCTAAAATGGAAAAATTAATAATCGTCCAGCCAATACTTTTAAAAATTCATGATTTCATGTTCAGTGTTTTTTTTTTTTCACCGTAATTGTTACCAAGATTTTCCTCAAATCTTTATTTGTTTCACGACTTCCTGAAACTTGAAAGCTGCAATAATGCGTAAAATATTTATTGTAAAGCTGGGAATAAATGAACCAAAATACGAAGTGGAAAGAATTAAAACTCTGACGGGGCCCCCATCATCATGCTCCTCAGAATTTCGCTGGTTGCGGGTGCGCTGACGAATTAGCCTGCAATGCTGATACCAACATGCAATAATCACTGATATTAACCTTCGCACGGCATGCAGTAGGTTGCTCCAATCGAGTTTATTACCAAAAATGCATTAATTTTTTAACGAAAATAAGATATTTACGGACACTATTTGAATTTATTTAGTTACAGCCTGTTAACGTTGGTTTTTCTTAAAACTGTTAATACCCATATTCTTAAGAGAATAATAAAAATCAGGGAAATTAACTTTAATGATACTACGGTTGTTGTAAACTGGTAATAATCGAGGTTTTCACGTTGATCTACCAAATACGTTTTCTCTTGTTCTAGAGCTTAGTTGAAAATATCAGTTTTAAATAAACGAAAAATGTCTGTAAATCAGTGATGGGCACAATTTTTACCTCTGGCTGTCTTACTACTGTCATTTCCTGTCAGGGACGTGGCCACACCAAGTTACAACTGGTGGCGAGGTAATTTGGGACGACACTGCTGCTGGCAGACTGGAGAAGGAAAGGAGTTATAGAAGATTAGAATTTAATGAATCAATAAACATACGCATATTAATAGGCTGTTATACTGTGTTTACGTGCATATAAGCCTGCAATGTTAGTGTGTGTAAAAAAAAACAAATAAAAACAAATATACAAGAATCTCCCCATACTTGCCAAAAATTAGGTTTAAGTATTAACTTCAAATCCTTCTAGTCTGAAACTAAAAAGGACTGGTATTTAACTTTCATTTAATATTGGTATATTCATGTAGATAATAGTTGCAGAGGTGCAGTAGTAGAGGCCCGTGGTGGAACTAAATAATTAGGAAATTCATTTTTAATATCCAAATAGCATGAAAATATGCGCCAAAACTGAGCAATATATGGTAATAAAATTACGATTGTACTTTTTATCTTGTGATCTTTTCCAACGTGTTCTCTGCAAACGGCAAGGCGTTGTCGGCATGTGGAAGGGCGGCCGCTCATGTAGAGGGTAATGGTTGTTTTTCTCAGAGGCGAGGCTTTCGGACATCCACAATTTTTTCTTTTGTGCAATTATTATCAGTTCATTTCATTTGTTACTTTCAGTATTTGCATTTTAATTGTTTTAAATGATTAATTTTTCCCCACTTGTGAACAAAATTGTTTCCAAATATTAAGGAATTTTTTTAGTTACATCATTGTGAAATTATTGAATTTAAAACAAATTGCAGTCAGGTCAGTCTGTAAATGTTTAATTTTAATAAAACTCTTTAAAGATAATTTATACACTGGGCAATGCTCTTGCTCACAAACTACCATGAAAATTTCAGGAAGTAAATTAGTGTTAGTAAATAATTGGATCGCATTTCATTCACAGATTTTCACAACTACGATTATACGAATTTGGAGAGCTCTCGGTAACATATTTCACTTATTGAACAAATGTCTTAGAAATCCTTGCAAAGACATTTTTCTGCCTCTAAATATAAATGTTTGTTTTGTTTCATTCAATATATTATAAACTTAACTTTTAAATATTTTTTTCTTACTATTATACCCATCACACATTTCAAGAACTCTTATTTAAAAGTATTAACTTGTTTACTTTACTTATTTTCATAACTTTAAAATATGATATACTACATTAAAGCTCTGGCATCTTACCACAATGTTCAATGTAAAGTCTTCAAACTCCAATAAAATTATGTTTTTGAACAGGTAATAAATGATTTAAAAAAAAAACTCAGACGATGACTTGGTTCCTCTCAAGAAAACTATTGTATAGCTGCTTGGAAGTTGTTCCTATACATGACAAATTTGGTGCTGGGTTGAGAAGTACATTCCCACCAGACCTTTTAATTTTCTTGGTCTTAAAAGGACTTAATGGTAGGCGATATTAATTCAAATTTCCTGTACTACGGAAACGAAATTATAAATTTAATTGAAAGAATTTTTGTTTGAAATTGTCAATTATAAATAGAAATTCAACTTTCTCTGAATGAAATAATTATTTCATAATAACATTTATTCAACACTACTATAATAGGTTGTTTACAGGTACAAGTACTTAATTAACGTTCCGATTCAGGTTAGGTGGTTTAACAGACCCATTCTTGTATTCAGATCTGCCCTCTCACAAGAGACCTTTGTTACTACAAGAAATAACAAACTTTAATGAAATATAACGATAAACGAAACAAGTGCAGATACAAGACAGAATTTAAAAATGAAATGTATTTAAAATAGTATAGCAATATCTATCAACAATTTAAATCTTGGTTGTCTGATAGAAAACCAAGTAAATATATTTTCGTATGAAGCCAACAGGTCTTTGTCGTACGCCTGCGCTGAATTTCAATCAGCGCGTATTCGCCTTCTTGTAATTGAAGCAGATAGCGCGGGGTCAGGGGTAATTTCATGCTTGAAAAAGTCTCGGGCTTTTTAGTTTGGCAAGCAGTTCGTCTGGGCAGATTTCCCTACGCCTCGAACTTTAATTTCACTTCTGCATAATATACACCTATTCTTTTTGAACAATAAGTAAATGGTTTCTAATAAATACATTAATGACGTGAGTTACAGTGATATTGAAATTTACTTTAAGAATTCGGTATAGCAAATCTAAAATTTTCTTCGTTTGGGCCTATATACTTTTTCACTGTTTATTTACTTTTAAATAGAAAAAGCTGCAAAATATGTGACGCGATAGAAAATCATCTGCGAACGCTCTCTTTGAGTTTCATAGAATCCCTTCTCAACAATTTCTAACTATTAATAATTAAAAAGATAAAATTATAATAATATTAAAGAAATATTAATTATTATTAAAAATAATCATCATATTAAAAACATTTTTATTAAAAAAATCTTAATAATAATAATAATAATCATAGTAAAAAATTATAATAATAGCAAAATATACACAATAATAATAATAATAATAATAATAATAATAATAATAATAATAATAATAAATTTTAAAAAGGAAGACAACATTTCAAAACCAGATATTTTTGTTTCAGTTATAGAAAACTTATCGTAACGGTAAATAAACTGCAGGAGTTGATTTTTCTGTATTGCTAAGAAAATAGAAACTCACCTAAGATCTACCACCATTACAAGCAAAAGAAAGCTAAAAAAAGTGCGTATAATGAAGCTACATTCAATGTCCTGATGCAAAATCAAAGGCCATCTCATTCTGGGTTCCAAATGGATGAGGGAAACAGGACAAAAGTCTAAGTTTGAGATGGGGGTCATTGATCTGAAGCTGCCATACACATTTATTGCAGGTGTATTTAATCTTTTAAATTATACAATACAAATATAAACTAATTAATTATGTTATATCTTTTGTTTTTAAGTAAATACTATTTTTCATTTAGACAATAAGTTTTGTTCTAATTGTAAAGAAACAGTTATAATAATACGTAACCTATTTTACTTTAACTTAAATTTGTATACCAATTTTAATTGTTTAATTTTATCTGCAGGGTTCTAAAGTATCGTACAATCCATTGTATGGATTTCTGTAGAGCTGTTGATACTGATACTTCATGAACCTGATTTCTACGTCGTAAAAGTTGTAACTATAAACATCAATAAGGATATGAAAATATGTTCTAATTGTTAGCTTTGACAAATACTACAGATTCGTAAACAACAGGCAAGGCAATGGTAAGATCTCCAAGCTCAATGAAAGACTTGCAAGGAGCACGTGGATTGCATTTTTCATTATTCGTTTAATTTCCTTTGCAATCTAAATGTCTGGGCACTAAAAGATGAGCTTCCCGAATATTGGTGCCATATCACAGGCGGGTATGTGTTAATTTGCTAAAACACAAAAACTGTATTGATAGTTTTTGTTCGTTAACTATTAATTTATTACAGAACCAATTTGAAACTTCTGAAATTGTACTATTTATTTATTGATCCTTGTTTGCAAAGAACATTCGTGTTCATCGGCAAACAGAACTGTTCTTCCATTTTTAATAAATGAGAGCATATCGTTTACGTACAACAGAATGAGGATAGGACCTAAGATCGAATCTCGTGGGACTCCATGTTTAATTAGCAAAGAATTCGAAAGATAAGAAAATAATGTTCTTTCGTACCAGAACCGTATTTCTATTTGAGATTGATGTTTAAGTTACGAGGTTATACAATCTTGGCAATACCACGAATTTTATAAGAAGGTAATTTTGGAGGCAAATGTTATGGTTAATAACGTCGAAAGCTTTCTTGAAAAGATCTAAAATATCCCAATGGATTCTTCATTTTGGTCTATTGATTTAAGTATTTAATCAAACGAAAAATTGGCAGTTTCCGTAGAATTTCCGTTTTCTAGCACTGTGTTGGAGTCTGAAAACGCTTCGTTTTTTTTTTCTAGGAACGTTGTTTCTCAGTATGGCTTCTTGAAAGAGAATCGGATCAGGCCAATCTCTTTGGCAGGAGCTTGCCTCTTCGTGGTGATAATTCCTTCTAGCGGGATGACGTCGAGGTCTCTATATCGTGCTGTCACGTACCACAGTGCGGTGCCTTGCATAGTTTTCAATGTTTTATCATCGACCTTTCTGATTTATTGGACGAGACCCAACAATTCAATACCATAGGTCCATGTTGGCTTTGTAATTTTGAACGTCGTTATGCTAGACACCTTTGATTGTCTGTTGAACTTAACTTGTGCCTTAGTTTTGATGTGGGTTTTCAAAGTAAGACGTCTATCTAAATGCATAGTCCAAGGTATTTGGCTGTATGAGCTTCGTGGAGTTAAGCTTTATTTAGTTTTACTTTTAGGAAGTTACTTTTCTTAGTGAAAAAGTTGTGTATTTTAATTTTTCTTCATTAACCGTGACTCGCCAACAATCACTTTAATCTTATATTTTGTTAAGATGTTCTTGAAAATGGTTGTGTTGCACAGGAAGGAGTTTATTTTCACAGAGAATGCAATCGAAATTGTAGAGATGTTGTAACAGTACAAACTAAATGACCATCCACTAGCTGAAGGACAGTGCTTACTGTCATGTTTGGTTTAGAGTTTGCTGAGGAATAATCCAATAACGGAGCTAACTTTTTACAGTTTAATGTTTTATTTTTCCGACAAATGTGTTCTAAGTTTGTTTATTGTATTTATAAAAATCTCTATATAAGCTTCTGAATATCTATATTTAAATGCTGACGCAGAATTCAGCAAATCTGGTTTGAGGAGTGCCATAAGTGCTTTAATGCACAAAATCTTCTTTAGATAATTTCAATATGTTTATTTTCCTCAAAGGCTTCTGGAATATCTAGAATATATTTGGTAAAAATGACTGACGCAAAATCTTAAACCAAAATGATTTGAGGAAAGCCACGAGTGCTTGGCCAGCTAAATATTTCTTTAGATAACTCTGAACATATTTCTTTGCTTCAAACTCCACTCAAGAATCATTTGGTTGACGAGCATACCACACCTTTCTCTAGAAAGGAAATAAAACTTGATGGTTTTAATAGAAAATATTAATAAATTTTAAGGTTTATATTTTTGGGAGCTGTCTATAAATTACATATCGATAATTTGAGAATTTTAGCACCTGTTTTCCGTTAACCTACGCACGCACTAACATCCCCGGAATATTTACGTAATATGCGTGACTAGGTGGGTCTTGCCATGCAGTTTGATGCATGAAATTTTGAGATCATAATTTATGTCTTCTTGCGTTTTGTTAACTTGTATTTAAGTTTTACTGAAATAATAGCCAATTTTCTTTTATTCTGCCATAAGCGTTAAAAAATAGTTTGTCGAGGGTCGCTGAACGATACCAACAACACCTGTATCTGTGATTCATAATGGCTTTTAAAATGAGCCCTGTAATTGTGCATAGAAAAATTAAATCTACGTTTTCAATTATAAACTGCCAAAATGAAGCTTTCCAAACTTTGTCGTCAGAATTTGCCAGCTACCTATCTAGCTGAACCTAACCAAACCCGCGAGAATTTTGGGGAAAGTGACGCCTACTTGCCTTCCTAGGTCGCGCGCGGAGGAAGGAGAGGGAAGGTACACTCCAATGGGGAGCTGCAACGTCACTACAGCCCCGATTTTTGCGGCTCCCTATTGGAGTCTTCCTTTCCTCTCCCTCTTTCGCGCGTGACCTTGAGACGCCACGTTATGAAAATCCGCTATAGGTGGGAAAACATTTGCTGTGAAGCGGGTTACACCAACGCCCTCTCCCCTAAGGTAGTTAATTTGCTGTTTCATCGTTTCAGAAGGAAAGCGCCAATCCATTTTACGCACAACTCGGCACGGCCGGGCGGGTATTTTCATTGTTTCTGAATGGCCCACCCGTTAATCAAGCCAAAGTTTACAGTTTATAATTGCAATATTAAAGATGAGGTTGGTTATAAAATAAATTTTGCGGAAAAAATCAGAATCCAAAAAGTAGGACGCGTTAGGATGTTGGTATTTGTAATTGAATTGAAGGGCACTGGCTCCAGCCACATAATGTAGAAAGGATGCATTTGTAATAATTCCTAATCAAAAATATACAATGAAATTAGATTCTACATTAGTCTGTGAAATATTAATGCAACGTACGTATTTTTGATACTGCGAATTAAGCTTTATTAATAACTCGTGCATTTTTTACGATAAAACACAACCAACAAATTTGAAAACATTTTGCAACATATGAAATTCATCTTATTGCAATATAAACTGTAGGAATAAGAGAATATTTAGAATATCAAGAATGTTCTAAAAACTTGTGAACATTTATAATTTTAACATTTGAATACTCCACTTGCGGAGAGTGATTCATGAATTTAGTTTTCATGCCACAACCACTTGCACCTGCAATGTCAGTTGAGAACAAATACCAATACACCCATTTGGCAAACCTAATAGTCACTTCAATAACTTGTCCTAAGCACCCCACAGATTTATCTAACAATTGAATTAATCTTTGTATCCTACATTCGCGCATTTATTAATTTTGCCCGACACACAAGGGTCGTACTTCCTGAAACCACTTTCAGCCTACAAGTTTCTGTTAGCTTCTCTAACGTATTTGCGTAGTAAATATTTAGGAATATTGAAAGTATCGGCTCATCTCTGAGTGTCTTCCTCGTGGCACAAAAACTAGCATTTGTTTCATCACAACATTCTCTTCTGCAAAGTGCAGTTCATGTTGTAAAGTATGTTGGGGTCAGATTTCTATACACTTGTTTCTGGGGAATTAACACGTTTAATTCTTATATTAATTCACTTACCTAATATTGACTGGCATATTATGGGCCATTAAATTTTGTAGCACAATATAATATACTGTCTAATTTACTGTGTGTTGAGAGTTTGGATATCTTTCAAGTTAATGTTTGTCCATTTAATTAGCTTTCTGCAGAATCAGTAGCTGCGTTTTGCTACTGCAGGCCTGTAGTAAATTAAGAAATACATTTCCCAAAGAAATGTAAATATATATTGAGAAACCGTCAAATTGTTAATTTTGATCTTCTGGGCAGCAAGAATGCTAAAAAAACGTCAAATGACTATCTTGAATTTTCGAGGTTGCGGGTTGGTATTAATAATCGGCTGCGCCAGTTCCGCAAATACATTCCGAAGGAATTATTGAGAACTTTGGCATATTTGAGGCCGCGTTCAATGGCGGGGACCACCTGGTGGATCGCATTGCTCACGACTCAGGGACATTTTACCAGTCAGACTAAGTAGTGACCGATTTTAATGACCCTAAAATATCGCCAAATTTATCAACAAACATCGTAAAAATGTTTTTAAATGCCATAAAACAAAGAAAAATGACGGGAGAAAATATCAAACCTGTCTAACCAAAGCTAAACTTACGCTGTTGGATATTCCTACTGATGTAATCGAGACTACTCTAATTGTTCAATAAGTCTGTTTCCAAGTTTCTGTTTGGACTGTTCTTTTCTAGAAAAGGTCTTCGGTTATCCTGAAAATCGGCTGAACTAATTAAATGAAGCTGACGGGCGTCACATGAACCGTAGACGCGTATACACAAAGGCCGCTTACAACTTTTGAACGAAGACCCGAACAGTGTTCCAGGTGTATATCACTGAAGGATTCTTTGTAGAACATCATGCATCTCGTAAAATATTTATTTGAAGTACCATAACCAAATGATAATAAATTCAAAAAAATCAGCAAGTAATGTAACAAAACATTGGAAAAGGTTAAAAAAACGACTTATTAGCCGAAATTAGGCAAAAGTCCTGAAATGGGTCAAACTTTTTCATGGCATAAAATTAATTTCTACAATAAATGGAATTGTTTTGAAGTGAAACGAAAAATTATTTTTACTGTAAATCCAATTCCTAGTGATGACCTTGTATTCAATATTGAATGTTGGTAATGTCACAGTGGCTCTTCTCCAATGCAGAAATTTTTGTTGCGAGGCGACGAGTGTAACAATCTTATATCCCCACCAACAATTTAGATGCAAAGAACAAACATAACAAGGAATGGCATGAGTAAGAGATGGAGAAACGGAAGAAAGCGGTGGCGCGCACTAATATTTTTTTATAAATTAAAGAAGACACGAGAAAATTCCGATTTGGACTGTACGAATCAATAGCATTCATTTAGAAGAACATTTCAAAAGTTATCCGAAGCAAATCGCATCAGGGGTTTAAATGATACGAGTGATTTTTAAAGTACTCTTTTGACGATATAACTAGGAATTTACAGCCATTATTATCAGAAGAAAGGTAATGTAAAGGAGCGGTTTTTTCCTAAAAATTAAGAGAACGCGTAAAGCGATTGAAATGAAACTTTCGGGATTAACAAAGGAAATCACGCGGAAAATTATGACATTACTCGCAACTCTGAAAAATATGGAGGAGCTGCAGTAGATATGCGCAAATGAAATTGGGGTATATCGGAATTTTTACGAGAGAACAATGATGTGTCGCGCTGACGTCACAACTACGCTGAAGACGCCGAGCGACGGGAAATTAAGCAATTTTGGCGTTAATAAACATTAGGAAATTGTAAAAGAAGTAGTAATAAGATGTAAATTGATAATTAAAAGTAGTAATAAAGGGAAATAGCCTGGAAAGGTCAGAATTATGTAAAATGGTATGATATTTTTGATAAAGACACGTAAGCGATCGGTAAAGGTTCCAGGAAAAAAAAAAGTTCAAGACACAAATGCAACAATGACTGGAGGATGATGTGTAGCGAGTCGAAGTCAGACGTGGGGGAACCACACCCGCAAAAAGATAAAATTTAGTGGCGTAATTGTGCGAGAAACACGGTGAACATGAAATGGATATAGTAATGAGGCAATGATGTTCGTAGTAACAATGCGTAACGCGGAAATAGTTTATGTGCCGCAGTATATTTAATAATAGGACATTTTGGAGGAAATATAGCACGCGATAGACAGATAATCGCGTTACTAGTTGCGTAATGAAAATAGGATGATAGGGGAAATGAAAGGACATGCCAAGAGGAGATTATGAGTCTGGCAAATTTTGGTAATGTGTGGGTGATGGAGAAATGCTGTGGGACGATGGATTTGGAGAATGCTGCGGTAATATACTAAAGGAGGACGGCGCAACAATGGTTTGCTGGGTGGATTACAGAGTTTTTCGGCAAAAGGAAGTTCAGAAACTTTGTTGTTGTTTTTTTGTTATGAAATTCATATATTGAAGGAGAAGAAAATTTAAGTTAGCTTCTGTACAAAGAAGTTCCGTCTTAACGTAAACATATTCAATAGATATAAGCAGAATGCGTTTATTTATAACACATACAGGTGTGAATGAGTTATTTATAATTGTCAGTATGAAATGGAAACATTTTCGGATCTTATCATGTAATTTAAGTGTATTATATCGTTGATGTGTTTGTGTGTTGATTTTGTTTGTCATTGCGTTTTATGTGAGCCGTGGGAGACCAACGACTTAGTTGGTATATATTTCAACTGAAATAACGAAATAGCACAGGAATTAAAGAAAATAAATAACGGCGAACATCACTTGGTTCGACATTAAATTAAACGAACGTATGTTCTGTTTGGGTAACTATTTAATAATATTGATTAGAACGAATCATTAATGAAGATTTCACAGGTACGGGAAAATATGTGCAATTGTAATATTTGTTTTACGACTTCCTGAAACTTGAAAGCCGCACACAAGTAAAATACTGTGTAAAGTTGGAATAAATGAACCAAAATACGGAGTGGAAAGAATTAAAACTCGACAATTTCTCCCCAATCACTAGTGCTCCCGCATTCTCGCTGCTGGTTGCGGGTGCGTATTGAAGAATTAGCCTGCAAGCGCGATACTAACATGCAATTATTCTATTGATATTAACCTTGCACGGGTACGTGTGTTGATCCAATCTAGTTTATTACAAAAACCATTAATTTTTAACGAAAAATAGATATTTACGGACATTTAAATTAATTTAGTTACAGCCTGTTAACGTTGGTTTCTAAACTACACACTCATATTCTGGCAGAATAATAAAATCGGGGAAATTGACTTAATGATACTACACAGCGTTGTTGTGAACTGGTACAATCGCTTTTCACGTTGAATCACCAAAATTCGGGTTTTCTTTGTTCTAGAGCTTAGTCAAAACATCAGTTTTAACAAACGAAAATGTTCAAAATCAGCGACGGGCACAATTTTTACTCTCCGCCGCCTTACTACTGTCATTTCGTCAGGGACGGCCACCCAAGTTACAACGGCGGCGAGGGAATTTCTGGGACGACACTGTCGCTGCAGATCGAGAAGGAAAGTGGAAAGATAGAAGGATTAGAATTTAATGAATAAATAAACATACGCATATTAATAGCTGTTATACCGTGTTTACGTGCATATAAGCCTGCAATGTTAAGGTATCGAAAAACAAATAAAACAAATATAGAAGACACTTCCATAGTTTCCAAAATTAGGTTTAAGTATTAACTTCAAATCCTTCTAGGCTGAAACGAGAAAGGACTGGTATTTAACTTTCATTCATTATTGGCATATTCATGTAGGTAAGTAGTTGCAGATGCTCGTGGTGGAATCCAAATAATTGAAATCTATTTAATATCCAAATAGCATGTAAATATGCGCCGATAACTGAGCACAGCATTGTAATAAAATTCCATGATTGTAATTATCTTGTGACCTTTTCAATGTGTTCTCTGCAAACGGCAAGGCGTTGTCGGCATGTGGAAGGGGGTGTCGGCATGCAGAGGGCATTGGTTGTTTCTAGAGGCGACGCTTTCGACATCCACAATTTTTTTCTTTTGTGCAATTATTATACTGAATTCATTTATTACTTTACTTTCTGCATTTGCCTTAATTGTTTTAAATCATAAATTTTCCAAATGTTGAACATAATTGAAAATTTTGATTTCTTAATTAAACAATTGTGAAATTATTTAATTTAAAACATATTGCAGGCAGGCTGGGTTTGTAAATGTTTAATTTTAATAAAAATTTCTAAAGATAAATTATACACTGGCATACTTTAAGTTCACAAATTATCATGAAAATTTCGTGCAAGTAAATTTTTAGTGTTAGTGTGAAAATAATTGATCACTTAATTCACTGAGATTTTCTACAACTAGCGATTTTACGAATTTGGAGCTCTCGGTAATATTTCACTTAACATTGAACAATGTCTTAGAAACCTAGCAAAGACATTTTTTGCCCTCCCTAAATGTAAATGTTTTGTTTAATTCAATATCTTATAAACTTAAGCTTTAAATATTTTTTATTACTATTATACCGCATCACACATTTCGTTAGAACTCTTATTTTAATGTATTAACTTGTTTACTTTATTTCTTTTCAAAAATTTTAAATATGATATAATTACATTAAAATCCTGCCATCTTACCACAACGTTAAATGGAAAGTTTTCAACTCCAATAAAATTATGTTTTGAAACAGGTAATAAATGACAGAAAAAACTTCGGACGATGACTTAGTTTCCAGAAAAATCCGTATAGTTGCTTGAAGTGATACTTCAACCCAGCACCAAACTTAGTTGCGTATAGTGCCAACACCATCAGACCTATTAATTACTTATCTTAAAAGGTTTAATGGCAAGCGATATTAATCAATTTCTGTACTAAAGAATGAAAAAAAAATTAATTGGAAATAACTTTTTTATATTTTGAACTGTTAATAATAATAGAATTCAACATTCTTGAATGAAAAATACCATTTCCGTAGTGAAGACGGCTCAGTTGTACACCAGATGTTCAGGCGGCAGGTAAGGAATTAACGTCCCGATTCAGGTTAGTGGTTTAAATAGACCCATTTCATTCAGATCTGCCTTCCACAAGAGACCTTGTTTCTATAAGAAATAAATAAACTTTAATTAAATATAGCCAAAATAAATTTCAAATTATTGGTATTCTTGGAAATAATGCTTATACAAGGTAGAATTTAAAAAGGAAATGTATTTTAAAATAAAGTTGTAAGTGGTAAAATCTTTCAACAAATTTTAAACTTTGCTTTCTAATAGAAAACCAAGTAAATATATTTTCGTATGAAGCCAACAGTCTTTGTCGTATGCCTGGTGCTTAAATTCAACTTCTAGCGTGTATTCGCCTTCTCTGTAATTGAAGCAGATAGCGCAGGGCCAGGGGCAATTGCCCATGCTTGAAAGTCTCGGCTTTTAAGCCTGGAAAGTAGCCTGTCTGCAGATTTCCTACGCCGCCCTTCGAACTTTAATTTCACTTCTGCATAATATACACCTATTCTCTTACTAAACAAGTAAATGGTTTCTAATAAATACATTATGACGTGAATATAGTGGATATTGAAATTTCTACTTAAGAATTCAGCAGCAATTTAAATTTTCTTTCGTTTGAGCCTATATACTTTTGACTGTTTATTTATTTTTAAATAGAAAAACTGTAAAATGTATGTGACGTGTGGGAAAGGGAAATCATCTGTACGCCTTCTTGAGATTCAGAATCCTTCCCAACAATTTAACTATTAATAATTAAAAGATAAAAATAATAATAATAATAAAGAAATACATTAATATTAAAAAATAATAATCATATTAAAATCATACTATTTTAAAAACATATTTTTTATTAAAAACTAGAATAATAATAATAATAATAATAATAATAATAATAGCAAATATAATAATAATAATAATAATAATAATAATAATAATAATAATAATAATAATAATAATAATAAATTTAATAAGTGAAGACAATATTTCAAACCAGATATTTTGTTTCGAAGTTATAGAAACTTACTTGTAACGGTAAATAAACTGCAGAGTTGATTTTTTCTGTATTGCTAAGAAAATAGAAACTCACCTCAAGATCTACTACCATTACAAGCAAAGCGAAAGCTCAAGAAAACGTGCGCGTACAGTGAAGTACATTTATGTCCAGAAGCAAAACAAGGGGCCATCTCAGCATTTGCTCAATGGATCAGGGAAACAGGGCAAAGCCCATTCGAGATGGGGGGCTGACCCGAAGCTGAAGTATATTATTTGTTGCATAAGTGTATTAAGTCTTTAAATTTACACAATGCAAAATATAACCAATTCATGTTATACCTTGTTTTTAGTAAATACATTTTTATTTAGACAATGTTGCCTTTTATTGTCTCTAATTGTATAACAGTTATAATACGTAACATATTTTTACTTTTTAATTAAATTTGAATACCAATTTTAATTGTTTAATTTTATCTGCAGTGCGTTCTGAAGTAACGTACATCCATTGTATGCTGATTTCTGGTAGTGAGCTGTTGATACTGATACTTCATGAACCTGATTTCTACGTCGTGTGTTGTAACTATAAACATCAATATTACATGAAAATATGTTCTCACCGTTAAGTCAGTTTTGACAAATACTACAGATTCCTAAATAAATAGGCAAGGCAATGGAAAGATTCCAAGCTCAATCAAAAGAGACTTGCATCGAGCACGTGGATTGCATTTTTTCATTATTCGTTTAATTTCCTTTTGCAATCAAAATGTCTGGCCATAAAAGATAAGCTTCCCCAGAATATTATGCCATATCACAGGCGGGAATGTACATTTGCTAAAAACTCAAAATTGCATTGAGAGTTTTTGCTTTGTTAATTATTAATTATTTCAGAACCAATTTAAAACTTCAAATTCATCATTTATTTATTGATCCTTATTTGCAAAGAACATTCGCACACTACAAACAGGAACTGTCCCTTCAATTTTTAATAAATAAGATATATCGTTGCATGTACAACAGAATGAGGATAGACCTAAGATCGAATCTCGTGGGACTGCTTAATTAGCAAAGAATTGAAAGATAAGAAAATAATGTTCTTCTAAAAATTAGAAACTGCATTTCTATTTGAGGATTGATGTTTAATTTACGAGGTTATACAATCTTGGCAATACCACAATTCCATAAGAAGGTAATTTTGAGGGCAAAATGTTATGGTTAATAACGTCGAAAGCTGAAAGATTCAAAAATATTCCAATGGATTCTTCATTTCGTCTATTGATGAAACATATTTAATCAAAGGGAAAAATTGGCAGTTTCGTAGAATTTGGTTTTCAAGACCGTGTTGAGAGTCTGAAAAACGCTTGTTTTTTTCAGGTTCGTTGTTTAGCAGGTTTCTTGAAAGATACCCTGATACTGTACAATCTCTTTGTGAGCTTGGCTCTTTCGTGGTGATAATCTTTCTAGTGGGATGATGTCGAGGTTCTATATCAAAGTTGTCACGTACCACACGGTGCGGTGCCTCAGTATAGTTTTCTTAATGCTTTATCATCGACTCTTCGATTTACTTGGAAGAAACCAAATAATTCAATACCATAGGTCCATACATATTTTGTAATTTTGGAATGTTACGCTTGGACCCCTTTTGATTGTCTGTTGAACTTAAACTTGTGCTTTCTCTTAGCTTTGATGTGGGTTTCTCAAAGTAAGATATCTGTCTGCAATGCAGTCCAAGTTATTTGGCTGTATGAGCTTCGTGGAGTTAAGCTTTATTTTTTTTTTTAGGAAGTTACTTTTCTTAGTGAAAAAGTTGTGTATTTTATTTTTTCTGTATTAACGGTGACTCGCCAACAATCACTTTAATCTTATATTGTGTTAAGATGTTCTGAAAATGGCTGTGATGCATAATGAGCTTATTTTCACAGAGAATGCCATCGAAATTGTAGAGATGTTGTACTGTGTAATAAACTAAAATGACCTCTTACTAGCTGAAGGACAGGCTTACTGTCATGTTTGGTTTAGGTTTGTTGAGAATATTCCAAAAACGGAGCTAACTTTACAGTAATGTTTGATTTTTCCGACAAATGTGGAAACAAGTTTGTTTATTGTATTTATTATAAAAAAAATCTCTATATAAGCTTCTGAAATATCTAGTATTTACTAAATGCTGACGCAAAATTCAGCAAATCTGGTTTGAGGAGTGCCATGAGTGCTCAATGCACAAACCTTCTCAGATAATTCCTCAATATGTTTATTTTCAAAGGTTTCTGGGAATATCTAGGAATAGCATTACAAAATGACCATGTACCCAACCAAAATTTGGTTTGAGGAAAGCTAGAGTGCTTTTATTGCACTAAACATTTCTTTAGATAACTCTGAACATATTTCTTGCTTCAAACAATTAACTAAGAATTTATTTATTGACCTCATTGGAGCCGCCTTCCCTCCCTTCCCCTCCCCACCCCTCCCAACCCCTCCCTACCTCCCACCCCTCCCTTACCCCCTCCTCCCTTACCCCTCCCTTACCCTCCCTTACCCCCTCCCTTACCCCTCCTCCCTTACCCTCCCTACCCCCTCCTTACTCCCTCCCTTACCCTCCTTACTCCTCCCTTACTCTCCCACTCCCTCCCTTACCCCCTCCTTACCCTCCCTTACCCCCTCCCTTACCCTCCGTCGCGGTGACCTGAGACGCCGCGTGAAGAAAATCCAGTACATAGTGAAAGAATTTCACGAAAGCTGATACACCAACGCCCTCCCTAAGGCATGAGCACTCAGGTTGAGCCATCGTTTCTGTAGGAAAGAAAGCGCAACCATTATACCCACAACTCAGGGCTGGCGGGCATTTTCACGTTTCCAATGGCCCGTTCACAACCGTAAATAAAAGTTACAGTTTTCACCGTAAATATTAAAGTTGAGGTTGGTTATAAATAAATTTTGGTGAAAATCAGAATCCAAAAAGTAGGACGCGTTAGGATGTTGGTATAGTAACGAATTGAAAAGGCTCTGGGCCAGCCACACATAATATAGAAAGTGATGCACTATGGAATGATGGAATACACGTAACGTACGTATTTTTTGATTCAGCGAATTAATTTATTATTAGTAACTTCTTTCTAAAAATCTTGCAAACATAAGAAATTCATTCATTGCAATATAAACTGCAGGAATAAGAGAATATTTAGAATATCATGAAGAATATTTCAAAAACCTGTGAACATTCCTAATTTCGAAATTTTATTTATTCACCCTGCGGAAGCGGATAACATAAATTGTTGATGCCACAACTGGCGCACTTAATGTGTTAGTGAAAAGAAATACCATACAATCTTTCAACAACTTAGTGCTCACAAATAACTTGTCCTAAGCATCTCACAAACTTATCGAAAGAAGTGAATTAATAATTTCACCACCCATTCGCGCATCTATTAATTTGCCCGACACACAAGTTCGTACTGGAAACCACTCTCAGCTCTTTTATGATTCTGTTAGCTTTCAAAGTATTGTGGTAGTACATTAGGAATATTGAAAGCACTTCGTTTCATCTCTCGAATGTCTTCCTAATGGTACAAATCTGGCATTTGTTTCATCACAACATTCTTTCAGGAAAGTTCATTCATGTTGTAAAGGAATAGTTGGGGTAAAGATTTATACACTTCATCAGAATTAACACGTTTAGTTTCCTCATATTAATTCACTTTACCTGCATTGTCTCTGTGCGAGTTCGTGTAAGTATTATTTTTTGTATAATAATATAATATACCGTTCAATTGACTGTGTGTTGAGAGTTTGAATATCTTTTCAAGTATAAGCTTATCCTTTTAATTAGCTTACACAATCAGCAGCTGCTTTGCTACTGCAGGCCTGTAGTGAAAATTAAGAAAAATGTTGATTTCCAAAGAAATGTAAATATATATTAAGAACTGTTTGTGAATTGTTAATTTTGATCTTCTGGCAGCAAGAATGCTAAGAAACCTGAAAAAGCAGTATCTTGAGTTTTCGAGGTTGCGGGTTGAGCATAATAACGCTGTTAGGCTGTAACAAATTCCGAAGAAATTATTGAAACTTTGCGATATTTGAGGCTGCGTTCAATGGCGGGGACTGGCCTATGGATTTGCTATGCTCACGACTCCAGCGGACATTTTATCTTCTGTGATTACTAGGTGAATTGATTTTATGACCTAAATCATTGCCAAAAATTATCAACTTATGGTCTTAAACCGTTTTAAAAATGCCATAAAAGCGGAGAGAAATTATGTAAAAAAATTTAATCAAAACCTGTTCGGAGGAACAGCTCAAGCTGAATACGTTACTGATGTAATCATGGCTACTTCTATTCGTTCAAGTGCACTGAGCTAGGAAACGTTTGCTTCAATTGGACTTGGTTATCCTGAAATCGGCTGAACCGGCAATGGCGCTGACAGGCGTCACATGAACCGTGGTGGAGATTACGGCTACAAAGGCTGCTTTTACAACTTTTGAACGAAGACCTCGAACAGTGTTCCAGGTATAGTACTGAAGGGGATCTTTTGTAGAATATTTGTTGTATCTTGTATTATTATTTGAAGCAAGTACAACTAAAAATGATAATAAATTGAAAACCTGAAATGGATTCAAACTATTTTATCATAAAATTAATTTCTACAATAAACGGATTTGTTTTATTGTGAAACGAAAAAAATTATTTCATTGTAAACTAACCCTAGTGATGACCTTGTATCTAAAGAGTTGAAATGTTTGTAATGTCATTGGCTCTTCTCCAATGCAGAAATTTTTGTTATGAGGCGACGAGTCTAACAACCCAAGATCCTCACGAACAATTTAGATGCAAAGAACAAACAAACACAAGGAATGGTATGAGTAGGAGATGGAGAAACAGAAGAAAGCGGTGTCGCGCAATAGATTTTATAAATTATAGAAGACGCGACAAAATCCTGATTTGGACAGTACGAATCAATAAATGATTTGAAAGAACATTTCAAAAGTTATCCGAAGTAATCTGCATCAGGGGTTTAAATGATACGAGTGGATTCGAAAGTACACTTTGACGATATAACTAGGAATTTACAGCAATTGTTATCATAAGAAAGGTACGTAAAGGAGCGGTTTTTTCCTGTAATTAAGAGAACGCGTAAAGCGATTGAAGAGAAACTTCGGGATTAATAAAGGAAATCACGCGGAGTAAATTATGGAAATTACTTCCGCAACCTGAAAATATGGAGGAGCTGCAGAGATGCAAATTGGAAATTGTATATTTGGAATTTTACGAAAGAACAACATGCGTCGCGCTGACGTCACAACTACGTCAAGACGCCAAACGACGGAAATTAAGCAATTTTGGCGTTAATAAACATTAGGAAATCGTAAAGAAGTAGTAATAAGATGTAAATTGATAATTAAAAGTGGTAATAAAGAGAAATAGCGTAGAAAGGTCAGAATTATATAAAATGGTATGATATTTTGCAAAGACACGTAAGCGATCGCAAAGGTTCCAGGGAAAAAAAGTTCAAAGACACAACGCAACAAATGACCGAGGATGATGTGTAGCGAGCTCGAAGTCAGACGTGGGGAACCACGCTCCGAAAAAAAGATAAAATTTTAGTATGCAATTGTGCGAGAAACACGGTGAACATGAATGGATATAGTAAATTTAGGCAATGATGTTCGTAGTAACAATGCGTAACGCGGAAATATTTTATGTGCCGCAGTATATCAATAATCGGACATTTTGAGGAAATATAGCACGCGATAGACAGATAATCAGGCATTGGGCTGCGTAATGAAAATAGGATGATAGGGGAGTGAAAGGACATACTAAGAGGAGATTAGCGAGTTAAAGAAATTTTGGTAATATGTGGGGTGATGGAGAAAATGCTGTGACGATGGATTTGGAGAATGCTGCGTAATATAAGCAAAGGATTTATGCGCAACAATGGTTTGCTGGTGATTACAGAGTTTTACAAAGGGAAGTTCACGAAACTTTGTTGTTGTTTTTTTTGTTAAGAAATTCACATTTTGAAGGAGAAGAAGATTAAATTAGCTTCTGTACAAATAAAGTTCCGTCTTAACGTAAAAATAGATTCATTAGATATATAGGCAGAATGCTCATTTAGGTGTGAAATGAGTTTATTTATAATTGTCAGCATCACTGGAAATATTTTGATTTGGTATCTTGTACTTAAGTGCATTATATCGTTGATGTAATGGTGTGTTGATTTGCCTATTACATGTTTGTTTTATATAACAGACCTGAGTTGGTATATATATTTCAACTGAAATAACGAACTAGCACATTATGGAATTAAAGAAATAAATGTAATGGCGAACATCACTTAGTCTTCGACATTAAATTAAACGAACCTAGTTTAATTGTTATGGAAGGCTAGTTAATGACCTATTGCCCACGTGCCCGAATAGCTGTTGATCCTGTATTATAATAGCCTACAACCTCACACCCAGATTTGTGTGTAAGTAAGAAAAATATCGGAGGTTCTATGGAGCAGCTTAATGATTTGGAAACTTGGGAGGTGGGAAGCTACACAACCAGGCAATTTATACAGCGGGGTTTGGTTATTATATTGGCGTTGTAACGCCGGGCGATTATAAAGATTATAGTTGTTTTATAACAGGAGGATGGTTCATTACACAAGACATCCCTTGTAGTGGGGGACAAATTTTTATCAATACATACATAAATATATATTTAGATAGTTCAAGTACTTTTGATGCAAATCTATTATTGACGAATAAGAGGGTTTTAAAAAATGATAAACAGCTGGTATTTTCACATTTGTTTCCATTTTTGGAGTACATAAATGAAAATGCTGGTTTATTTTATTGGGTCTATATAAGTACGTTATCGAATAATAAAATAAAAAACGGACATCCTGTTTTGCAATTCGAATTATCTACCTTCATCCATAAATTGTGGAATTTGTACATCGTGTCTAAAATATGTTATATGTAAATACTATTTTAATTATATTCATTTTACATACTGTTATAATTTTTCTAAATAAATACTCTTTTGCAAATGCAGTTCAAAAACAATTTCACGATATTAGCTCGTGAAATTACCTTGAAAAACTTTTTATCAGTCTTCTGGAAACATTTATCGATGTGAAAATAACGAAACCAAAACATTGTGTAAATATATTGTTTTTCTAGTAACATCAAGACTTTAGAGCAGAATTTTGGCTATCTGTAATGAGCGTGCAATTGTCGAGAGCATAAATTGAGATGCATCACCTGCAGGTGAGCAGTTAGATTTTCGCTTTAAACTTGCGAGGCTCTCTTTTTTTAAGGTTGCTCAAAAGGCGACCGTGCGGCTATTATAACCCGGTGGTCCCGAGGCCACGCGTAATATAGGTAACTGATTTGGGAAGCTAAGGTTCTTAAAGGGGGCAGTGCTGGTCTTCTCCAGCAGAGGGGAAAAAGAGAAGTAATTGAGAAGTTGGTGAAGGGAGGATGTAGCTGTGGCAGCGACTGGGCTTTTTCCGCCCAATGTCCATAGTAGAATTCAAACTTGTTGCAATAGGCCAGATATAATGGATCTGAAAAAGTTGGTAGATTTTGTTTGCACGTAACTAATTCAAGTGAACACCAAGCAATCTCCCTAATAATATCTCCTTCAAAAATTCATAGTTTCGTGAAATATAAAAAGAAAACACGGGTTAGCCAATTTCTGTAATCGGTGAGGTGGCAATTGAGGTGGTAACTCTAAATTGCAGCAAAAACAAGAAGTTTCTGCTCCTTGACGAGATTCGAAGAATATTCGATCCCATGAACTCCAAGGTATATGAAAATAAGTGTGTGTGTTTAAAGAAATAAATTAAAAGAATTATAATCATACAAAATAAGTAACAAAAATGTCATTTGTATGAGTGTGTGTAGTGGGTTAAACCCTTACGTCCTGCCTCCGTGTTCGCAGATCAGGATAATCCTACAGAATAAGTAAGAAAAATAATTTGTATGGGTGTGAGAAAAGGGCTAAATCACTGGAAGTTAGTGAAGAAGATTCTGTTAAGAAAGGCATTGTCCATTTGAAGGTTAGTTTCAGGCAATTACAGCAAGTAGTTTTATCAGTTGTGGCAAGTATCGTATATACAGCTGTAATAATATGTTAATAGGAAACATACTCTTTGTCTATGGAACTCATAGTATGGGAGAACTCCTGACCAGGAATACCAGCTTTGTTGGGATAGTGATAATGCACATAATACGTGTACAGACATATACGCTGTGTTGAACAGGCATGACACAAGCAAATTTTCATGTATTAAATTGTACCCAATGTATATTTTTTGCTGCTGCCACTCACACAGGCACTTTACATTAATGCTTTTGTAAGCAATGTTACTAAAGAATTTTTTTTGTAATGGCTTTCTGTGAAGCTTTGAAAACACACATTTTTCTGTGAAAATGAGCAAAAATCGGTACATCCTGAGAACGTAAAAGTCATTCTCTCAAAAGAGTTTCTCCTGATGATTCCAAATTTAGACAATGTGCAAGTAGGACCATATTTAATTCCTTCCATAATCTCTTTGTCATCTTGTGTGCCATTGGTAGGGACAGAACATGAAAAGTGGTTTCGGTACACCACAATAGTGAGCATTTGGGTTTGGATGTGGGCAATACAGAAAAAGTTACCACTACAGAGACGGAGGAGTTCATTTTGGTAGTGGCTGACAATCGAGACTAACATCACAGTTTTTGAAAACTGTGAGTCCACTGCGGTGATCTGGTTACATGCTCTTATGGGCAGAGCATCCACTATCCAGGCACCACACGCTTTCCCTAGCTAGTCACCGATCAATTAAACAGCATGGTGCAACATCTGATGTAACACGCATGAACTAATTGGCTTCGCTCTTGTTTGCATCCTCTGTTGTCCTTCAGATAGTAAACGACAATTTCACTAAATGACCTGTCTTCTTGCATTTATAACAAGTTATAATTTCATCAGCTTTGACTGTTCTTTCGATTTTTTGTCGTTGCAATAATCAAAGAATTTTTTCTTCGTAGATCTGGTAGAGTAACCTTTCGCACGCTGCTAATATCGTTCTTCACAGCTTCTTCATTGCTAGTCATGTGGCGGCGCATTCGTCGAGTGGTAGATGTTAATAGGAAGGTGGGGTGGGGGTGGGAGGTGGGGTGAGGTGGGGGGGGTGAAATGTAGAGGGGGAGAGGGAGGTGGTGTGGAGGATGGAGGAGGGAGGAGAGGGAAGTAGTATTACATTCACGCCTTCCGCCCTCGAAACACACACAGCTATCCTCTACTATATTTATTTGAAGAACGTTTAGCTTTGTTAGTGTCTCGCGACTATATTGCACACACTGGAAGTAATTAATATTTATGCGTCAGGATATACAACAATAATATGGATAGAAGGTTGTCCACGTGATTCCAGCGTATGACACGTTCATTTGCGGTCTGTAATGCAATCGTGATAAAAGTACTTCCACCCAACCCCATAAAAGCGCTGAAGTTCAAAAGTTGGAACATCGATTTACGGAAGCAAATATTAGCGGGAAGAATGATCAGATAGTTACGAATTCGCAGCGTAAGGAGTAGAAAGACGTGTGAAGTATTGTGGCTTTATTTGCGAGAGGGTTCACTGAACGCAAAGATTCAATATCACAAACAACACTCAAAATGAAACAACACGTGCCCACGCTACGACCAAGATACATATACTTCGTGTCAGAGAACCCATGCAATCCAAGAGTCTCCATAGTGACACTAGAAGTGCTAGAATATATTCGATGAAATCTGTACGGAAAAATTAAGCATGCATCATTTTTGGTACAAATTGGCACCAGTGTGCTCAGTATCGACGGGAAATAATGAAAAAGATGACCGTGTAACCAGTGGCTTAAGACGGGTATCGGCGTTCTCCTCGGTCTGTCAGCTTCTGGTCTTCCTCTCGGACTTTAATTCCCAGCAATCTTCATGATTATTTTCTCCCGTATCTCTGCAATATGATCATTCCACCAATTCTTCGGTTAGCTACCCACGTCCGTAATAGGGCGAATTTGCACTCTCTGATGTTCGTTTCTTTCCCCATCCAGTAGAGTGCACTTTAATTCTTTTCTTGTGAATCCCTACGGTTGAATTCCCAAGTTGTTGTTGGGTGCGTTTTGTTTCAATTTGTTCTTCTCCTGTATATGGTAACATTGCTCTAATTATTGATTGATATATTTTATCTTGAAGTCCTTTTTAGATGCATATTATACCTGTTATTGAGTAGTTGAGACATGAAGTGAACTTATTATCTCTATTATTTGCTGTTTAATTCTCTTTCTCTGTTTTTCTGAGCTTGCTATTGACATTCCTAATTATTTAATTACTAAAACTTGTTCGCTTATTTAACACTGCAACCAATTTACACCTAATCGGGATTACTTTCAGCAACTCTCCTGAAGGGTGCATATTGCATATATATATATATATATATATATATATATATATATATAAAGTGCTTTCTAGATCATATCGATTATTGTGTTATATTGTATGTTGATAACTTAAGTGTTCTGTTTAATTTAAAGGCGTCGGTGACGCACACTTACCACCCACTATTATGTATTATGGTCCCATATTGCTTTCAATTTCTGTGCCGTTCAATATCTTGTGGCGTACCATCTGTAGATAATAAAGCGGACGCCCTGTCGCGCTTCATTCCGGCGACCAGGCCCCTGATCATCAGGACGCCGTTGCGCGTCCCCTCGCAACGGCGTGCTCTTGATCGGTTGGGGGCTCCGTCAGTCCGATGCCGGAGCCCGAGGCGAGCGGGTGCGCCCCAAGAAGATAGATCTGCTTTAGTACAGCACGCCATGTTCGAGCAACTTACGCTACCTTCAGTGATGGACGCGCGCCCGCCAGCTTCATGCCGCTTAAGACCGCTCAGTAAACAGCCGCGACTACCGCGACAGCCGCGAAACCAGCCCCGCCAGCCGCGACAATCACCGCCGCCGGCTCAACCATCCATCGTCCCCTGAAGAGGTCTTGCCGGCATCACCGCCACCACGACAGGGCCACCCTGACGGAGTTCGTCCGACCGCAGCGAGCCAGGATCGTGAATATCGATTTGCTTTGGGGCCCTTTTCACAGCCGGTTCGGATATAGCCCTACTTCATCTTCGTGAAGAGTCCAAAGCCTATTTTACACGGTCATTGTTTCATCCTTTTTCATAATTTTTTTGTACAGAATTTGGATGGAAAACGGGCGTTCGGTTCTATGCGTACCAAAACTGGATGAACGGGGTTCCAGCGTTTTACACGGTCATTTCTAGTCTGTTCGTAATCGTGATGGCAACACTTTCTCCAAACGCCGCAAAGAGCGCTGGAAGTTTACAGTTGAACATCGCATTTACGGAAACAAATTAAATTAGCCGGAAGAATGATAAGATAGTTACGAATTCGCAGAGTAAGGAGTAGAAAGACTTGTGAGGTATTGTGGTTTTATTCACGCAAGGATTCAATATTACAAACAACACTCAAAATGAAACAACACGTGCTCCGCTACGAACCAGATATATATACTCCGTGTCAGAGAACCTACGCAATCGAAGAAAGTTCCATATAGTGACACTAGGAGTGCCGTAGTCATTCTGATGAAATTATACGGAAAAATTAAGTACGAGCATTTTTCGTACAAATTATATCCTGCCTGTCTAGTATCGACGGGAAATAATGAAGAACGGACCGTGTAAAACAGGCTTAAGACTTGTACCTTTCCAAGAATTTTAGCGAGTCTTTACATCTCCTCGGTCTTTCAGCTTTGGTTTTTCCCTCGGAATCTCAACCTCTAGCAAACTTCTACGATTCTTATCTTCTTCATTTTCGCAATATGACCATTTCATTAATTTCTTCTGTCAGCTATCCAGTCCATAATAGGCTTAATATTGCGCTCTTTCCTAATTTTTCTCTTATCTTTATTATCCAGTAGAGTGTGAATTGTAATTTTATCAGAACTCTCATTCCAGCGACATCAAGTTGTTGCGTTTTGTTTCACTTCTTGCCCTCCTGCATAGGTTAATAACGGTCTAATAATTGAGTGAAAATTCTGACTTGTGAGTCCTGTTTTATATACCATATTGAGTAGTTGAGATATCCAGTGATCTTATTACCTTATTATTTCTCTCTAATTTCTTTCTCTGTTTTCGGTAAGCTTGTTAATGATATTCCTTAATATTTAATCATATATATATATATATATATATATTATATATATTATATACATAATATATAATAATTATATATATTACATATAGAGCGAATATAATTAAATATTTTTCTGATGCAAAAGAATTTAGCATATTGAACACCAGGAAATTGATTTTGCTTCTCTTATACTCGTCTTAATAAAGAAACAATATGATTCAATAAAGGGTTTATATCATGAATTTCAGAAGCTGCGAATAAGAGATGGCTGGTCGCAGAAGCACTGGTGCCAGTAGCAACGAGATGGCGCGGACGCCGTCGGCGACGCCTTCCAGCTGGTGGCGCAGGGCGGCGCAGCTACAGGAGGCCGTGCGCCTGCAGAAGCAGGAGGCGGGCGCGAGGTCCAGGAGGCCCTGCGCCTGCAGAAACAGGAGGCGGAGCGCGAGGTCCAGGAGGCCCTGCGCCTGCAGAACAGGAGGCGGAGCGCGAGGTCCAGGAGGCCTTGCGCCTGCAGGAACAGGAGGCGGAGCGCGAGGTCCAGGAGGCCCTGCGCCTGCAGAAACAGGAGGCGGAGCGCGAGGTCCAGGAGGCCCTGCGCCTGCAGAAACAGGAGGCGGAGCGCGAGGTCCAGGAGGCTCTGCGCCTGCAGAAACAGGAGGCGGAGCGCGAGGTCCAGGAGGCCCTGCGCCTGCAGAAGCAGGAGGCGAGCGCGAGTCCAGGAGGCCCTGCGCCTGCAGAAACAGGGAGGCGGAGCGCGAGGTCAGGAGGCCCTGCGCCTGCAGAAACAGGGGGCGGAGCGCGAGGTCCAGGAGGCTCTGCGCCTGCAGAAACAGGAGGCGGAGCGCGAGGTCCAGGAGGCCCTGCTCCTGCAGAAACAGGAGACGGAGCGCGAGGTCCAGGAGGCTCTGCGCCTGCAGAAACAGGAGGCGGAGCGCGAGGTCCAGGAGGCCCTGCGCCTGCAGAAGGGGCGGGGCGCGAGGTCCAGGAGGCCCTGCGCCTGCAGAAACAGGAGACGGAGCGCGAGGTCCAGGAGGCTCTGCGCCTGCAGAAACAGGAGAGGCGGAGCGCGAGGTCCAGGAGGCTCCTGCGCCTGCAGAAACAGGAGACGGAGCGCGAGGTCCAGGAGGCTCTGGCCTGCAGAAACAGGAGGCGGAGCGAGGTCCAGGAGGCCTGCGCCTGCAGAAACAGGAGGAGCGCGAGGTCCAGGAGGCCCTGCGCCTGCGAACAGAGACAGGCGAGGTCCAGGAGGCTCTGCGCCTGCAGAAACAGGAGGCGGAGCGCGAGGTCCAGGAGGCCCTGCGCCTGCAGAAACAGGAGGCGGAGCGAGGTCAGGAGGCCCTGCGCCGCAGAACAGGAGACGGAGCGGAGGTCCAGGAGGCTCTGCGCCTGCAGAAACAGGGAGACGGAGCGCGAGGTCCAGGAGGCCCTGCGCCTGCAGAAACAGGGAGGCGGAGCGCGAGGTCCAGGAGGCCCTGCGCCTGCAGAAACAGGAGGCGGAGCGCGAGGTCCAGGAGGCCCTGCGCCTGCAGAAACAGGAGGCGGAGCGCGGGGTCCAGGAGGCCCTGCGCCTGCAGAAACAGGAGGCGGAGCGCGAGGTCCAGGAGGCCCTGCGCCTGCAGAAACAGGAGACGGAGCGCGAGGTCCAGGAGGCTCTGCGCCTGCAGAAACAGGAGGCGGAGCGCGAGGTCCAGGAGGCCCTGCGCCTGCAGAAACAGGAGGCGGAGCGCGAGGTCCAGGAGGCCCTGCGCCTGCAGAAACAGGAGGCGGAGCGCGAGGTCCAGGAGGCCCTGCGCCTGCAGAAACAGGAGGCGGAGCGCGAGGTCCAGGAGGCCCTGCGCCTGCAGAAACAGAGGCGGAGCGCGAGGTCCAGGAGGCCCTGCGCCTGCAGGAGAGAGGGCAGCGGCTGTGATCGCGAGATGGAGCGGAAGATGCAGGAGAAGAATGCCGCTATCCACTCCTTAGAACAGCGCCTTCAAGAGACGCAGGATAGGTTGACTGTCATGGAAGAACGACGACGGCCCCGGAGGGATCTGGAGAAGCAGGAGCTATGCAACGTCTGGAGGGCCGTGTGAATGAGGTCGAAGCCTCTCTGCAAAGCGCGTTGCAGAATTTCATGTCCCGTGTGGAAACTCTGTTGCGGCAACTGGAGCAGCCCTGATCTCTACGTGCGTCCTTTCCACCGCCACCAGCGCCCGCGAAGCACCGGGGTCGGAGGGGGCAGCGGGCGTCGGGAGGCATCCTCCTCCTCCACCTCCACTTCCTCAGGCGCCGGCCGCCAGGGCGCAGCGGCCGACGAGGAAGAAGGCGCGAGGCAGCGGGTGGAGCTCCGTATCCGGGAGGTGGAGATGAAGATGGAGGGGGCACGAACCTCTCCCTCCCCCCTGGGAGATCAGTTGTATAAGGCGGCAGGCGTAAGGAAGACTAAGTGACGTACGACGTCTCTTAGACTCTGGTGCCGACGTCAACTACATAAATGAATTTGGTAGCACTCTCTAATGAAAGCAGCCTGGAGTGCGCGCGGACGTGGTGTCGCTTCTTCTGCAACGAGGCGCCGATGCGAATGCTGTCGACGGCCTTGGACAGTCAGCGTTGCACTTGGCTGCGTGGGGAGGACAAGAGCGGGCGGTGCGTGGAGCTGCTGGTGCGCGCGGGCGCCGACGTCGACGCGAGGGATGAGAATGGAGCGACTCCTCTGCACTGGGCGGCGTCTCTCAGCAATGAGGAAGCGGTGCGCGCGCTCCTCGCGGCCGGCGCCAGGAGGGACCTCAGGGCCTGGGGCGGATTGGAGAACAAACGCCGTTTGACCTGCGAGTTCTTCTAATATACAGAATCTCCTGCGACTGTAACGCAAGAATAGGCATGGAGGGCATGACACTGCACTGTGTAGCTCCAACTTTTAAAGCGGTGCGCGCGCTCCTCGAGGCCGGCTCCAGGAGGGACCTCAGGGCCTGGGGCAGTGGATTGTCATTTAGCACACATTTTCATCTAGGTGTGTATAAAAATTGAGAGGACTCTCAATGAGACTTTTTGCCTGTACGGCAAGTGATTGTCCCCCCGAGTAAAAATGACTTTTCTTAATTTAATCAAACAAAATGCATATCGTCATCCTATCTTTAACTTTGTTTTAATTCAATTTGAATTTTTAATTATGGAAGAAATACGTGTAAAACAATTTGATATGTTTCTTAGCCCGATATTTCAAAAAATCAAATGATTCACTTTCATTAGAGAGCTTACGCTCTGAATCACTTTTGGCCAAAAACTGTCATTTAGTAAATTGATTTTCCTGAGTCCTCTTTAACAGAAATTTTTCACTTTTATATCTTCAAAAATTGTAGTCATCCCAGAGTTTGATATTTCTCGCCTGTCATTATTCGAACACCTACCGTAAAATGAGGTGACTTGGTGGCTCATGGATGAGCAGTGAAATATTAAGTTGAGGTGGGGCGGGATGTGGAAAGTGGCGAAGAGCCGCAAACAAGCGAGCGAATTAGTTTTAGAGGATTTGGTGTGAAATTAACCACCAACCTACCTGTTTATCATTGTGGCAGTGCCATACTAGAATCGATTATCCCGGACCTCCTCTCACAGCCAATTAGCCATTGCCTTTGCGGCTGATGGTGGGTGTAGAGTACAAGACGACTTTAGAGGTACCTGAGGATCAAGAACAGTTACAATTGCTTTACAATGGAAAGATTGAATCAGAGATAACTCAAGGAGATTTTCCCTATAAAATAAAAGGCAAGATTCATTAAAATATAAATCTAGGGGAATTTAAAGGTCATTGTATTGTCAAGAATTTCTATACATTAATGCTGTTCGGCCCTAAGCAGCCATCCTGATTGAGGTTTTCTGGTTTACATCTAATCGCTTAAAGCGTATGCCGGGATGGTCCCTAGTTTTGAACTCCCTGACGTAAACGTACAGATTTCGCTCCCCTTTTATGTTACTGCCCCTGTATCAATGTAGACTCAGTGGTTTGGCGAAAAAGCAGGTGCTATGGCATGAGTCTAGCCATTAATAAAGACAATAAAATTATTATTATAATTATAATAATTATTATTAATATAAATATTATTAATAATATAATTATTACTATTAATATAATTATTATTAAGATAATAATTATTACTAATATAATTATTATAATTTTAATTATTATTATTATTATTGTAAGAAAGACACCAGATTTGCAGTTAACAAAGTGCGAGGGTATAAAGAATGCATTTTATAATTCGTGCACATTATTACGCTTTCTGAACGTATGCAATCTAAGCTTTGTATTTCTTTGTGCATCCAACCGCCGCGGGGTTAGATTGCAGGTGCTGGGAGGAGGGATCACGAAGACAGGGCTGACTCTGTGTCACTCTGCGTCATATTGCAATTATTCTAAAAGATCTCGCCGACATTTACCCTCACCGACAATCGAGCTACGAACAAAAACCTAGAAAGCAATACTCATGGAATGCAAATTCGAACGCAATGTTCAAATTAATCCATCAGCCAAACTGATCGGTTTTGCAATGTCTAATACGATTGCGTGGGAAGGTAATTTTATTCGATATTGGGCGTGGTTGTAAGTTTTAATTAATAGTTAACTGGCAAAAGCAAGTTAAAGTAATAACAACCAACTGATTCTGGAATCCTGGGCGTTAAGGGTCATCTTAACGGGTAGACCTTCTCAGTTTGTTGTAAAGGTATAGAGGGAAGGGGAAGGCACTGCTTCTGAGTGCAGACGTTGATCGCCTCGCCGAATGCAAAGCGAGGGCAGGGGTAGCCAATACAGAGCAAATAATCATCTCTTAGGCGGAACTTGCTGCTCGCTTAAGATACAAACTACGTTCGAATTATATAAACATGTGAACTGACTGTGTATACCATTTTAATTTGATTTTTGGCTTGTATAAAATATGATATTGTTGTTTTTATTCACCTCCCAAAAAAAACTACGACCTAAAAACATCAGCTTTTACATATCTTTCAAGGATTTATAATACATTCTAATGTGTTGACAAAACACGTTCCTGTTTCCATTAAACATCGGTCATCTTTCTGAGAATTGCCGCATTAGCGTGGAATATAAGGCTGCCAGCGGCATATACATAAAACTGAAAAATCTGTTAAGTATTTCGATTTGGTTCGTCTTACTGAGGTGGAGAACTGCGAAACCTTTTGCTGCAAAAAAGATGTTCGCGACAAACTTTCGACTTTTTATATTAAGAAAGAATCTTTACAGCAAAAACAACAACACTCAAACAAATGTCTTTGTAACAAATGGCATGTATATCCTATTTCAATAAATGATGTAATGAATGGAAGATGTGCATCTTGTTTATAGTATTATTTGCGCCATTTTCTAATTTAATCAAAGAAGGATGACAAGTCTTCGAAGTTCTTATTTGAACTTTGTATCTTTTGGTAACATGGGTGGTACTCTTGCACGTTCGTGTGAAATAGAATATATTCAGGGATTTTTGACAATTACACGTAAGTGGTGTAATTATGTAACATTTCAATAATGCAAATGTAGTCCTACAATGAAATTTTGGCGATAGTTACTTTCTTTTTTTAATACTTCATACTTAGCTTGTATTGCTGCAACCACATTCTTAGGTGGTCTTTTACACACACAAAAAAATAATGAAGTGAACCTCTGGGTTCCTTTGGCATGTTGTTCGTGGAGCAGGACAAGCTTCTCATTACGCTTTTGGCTGCCAAACAGGGCACAACTTTCCCACAAAAGAAGCTCAACACACATCTTTCCAAAATGGGCAATTACCGGCCCATAAGTCACTACTGTTTTGCAAAAATTTAAAAAAATTAAACCAGCATATGAAAAACAATTAATATAATTCCCAAGCATCAATTCAGTTTCAATGCTAAACACTCAACTGCTCACCAAATGCTCAGAATAAACAGAACATATTCACTCTGCATTTCATAAAAAGCAACACACAATATCTTCATTTCTGGACATCACTCAAGCATTTTTCTGAATCTGGCCCCGGCTAATCTATAAACTAATAAAACTAGGAACCCCAACGTTCATTATTTACATCATCAAACGTTTTCTCACAGAGCGTACATTCTCAGTAATAGTTAACATACCACTCCACCCCACACATTATCAAAGCAAGGGTCCACCATCATTAATCACTTCTAATAAATCTTAACTTACAGCCCTATCGCCCACGATACTCACTAATTAACTTGCAAAACTCAAATAGATATTAAAATTAAACAGCAAGATGTAAATTATTCTAACTCCAGCCACTAATCAACAAACACAAATCCAGCCATAGACAATCTCTATGCCTTCTGAAGGACGGCAGGGAAATATTTAACGATATGATTTATTTTAACATGAATTTGGAAGAGTACAATCTTGAAATGACTAAGCATTTTCGCTGTTTAGTTCAATTTGGATCCACTTAACCCCTACCGGTTTATTTGAAAAACGAAGGCAATTAAATTTTTTTCCCCACAACGAAAGGGCGAAACTCATTTAAATGGGAAATTTCAAATTTTAGATGAAGTAAATAACTTTTTAAACAAATTTAAAACAGGAACCAGTTAACCATCTCCCTTCATCAGCACGAGGCGGCGCCATATGTTAAACATTGGAAAATTAATCAAAAAGATTAAAAGGCAAAAGGGGTAAAGAATAAATGAATTCAGTATAATAATTGAAAAAGAAAAATTGGGGATGTCCGAAAGCGTCGTCTGAGAAAAAAAACCCGGGCCCAATGCCGACACGCCCTTCCACATGCCGATAACGCCTTCCCTTTTTGAGAGAACACTTTGGGAAAAGGTCAAATCAAATTTTATTCAAATATTGTCGGTTTTGGGCATATTTACATGCTTTTTGGGATATTAAAAATGAATTTCCCAATTATTTATTTCCCACCCAGGGCCCTAAATATTTATCATGAATATACCAATATTGAATGAAATTTAAAATACCAGTCCACTTTTAGTTTTAGACTATAGAAGGATTAAAAGAAATTTAAACCTAATTTTGGCAACTATGGAGAGTTTCGTATTTTGTTTTTTTTGGGTTTTTACACACCTTAACATTGCAGGCTTATATGCACGTAAACACAGTATAACAGCATTAATATGCGTATGTTTATTTATTCATTAAATTTAACTTGTTTTTCATTTTCCCCTTCGGGATTGCCCGGGCGTGTCGCCCCAAAAATTTCCCGCTTTTTAACTTGGGTGGCCGCCCCTGAAGAAATACGAGTAAGACACCCGGGGGGAAAAATTTTTTGCCCCCGTTACGATTTCAGACATTTTGTTTATTTAAAAACAGTTGACTACGCACAGAACAAGAGAAAACCAATTTTGGTGAACCCAAGGGAAAACCCTAAATTTTATTACAACAACCCCGTAGTATCATTAAGGTGAATTTCGATTTTATTTTTCTGTTAAGATTGGGTTTTAAAGTTTAAAAAAAACCAACGAAAAGGCTGTAATTAAATTAATTTATTTAATGTCCGTAAATATTTATTTTGTTAAAAATAATGTTTTTTGGAAAAAACAGTTTGGGGCAACCACGCATACCGTGCAAGGTAAAGAATAATTGTGTTAATACGCGCTTATAATTTTCAATAGCACCGAAACCCAACAGGAAAATGCAAGGGAGCACTAGTGAGGGGGGCCCTGTCGAGTTTTAATTTTTCCTTTTCGTATTTTGACATTTATTCCAAATTTCACAGTTTTTTAACTTTTAAGAGCTTTCAAATTTGGAATCAAAACAAATAAGATTTGAGAGAATGTGGTAACAGTTATAATAAAAGATTAATATATATATATATATATATATATATATATATATATATATATATATATATATAAACACACACACACACACACATAGGTGATAATGTTCCTGCTAAATTTTCGAAAATTTTTGGAGGTAGAAAAAAATAGAGATTTAAAAAAATCATAAAGTTTCAAAAAATTTGGGCTGGAGATTATTATTTTTTTCTTTTTAATATTTTCTGTCGGGCACCATAAACCCAGAGTTAGAAGAAAAAAAGCAACAATTTTGCCCGCATAAAATTTAATTGAAAAAATATTTGTTAACTAGTGAAGTTTAAATGTGTCAATTAAAGAATTGAAAAAAAAACTTTAAAAATTTTCGTTACATCTAGTTGGGGATTTAAAGTAGTTCACCCTCAAACATTAAGCAATACAACAATTACAGTAGTAATCCCATTGAGCCCATTTTTTTTAAGAGTTCAAGGTGAGAGTGCAAAACAAAAGAAGTTTTCTCCCCTTCGAGTTCATTTATCCGTCGAAGCAAAAAAAACATCCAAACAAGCCGACCCCCTTGCAGAAAGTCGTTTAAAATATAAAGTGACTATAGCAAAAAAAATTTTTTTCAGACAAAAAAAATGGGGGTAAGGGAAAATTTTGTTTTCCCTTTTCAAAATCTTTCGTCTTAGGTTTTTTAAAAAGTTTTTCCCGAATGATTATGTTTCGTTTTAGTTTTAAAGGACACATATTATCCCTCAAGAGCGAATTTTAAAGACGTTAACGACAATATGCAATGAAAATTTTTACCTTAAAATTTTTTCCCTTAAAAACCACTGAAATTCTTCCTCAGAACCACATGAGCAATTGAAAAAATTTTTGAAAATGATATCATTTTGAAAATGAATGGAAGAGCTGACTATTTAATCACTTAGTTAAAAAAACAATAACGATGAAAACGTCAAAAAGTTTTACATCGATTGCAACTATAAGGTAAGAAATCAAAATTTAAATTTTTAAATAAATATTCGAAAAAAATATATTATATAACTCCCGAGAAAATATTATTTTAAAATCAATAAAAAAATCTGAAACGTGAAAAAAAAATTACGGGGAGGAATGAAAACTGAGCCTTTTTTGTTTTTGGGCAGAAAGTTTGAACAGCAAAGGGACAGTTTTCCCCTTTAAAAAAAGATTTATTATTCAAAGGCAAAGAAGTATGCAATTTTATTCTGCTAATACATAAATTCAAAGTAGAACGACGGTTGTTGCACTGACATTGAATATTTAGTGATTTGCTCCTTCTTACTTTTTCCAAATTATAGATTCACCAATCATGTCACGCTCTTTTTTAAAGCGCAATGTGTAGGTTTAGTTATTTCAACCGGTAGAGCTACCCTCATAAAAAATGTTTGAAAACAGAAAACGGGCAAAAAAAAAATGATTTTTGGGCTGCTTTGCGTTAAAAGTTGTTTGGACGTTTGACCATCTTTCGTGGTTTCCTTGGGGCCCCAGGGCGGGCAGGATTGACCAGCCCGAGCAAGACCCAAAGATGGGAAGTCGGAAACACCCTTCGATGCGCACTCGGACAGCCAAAATCATTAAAAGATTCCGGCCGGGGAAGCCTCGACTTCACGGAAATTAATTGTAGCAATTAGCCCCTTTTCCAGCATAATCACAAAGCGTAAAATGATTTTGGGAACCAGGAAAAAAAACGGGTTTTTTGTGCCCATCTGCTGCAATCAGGGGGAAAACATTTAAAAGGGGAAAAGGTTATTTGAACAGCCATTCCCCCAATAAAATCCAAATTTTTCCGCAGTTCCATTATGTCAAAAGAATTTTTTTATAGAATTTAGTCAGTTATTTTTGAAACATAATTCAACTAAATGGAAAGAGATCTAGAAGTTTCAATCAAAAAAACTTAAGTTTGCCTTGGGTTCTATTGCACGAGAGGAATTTTTGTTATAGAATTTTAATAAAACCCTAGTTGCTCTATCGAAAATAAAATTTTAAAAATTTACATGTTAAAAGGAAGATCTATGATTTGATCTCAAGAAAAAGAGGGTAAACATTAAACACCATAAATTTCTGCTGGTCATTAAACTCACCCCAGTTTGTGTCTAGGTTAAAAAAGCTCCCCCGCCGTGTCCAAGTGGCATCATGGTCCCGCCGCAACAAGACGATGCAATTCCATTTTTCGATAGTCCGATCCGAAACTCGGGGAAAAGCGAGGAACGCGCGAACAATTCAAATTTTTCTTTTAAGCAGGATGGAATAATTGAATTCGTTGCCTATTTAGATTTATTGTAAGGGGTTTCCAGGGGTTCCTCTTCATCATTACCATAAAAACAAAAAATAAATGCAACCTTTAAAAAGAATAAATAAAAAATTAATACAAATGTAGGGCATTTTTTTTACCGTCGGGTTTTAAATTCCCCCACAGTTTCTAAGTCCTCTTTCTGGTCCTAATTAAATTCCCATGATTGGGCATAAGAGCAAGTGAGGCCGATACGATTTTTTCACCGTAAATAACCCATTTGCCGTTTGAGATTTTTTCCCTTTCAAGGGACAGAAACTGGGGATTTTTCAGGAAAGCTACAACTAAATTTTTCCTCGACCGGGAATCAAACCGAGACAGACAAACAGTTCTACCCATGAGCCATCCCAGAGGCTTAATACAAATAATAGAATTAATACAACTAATGAAAAACATTGATTTATAAATGGTTTTCCCCAAAAACAAAGGGTTAAAAATTTTTTTAAACAAAAATAAATTAAAATTAATACGTAATGGAACGTCTTTCCTATTATCCCAAAAATTGATGTAAAAGCACCAGTTGCGGCGACAATACGTAATAAAAAGACTATACCTTGAATCTCTACTTATATAAAATCTATAAAATTTATGCCCTGCTAACTTTTGCCCCCTTTATCTAAAAATGTGCCCATTAGCTACTCCTTCAAGTTATAAAACTATTGAGCGTGAGGCTGTGGTTGGCCTGTACAGAGCCTAACGAGATACTTGGACACTTGGGGGAGGTCTTTAATACAAAATC
Organism: Teleogryllus oceanicus; assembly: GCA_964035755.1. Taxonomy (NCBI): domain Eukaryota; kingdom Metazoa; phylum Arthropoda; class Insecta; order Orthoptera; family Gryllidae; genus Teleogryllus; species Teleogryllus oceanicus. The sequence goes on from CAXIVR010000010.1 coordinate 88,105,437, forward strand.
ACGAAATATATCATATGGCTTACTGTCGAACCCAAATACGTCCGGCATTATTTATTCTTTCTGGTTTTTACTTTTCCCCACCCCTGGGGACATAAAACAAAAAAATACACAAATGCAATACAATAAACAAAAAAAAATACCTGAAATACATAAAAACACATTCACACTTACATTTAAAATCGACAAAAACAAACAAATATTCACACTTAATGCGCATCCCCTATTCTGTCTGAATATAGCCTATTATTATTTCCGCAAAACTTGGTCTTGTACATTAAAATCATCTGTTTTTTTTCTTCCCATTTATCTGAACTATTAAATTTCGAAAATTATTGCACTTTCCTTTCGTAGAAAGGGCCCTCCGGAACGCCATTGTTCCATGTCACCCCCGTAGTATACACGGATCCATTAATTCATCTCCCCACAGTATCCATTCACACACGTTTGTTAACGACAAATTTATTTTTTAAAGAAGAATATCCCCGATTAAAACTACCACCAATTACTATACTAGTTTCCTTTTAAATGGACTGACAATTTTGGCGACAGTGTTCCATGAAACCGTTTTTTTGAAATATATAAAATTCTTCCACGTTTTATCTTTCCATTTAAATCGACAGTTACTAAACACGATATATTTCCTTATTTTTTACAAACTGAACGCAATTTTCTATTAAAAAAAAAATTTTTTTCGGAGCGTTTTAAAATGACCGTATTCGTTTTTTGACCGCGCCCTCCACGTCATTGTTGTTCCGGGTGCCTTTTTTTCTTTTAACATCACACGATCCGTTTTTCTCCTACAAAATATTCATCATTTAATTTAATTAATTTTCTGTTCCTAGCCCCTAGTTTCCAACGTTGCGACTGTTACCATAATTTTTTAAAAAGATTTATTCCGTTGGTTCTTTAAAATTTTGTTTGTATTGTTTGCTTCTCTTAATTTTGCCCAAAACCTTTTTTATTTACTGAACCTTAAAACACAACAATGGCTACTTTGTTAAAATGGGAAATTTTATATACAAAAATGTTTAAACTTTTGAACCCTGATGGGTTTTCCCTTTAAATAATTGAAACGATTCCTACATGAACCTACGCCCTATCTTGTCCCAAGGGAAATTTTTCGCGCCGTTTCTAAAACATTGCAGGGCATCGCCCTTTATCTGTTTTTACAGTTCATGTTTTAAAGTTATGCATTTTTTATTTATTCTTTGACTTGTGCCTATTCTTGGGGGAAAATGGAATATTAAATACATGTTTTAAAATCAATTTTAAAAAGAAATTTGAAACCCAAAAGAGAATGTTGAAAAGCTCAATAAATATAAGATAGCAAGATGGTTTAAAAATTTTTTTTATCATCTATTTAATTTGATTTTGTTCTTCCGAAATACGGTTATAATTTTAATATTTTTCTGACCCAAAGAAATCTTCCATTAATGATTTTGTTTAATCAATATTATTAAATAGTTACCCAAAAAGAACATACGTTTGTTTAATTTAATGTCGAACAATGATTTGCCGTTATTTTTTTTTAAATTCCCGTGTATTTCTTTTTTCAGTTGGGAAAAATATACCAACTGGGGGCGTTGGTCCCCAGACCACATAAAAAACTTAATGACAAACAAAATCAAAAACAAAACACATCAACGAAAAATAATTTAAAATTAAGACAAATCCAAAATATTTCCATTCATACTGACAATTATAAATAAACCCATTCACACCTGTGTGTTATAAATAAAAAGATTCTGTATATATCTATTGAATATTTTTTTTAAGAGGGGAATTTATTTTTTCAGAAGCCAACTTTAAAATTTTTCTTTCCCTTCAAATGTGAATTTATAACAAAAAAACAACAAAGTTTCATGAACTTCCTTTTCCGAAAACCTGTAATCGCAGCAACCATTGTTGCGCGCCGTCCTCTTTTAAATTTCGCAGCATTCTCCAAATCCATCGTCCCGCAGCATTTTTCCCTCACCCCACACATTAAAAAAATTTCTTGAACCCCAAACCCCCTTTTGAGTCCTTTCATTCCCTATCATCCTATTTTCATTACGAACTAGTAACGCGATTATCTGTCTATCGCGGGTATATTTCCTCCAAATGTCCATTATTAAAATATGCGGCACAAAAACTTTTTCCCCGGTTACGCATTTTACTCGAACATCGCCTAAATTTACTATATCCATTCATGTTCACCGTTTTCGCACAATTGCATATTTAAAATTTTATTTTTTTTCGAGCGTGGTTCCCCACGTCTGACTTCGAGCCCCACACATCATCCTCCCGGTCATTGTTGCGTTGTGTCTTGAATTTTTTTTTTCCGGGAACCCTTTCCCGATCGCTTCTTTCCTAAAAAAATTAAAACCTTTTTCATAATTCTGACCTTTCCAGGCTTTTTCCCCTTTTTCACTTTTAATTATCAATTTACATTTTATTACTATTTCTTTAAATTTCCCTAATGTTTTTTAAACGCCAAAATTGCTTAATTTTCCCGTCGTGGCGTCTTGACGTAGTTGTGACGTCAGCGCGACGCATCATTGTTCTCTCGTAAAACCCCAAATATACAATTTCATTTTATATCTCCCGCAGCCCTCCATATTTTTAGAGGGAGTAATGTCAAATTTTCCTGTTTTCCCCTTTGTTAACCCCGAAAGTTTCATTTAAACGTTTAGGGTTCTTTTAAATTTTTTTTAAAAAAACCGCCCCTTTTTAATTCCCTTTTCTTCTGTTTAAAATTTTAAATTCTAGTTATATCGTAAAAAGAGTTTTAAAATCACTCGTATCTTTTAAAACCCCCTGATGCGATTTTTTTGGATAATTTTGAAATGTTCTTCTAAATGAATGCTATTGATTCGTACAGTCCAAATCGGAATTTTCTCGTGTCTTCTTTAATTTATAAAAAAATATTAGTGCGCGCCACCGCTTTCTTCCGTTTCTCCATCTCATTACTCATGCCATTCCTTTTTATGTTTGTTCTTTGCATCTAAATTGTTGGTGGGGATATAAGATTGTTACACTCGTCGCCTCGCAACAAAAATTTCTGCATTGGAGAAGAGCCACTGTGACATTACCAACATTCAACTCATTGAATACAAGGTCATCACTAGGGGTGGATTTACAATGAAATAATTTTTTTTCGTTTCACTTTAAAACAATTCCGTTTATTGTAGAAATTAATTTTATGCCATGAAAAAAGGATTTGACCCATTTCAGGACTTGTTTGCCTAATTTCGGCTAATAAGTCGTTTTTTTAACCTTTTCCGTCATTTTTAGTGCATTATTGTATTTTTTAATTTTTATCATTTTAGTTGTAATTGCTTCCCAAAAAAATTTTTCGAGATGCAAAAAATGGTCACAAAAAAACCTTCAGTACATACCTGGAACACTGTTCGAGGTCTTGCCAAGTTGTGGGGAGCCTTTTTGTATACGTAAACTACGGGTTCTGACGCCCGTCATTCATTGGGTTCAGCCGATTTCGACAACCGGGGAAAACCTTTTTTGAAAAGAAAGTCCAAACCGAAACTTTGGGCAGACTTATTGAACAATTAGAAGTAGCCGATTACATCAGTAAAATCCAAAGCGCAAGTTTTTAGTTGAACGGGTTTTTGATATTTTCTCCGTCATTTTTTTTTTGTTTTATGGCATTTTAAAAATTTTCGATCATTTCATTGATAAATTTGGCGATATTTTGGGTCATTAAAATCGGTCACCTAGCAGTCAAATGGTAAAATGCCCCCGAGTCGGAATGCAAATCCGCAGTTCCCCCCATTGAACGCAGCCTAAAATATCGAAATTTTCAAAAATTTCCCTTCGGAATGTTTTTGGAGACTGGGCAGCCGATTTTTAAATACCAACCCGCAACCTGAAAATTAGAGATAGTTTTGACGTTTTTTGTTAGCATTTGCTGCCTGAAGATCAAAATTAACAATTTTAAATTCTCAATTTAATTTCCTTTTTAAATCAACATTTTCAATTTTATCGAGCCGCAGTAAAAACCCCTGATTCTGGAAAGCTTTTAAATTAAAAAAAGGCAAAAAGTTTGAAAGATATTTAAACTCCCTTAAAAATAAATTGAAAGATATTATATTTTTATACAAAATTTAATGGCCTGCTCAGCAGCAATATTAAAAATGAATAATATAAGGGGAATTAAACGTGTTAATTTGAAACAAGGGATAGAAATCTTGACCCAACTTATACTTTCAAATGAAACTTACTCAAAGGGAAAGTTTTGATAAAAAAAACAGTTTTGTACGAGGGAAGACATAGAGATAAAAGATTTTTAATATTCCTAATGTTTCTACCACAAAAGTTAAGAGAAGCTAACAGAAACTTGGCTGGGGGTTTTTAGAGACCTTTTGTGTCGGGCAAAAAAAAAAGGGGAATGTGGGAAAAGAAACAATTATTTAGATAAATCTGGGAGGGCTTTGGGCGATTAGGACATTGGGCAAAGGGTGGGGATTTTTCTCCCCACAAATATCCCGTGGTTGTTTTGAAACTAAATTCATGAGATCACTCAGGGGGAATTAATCAAATGTTAAAAATTTTAAATGTTCCCAAGTTTTTTGAACATTTTTCTTGATATTCTAAATATTCTCTTTTTCCTACAGTTTATATTGCAATGAATGAATTTCATATGTTGCAAGAATGTTTTCAAATTTGTTGGTTGTGTTTTATCAAAAAAGACGAGTTATTAATAAAACAATTGCAGTATCAAAAAAAATGGCATTAAAATTTTGAACAATGTAGAATCTAATTTCATTCTATATTTTTTGATTAGGAATTATTACAAATGATCACTTTCTAATTATTTTGGGCAAGGGCCCTAATTGTTACAATACCAACATCCTAACGCGTCCTATTTTTGATTCTGATTTTTACCAAAATTTTTTTTAAACCAAACTTTTATTTAATTGTAAACTGTAAAATTTTTACACGATTAACGGGGGGCCCTTGGAAATGAAAAAGCCCCCGGCCCTGGGGTTGTAAAATAGAGGGTTTCCCCTTTTAAAAAGATGGCTCAAATCCGGCTTGCCTTAGGGGAGAGGGGGGTTGGGAACCCCTTCCGGCAAATGTTTTCCACCTATATTTGGATTTTCTTAAGTGGGTCTAAAGGTCCCCCCGGACGGAGGGTAAGGAGGGGGAAGGGGTTCCAATGGGGAGCCGAAAAAATCAGGGCTGTGGGACGTTGCAGCCCCCAACTTCCCTTTCCCCCCTCCCCCCTCCGGCCTGACCTAGGGGAAAAACCCAATGTAGGGTCCTTCCAAAATTTTTTGGTTTGAGTTCAGCTAGATAGGTAGCGGGCAAATTCTGACGACAAGTTTAGGTTCATTTGGGGAAAAATTGAAAACGTAGTTTTAAATTTTTTTCAATTTGCAATTACAGGGGCCATTTTTAAAAGCCGTTATGAATCACAGATACAGGTGTTGTTGAGCATCAAAAGGCGCCCCCCCAAACTATTTTTCACGTTTTTGGAGAATAAAAAAATTATTTGGTAGAGTTTTTAAAAAGTTAAAAAAACGCAAGAAAGACATAAATTATATCTAAAAATTTCGTAGAAAACAAATTTAAACCCATATCAGATATTACGTAAATTTTCCCGGGGGGAATAGTCCATTTGGGGGTTAACAGGAGGGGGGAGGCCCAAAATTTAAATTATCGATATGAAATTTTATGAACCCCAAAAATGTAAACCTTAAAATTTATTAATATTTCCATTAAGAACCTGTTTTTTTTTTCCAAAAAAAGTGTAAGAAAATCTAATAAATAAATTCTTAATTTGGGAGTTTAAGCAAAGAAATATTTTCAGAGTTATCTAAAGAAAAAAATTTTGGCAAAAAACTTTTTCCCAAACAAATTTTTTTGAATTTTTTGGGCAGTCATTTTGTAAAAACTATTCTAGATATTTCCCGTTTAAAAATAAGATATTGAGAAATCAAAAAATATTTTGTGCATTAAAACATTGGCACCCCCAAAACCAGATTTGCTGAATTCTGGTCAGCATTTAGTAAATACTAGATATTCCGGGTTTATATAGTTTTTTTTATAATAAATAAAAAAACAAACTTGTTTTCCATTTTTTTAAAAAATAAACATTAAACTGTAAAATTTTCTGTTATTGTTTATTCCTCAGCAAATTAAACCAAACATGACAGGCACTGTCCTTCAGCAGTGGATGGTTTTTTAGTTTAAAATTGACAAATCTCAAAATTTTCGATTCATTCTCTGTAAAAAATAAACCCTTCCGTGACAAAACCTTTTTAAAACATCTTAACAAAAATCGGATTAAAGTGATTGTTGGGAGTCATTTAAATACAAAAAAATAAAATACACAATTTTTTCACTAAGAAAAGTAACTTCCAAAAGAAAACAAAAAAAGTTTAACCCCACGAAGCTCATACAGCCAAAACCCTGGACTTAGACAGACGTCTTATTTTGAAACCACATAAAACTAAGAGAAAGAAAGAAAGTTAAAGTTCAAAAACAATAAAAGGGTTTCCAGCATAACGACGTTCAAAATTACAAAGAACATGGACCTTTTATTGAATTGTTGGTCTTTTCCAGTAAACGAGTCGATGATAAAACATTAAGAAAACAGAAAACGCACCGAACCTTTACATGACAACACGTTATACAGAGACCTACATCATCCCAAGGGAAGAAATAATCCCCAGAAGAGCCAATTTTCACCAGAAGAGATTGAAGATCCAAATTATCTTTCAAAAAACCGTTGAACACGTTTCTAAGAATAACAAACGTTATCAGATTCCCAAAACTTTTGGGAAAACCCCAAAATTTTGGAAACTGCCAATTTTTTTTGATTAAATATGTTTTTTCACAAAAACCAAAAAGAAAACCATTGGGGTATTTTTAGATCTTTCGAAAGCTTTTGAGTTATTAACCAAACATTTGCCCTCAAAATTACCTTCATGGAATTGGATTTCCCAAATTGATAACCCCGTAACTTAAAAATCCATCCAAATAGAAAAAGTTTTGGGAAGAAAGAACATTATTTACTTATCTTTTGAATTTTTGCTAATTAAACATGGGGTCCAGAGATTGATCTTAGGTCCATCCTCATTCTGTTGTACGTAAACGATATGCTCTCATTTTTTAAAAAATGGAAGAACAGTTCTTTTGCGGGGACACAATGTTTTGCAAACAAGGATCAATAAATAAATAGTAAAACAGGAGTAAATTTTTTTAATAAATTAATATTAAGAAAAAAACTGTCAATGCAATTTTGTTTTTTTAGAAATGTAATCCCCGCCGATATGGCATAATATTGGGGAAGCTATCTTTAGTGCCCAGACATTTAGATTGAAAAGGAAAATTTAAAACGAATAATGAAAATGAATCCAGGGCCCCTTTTGCAAGTCTCTTTCATTGAGCTTGAATCCCATTGCCCCTATTTTTTTACGAATCTGTATTTTGTCAAAGCTGACTTAACGGTAGGAACTTTTTTTTCGTCATATTGATGATGTTACAAACACGACGTAAAAACGGGTTCGGGGATCAGATCAAAACCATCAGAAACCCCAACAAGGGGTAGATTTTTTAGAACGCACTGAGATAAAATTAAACAAAAAATTGGGTATACAAATTTAAGTTAAAAGTAAAATATTACTTTATAACGTTTTTTACAATTAGAGACAAAACTTATTGTCTAAATGAAAATAATATTTACCAAAAAACAAAGATATAAATAATTAATTAGTTTATATTTGTATTGTATAATTTAAAAGATTAATACGCCTGAAAAGTAATGTACTTCAGCTTCCGGGTCAATGACCCCATCTCGAAGGGGTTTTGTCCTGTTTTCATCCATTGGGAAAATGAATCCCCTTTTATTTGCATCAGGGCGGAATGTAGCTTCATTATACGATTTTTTTTGCTTTCTTTTTTCTTGTAATGGGGAAAATCTTGGTGAGTTTCATTTTCTTGTTTAAGAAAATCAAACCCAGTTTATTTACTTTTCAAATAAATTTCATAACTTGAAAAAAAAATATCTGGTTTTGAAATGTTAATATTTCATTTTTAAAATTTATTATTATTATTATTATTATTATTATTATTATATTTTGCTATTATTATTATAATTTTTACATGATTATTATTATTATTATTAAGATTTTTTTTAAAAATGTTTTAATATGATGATTTTTTTTTAATATTATTAATATTTTTTAATATTATTATAATTTTTATTTTTTAATTATTAATAGTTAAATTGTTAAGGATTTAAAACTCAAGAGAGCGTTCGCAGATGATTTTCACCCCATACGCCCAATATTTTCAGCTTTTTCTTTTTAAAAAAGTAAAAAACAGGAAAAGTATATAGGCCCAAAGAAAGGAAATTTTAGATTTGTTAACGAATTTTAAAATAAAATTTTAATATCACTATAATCGTCTTTAAAGATTTATTAAAAACCCATTTTTTTATTTTTCCCAAAAAAAGAATAGATTGTATTTTTAAGGAAATTAAAAATTGGGGGGTGGGGAATCTTTGAAGAATGTTTGCCAAAACAAAAGCCTGAGACTTTTCGCAAGAAATTACCCCTGGCCCGCGCCTTTCTTTTTCAATTACAGAGAAGGCAATACACGGGTTAAAAATTTTGGCCCAGAGCGTACGACAAAGACTGTTGGCTTATAAAATATATTTGCTTGGTTTTCTATCAGAAACCAAGATTTAAATTTTGTTGATAGATATTCATTATACTTTATTTTAAATATTTTTTTTTAAATTTTTTGATCTGGGCCCCTTTTGTTTATCGTTAATTTCAAAAGTTTGTTATTTTTGTAGTAACAAATGCCTTTGGGGAGGGCAGATCTGAATACAAGAATGGGTCTGTTAAACCACCTAACCTGAATGGAAGGTAATTCAGTACCTGTACCTGTGAACAACCTATTATTGTAGTGTTGAATAAATGTTTTTAAGAAATAATTGTTTTATTAGGGAAATTGAATTTATTTCACAAAATTTCAAATATAAAAAAATTTTTTCAATTAAATTTATAATTTTTTCTGAGTACAGGGAAATTTTAATTTTGTCGTTGAAAGACCTTTTAAGACTAAGATAATTAAAAGGTCTGGGGGAGTTTTCTTCAACCCAGCACCAAATTTTCTGTATAGGTACAACCCAAAAAAAATATAAAAAGTTTTCTTTTAGAGGAACAAGTATTTTGAGTTTTTTTAAAATCATATTACCTGTTCAAAAAAATAATTTTATTGAGTTTAAGACTTTCATTGAACATTGTGGTAAGATGCGAGCTTTAAAGGTATATCATATTTTAAAGTTATGAAAAAAAGTAAAATAAACAAATTAATAATTTTTTAAAAAAAAGTTCTTGAAATGTGTGATGGGTTAAAAGTAAGAAAAATATTTAAAGTTGTTTATAAAATTAATGAAACAAAACAAAAATTTATATTTAGAGAGGGGAAAATGTCTTTTCAAGAGTTTCTAAGTTCAGATATGAACACAGATGGTGATAAGAAATATAGGATAATATTACCACAATCTTCGAAGTGTTTGATACGATTGAAAACCGACTTTTCCCTCCTCTGTCCAAAGCCCTCCCCGCCTTAGTATATCGTATGGTGCTCTAGAGCTATGTGTAATTTTGAAACTATTGTATATATAAGGAAAACAACAATAAATTCATAAATATTTCAAAAGTTTTAGGCTAAAAAGAAGAGCACTACTATAAGAAATGACAATAAAGGAATCACATGTTGCCTGTGATTTTTAACTTCACTGAACTGTCATCCATTTATGACGTTCCTAGCACAGAACAGTTAGAATGTGGAGGAGGAGGATTCGCCAGTAGTTATAATTTTCTCGGCATTTACTGTGAATATTTACTTGCCAGTAAGTACAACATGGAGCAGGGATGATTATCCGCGGTTCTGAAAAACTAAAGCACCTTCAGCTAAAGGCTGAACATGCCTGGAGTTGGCGCGCCAGCAACTAATCAGCCCTCATTTTGATAGCAATGGAACATTGCGCCACAATTCATAATTATCACTGCATAATTTCTGAAATTAATAAATTATTTTCATCGCAAGATATTTTCCATCGACACAACTCATACATAGAAGCATTAGGTAATTTTCGAGCGCAGAATTAACTTACATCTCAACTAATCGTAAGAGGTAATATTTTTTCATGAAACACCAGCACTCGCACGGTGTATATGGATACTGGATTGATTGATTGATTGATGAGTGATAATTCAGGGAACGTCAACTCCTAAGGTCATTAGTCTCGGAAGTGTCTAGCATTTTTTTATCGCCGGCGCTGATCTTTCTCCGCAATGATGAGATCCGGCGCCGACCTACCCGTCGGGCTGACGGGGTTTCCAACCAGGACTTCCCATCAGCGGCACCGCCCAACTGACAAGCTCTAAGCCCTGACCGGTCTCTCGGAATATGTGTGGTGTAGTGAATGTTAGTGTAAGTGTGTAAGTAAAGGAAGACGACAGGATACGAAGAAGGAGGAAGGAAAGATCGTGCACAGCCTGTGGCCCGTTTGTTAGGTACTGCTCCGGCATTCGCCTGTGTTGATCGGAGAAACCACAGAAAACTACCGATCAGAGCAACCGGCCGCTAGAATTCTCTCTAGACAGCGACTGAATTCGACCTAGCTGACTAGCTAGTGTCGAAAATCGCCATCGTCGGGACTCGAACCTAGGACCTCCCGTTGAGGGCCTGGAGTGACATCAGTTGATGCCCTTATTAATATAATTATTACTATTAATATAATTATTATTATTAATATAATTATTATAATTTTAATTAATATTATTATTATTATTATTATTATTATTATTATTATTATTATTATTGTAAGAAAGACAACAGATTTGCAGTTAACAAAGTGCGAGTATAAACAATGCATTTTTATAATTCGTGCACATTATTACGCTTGCTGAACGTAATGCAATCATGTCGTTGCCTTGAAGCTTTGTGTTTCTCTGTGCATACAACTGCCGCGAGGGTTAGATTCCGCAGGTGCTGTGAAGGGGGGGTCGCGGGGACAGGGGCCGACTCTGTCACTCTGTGTCGATATTGCAATTATAATAAAAGATCTCGCGACACTTATCCTCACCGACATTCGAGCTACGAACAAAAACCTAGAAAGCAATACTCAGGAATCAAATTCAAACGCCAATGTTCAAAATTAATCCATTCCAAACTCATCCGGTTTTGCAATGTCTAACACGTTTGCGTGGGAGGTAATTTAATTCGATATTGGCTGGTTGTAAGTTTTAATTTACATTTAACTGGCAAAAGCAAGTTAAAAGTAACGACAACCCAACTGATTCTGGAATCCTGGGCGCTGTGGTCATCTTAACGGGTAGACCTTCCTCAGTTCGTCGTAAAAGGTATAGAGGAAGAGAAAGGCCCTGCTTCTTAGTGCAGACGCTGATCGCCTCTCGCCGAATGCAAAGCGAGGGCAGGGGTAGCCAATACAGAGCAAAGAGTCATCTCTTAGGCGGAAACTTGGCTGCTCGCTGGAGCTACAAACGACGTTCGAATTATACAAACATGTGAATGACTGTGTATACCATTTTTATTCGCTTTTTGGCTTGTATAAAATTATGATAATGTTGTTTTTATTCACCTCCCAAAAAACTACGACCTAAAAACATCAGATTTCACTAATCTTTCAAGGATTTATAATCATCCTCATGTTTCTACAAAACACGTTCCCGTTTCTATAAAACATACGTGTTTGAACATACCACCTTTGACATCTTTCTGAAGATTGCCGATTTAGCGTGAAATATAAGGATGCGAGCGGCATATACATAAAACTGAAAATCTGTTAAGAATTCCGATTTGGTTTCTCTGAGGTGGAGAACTGCGAAACCTTTTCTGCTAAAAAAATGTTTGCGACAAAGTTTTAGCTACTTATATTTAGAAAGAAACTTTACGCAAAACCTTTATATAAAAACATTTGAAAATCCGTTTACAAATTGAAATGTAAACCAATTTCTCCAATGTTATTAGTAAGTTGCTTTTTAGACGTACCACGTAATGGCCAAAAATTGAATTAGTGTCGGTAAAGTGTAAGCTTAAGAACTTAGGATTATTGTTGTTTGCGTTTTGTAACAAATGGCATGTATATCCTATTTCAATAAATGATGTGATGAATGGATGGTGTGCTTTTTTTAATAGTATTATGTGCCCATTTTCTAATTTAACAGAGAGGATGATGGTCTTCGACGTTGATATTTGAACTTTCTATCTTTTAGCAACATGGAGGATTCCTTGCACGTTCCGTGTGAAATTGAATATATTCAGGCATTTTTGGCAGTAACACGTAAGTGGTGTAATATACTGTGTGACCACCTAAGATGTTCCCTTTAATTTTCTCCTGAACCGTTGCAGATACTGAGATGCGGTTTTCTCTAAAACTATTTGCAAGGGGCACCTATGGTCATGCATAATATTATTCTATTGCATTTTTATTGCAGAGATATTGACCCAAGTTCGAATGACCCAACTTCGAAATTTTTTGAATGGAACCCTATAGATTTTTTAGCTTATCATAACAAGCGTGAAGGGACGAGTTTATAAATATGCATATCGTCAAAAGTTACATATAAAAATTTTCGAGAAATTCAGTTTTCAGGTTTCTGTTAGCTTCTTTTGAAATATTGGTAGTAAAGTTATGAATATGGAAGGGATAGTTTCATCTCTCAAATGTCTTCCCTCACGGCACAAGACTGCCGTTTGTTTCATCATAACATTCTTTCAGTAAAGTGCAGTCATGTAACTGTTATATAGGAAGACGTTTATGTCAAGATTTCTATACACCTTGTTGTACCAGAATTAACACGTTTAGTTCCCTAATATTAGTTCACTAATCTAATCTTGTCGCGCATCTGCCGTGTGCCATTACGTTATTGTATAATAATATAATTTACTGTTCACTTTACTGTGTAGTAGTGTTTGGATATCTTTTCAAGCACATTTTGATACTTATTTAATTAGCGTTCTACACAATCAGCAGCTGCGTTTTCCTACTGCAGGCTCGTATTTAAAATTAAGAAAATGTTTATTTCAGAGAAATGTATATATTTATCGAGAACTGTCAGCATTGTTAATTGTGATCTTCTGGCAGCAAGAATGCTAAGGAAAACGTGAACAGGGAGTATCTTGAGTTTTCGAGGTTTTGCGGTTTGGTATCAACGTAGGTTGCAATAGGCTGCGCCGGACTCTAAGTAAATTCCGAAGAAATTATTGAGAACTTTGCGATATTTGAGGCTGCGTTCAATGGCGGGGACTGCCTGCGGATTTGCATTGCTCACGATTCAGGGGACATTTTACCATTGTGATTACTAGGTGACCGATTTTGATGACTTAAAATATCGCCAAATTTATCAATGAAATGATCGTAAAATGTTTTTAAAAATGCCATAGAACAAAGAAAAATGACGGAGAAAATGTCAAAACCAGTTCAACTAAAACAACTTACGCTGTTGGATATTTTACTGATGTAATCGAGACTACTTCTATTCGTTCATGTAAGTCTGCTTTCCAAGTTTTGTTTTGGACTGTTCTTTACCAGAAAAGGCCTTCGGTTATCGCGAAATCGGCTGAACCACCAATGAAGCTGACGGGCGCCACATGAACCGTAGATTACGTATACACAAAGGCTGCTTACAACTTTTGAACGAAGACCTCGAACAGTGTTCCAGGTATAGTACTGAAGGATTCTTTGTAGAACATTTGTTGCATCTCGTAAATATTATTTGAAGCAATTACAACTAAAATGATAATAAATTCAAAAAATCAGCAAGTAATGCACTAAAAATGACGGAAAAGGTAAAAAAAGACTTATTAGCCGAAATTAAAAAAAGGCAAAAATCTGAAATGGGTCAAATCCTTTTCTGACATAAAATGAATTTCTACAATAAATGGAATTGTTTTAAAGTGAAACGAAAAATAAAATTAGATTTTATTGAAAATCCGCCCCCTAGTGATTATTATGTTTTCAAAGAGTTGAATGTTGGCAATGTCAGTGGCTCTTCTCCAATGCAGAAATTTACGTGGCGAGGCGACAAGACATCCCTTGCCGAGCGTGCAGTGAGGGCAAATTTTATCAATACAAAGTTAAATAAATATTTAGATATGTCCCCCAAATGCTTTTTGATGCCGATTTATATGTCGACAAATAATCGATGTTTTAAGACTGATAAAACAGCTGGTATTTTCACATTCTGTTTTCATTTCTTCAGTACTTAAATAAAATACTGGGGTATTTTTTTCGGTCCATATAAGTAATGTTATCGAATAAGAAGTAAATAAGAAAATGGACATCCTGTTTTGCTATTCGAATAATTCACTTTCATCCATAAATTGCCTCCTAAAAATCCTCCGAGGCCACGTGTAATATAGCAAACTGATTTGGGAAGCTTAAGTTCCCAAAGGGGCAGTGCTTCGTCTTCCAGCAAAGGGGAAACAAGAGGAAAGTAATTGAGAAGGTGGGTAAAGGGCTAAATCACTTACGTGCTGCCACCCTGTTTGCAGGCCAGGATAATCATACAAAATAAGTAACAAAAATGTCATTTGTATGAGTGTGTGTAAAGGGTTAAACCCTTACGTCTGCCTCCGTGTTCGCAGAAAAGATAATCCTACAGAATACGTAAGAATAATGTAATGTACCTCTCACTATCTCTCTATTATTTATCATTGATTGCCCCACGTTGGGAACCATTATGTAATGTAACACTCTCTACCTACTTCTCCTGCTATCTTCCTATCATTCATTGATTGCCCCCGTTGGGCAGCATATGTAATGAACTCCTTCCTTCTCTGCTATCCTCCCAGTTATTATCCCCTCTCTGCTCTATCTTTGCCCGCGCTTTGAACAACTATATATAATAAATCCCCTTTTTCCTTTTTTTTTTCTTCAACTATCTAATGCTGTGGATAAGCTGGCGGTCCTATACAGGAATCCAAGCGAGATGACTGCATTGTGCGTGCTCGGGTAAATCACGACGAATATCTCAATTGATCAAAACGAACAACATTTTTGGTTCGATCATTTATTCACATTCCTAACCTTCCTCTTTTTTCATTTATACGGCGATAATTCACCGTCTTTCCTTCTACATAATGCCCTATAACATCAACATGCCAAACAAAGAACAAAAATAATACACAACAACAAAAATCACTCATACACACTAACACAAAACAATATGAAAATCCCATTCATACCTCGAATGCGCATTCCCTACTTTTCCTTAACCATTCCTTACTTTATTTCTACTGACAAAACTTGATCTTCAACAATTTTTTTTCAATTATGGAATGCGTTTTCATGCGAAGCATTTGCAAGGAATTCCGGCACACACACACACACACACACACACACACACACACACAGATATACGCGTTTCACTTCTCTGTTTGCAGCTCAGCTCTTGTAATGAAGACGTCCGGTGTCCGCTGTCAGATGCTCCTCGATGTTCGGTCGCCGGCCTCTCTTACTCGCGGTCGCCTTCGAAAACCACTTTTCGTAAACCGCTATTTTTCACCTAAATGTGACCATTCAGCTGCTAGCCCGTCACCGACTAATAAAATTCTATGTATTCGCGGCGTACTGCTCGGCACAATAAGTAACACGAGAAAAGAAACAACTACTTTTCGCGTGTCGTCAAACACGTCACTTTTTGAAAATTCTATTGCTTACGTCCATTTATATTGGAAAATAATCGTCTAATTATACTGATCCGGGTATTGATTCATTTATGTTCCAAAACAAAATGTTTATCCGTCGAATTTTCTCACAAATTAAAATAAAACATATCTAATCATCCTAATCACAGAAGTCCTACTAAAAAACATAAATTCAAATAAATTCAAATTTTGTTCCCTTTCCTAATATTCCAAAATTTCTATAAACATCTCTACTTTACTTCTCTTTAAATTTCTACACTTTCAACAAAATTAACAACACACCAATTTCGCGCACACGAAGCGTTCATCACCGTGTCCACGACACATCTCCTCCCATCGGAATTCTTTCTATCCACCTCTATTGTTACAGAAGACTTTTGTCAAAAAATAATTGCCATTCGCTTGCTTTTCTTTCCTCTGTTGATTCCAGAAGATTTTCTTAGCTTCTTAACATGGCGTCATTTGTTTATCCTATTGATTTCATTACAACTTCCAAATATTTTATTATTACTCCGCTTCCGAAAATGCGACAAAGTTGATACTAATTTTGTCGTCTTCCCGTATTTTAATCTATTATTTCCCAACGTTTCAATCAAATCGGTCGTGCGTTTTGTAATAATTCTTAAAAACCCTGTTTGTAATCTTTATTTTCTAACTCAACAATGGCCATATTCTGTTCATATTATTAAAAATTCCAATTATATTTCAATTTATAACTTCCGAATGCGTTGGCCGAATTTGATGTCGTTTGTTTTATTTCATTCTATAATTTCTGCTCTACCGGATGATTATGTTCAATTTTCCCTAAATCTCACGCGCTACAATTCCTTATTTTAATTTGGACTTGCAAACATGTTTTCTATTGGCACCTTTGCACTCCATATACAAATTTTTTCTTTGCCACTTTTTGGCAACGTTGCAAAAATGTCATTTTTATGAGTGTGTGTATGGGTTAAACCCGTACGTTCTGACTCCATATTCAAAGTAACTAAAAAAAAAATAATTTGTATGGGTGTGAGGGGTAAACCTTACGTGCTGCCCCCTGTTCGCAGGCCAGGATAATCTAAAATAAGTAACAAAAATGTAATTTGTATGAGGTGTGTAAAGGGTTAAACCCTTACGACCTGCCTCCGTGTTCGCAGATCAGGATAATCCTACAGAATAAGTAAGAAAAATAATTTGTATGGGTGTGAGAAAAGGGCTAAATCACTTACGTGCTGCCACCCTGTTTGCAGGCCAGGATAATCATACAAAATAAGTAACAAAAATGTCATTTGTATGAGTGTGTGTAGTGGTTAAACCCTTACGACCTGCCTCCGTGTTCGCAGATCAGGATAATCCTACAGAATAAGTAAGAAAAATAATTTGTATGGGCGTGAGAAAAGGGCTAAATCACTTACGTGCTGCCGCCCTGTTCGCAGGCCAGGATAATCATAAAAAACAAGTAACAAAAATAATTTGTATGAGTGTGAGAAAAGGGCTAAATCACTTACGTGCTGCCACCCTGTTTGCAGGCCAGACTAATCCTTCAGAATCAGGAAGAAAAATTTGTTTTTTATGAGTGTGTGTAAACGGCTAAATTACTCTGTGCTGCCTCCGTGTTCGAAGGCCAGGATAATCTTACAGAATGAGTAACAAAAATGAAATGCGTACGAATGTGTGTAATGGGCTAAACCAATTACGTGCTGTCTCCGTGTTCGCAGACTAGTGTAGTCCTACAAAATTCTAGTCGCCGGTTGCTCTGATCGGTAGTTTTATTTGGTTTCTCTGATCAATATCAGGCGAATGCCGCAGCAGTACCCTACCAAACGGTCACAGACCGCGCGCGATCTTTCCTTCCTCTTATTTGTCCTATGCTCTCCCTTAACACACACACACAATAACACGCACCACAACTATCACAGATTCCGGGAGACCGGTCGGGAGCTTAGAGCTTGTCCATGTTCGCGCGTTGTTATGCTGGTGGGAGAGCCCTGGTTAGGCGGAAACCCCACTAGCCGACGGTAGGTCGCCGCCGGATCTCGCCATCCAGCAGAAGCAGATCACAGCTATCTTTAAAAAACATACACGACAGTAACGGTACTAATTACCAGAGATGTAGACGCGCCCAGAAATACGAAAAAGTCAATCAATCAATCAATTCATCAATCAATCAATCAATCAACAGGTCAGACAACGAAAGTCAGATGTTCAAAACGCCACGACAAAAGGGAAATTCATTTCCAACGGATTCGAAACCTCAGTTCGGTGCGAAATTGTGCGAGATTTAGCAGTGACGTTCGTCCGGGTTAGTCTAGTCGACTTCGAAGTTTTAACAACTGATGCGGAATAGCCTGCACTGCGCAAGGTGTGACGGGTGATTGGTGTTCCTCGTCGGACATTTATATTTGCGTTTCGGAAAAAAACCTCCCCGAAAGTCTCCTGCGCGAAGGTCTCCTGCCCGAAGGTCTCCTGCCCGAAGGTCTCCTGCCCGAAGGTCTCCTGCCCAAAGGTCTCCACCCCGAAGGTCTCCTGCCCGAAGGTCTCCTGCCCGAAGGCCTCCTGCCCGAAGGTCTCCTGCCCGAAGGTCTCCTGCCCGAAGGTCTCCTGCCCGAAGGCCTCCTGCCCGAAGGTCTCCTGCCCGTAGGTCTCCTGCCCGAAGCTCTCCTGCCCGAAGGCCTCCTGCCCGAAGGTCTCCTGCCCGAAGGTTTCCTGCCCGAAGGTCTCCTGCCCGAAGGTCTCCTGCCCGAAAGTCGCCTGCCCGAAGGTCTCCTGCCCGAAGGTCTCCTGCCCGAGGTCTCCTGCCCGAAGGTCTCCTGCCCGAAGCCTTCCCGAAGGTCTCCTGCCCGAACGTCCCCTGCCCGAAGGTCTCCACCCCGAAGGTCTCCTGCCCGAAGGTCTCCTGCCCAGCTCTCCTGCCCGAAGGCCTCCTGCCCGAAGGTCTCCTGCCCGAAGGTCTGCTGCCCGAAGGTCTCTTGCCCGAAGGTCTCCTGCCCGAAAGTCGCCTGCCCGAAGGCCTCCTGCCCGAAGGTCTCCTGCCCGAAGGTCTCGCGCCCGAAGGTCTCGCGCCCGAAGGTCTCCCCCGAAGGTGTCGCGCCCGAAGTTGTCGCGCCCGAAGTGTCGCGCCCGAAGGTGTCGCGCCCGAAGGTCTCGCCCCGAAGGTCTCGCCCCTGAAGTGTCGCGCCCGAAGGTCTCGCGCCCGAAGGTTCGCGCCCGAAGGTCTCGCCCCGAAGGTGTCGCGCCCGAAGGTCTCGCGCCTGAATATTTCGCGCCCGATGGTCTCGCGCCCGAAGGTCTCGCGCCCGAAGGTCTCGCGCCCGAAGGTCTCGCGCCGAAGGTGTCGCGCCTGAAGGTCTCGCGCCGAATGTCTCGCGCCTGAATATTTCGCGCCCGAAGGTCTCGCGCCAGAAGGTCTCGCGCCCGAGGTCTCGCCCCGAAGGTGTCGCCCCGAAGGTTTCGCGCCCGAGGTCTCGCGCCCGAAGGTCTGCGCCCGACGGTCTCGCGCCCGAAGGTCTCGCGCCCGAAGGTGTCGCGCCCGAAGGTCTCGCGCCCGAAGGTCTCGCGCCCGAAGGTCTCGCGCCCGAAGGTGTCGCGCCCGAAGGTCTCGCGCCCGAAGGTCTCGCGCCCGAAGGTTCGCCCGAAGGTCTTGCGCCCGAAGGTGTCGCGCCCGAAGGTCTCGCGCCCGAAGGTCTCGCGTTCGACGGTCTCGCGCCCGAAGATCTCGCGCCCGAAGGTGTCGCGCCCGAAGGTCTCGCGCCCGAAGGTGTCGCGCCCGAAGGTCTCGCGCCCGAAGGTCTCGCGCCTGAATATTTCGCGCCTGAATGTTCGCGCCCGAAGGTCTCGCGCCTGAATATTTCGCGCCTGAATATTTCGCGCTTGAAGGTCTCGCGCCCGAAGGTCTCGCGCCCGAAGGTGTCGCCCCCGAAGGTGTCGCGCCCGACTGGTGGAGTACAGGGCAAGCCCGCGTATCATAGAGCCTTGCTCACCTACACCTAACATGATGGTATCGCCCAGATATCAGGGTCCAGGTGAACGTTACCAACCTCCACCTTGAAACTGAGCATTACCCTCTGGCCGTTGATTGTCTTCCTCGGGTTTGATCTTGCGATTTGAAAGCCAATATTCGCCGCCTTTAGAGTGAGGGTATCAACTTCCCATTGAAACTGTGGACACAACTGCAGGGTGTAAGGGTAGGCGCGCTAGCATGGCGAGATGTGGATTTCCGTCATGCAATATTTGCAATTGAAACTTCGGTTTCTGGAGTCCCAGACGAGAGAATAGACGTGCGCGCGTGAACTAAAGCTCGAGAATTGCCAGTCAAAAGATAGTACATAGATGTGTGTTGGGAGGCGTGTAGGCTGTGGACTGATGGATGGGTATTTTAATTGCCATACCCAAATATTAATCCTATGATAGCTACGAACGGAGGACAAATTAATGCCATACAAAGGAGGTATTGCCATTTACGAAGGAAATAAAAATTGTGAATTAAGCCAGTCAAAAAAACATATAATTTGCTGATTAAATATACAATAAAGTACATTAAATTTGCAAAGATGCAATCATGATTTCTCATGAAATCCTTGGCTGAATCAAATGCCGTGGGCATGTAATGTTAAGGTTATTGAGGTTAACACAAACTGAAGAAATTGATGAGCGCTGAAAGGAAAACGTTTACATACACAGTAAAATCCATGTTGCAATAGCCAGATGTTGATCTTCACGCCTGAGGGCGCATGATGTCATGACTGCGTTGATGAGCAGGCGATAAGGGGTGGGGGCATGATGCAAATCAGGGCACCACGTGGAGTTCTCGTGATTAACACAGATCACATTGTAGTTTACAGGAAACTACGTCGTTGCACTGTCTGTGATAAATATCAAAGTTACAGATGAAATTAGCACAAATTTTGGGACACTGCATAAATGCGTAGATCCCTACGTGTAGTTATAGAGCACGAGCTGATGCATTAAACTTGTAATTAGTACCGTTCATATTGCATCTGAAGAGAAAACACAGCGTTGCACTGATTACGATAAGTACATTAAAGTTACAGATGAAACTAGAACACATTGTGTGGCCTTGCATTAATACGTGGATCCCGCGTATAGTTATGAAACGAGCAAAACGCATGCTGACGCCGTTAGCGCCGAGACACTGCATGCGAGGCCGTGGCTGAACAAATTGACCGTTGAGACGGTTGGGGTGGGGGGGGGGGGTAAGAAAGTTCACCAGCGCACATCGTCTCGGCCAATGACATTCAAGCTTGTTTTTATTGAGTGATTAAGAAACAGGTTTATATTACAATTATAAATTGCAGGTGAATTTAAAGTGTAAAAGTATGATGCAGAGACTGACATCGTGATTAATTTTATAATGTGATTGCAACGAGACGGGGCAGAACAACCGCCAAACATGTCGGTTGCGCGGGGTTGCCGGCTTGTTGTAAGCTGGTCAGCGTCGCGGCGTTGCCTCGGTTTAACAAGCATAAGGGCTAGTAACAGAGCATGCATAATGCACCAAACTCTCTGTTATATTACACAGGATATGTTAGTATTGAATTATAAAGAAAAAAGATGTAGATGTTGGGGTTGCTATTTTGTAGCGCGTTCCAACAAGCCAATATAGTGTGAAATTTCGGTCGATCGACGTTTTCCTCCAACGTGCTGTTTTCGTTCTTTGAAACACGTGGCGGTAAACTGAAATGAACACACTGAGACTGCCACGGCGGCGGTGATATATCGGGCTTTTATACCAAAGTTTGCTGGATTCAACCCGATTGAAAACGTGTTTTTTAGGGCAAGAAAATCAAATTTATGCATTCCTCAGCAGAGGAAGTGAAGCAGTCTGTCCCATGTTGATTTTCTGCATGAGAAAGATCTAGAGCCTAAAAGAAGCCTCTTGAGCTAAATCCGACCCGTCTTTTCCGTCGCCCAACAGAATACCTTCTTTCTCCGCTTGATGGTGAAAGGAGCGTAGCAAAATTTGCGTGGTCAGACGGAAGTGTGGGCCTAATAGCCTGAGTATCACTGTAAAATAAAGTATAAATTGATGGACAGATTGATTGAATCTAAACGACCTCTTCGACGGCATCCAAGAAAATCGGCTGTCGAAAGATGATTTCTTTTCGTTTTACTTTGTCCTTGCCACTGAAATTTCGGCCTAAATCGGTTCGGCTGTGACCGCTGCCGACGAGTTTCCACTGGTTTACATGCGACGTTCAAGGCCCTGAAGGCTAGTGAGGTTGAAATTTAGCGGTCCGTCGCGGTTTAGTCGAAATAGCTTTGGGTGGAGCTTTCTTGACCGAACAGTTTGGGTCGTCACTCATTTGCGGTTATGAAGGTATTTTGCATGCATGTACAGGTTTTTAGCTTTCAATTAGAATGTGTTCGTTTCCTTTCTGGCATTTTTAGTTTTTAAACATGTAGTATAAGATTTTGAAAGTTGGGGTGTTCCATTTGAATAGAATCCGGTAACTGCTTGCGGGCATGAAAGGTACTTTTCTTGCATATACACGTAATTGTCTACAACGTTAATGTATTCGTTGCTTTCTAGCATTCTTTAGTTTTTTATAGTCCATAGTAACTGCGATGGTGGAACTTTGTACAATAGATTCCGGGAATTGATGAACAAAATTGGTACAAAGTCCAATTTTCGTTGAAAATTTGACTGGTGTTTACTTTGTAATGTCCATTACCGTGCATTTACCTTCGAAACAGAAAAATGTTTTCATGTTGTAGGTTGCCATATACTAAGGAACTATGCGATTACAGGCGTCAAAATATTTCACAGGTTTTCGACGGGCATATACAATTCAGAAGGGTTATTCTGCTTACATGGTGTATTTTTGTACGTAATTTCGTATTCTTAAACTTTTTCTTCACAAACTTTTTGCCTCATGCCATTTTTTACGTTCAATGGCTCAAACGTTTTGAACAGATATTTGTAATGTTAGATTGCGCATGTAGTAATTTCTAAATAATTAAAATTTTATTTACCGTTTAAGTTACCTAAAAGTATGTTTATTAAATTACAAGGAGATTGGCATGTAAACATTTGACACGCAATAAATTCTGTGTTGTCGACTCGACTTAAATCTTGTCAGTTTAATTTCATCGGCACGTTCTGCGACATAATTAATTTATTTATTTTATTTTACGTCAAAAAAACAGTTAAAAACTGCGTATGACGTGCTATGGGGAAAAGTGAATTGTGTGCACATTTTCAAAATTCTGTGATCCCTACACTAAGTCATATACTACTTAAATTTTGAATTTTGAAAGGGAGAAAGCAAAACAAAAATTCCCATGTAGTAAAATCTATTTTCAAAAATAAATAAGCAATAAATTTTGAATTTTGAAAATTGAATAATTGAAAAGGAATCTATTGCAGTTATAAAACCTAAATATCTGGAAAGTGCTTTCATATAATGTAAGTATCCCTTAAATTGCTATAATAATAATAATTTATTATATTACAGTATGTTCTGATCATAATTCCCTAATTTCTATTAGCTTTTCTGTTTCGGGCGACTCCAGAAGTGTCCCATATTAATAACCATGATACTCGTTTATGTTATGTTTTCATGTTCACAAGTTTTAAACCCGTTCCAATGTTTACATCGAATAATAATTGCGTGTATTTTTAGTGTAGTTTTAGTTTCAATTTTTTTACTCTTTAATTTTCTGTTCCTACCCCTTGTCTCCAGATTTCTTGACAACGCGACCTAATAATACTTTCCACATACACACTTGGATCTTAACCTTACGGACTTCTTTCTTGGAGCAGGGCGAAAATAAATATAATAAAGTCCTGGTTTGATTTTAGTTTATGAACTGCTGTGTTGCGAAAATAACTCTTATGATTTTGTATTTTAGAATTCCAAGGCTGTCATCTTGTTTGCTGAATTGACGTTGTTGTAAAATTACTCAAAATATGATTCATTTTCAGGATTTCTGGTTGTGTGTTATGTGTGGTAAACGATTATGAAATACAAAACTTATTTTCAAGCTGTGTGCAATTTAGGTTTATATTGTGCGGTGAATTGTTAAGGTGAAACATTACTCAAAAGAAAATTTATTTTCTGAATTTCAGGATTTTGGTTTAAGTGAATTGTGATAGTAAACGGTTTGCTAAATATAATTTATTTTCAGAATTTGTAAGCTGCTTTCTTGTGTAGTAAATTTTGCAGTTAAATTGTTTAATATAACGTTAATTTTTAGGATGAATATGCTGTGAATTCTTGTTTAGTAATTGTGGTAAAAGATTACTCAATGACATTTTATTTTAAAGATTTGGTAAGAAGTGTGGTGTTGATCATCCAGATTCATCAGATAAATCTGGGAAAACTGGCAAAATTATATCGGAGTAAAATAATATTTATTTTTATGATTAATAAGTATCCTGAACTCTTCGATATAATAAAAATATCCAATATAAATCTAATTTGCGGAATATGCACGTTGTTGTATTACGTGGTTTTTAAGATATTAGAAATTACTCAAGCCGACCTGGATGGCCGAGGTGGCTAAGAGCGAGTACCGACTCAGCGCTTCGGTCCGAAGGGTCGCAGGTTCCAGTCCCGCCTTGGGCATGTTTGTTTGTTCCTTGACTTCGTATGTGTTGTCGCGGAGGGCCTCGCGTTCTGCTGACCCCAGATCAGAGGAGCCCGCAAGTGTGTTGGTGCCTAGTGTATGGTCGAATATGCGTCCCATCGGTACGCAAAGGGTAACCGGCTGTTGGCTGGATAAAAGCCCTAGAAGAAAAAACAAAACTCAGAATATTAATTTTTAGGATTTTGCTCGTCAGGGCACATCATCAAAAGCAAATTGTCAATAGAGAACCAATTCTATGAAGTTTTATTCGCCAGCAAGGAAACTTCTTTTTAAATACCGTTGTCTTAATATTAGTCATACAACACGTGTTGATTGAAATGGCCTAGGTGAATCGTGAAGACGCTAGTCTTGAAACGGAAGAACGGTTTGATGATGAAACGATTTGAAACGGAAGAACGGTTCTCTTTGCAGATGATACGAACATCCTTTGCAATAAAGAAACCGTAAATAGTACAATATCAGATGTTTCAAATTGGTTCCGAAATAACAAATTAATAGTAAACGAAAAGAAAACGGTTTAATGCAGTTTTCCATTTCAAATAAACAATTCTGTGCTCCGTTGAAAATGAACAGTGTACCATTGACTGATGTTAAGGCAACAAAATTTTTAGGTCTCTCAATTCAGTCAAACCTTAAATGGAACGTCCATTTAAATGAATTGAACACAAAATTAAGTTCATTTTGCTACGCGTTCAGAATTCTTGCAAATTCAGTCAGCCTTCATACTGCTCGTTGTGTATATTTCGCGAATGTTCATTCCCGCCTGAGATATGGCATAATATTCTGGGGAAATACATCTTATAGCTCCCAGACTTTTACATTACAAAAACGAACTGTACGAATAATAACCAAATCCCACCCACGTGATTCATGTAAACCTCTCTTCATCAATCTAGAAATTTTACCATTACCTTGTCTGTTATTTACGAATCAGTGTTTTTGTCAAAAATGACTTGCTTAAGGGCGGAATATTTTTTCAAAAATTGCCCATGTCTATTATATAACACTCGACGTAGAAATCATATTCATCAGGTGACAGTATCAACAGCTCATTACAAAAATTCACATATAATACATGTAAATTATTTTACAACACTTTGCCAGGTGACATTAAACGATTAAATTCGATAGAAAAGTTTATATCCCAAGTGAATTCGTTTCTGCTGCATAACTGTTTCTATACAATTAGAGACTATACTGAGCATCTTGGAACAGGAAGTATTATTCCGAAAGACAACATGGAAAGAGCCAAAATTTATTGCATTTTTAGCCTTGAAAATAGATTTTATTACATGGGAGCTTTTTTTCCTCTTTTTTTCTTTTTCTTTTGCTTTCAATTTTAGTGTATGACTTAGTGTAGAGATCACAGAATTTTGAAAATGCGCACACAATTCACTTTTCCCCATAGCACGTCATACGCAGTTTTTAACTTATTTTTTGACGTAAAATAAATAAATAAATAACCATCCAGAGATTTGGGAAACGTAAACAATGAATGAGAAAAAAGCATGAAGACACCAGCCAAAGGAAAATTAAAAGGTATTGAGATATGCAAAATTTTCCTCTCTCTACATTTATATCTGCTAAAGATCTTAGCGTCCGGCTTGCTGGGTCAATGGGTCACGATATATTATAATCCTTATTACCTCTATAATGGATTATAGGATCCGCCGACTATACAGCGCAGCTGGGAATCTGAAATAGAATGATTCTATTCCTAATTCATTTCTGTTTGGATTGACTAAATGAAAAATCACTTTCTTTTCTAAAGAACAAAATTCAACAAAGTTTATTTTTACGCTTTTAGCAAACAATTTAGTGAATTTACAATTTTTAGGCCTTTGATCAAGATATCTTTCAATTTACACTTTATACCGCGGTTAACTTATCTTTCTTCGTTGATGTCCCTCGTAGACTTCTCAGTCGAAATATCTTGCGAGCTTGCCGTAGTCGAAAGTTCCACGAAATCCTCTTCTGCCCTTATCCAAGCTGGTCTCAAACTATCAAAATTATCAGTCCCGATTACGTCCTATGACATAGTCCCGAACTCGATTACCACTCCGACAAAGTTCCAATTTATACTCTTCCACATGAAAATATCTGCAATATCATTCACTGTCCTTAAAATTTCACTGATAACCCAATTCTATCTAGATTGTACTCGTTCCCTCTCACGAACCTACGATTAGTTCAGAAGCGCGTTGCCGACCAGAATGAAATCTTCCTGCATGATTCATCCCTCGAAGACTTCGTATTAAACTACCTTCATTTTTTTCATAACATTTGACCGTCTAAACTTCTTCGCCCAATCCCAAATTTTCTACTTTCGGCACCAAGCCATCTCTTAATGCATTTAGAAAAAACAAAAACTACATTGTTTATTCACGGTCGTTGCTAAGCTCTAGCTCTCGTGATATTTCGTAATGCATGTTTTACCATATTGTCTACAAATAAATGTTAGTTTATTTTAACGTGACATATCGGTATGTCACAGTATATATAGATGAGGGATGTCAAACTTGCAAGGCCTCAACGGCCACAAATAAAAACCTTGCATATGATTAGGAACCAGATTTAAATTTCTCGGGCGACCCAGTTACCGGACTTACCCAGTTGTTAATCTCTGTAATTTGGTCGGCTGCTCAGAAACGTGCGTAGGGTGGGAAGGGGAACGGAACCATGCGTGGAATAAGTCCGTACCATGCATAACGCAAGGAAACTCATTGGGATGATTATAAATTTGTGAATTTACTAGAGAAAAAATCTTAATCTCAACTTAAGCCATTTTTACAATAAGGGAGTGTTGACATGGCACGTGCGTTAAACAAGTTTCCTTCCTCGAACACTGGACTCTGCTACTCCTACAATTTCACACCCTTCTCCCGTTTCTGGCCTCGTACGATTCTCGTTACAGTCCAAATTTTCTCACTAGGCTTCGCTCTTCCTGGGGTTTGTCCTTCTTCTTCTCTGCCGTACAAGTTTCTTCGCGCTTCCAGCCTCTAATAATTAATGTTGCTGAAGGTATGCTTTAAATGCTCAGCCTACCTTCCACACTTTGTGCGTGTGTGGTCTCAGCGTGTAATATGAGATGCTGGATTTAATTAATGTCCTTCTGCGCGAATTTTACAAATTTGAAATTACTTCGGTGTCAGTCACTTCACTTGCTCTCTCAAATATTGTGAATGTTAATGCGAAGAATGTTCGTGCACTCCACTTCTTAATTACATCACTTTCGAAGATACGCTTCTCAAGCTAACTTTTATTTACCAAGTTAAAATAAACTCCTATGCTGTCAAGTTACAATCGCCTTCAGAACTCAGTCTATTCACCGTCGCTACTGCAATCAAAGAGAGCTCAGTCTAGTCGCCGTCGCTGCTGCAATCAAAGAGAGCTCAGTCTATTCACCGTCGCTCTGCAATCAAAGAGAGCTCAGTCTACCCGTCGCTACTGCAATCAAAGAGAGCTCAGTCTAGTCGCCGTCGCTGCTGCAATCAAAGAGAGCTCAGTCTATTCACCGTCGCTGCTGCAATCAAAGAGAGCTCAGTCTAGCCGCCGTCGCTGCTGCAATCAAAGAGAGCTCAGTCTATTCACCGTCGCTTTCATCGTCGCTGCTGCAATCAAAGAGAGCTCAGTCTAGCCGCCGTCGCTGCTGCAATCATAGAAGGCTCCTCCGAGGCGCGCCGCGATACTTATGGTACGCGCGCCTGGAGAAATTTTTGGAGAGGTGAATATTCTCTTTTCGTGACCTTCCGGAGAAACATTATTCGCAAGTTCGGGCGTCAGACTTCGAAAAGCTGTGGGTAGATGGCGCGTTTAAAGCCATCGCTCCGCCGCGTACCCTACTCCTCTCTGTTCGTTGGCTTCATTTCGTAGCTGATGGCGGCGTTATGGGGTTGTCTAATCCCATGACGTCACAATATACTATTTTTTGTTTCGATATTAAAATACTTGTCCAAGTACTATATTACTATAATGCGCGTACTGTAGGACTATAATGCGCGTACTGTAGGACTATAAAGGCCCATTCACAATGAAACATAAGCATAAGCATTGGTTAACATAAAAGTTAGGACTACGCCTACAAGTGGACTCATTCACAATGCGTTCGCATAAGCATAACACGTAAGACGTTAACTTAAGAGCTTGCAAGCTTCAAGCTTCTGTGCTTAGCTTATGTCAGACAAAAGGAATGAGCCAATCACAGTTCGATAACTCAAAATCGAGTATCGAAGTCGATAGGCGAACTATTAGTGTGCTGCGTGGTTGTGTTTGTCGTATTTGTTTTGAAATCTCGAAATCGATTCTCATATCCAACCAATAGTAAAGTAGAATATTGTCATAGCCAATAGAAACTCTTATTTTGCCTATGTTTATGTTCGACATTGTGAATACGCCAACTCTTCGCTTATGTTAATGTCTATGTCTATGTGTTATGCTTATGTTTGTGATTGCATTGTGAATGAGCCTTAACAGGCACTACGGATCACTTGTTTTGGAAGGTTCGTACCGCTTATGTTAATGTCTATGTCTATGTGTTATGCTTATGTTTGTGATTGCATTGTGAATGAGCCTTAAAGCGCGTACTGTAGGACTATAATGGGCGTACTGTAGGACTATAATGGGTGTACTGTAGGACTATGCACGGGTTTTCTAAGCCATCGTTATGGTTCACGTGATCTCAGAGTGAGTAAAAAGGAAAGGGATCACACACAAAAATGATTGTTTTCGTCACTAAAGAATTTGAGTTAATTAGAATTGATCAGTTTTGTGAAGATTCGCATAAAACACAGATTCGAAGCTCTTCCGTGGTTCTTCTCTTCTGAAATAAAATTCACTTCTCGTTATAGGCATTCTGAGGAGATGTGTAAAATCGAACAAGGAATGGAAAAAAACAAAATTAAATGTGTTCACAAAAGTGTCTCAATTTCATTTCAATGAAAATGTTCAGTGTGCTTGTTAATAAATAATATTATTCACCAATATAATTATTTTTAAAAATTCATATCCTACAAAGGACTATTCAAAATAATGTATAGAACTAGAATTATGATGTTAATTTAATTAACTTTGCAAAGTGGTACCTATTAACCGTCGTATCAGAAATAACTTAATTTTGTCAGTTTCTTACTTTTTCAGAATTACCATTTTTTGTACGGCAGCTTTTGTGGTTAGATTATTAGTCCGATTTGAGATGATGATGATGATGATGATGATGATGATGGAGAGCTCCGCCGGATGAATAGTGCGGAAACAGGGCCATGAAATGACACTCTTTCGCTGATCTTGCACGCCAAATTTCGTTCTGTCACTTGGTTACTAAATCCCCTGACGCGAAAATTTGCACTCTTGTAACAAGATTCATTGGAAACAAAGCCACACTGGCTAATGTATTCAAAAGGTTGACTTCCGTATTTCTGGAAAAGGGTATGAAAGTAAAGCTATTCAATCGAAAGTTCAAACACGGGTAAGTTGCTACAAGAATATTATTGATACACTACAATTTTCTACCTTCTGGATTAATATCGTTGGTTGTCCTGTCTTGCTGATTCGTACTTACCTTCTCTTCTCCATTCTTGATCACCTATCCTTACGTTAAAATCTCCCCACAAAAATTCCATGAATTATATCGACAATGACTTCTGTCTAAATTCTCAAGAGTCTTGTTATTAAACTACATATGTTTGCACAATCTCTTTGCTCACAATCTTCATCATTTACAAAATTGTCTAAATTAATTTTAATTTTAAATTCCTTTTTTCCCGTGTTATAATTCTTCTTTAGCCCGTCAACTTACCCGTGTTGCACAATCTCTTTGCTCACGTTTAATTCTTCTATCATCTGAAATTTTACCTCACGCCCTACATACTCTATTTCCTTCTCATGTTACAGAAAACCATTTTTATTCTTGTCATTAAATAGTTTATTTTTTCTATTAGTGTTCATTGATCCTGCTTGTTTACTCGCGTTCTCCATTCCCTCTTTCCCTCTTTCCCTCGGTTTTGCCCGCTCCTCTAACTTTTCTCCCTCTACATTTTAACATGCTGTCTGTCAATCCAACACCTGACTATCTCTCTCCATACAAATTGCCCGTCTGAAAAAAAGTTATCTTAATTTCTTGCGAAACATTTCCCTTGCTTTTCTTTCTTTAAATGAGACGTCAGCCTCTAACCAAATTCTTGATCTTTTCAATTTATTTTTAATCTTAAACGCCTGACTCTTTACATCTTTGCCTTAATCACTTTCTGCCCCCACCCATTCATCTCCAGATTCCTCGATCAGTTTACACTTGAAATTTACTCCAATTTCAGTATAACCTGCCCAGTGACGCCGCGTTCACATTTGAGACATTTAGTCTCAAAACAAATTTAACATCAACTTGAGAACATTTACATAACAACTCTCAAATAATTCATCGTCACTGTGAATAACATAAACCAAACATAATTTTATAAAGTATCTATTGGCATCAAATTACTTAAAATGACAGATTTTTAGTTTCTCTGCTAGCTCCGTGCACATTTTTATCTTTCCCTATCAACGTTCCCTTTAAAAGTTCTCCCCGGTCGCGGAGCGTTGACTTATATTCCAGCGCTCTTGCGCTGTTCGCCGTTACCTTCGCCGCTCCCGCCCGCTGCGCGCCTCGAAGTCGGCCTTGGAGTGACGGCGTCGCACGCCAGCGGTTGTGCGCCGGCGTTTGAAGGGCCTTGCTGCTGCCAGCTGCTCTCGGCTGCGGCGCGTGCCCTTTCACCTCACGTCCTCATCGGCTTCTTTCTTCCTCTCACGGCGCCTCACGTCCTCGTCCGCTTCTTTCTTCCTCTTACGGCACCTCACGTCCTCGTCTGCTTCTTTCTTCCTCTCACGGCGCCTCACGTCCTCGTCTGCTTCTTTCTTCCTCTCACGGCACCTCACGTCCTCGTCCGCTTCTTTCTTCCTCTTACGGCACCTCACGTCCTCGTCTGCTTCTTTCTTCCTCTTACGGCACCTCACGTCCTCGTCTGCTTCTTTCTTCCTCTCACGGCGCCTCACGTCCTCGTCTGCTTCTTTCTTCCTCTTACGGCACCTCACGTCTTCGTCTGCTTCTTTCTTCCTCTTACGGCACCTCACGTCCTCGTCGCTTCTTTCTTCCTCTTACGGCACCTCACGTCCTCGTCTGCTTCTTTCTTCCTCTTACGGCACCTCACGTCCTCGTCTGCTTCTTTCTTCCTCTTACGGCACCTGACGTCTTCGTCTGCTTCTTTCTTCCTCTTACGGCACCTCACGTCCTCGTCTGCTTCTTTCTTCCTCTTACGGCACCTCACGTCCTCGTCTGCTTCTTTCTTCCTCCACGGCCCTCACGTCCTCGTCTGCTTCTTTCTTCCTCTTACGGCACCTCACGTCCTCGTCTGCTTCTTTCTTCCTCTTACGGCACCTGACGTCTTCGTCTGCTTCTTTCTTCCTCTCACGGCGCCTCACGTCCTCGTCTGCTTCTTTCTTCCTCTTACGGCACCTGACGTCTTCGTCTGCTTCTTTCTTCCTCTTACGGCACCTCACGTCCTCGTCTGCTTCTTTCTTCCTCTTACGGCACCTGACGTCTTCGTCTGCTTCTTTCTTCCTCTCACGGCGCCTCACGTCCTCGTCTGCTTCTTTCTTCCTCTTACGGCACCTAGACGTCTTCGTCTGCCTCTTTCTTCCTCTTACGGCACCTCACGTCCTCGTCTGCTTCTTTCTTCCTCTTACGGCACCTGACGTCTTCGTCTGCTTCTTTCTTCCTCTCACGGCGCCTCACGTCCTCGTCTGCTTCTTTCTTCCTCTTACGGCACCTGACGTCTTCGTCTGCTTCTTTCTTCCTCTCACGGCGCCTCACGTCCTCGTCTGCTTCTTTCTTCCTCTTACGGCACCTGACGTCTTCGTCTGCTTCTTTCTTCCTCTTACGCCCTCACGTCTTCGTCTGCTTCTTTCTTCCTCTCACGGCGCCTCACGTCCTCGTCTGCTTCTTTCTTCCTCTTACGGCACCTGACGTCTTCGTCTGCTTCTTTCTTCCTCTTACGGCGCCTCACGTCCTCGTCTGCTTCTTTCTTCCTCTTACGGCGCCTCACGTCCTCGTCTGCTTCTTTCTTCCTCTTACGGCACCTGACGTCTTCGTCTGCTTCTTTCTTCCTCTCACGGCGCCTCACGTCCTCGTCTGCTTCTTTCTTCCTCTTACGGCGCCTCACGTCCTCGTCTGCTTCTTTCTTCCTCTTACGGCACCTGACGTCTTCGTCTGCTTCTTTCTTCTTCTTACGGCACCTCACGTCCTCGTCTGCTTCTTTCTTCCTCTTACGGCACCTGACGTCTTCGTCTGCTTCTTTCTTCCTCTCACGGCGCCTCACGTCCTCGTCTGCTTCTTTCTTCCTCTTACGGCACCTGACGTCTTCGTCTGCTTCTTTCTTCCTCTCACGGCGCCTCACGTCCTCGTCTGCTTCTTTCTTTCTCTTACGGCACCTGACGTCTTCGTCTGCTTCTTTCTTCCTCTCACGGCGCCTCACGTCCTCGTCTGCTTCTTTCTTCCTCTTACGGCACCTGACGTCTTCTCTGCTTCTTTCTTCCTCTCACGGCGCCTCACGTCCTCGTCTGCTTCTTTCTTCCTCTTACGGCACCTGACGTCTTCGTCTGCTTCTTTCTTCCTCTTACGGCACCTCACGTCCTCGTCTGCTTCTTTCTTGCCCCGTCGTCTCGTTCACGCCCGCGTGTAAATGTCCCTTGCACGTCGCAACTGATTGAATAATTGCGTATTTGCTTACTTCGAGCGTACGCGTCGCACTAGATATCACAGTCTACTCAGCGCCTCTAATCGAAAGTAACTGCGTCTTCACCCTGCAAATTACCGTCCCTTCTTTGCTGAACACTGAATCATTTTTAACTATTTAATTCGAATCACTTGCTCCCGTCCTCGACAGACGACAAATTCTCCTCCGGCAAAATTGTAATAATTTCGTGACTATCTAAACGTCTCTCTGACGTCCAAAAACTCCTACTTAATCTCTCGAACGGCGATCGGAACCAGAAAAGGAAGAATGTTCGGTCGCTCGCCGTCTTTTGTGTCCGCCCCCTCGTAGGGGTAGCGGCACGTCATCCCCCTCTCCCCAGTCGACCGCTGATACGTCTCCTGGCTCGCGCCGTGTAGCGGGTATTGCGTGCAATATCGGTTAAACTATTGTGTTAGCTTCCTTTAAAAGATCTGGAATACTATAGACTAGGATTTATAACCATAAGGCATAATATATACAAAAAAGTAACTTTTCTGGGCATTTTTCGCCTAGCTTTACATCACAGATTCAAGAGTATATCTATATCAATAAGTTAGCTCCCGCCACCAGAAAATGACGTCTGAGATCTACTTTTGATTTCATCAATCTCCAGAATTATTATGAAATTCATTGGAGTTCGAATAAGACTATGTAATGTCCTGTAAACATTAGTGATTTGTTACTGGTGAACGTTAGTGCAACATTCGAAAGAAAGCCGTAACCAAAGTAGTAAAGAATCTCAATGTATATGCAATGTCCTTATTCCATGATATATACAGTGGCTAGAAAACATTGTGAGTTCTAAAGGGTTTAAAAATTGAGGTAGGTTGCGAGAATAAAAAGTACAATAATATACATAAAAGTACAGAATATACTGAAAGGTTTTCCGTTTCCGTTAAATCATTTCTGCAACCAGTTTCCGAATTTATATCATTTTTGGGCGCCAGGAGAGGGTTGCGATTTTAAATTTCCCGCAAACACATCTAAAGGGAAATAATTATCCTACTAGCTCTGCCGGTAGGGTTCTTACGAAAATAAAATATTAGAAGAAGCTGACAGTGTCATGAAAACTACTTCCCACGAAAAGTAAAGACAGGTATGAGAGAGAATAGAACATATGGAAATATAGGGGGGGAATAGTAACCTCTAAAAGTTTTGATAAAGCGAACTTATTTTAGAACTGGTAAACACAACTCATGTTTACATTTGTAAACCTGAGACTAAATGTTTTACATGTAAAACATTTAATTTATTCACGTGAAATAGTTTATGTTCTTTCATAAGTCAGCTAGCTTAACGTTTACTTCGTTTATAGCTCCTGTAGGTAAGCAATCAGTGATGCACATTTTTGTTCATGTTTCATGGTCAATTGGAAGTACTTTGGCTACGTCTGTGTTATAGTGTCTTAATTAAAAGCTTTTGCTCCTTTTCTGAATTATGATTGGTAGGTGTAGTGTTAATTGCAATCGTGCTATTGACAGAGATAATCAAGAATTTTTCATGGAATTAACGTGATGGTTACTTAACTAAACGCAAAAATTTATTAACTTCAAGGTTGGGATGGATTTAAAACTATTCAGATTATATATAATGATTACATTTGAATATTATGCGTTATTGTATCCAAAGTAAATGAAAATGTCCTTTTTGTGACTCAGCAATACAAATTAATATATTTATTACACCCAGTAGTAAAATGTATATATACCGATGTGTAAGAACAGATGCACGTGGAGATGTGCGAACAATTTTCTACTAATGTTAAATTTTTGATTTTCTTTGTATTCCAAATAAGTTACATAATTCAAAGTAGAAAATTAGTCAATTATTTCAACTTCCTAAGGGCAAACGAAGGTGAAATGCAGCAAAACTTAGATCGCTTTGATCAGCAACAACAATGGGACATCGGTACTTGAACACTTGTTTGTCTCATCAGTAGTTATGTAACCCGACGGGACATATATGTCCCATCAGCTACTGATGGGACATATCCCACACTGATGTCCCATCAGTGGCGTAGCTTAAGTTGGTGTCACCCGGGGCGTCACTCCCGATCATCCTAAAGGGGTCACTCCCGATCAATTAAATATAATTTCTGCTCGGAGCTCGATTCGGACCAACCATGGCGGAAATACGTGAGTGGGTTCCTCCGGTGCACCGATTTTTGCTCTTTCTGCACATCACCAGTTTGCGTCACGAACCACGTGACCACAGCACGGGCACTTCGTTTGAAGAGCCAGACTAGACGCTGACCGCCATGTTGTATGGGGAGCGAGAAGTGTTGAGAAACATTTTGAAAGGGGTGCAAAATAACAATTTTCAGCGATAACCAACGAAAAACAACGCGATGAAGGTGTACAAGATACAATATTTAAAAGAAATGCTTTATAAATCTGTTTCAATGTCATTTAATGAGGTGATAATTTTGATTGCTGACTGGATATAAAATTCCCGCTAATATTGAGAGGCAAACTGGTGTCGGAAGCTCATTGGTTGAGGTCGGATACGATGCGCACCCCCCCCCCCGGAGGCAACTCTTCCGGACGGAGACGGAAGCTCGGAGCGAAGTGGCCTAAGAAAAATGACCTGGGAAAACAGGATTTAATTCTGTGTTTCCAGGATTTAATCCTATGTTCCCAAACATCAGACTTAACACCCTTCGCAATCCTTAAATGAGTCATAAACATATGTAAATAAAACGAAAAGTATAATAGTGAAGCAAAACAAATATGTGCTTGATTAACTTCAACAGTTCCATAATATTTTTTTACAAAGCTCATAGTCATTTCTGAAGTCTTTGAAGGCTTATAAGGTGAATGAAGACCTGAGGAACAAGCAGTTATAAACATTAAATTTTCTCCCCAAATCAAACAAAATATTTAAGAAAAAATCCAAAGAAAATTTGTCGTCAAAGTTCATAAAAATACCTGTTCTAGAGTAGTCTGCCCAAGAGAATAATCTTCAATATCATTCTTTTTCTTTTCCTTTTCCATAATGCCAAACATTTGAGACCAAGAATATGTTTTCATTGGAATGTTATACGTTAAAAGTCGAAGATATTCCTGTTTGAGAACAGCACCTAAAGTATTAGAACAAAGATATGATTTCAGAAAATGGAATTTACGTAATGAATTTTAGACTTCAGATACACTGATTTACAACATAGCTCAATTATGAAATAAGTAACTTACATTCTACTTGAAAATTTGTAAATAGTCTTTAAAAAAATTGAAGACAATCTTGAAGGTGAGAGAGTCCTCAAATAATTTTGTAGACTGACAATTAAATGAACTTTATTTATTTTACGGGTCTCATCTAGATTTGTACAGTAGCAAATCTCCTAAACCAATGTATTAAACATCCTTCACACTACCAAACAAAAAAATTTCAACAAAAACGATGGCACAATTTTTTGAATATGCTCCAGGGGCTTGATGTAAGGTCACCCCCAAAATTAAAATATCAGTTTAAAATTGAATGGGGTGCGACATCAACCAGATCGATGGGGATCGATCAGGCTAAACGATTTTGTCACTAGCTTTGTTCACAGACAGACAGACGGATAGCATCTAGATTTTTCCACTTTTTCGTCGCCAGGCCCCAATAGATTTTTAAAACCTTAACTTTAAGTTCTTCAGTGCACTCAGCATTATCAGTAAAATATTTAAAGAAAAACTTGTAGTGGTTTTTGAGAAGTTCTTATTATTGTGATTTTTTAATATTGCTTATATTTCACTCAAAAACGCGGGAAAAGTACTAACATGTTCATGAAATAATGCTTGGCGTCAATGAAAGAATTAATTTCCGGATAACAAATTTTTAAAGAAAAACTCCAATATCTTTAATATTGTAGGACGCCCCCAAAAAATTAGATCTTTTTGCAACTTTTGAAAAATCGTGGATTTCAACCAAAATGAAATCTGCACCGTTCTTTTAAGTGTCCATTACACTATTCGAAAACAAACTTAAACAAAAGAATTTGAAGCCATTATTGAGAAAATATTGAAATTATTAAGAATTCATATAAAAATCCAAAAAAATTAAAATACCCGTTTCAAACTCAGGGGTTCTCGAGTTATTCCAGACCGATTGGGAAATATCTATTTTACAGAAAAAACAGATGAATGGTTTAGGATCTAGCACAAACACACGGAGAGACAACACACCACAAACGGACATACAGGCAGATGTTTTACCGTCAAACGTGTTTTCGGTAACAAGAACCCACAAATCATGGAATCTGACAACACAACGTATTAGAAGAAGTAATTTACCATACAAAAAAACAAGATATATCCACTTTTACATTGCCAAGGCCCGAGAGTAAGAGTTTTTCTGTCAAAGATTTACCGTTTTCCGGTATATGATCAAAATACTTTCTCTTCTTAAGAAGTAAGTGAGAGAAAGTGAAAACGTGAAGTTTTTTTTAGTAAATTTTGAAAACCTTCATGAGGTATCATATGAAGTATCTTCAAAGTCAAAATATCCTTTTCAAAATCAAGGGACAGCGACATCAGTCAAATAATTCTAATAATATTCTTAAGATTAGTTTCTCCTCAGACCATTGTCATAGTCATAGTCATGACCATTCCTGAGTCAATAGTTACCTGGAAAAGTTCTGTCAATGAAATCCTTAACCGTATTGATTCTTTGAGGAACGTCGTTCCCCTCTTTTACTTTGATAATCAGTGTGTATCCTTCAGCAAATTTATTCTTCAAATGTTGGATTGGTCCCAAACATTTGAAACTTCCATTCACCATGATTGCCAATCTCGTGCATAGAACTTCACATTCCTCCATGCTATAAGCATACCATAAAGTGATTTATATTGCACATCGGTACTTCTTTGTGAATTTGAAATTATGGAGATGGAATCTAAAATTGAGAAGTGTATTATTTTTTTCTTTAAGATTGCCCAGAAACAACAATACCTCTTTAGTCAAGTATATGATTCATTAAGTTTACGTAATTTTTTTGTGCCAACAGTTTGAAGACTTTATATGTACTCTCGTTGGAAGACCGCGTTCTTACTTTTTGATAAGTATAAATGCCATGAGATAACAGATACTGAGAATTGAGTACATTCTAAAAAAACTGCCATAATTATACTTGGGTTTTTCTTACCTGGCAGTTGTGGTAAATCAGCTCTTTCTGTTTTCCTTTTTTTTGGTTGGTTGGTTGTTAGCGATTCCAGGCGCGTCAACAGCTTAGGCCATTTGTCCCATGCTTTTTCCTCGGGAGATGGCGGTGATCTTTCCCGGCCGGATGGAGAGATCTGGCGCCGACTCCCAGCAGCGGAGGCACCGCCCCAGCCGGAACAAGCTCTAAGCTCTCGACCGGACTCCCGAAATATGTGGTAGTGTACTGTATGTTAGTGTAAGTGTGTGTGTAAGTGGAGAGGACAGGACAAGGAAGAAGAAGGAAAAATCGCGCGCGGTCCGTGGCCCGTTTGTTAGGACACTACTCCAGCATTCGCCATGTGTTAATCGGAGAAACCACGGAAAACTACCGATCAGAGCAGCCGGCCGCTAGAATTCTCCTCCAGCCAGCGACTGAATTCGATCTAGCTGAAAAGCTAGGGTCGAAAATCCTCCCACCGTCGGAAATCGAACCTAGGACAGTGGCGCTGCAGTGCCACTGATGCCACTGAGCCACCGCTCCTGGTTTTACGGTTTTCTCCAATTGGTAACTTAAACGTCACCACAGTGACGTCACCGTAATGTTGTTCCTGTCAATTGGATTCTACCGTAACTTCTGATTTACGTTTACAGCCAGATTAAAAACACTGAAGTGTAACAATCTCACATCCCACTAACAATTTTCATTTACTTTACTATAGCCGGCAGCTGGCTTATTTGCGTGCAGGGTGCCTCGAAAATGTCACCGTAACTATGACAGCTAGTACAGTACGCCACGAAAGTCTCTCCACAGCGGATCCTTGTTGGTAAGCGTGCTATAGGAACACAAATTGTTGGTAGCACAAGCTGCAGCTTGTAACAAAAGAAACAAAGTGCATACTCACCACCATAGAGCTAGAAATACAGGGAGACGGCATGACATCATAAACTTGAAACCACCAGAAGTAAAGATCCGCCATATTGCTGTGCCCTGTGTTTGTAGGCGTCCTCGTGTTGAGGTGTGTAATTTGTCATAGTTTTTAATATTTGAAAGCTTGATCATATTAATAAACTTTCGCAACAGTTTGTGATGTTTATTTGCGTCGCTTACTGCTGTACAAATCATTCAGGGAAGGTGTGAATTACTTTTCCTGTAAGTAGTTACATATATGGTTCGGAGAACGTGGTAAAATTTGAAAATACTGGGTAATTTTGGTGATTTTCTCTTCATACCAAACATAATAGCACTGTGAATTAGAATTGTGCAAGAAAACAACTGGCAGCCTAGTACTTACAGCATGTTAAGCTCCATTTACATTCAAAAAGAGGATATTGATAGGTCATCTTTATGATACGTATTTATTTATTTTACGTCAAAAACAGTTACAAGCTATGAGGAGAAATGAATTCTGTACGTTTGTGGAAACGCGCAGTTCCAATAATTTTGGCAGTTTTTCTACCACACGTAACAGAAGTAAATTGTGCAGGGAAAGTTTTTGACTGAAGATGTCTTCAAAAGGTTAACAAATATTATTTTTATTATTATCAATAATAATTTTTATTTTTGACTTCAACTAAGAAACCTACATGTGGTGAACAATGCTGACCTCCATTGCCTGGCCCATCTACAAACTCCAAACTTTAGTACCCTTCTCTTTTGATTTCAGATGAGAGTACTTAATGTTTATGTAAGGAAATAGCGAAATAAGATGGTAACAGTACAATATGACAATGTGCTTTTCTTTCATCATGTAGTTGGTATAGTAGTCAGTCTTAGAATATTGTGACAACACCAATTCTAAAAATATTTTGTAGTAATTTGTGCATCACACGCTGCTTCAGAAAGTTAACAGAGTTAAGATTTTATTGTGAAAGGCCATGTAAGTAATGTATTCATGACGTTTAAAGTTTCAGGTTATTTTGGTTTTCACGCATTGAAAATACTTTAGTGATCCCAGAATTTGTAATTAAGCTTCTCTGTTTTACTTATCATACTCGTCAATTAAATTCCATTGAAAAATGGGTACTACCTACTTATTATCGCGATTGACAGACGTGTTTTAAGCCCCCCAATATGGCGGATTGGCTTCACATGCGGAACAAGCCATCGGTAATGCCAACTTCATGTATTTATAACTCCATGCTCACCAGTCATAACAGATGGAAGTGTTGCCCTTTTCACTTGCTTCCAAGTGATCTAGTTGCTA
The DNA here is from genome assembly GCA_964035755.1 of Teleogryllus oceanicus. NCBI lineage: Eukaryota > Metazoa > Arthropoda > Insecta > Orthoptera > Gryllidae > Teleogryllus > Teleogryllus oceanicus. The sequence continues at coordinate 88,145,815 of CAXIVR010000010.1, forward strand.
GGAGGCCCTGGCACGACCCGTTGCGGAGAGAATTTCCTGGAGCACGTTGTTAGTTAGTTAGTTAAGTTAGTTAATGCCTTATTTTACGTGGCGAGACGCGGGCCATCAGGCCCGCTCTTCCGTCTAACCACGCAAATTTCGTTAGTTTATTTTTTTAGTTTTCATTAGTTGCGAAGACAGCGACGGAAACCTAAGAGTAAGTACTAGGCGAGGGGGAGTTGGGGGAGCAGCTTCGTGGCCCAGAGCAACAGCTGATGTCACTGCAGCGCCTCTGACTGGGAGGTCCTAGGTTCCCACTCCCCACGGCGGCAGGATTTTGGATACTAACACATAGCTAGTTCCGTCGCTGGCAAGAGGAGAATTCTAGCGGCCGGCTGCTGTGATCGGTAGTTTTTTTCCATCGATAAACACCAGGTGAATGCCGGCGCAGTACCTTAAAAAACGAGCCACGGACCGCGCGTGATCTTTCCTTCCTCTTTCTTGTCCTATCCTCACCAGTTACACACACACACACACACACACACACACACACACTAACATGCACTACACTACGACAAACTCCGGGAGACCGGTCAGGAGCTTAGAGCTTGTCCCTGGACCGGTGCCTCGCTGGTGAGAAATACCTAGTTAGGGAAAACTCGGTAGGTCGACACCGGATATCGCCATCCAGTGAGACACGATCACACTGTCACCGCCACCTTCCAAGCCAAAAACGTAACTGCATTTGGCTGGACTAATGACCTTAGCAGTTGACACGCCCGGAATCACTAGTAATCAAGCTTTAATTTACAATTCCAAACATGGCTTCGAATTGCAAGATATTACATTTTATGCGACAATCTATTAAACATTATAATAAAATTCGCGTACATTGTCTATGGAGTACGTGGCCATGGTTGTGGATCTTGAGTACCCATGGCCTAAGAGCTATGCCGGCGGTAGCGTGAAGACAGTAGGGCCTCCTTTGTTGGAGCAGGTCGACGGGGAGGGGTCAGACGAAGGAGTACTTCAGAAGATAACGACACCAGAAGAGGAAGAACAGAAGAGGCAGTTCGCCGCAGACACGATGATGTCCGCAATGAAACCCGTCTCTCCGGGGATTGATAAGGAGAGCCAGCGTCCGCGGTAACGGAGGAGAAGTCTTCACGACCAAAGGTGGAAGGAGCTTACCCTTTGCGTGGGGTTAATAGCAATACGATGGCAGGTGGAAAGGCTTACAGTAGCAGCCCTATTACACCATAAAAATTCGCGAGAGGATGGTGCAACTTCTTCGGAAGATAAATTTATTTTCACAATTCACGACAACTCCGGAACGAATACATAATGATTTATAGTGTTGAAGCTAAACGTCGAGGGCACGAGCAGAAATAGTCATTCATTCTTAAAAGTTGGAAATCAAGATTTGAAAGTTAAAATTTCATCAATGAAAGGTGATGATCTTTTAAGGTTTAGATTTCCGAGTTTATCTGACCATAATAGAACTGTATGCCCCAGAAGGGAAAAGGGAGGAAAAGCAAGATCTATATCAGCTACTGCAGAAACATATTGATAAAACAAATAAAAATGACCATCTCATTGTATAAGTATGGTGACTTTAATGCGAGAGACCGATACCTGAAATACTGATCGTTTGAGTAGAAAAATAAACTAAACAATAATGAAAATGAATTGTATTAATTTGTCTGCACACACAATTTCAAGATCTCCAATACTTCTTCAGAAAAAACGAGATGTAAATACCCTTGATGTGCAAGAAGATATAAGATAAAATTGAATGAAACACATGAAGATTTGAGGAATCACGATGGAACATAGTGTTCCCCAAACATGACCACTGCTGCTCGAAACTTAGAAACCCACCACCCAGCTAAGCTTCCATAAACGCCGCTTCCAAGAATAAACTAGTCCTGATTATGTCAGGGCATGGAACCCTAAACGACACCACAATGTAAGGCGCGTAAATACTACGGTTGCAAATAAATAATTGAGCATTTGACGTGCGTTCAGTTGTAAATAAATGCGCAACAATAACGTTTCCTTATAGTCACGTTTTAAAGACGTTTCTCCACAAAAACTTATTCTCGTGGTAAAACCCACGAGAAGGATTTTCAAAATATGAGCATAAAATGACACTTGTGGTGGCAGAGAGGTACCAGAGAGGCATTAGTTATACTAGCTATGTAGCCAATGAATCTTACACCAATAGAGTGGCAAGACGTCCATTTAACGAATGGAAGTACTAAAAATATTCTAAAGTAATACTTGATATCAATAATACATACTTAATTTCGCATTAAGGGGCTTCTGAATTTAATTCCTTCCATGTTAATTTCACGGATTTCGATTTTGCTTTTCAGAGCCTATGATCACATTTTAACATGAAGGTTTCCAAAAATAATTTTTTGTTTTTTTAGAAAACTAAGTAATAATTGCTTGCATTGTTTACACATTTTTTGTAAATATTGTAATTGATAAATCTTCACCTTCACAAATAATTGCAAAATCACTACGTTAAAATATGGGGAAGAGTACATTCACAGATATGTACAAATTTCATTCAATTCCAACTGTAGATTTGAGAAAAGAAAAAAATATTATTTTGAAAAGTAAATGATGAAAAAACAGTTTCTAGTGCATTCCAGCGCCGTAACTTTCTAATCAGAGTATTCTTATGCAAGTTTTTCAATCTCCCTTGTTACGTTTTTTCTCCTTTCATATAGCTTTGCTTGTATTTCTTTCAGGGCTTTCTTTGAAGCTCTCAATATCTCTTTATAAAGCCTCTCTTTCCAGAACTACTAACTTTCGTGAAATTTTCTTCACTTCTTGGTGAAGTTAGTACAACTCTATCAACTGTATTTTGGGTTTACCACATTATTTCTCTTTAAAACACGTGCGTCTTTTAACCACATTGAAAAAGGAAGATCACTGTACGTAATTAAATCAAGCATTGACTATGATTTAGCTACACTTTTGATATCAAAAGAGAAAGAAATGCTCACTAAGGTAACACAACAAAATGTAAATGAAGTACTGATTGCATGTAGACACTGTTCAGACAAATTAAGATCAAAGAGTCGCAACTTCGGAATTAGGCATTTGGAATTCTACCACGGTAAATTTAAAGTAAACAAAGAAAAATGCCAACTAATTTTAAACGTCAGTTGCCCGAAGATGGCCACGCCTTTTATGAAAAGTAATTGTGAACACTTTACAAGCCGCAAAAGTCTATAAATTATATATCAAATTAAAGATGAGATTTCAAACATTAATATGCAATCAAAAAACGAAAATCGAAACGTTCATAATTATTTGCTTTTTCGGAGCCTATATAATGGAAATGAAAGGATATGAAGGAAATATGTCTGGATATGTGGGGGGATATGAAGGGAAATATAAACAGTAATGCACGTCAAGGTTATATAAATAAATGAAAATTGCAAGAAAAAACACATTAAGTCGTCTCGTGCTGCTGTTCACACGAAACGTTATAACATAAGTTATTAACATTTCAGGTCTCACACTGTGTTACTACGATAGTTGCAACAAAATTACTTCACTAAATTTCGTTTAGACAAAATTAAAATGAATTTCTGCACTTAATGCAAAATTCAGCAAAACTAGCATTTCATTCAAATATAGAAGGTGTTTTTCACATTTGTATTTTCCACAAGTGTCAATTTTCCGTCAGATTATTTTGGATGTATGTGTGAAGTGGATAAGTGCTGGTACCACCGCTCTGAAATTTGTTTTGAAAGGGAAAGTAAAAATTGTTTCTACAAGGAAAAGTCGAAACCAAAAGAATTAATATAACTAGAATGACCGTGCGAAAACTTCTGCATGCAACCACCCTCTTTCCTATTTTATCATTTCCCTACTAAGGCTTTACTATATATTTTTCTTCAAGACCCTCCGTCACTTGTTCTAGTATATGCTTCCTTGTAATTGATAACCATTAAATACACCATTGCCAATATAAGCTATTCTTATTTAATATTATTACCGAGCAGAGATGTACACCAGTGTAATTCAATCGCGTAGAATATCAAGTAATTAGTTTAATTTCACATACAGTTACAAATTCTACAGGCTCTGAGCAGGTTGGGTAGAATCGACGAGCGTCAAACCAGCTAAAATGTAATAGATTGTTCAAAAAGATCTTGTCCTGTAGATTACGGTATACGGAACGTTTCTTTGAGGCCGCAGCTCTCAAAATTTTACTTTTAAAAGTCCTAGAACGCTTTGCTGAGGAGTTATTTAACAATATAGTTTCAAAAGTTCTGAAAGTGTTGCGGGTTTAATTTGTCAATAAAATATATAATATTTTATTTATAATTATTAAATATTAAATTTCGATGCGTTTTAAAACAAATCCTTCATATTTTTAAAGTGAAAGTGCAATTCGTCACGTCTCCGTGAAATTCTCTTTCTTTATAGACCTCATTTATAAGAAACGTTGTCTGTGAAAGCCACAAAAGGTATGTATACTAATGAAATAATATAGGAGAGGATGCATAATTTCTTACTTCTACAAATTCTTACCTATGACTTGTAAGTATGACGCTATTGCCAGATTCTCTCACCGCCATCACGACATCCCACGCTTGTCTTCTGATGACCGGGTCCAACCCTGCTGTTGGTTCATCAAGGAACACTACCGGACGGTCGCCTATCAGAGAAATTGCTAAGCTCAACTTGCGTCTGTTGCCTCCACTGCAAAAGATAAATTATACATATGTTATACAAAATGTGTACAAATGCTTCTACAATTTGCCTTCAAACGTTATACGAACACTCTTAAAACTTTTTCCACTGAATATCTCAAACCCAAGAAATCTTGGTAGCCACTACTTTTACTTTGCGATATAGGAAAGAGTACCAAATCATATATAATAAATAGTCTCTGCCAGTCGCAGAGCCGAGCGGACGTGTTTTACTAAGCGCTCTACCTGCTGCAGGATGGTGTCGACGGAGCAGTGGCGCGCGCTATCGGCCGCTGGGTGAGGCTACCTGCCGCGCGGTGGCGGTGCCCGAGGGACAGCGCACGGGCTGGGGCTCCTTGCGCGCGTGTTGGGCGCGGCGGTGATGGCGGTGCTATTGGCGATCGGTGGTGGAGCTGAATCCCGGCCCCCTTACTAACGTCGATACATCGGACTATCAATAGGAACCATAAGGAACTTATTGATAGAATCGATGTGTGCAAACCAGGGTTACGTCGGCAGAGACTTCAGTGCAGTCGCTGCAGACAGCACGAGCGGCTGGTTCGCAAGGTGGATTACCTTCGGAACCAGTCGCGACGTAACAATATCATTGTTACTGGCATCCCAGAGAAGCGGAACGAGTCTTGGGCGGACTCGGAAGTGTATCCTGGATCTTGCGGAGCAGCTGGGAGTCAGGTTGGAGCTCCAGGATATCGAGCGCGCGCACCGGACCGGGCGGCGGCGCGGAGGACAGCCACGCTGATTGTGCCAAGCTGGCCTCTTTCAGGAAGCGGAGGAGCTGCTGCGTCGGCCGGGAGTATCTCTCCCGGAATGGCGGTGCGCGTCCGTGAGGACTTCAGCTGGGCAGTGCGGCAAACGCGTAAGGCGTTAATTCCGCATTTGCAGGAGGTGAAAGCGAGCGGAAAGCAGGCGTCGATTCGTTTCGACAAGCTTGTCGTGTCAGGGCGCAGCTACGTGTTGGCTGAGCTGGCGGCCGTCCGCGGGCGTGGGAGGGCGGGGCGACGGGGTCCGTGAACTCGGCGAGGGGCAGAACCCCAGTAGGGCGGAAACCCTTCCGGCAAGGGCGCCTCTTCGCGGCCGCCCCGCCGCGCCATCGGCCGTGGCGCGGCGCGCCTGCGGCTGCGCCTCGTGCTGGGGCGGCGCGGACGACCTCGACCCCGCGGCATCGCGGCGGAGGCGGTCTCGTTCGCGTTCGCGTCGGCCGGTCGCGTTCACGTTCCCGCCGGAGCCCACGGCACTCGGCGAGTCCCGGACGCTTTGCGGCTGACAGCCTGGAGCGAGGACCTCTTACGAGGGCGATGGCTGCGGCAAACGATGCAGCAGCAGGAAGCTCGCGGTGAGTCGGGACCAACAGGTCGCCAAATAGGCAGAATAGGCTTTAAGAATAGGATGTTGGAACATCAAAGGTCTAGGCTCTAAGCTCGGAAATCAAGACTCCATGGGTACATAAACACATTTGATATTGTCGGTCCGTAGAAACTTGGTGGAAGGAGGTGAGACTTTAAATGTGTCTGGTTTTACAGCCATAGCAAAACTAAAAACGTAGAGGAAAGGGTAGTACCGGGGTGTTGGTGCATATTTCAGGATAGGTTAGTGCAATTTATTTATGAAATTACAACAACTCAGACAATTTTCTTTGTATTAGACTAGTAATGCAAAATACAGACCTCGCAATTGTATTTATATACCGTCACCACAGGGCTCGCGTTATTATTCTCCAGAAGCTTTTGGTGAAACAATAATTTCTTAGACTCGTTGAAGCAAAGGTATCGAATACTGATTTACTAGTCTTAGGTGACATGAATGCTAAATTGGTCATGAGCAGGAGTATTTTCGGAGTTCGATCGGCAAGAAGCGAGCTAATTCTAGAAAAAGCAAGACTCAGTCATCAATAATGAGGTCAGGAATTGTTAGATTATGTGAGAGATTTAATCTCGAAATCTTAAATGGCAACTATGGACAGGATACTGAAGGGGAACTAACTTTTATTAGTGGGAATGGAGGTAGTGTAATAGATTATGCTCTGTTGTCTCATGAAAGAATAAACAATTTATTAGATTTTGGAATCGAATTACGGCAGAATCGACCATTTGCCTGTGTGCGTTCATTTAGCAGTAAATGCACTGAACTGCCGCAGGCAGTGGCACAGGCAGACAACAAACTTCACAATAGCAAGACGACGGTTTATATGGAAGAGGAAAAGGACAGGAATTTGAGAGGCTATTCTTAACTCGTAGAGTGGGCACGAGGAGCGGTCACCGGAAGGCAAGCAAGAGAATTTAGAAAGGAGACTCTTTCGCGCAGGGAGGGGCATGCAGATATGGGGAGAGGAGGAAGGTACTGACCAGGATGGTTTAGCGAGGAGTGTCGGGTGAGCAGGCGTGAAGCAATAGTAGCCTTAGAATGTTCAGAAACAGTGGAACTGCGGAAGCGAGAAATAGTTACTTGTTACTACGGGCAATACGAGGCCACAATTAAGAAATCGAAGAAATCTTGGCAGAGAGTGAGACAGCAAGAATAGAGGCAATTTTAAGAAACAATCATAATAAATCAATTTGGGACGTTATAAGATCACTGCGTAATAAAAGAAATGTAAGTAATGCAATTTCATCAGACGCGTGGGAGCAGTACTTTTCACGGGCGCTCGAAATAGCGAATATTGAAACAGGGATATATATTATCACGGACCGGATGTCCTGAATTAGACGAACCGATAACCTGGAATGAAGTGAATAGGGCTATGCAGCCATGAATAATAAGAAGGCAGGCGCGCGACGGCATTCCGACACAATTTATTTCGGAATGTGGCACATAGACCAGAGAGTATTCTAAATTTATTTAATGCAACAGTTGATTCTGGATCGTATCCAGAAACGTGATACAGCGATCCTCCAACCAGTCTTTAAGAATAAAGGTAATACTGATTGCCCACAAAATTATCGCGAATTAGTCTTTTACCAGCGCTGAGCAAGCTATTTTGTAAAATACTCAACGGGCGACTGAGTGAATGGCGGAAAAGCACAGTAAAATATCAGAATTGCAAGCAGGCTTTAGGAGAGGCTTCGCGACACCGACAATATCTTTGTGTTAGATACCCTAGTAAAGCAGGCGCTTGCGCGTAAACGGAGCCACTATATTGCAGTTTGTAGATTTCGAAATGGCTTTGACTCTATAAATAGGAAAGCTTTATGGCAAAAACTTAATGAGCTAGGCGTCTCACGTAAAGTTTAAAGTGATTGCAGACATATCGAAGACGTAAATTTCTGTAGGTGCGGTGATGGGTACAACGCGAAAAATAAAATCGACAGTAGGAGTAAGACAGGGCTGTCCTCTCTCACCGCTATTGTTTATCTTGTTTATAAACGATTTATTGACGTGGTTACAGGATGCGGATACCTCTGCCGAAATTGAGAGGCCTGAACATTCCCGGACTACTATATGCTGATGATTTAGTTTTATGTTCGGAGACTATTGACGGCTTACAAAAAGTTTAAATATCCTAGAAACGTATAGTGAAACATGGGGATTAAAAGTAAATATTCAAAAACCAAGTAGTTGTCTTCAGAATGGTTTATCTAGGGTAACAAGGAGAAATGGTTTACGCTCAGGAGGAGATTGACCGGGTAAAAACATTTACATATCTTGGGCAAAATTTTCCAAAGAATGGTGGATGGAGTAATCACATAGGTGGCGCACAGTAAAGGAAGAATTGCGCTCAAAGAAATCGTTTGCGCAGTGCGCAGGGTTCCGAATTGCCTTTAAAGGTGTCGAGACGATGTGTTTAAATCGCTAGTTCTCCAGCAATGAATTATGGGGCAGAAATTTGGGGATGGATGGATAGATCGACTAGAAAGCGTCAACAGATTATTTCAAATTAATTCTCGAGTCTCTAGATTGCAGCAAATGCCGAGTCTAAGAGAGGTCAGTAGTGAATTTGAAAGATTTTAAATGAAACCCATTAAACTTTGATTAAATTAGCAGGTGAACAGACTGACTCACTTATAAATAGATGTTTTCTGGGTGCAGTTACAGGGAAGCAACCAACGCTACTGGTCGTATAAAATTAAACTGCTACTGGAACGTTCAGGTCTGGAGACGTTTCTCCGAAATGGTGGGAGATAGGGAACACGTGACATAGAACGGTTAATTTCGGATAGACTTGCGGATATTAAAAGGCAAAGATCCTGGCAGCAACGGCCGAAAACGTTCGCTAGTTGCGCAAATTCACGCGAGTCCGTTATGGGGTTGCGAACGTTACGTAAACACACTGCAAAGGACGCAAGAGGGATACGCTTGTTCAGGGTCGGGGTGGATGCAACGTAGATTAAAGGACTCGAATGGTAATGGCATCTGTGGCTTTGCGGTGATAGGAAGACTGGATCCATACCTTTTAATTTGCAGTGCGACCGAAACTTGGAGAGGAAATGGATGGGAATGGAAATTACTACTCTCAACATAGGAACGTAACGCTCGCCCAAAACATTCTAGGATAAAGAGCTTAACTTCATGAAAGAATTAGGAAAATTTCTCAGAAAGGTTGGACCACTGAAACGGAAATTAAGAGTGGGGAAAACAGCAGTGGTTAGTACGAGCAGAGCCTAGACTGAGAGAAATATGTAATAAATCAATAAACTAACAATAATTAAGTTAGTCAGTAAGTTATGTTAGGTTAGTAAACAGTAAAAAAAAAAAAAATAAAATAAAAAAAAAAAAAAAAATAAAATAATTAAAATAAGTTAAATAAATTAAAAATAAATTAAATTAAAATAAAATAAAGGAAACAGCTAAAATAAAGCACATTAGGGGCGAAGGGAAGTGGAATCAAATGTTAGGGCAGAGGCGTTGGTGGACGATTTTCTGTGGTGCTGTTTGTTTTCAGGTGCGGTGGAGTCAAACACTGGAAGGAGAATGCCTGACGCCGCGCCAAATATAAATAGTCTAAAACCGGATAGAGTAGCATGTACTCGGCTTCTGACGGCAGGTTTTTCCCCTTCAGGGGTTTTCCCTCAGCGTACCTTATGGTCTCGTTCCGGCTTTGAGGCGATGGAGAGACCATTGGGGTGAATACCAGAAGGCGAAAGGTTAGAACTCTGTAGAATGTAGGTATTGTAATGGCTTAAGGCCTTGGCCAGTCACATTGGATCAAGTTTCTAATTTGTCTTAATAATTACCTATTAAATAAAATAATAAAATAAATATATAAATAAATAAATATACCATTTTGTAGAAAATCGAATATTTATCAATTCGAGCATAATGATTAAATTTCATAGTCCTTAGTTGTTTAGCTTTTCAAATATTCTTTTAGGTATTATTGATATTTTTTCTTTTTTTGTAAAAAATAAAATAAAATAATTTTGTATTGTTAACTAGAAGATTCTTAAATTGGAAAAAATCTAATTGAATGAAAGAATGGATATGTATACACGGTATCAGGGTGTGAAACGTCGAAACTTCGTTAAAAAGCTCTTAAAACCATTTTAAACATATTTTGTCTAATAAACTACTTGGATATTTCGAATGGCTGAACCGCAATTAGCACTCAAAAGTTGGATTCAAAAAAATGCTTTCTAGACAAACATTTGCACGTAAAAGCATAAGCATCGTAAAAGCACTCCAGAATCATGTAATTTTTTTATTATTTACAAAATAAACTAATTTATTTGCTCAGATAGAAAAATTAACTCGGAGATAAAAAAGTACACAATTTACACAAATTGGCTGTTTGTTTATTTCGTTTCATTTAACTCAAGGGAATAAACTGTCAATAGGTCGCACTAGTGTCCAAAACTTACAAAAAATACTTCTTTTCTTTTAATTATTGCGCTCATTCTTTTCCAAGTAATTCCCATGCAAAAAATAACAACTTCAGTTGGAAGAATTAATCGTCCTCGGTCCAATTCATTAATTAATTCAAACATGTACTTATATTCTTCTGTGTTTTTAAAGATATCCGTGTCTGCATGCACTTGTTTCTCAAGTTGCAACCAAGCTAAACAAATCATACACTCCTGCTTTTGTAGTTGCTTTTTTGCCAAATACCTTCTAATTATATGTTAATATTGGAAGAATAGCCTCTGAAACACTGGTTTTCAAACTAAGTTTTCTTCAATCACTCACTGAAAAGCAGATATGCCAATGTGCACTTCTATTTGTTGCAAACTTTTAAGAGGAATGTTCCCTGATTTTCAACATAACAGATTATTTCTAAATTTAAGCTTCCTCTCACTTACTAAAAGCTGAACAAAACTTATGTAATAATTGCCTCCTGACATCTGACGATAGGCACCGAAACCAGCTTCAAGTGCATCAGTTTGAAACTTTTCCAATAATAAAATACTGGTCTTATATTTTAAAAGTAAATAGTTCAGCATATTCATAAAAGCATTGCCAGTAGTAATAATAGACTATAAAATTGGGGTAACAATAGAGCTAGAAAATTTCATTGATTGGTCATCAGATGAAGCGTCATTCCTGACTCTAAAACGAGACAACTCCATACCAAAAAAACTAAGACGGAACCTCACGGTTCCCTGAAAAATTCCATGTGGGCAGATTTCCGTCTTAGAGGGTCTCAATAATTTTCCATATGGTTTAAGTACAGTAGTTTAGATTAAATTGGAGGGGAAACAAAGTAATAAAAAAAAGCACAATTTATCAATGAAAATGTTGCAGTAAATTTAAAAACGCAAAACACAGGAAAATGTAGAACGACCGACAGTTTTCCTGGAATTCCATTGTCAGCTAAAGGGAAAAGTTGTGACGCAATTGAAGTTGCTCATGAACATTCGAGCTAAGCGCTGGTCGTGACCTGGAAAATAACCAAAACGTCTGAAAGTCGCAGCGGAATAGCGCAGACTTCCAAAGACAGCGGTCATGAGAGGAAACCTCGTTGTCCGCTCTACTTGTTTCACGACGTGATCCTTTTTATATATTTATTTATTAATTTATTTATTTGTTTTACGTGAAAAAACAGTTAAAAACTGCAATGACCTGCTATGGGAAAAGTGAATTGTGTACACATTTTTAAAAAATTTTGTATCCCTACACTAAGTCATATACTACTTAAATTTTGAATTTTTGAAAGGAGAAAAAACTCCCAATGTAATAAAATCTATTTTCAAGGATAAATAAGCAATACATTTTGGCTCTTATTACTTACTGCCACGACAACATGGAAACGATAATTTGAATAGTTGTGTTTCCAATGAATTTAGAAGAGGTACACAGAAAATGAATTACATTTACGTCCAGAAGCAAAGCAAGGGGAAAACTCAGCATTTGCTCAATGGATCAGGAAACTGGACGAACAATCTGATCAAGATGGGGTCATTGACCGAAACTGTAGTACAAAGTTGTTAAGTTGTTTATACTCATTTATACAGTCCAAATGGTAAAGAATGCATTATGAATCATTGTTAAAATTAATGTTATTTTTCTTGTGATGCTCAGTATAGTCTCTAATTTATAGAAACAGTTATCCGAAACGATTTCACTTGGGGTTTAAACTTTCTATTGAATTTAATCGTTTAATGTCATCTGGCAAAGTTTGTAAAATAATGCATGTATTGTATGTGAATTTTTTTAATGAGCTTGATACTGTCACCTGATGAATATGATTTCACGTCGAGTATTATAGTAATAGACTTGGCATTTTCTGAAAATATATTCCCGCCCTTAATAAGTCATTTTACAAAAACACTGATTTGTAAATAAAAGACACGGTAATGGTAGAATTCCCAGATTAATGAAGAGAGGCTTACAGAATCACGTGGGTGGGGTTTGGTTATTATTCGTACAATTCGTGTTTGTAATCTAAAAGTCTGGAGTTAAAATGTATTTCCCAAATATTTTGCCAATCTCAGGCGGGGAAAGAACATTCAGAATATACACAAGAAAGGTATAAAACTGATGAATTTAAAAAATTCGAACGCACCACTTTCACAACTGACGCAGTGTTACATCATCTTGTCGGGCAATCTCCGTCTAAGCGGCTGTGAGGGACGCTTGAAAGAATACGACTATATTTTCCACCTACCCTTGGGTTATTGGTCGAAGTGACATGACAATGATAACTAGTGTCTATGGAATGAACTATTTGTGCCTAGGGGTGAAACATCCTGATTGGACAGCCACCTCAACGTGAACAAACACATGATTAACTAAATTATTTCTCAAAAGCCCTCTTTAAACAAATCATAAGACGAGAGAACATTTAAAGAAAATTCCATGGTTTATTAACTTAACATTTACGCTTTATCGTTTTTTTTCATGTTGTTATCGATGAATTATGGGAATCTCTGGATGCTTTCGACAAACGCCAGCTTCGTTGGCAGTAGTTGAAGCTAACAGATGTTCCGCCGTACCATCTGGAGCATTTTATATAATGCATTTTCACGTTTGTCTGTAGTATTGGGTGAGATAGATATCTCCCTATCATGCAAGCTGGTGGTATTTGAATAATGCATGCTTGAATTAGTTACGATGTAACTTGTTCTGATGACGGCAATCAAGTAGATTGCTCACTAATACTGCAGTTATGTGAACGTGCAGAATAGCTCTATCGAGAGACTAACATTTTTCGTATTATGTGGATTTCAACATTAACGTCAAGTTTGGTAAGGCGTTCAATTTTCATTTAATGGAGAAGATTATCTACTTGCAAAACTTCTAATAATTCTCGCAAGCTCCACAACGTTCCTCTCTCTCTCTCTCTCTCTCTCTCTCGCTCTCTCTCTCTCTCTCTCTCTCTCTCTCTCTCTCTCTCTCTCTCTTTCTGTCTCTCTCTCATTCTTTCTTTCGTTCTCTCTCTCCATATGAATACATGGCGGTTAAAACACACTAATATTTTGTGAATAATGTTCATTGCATCATGAATGTCAGAATTTTCATTGTACCTCGTAATAATTGTATTATTACGAAGAATTGATATATGATGAACTATTCACTAATTGAAGATTGAAATATTTAACAGATACCAATGAAGCTATTTCTTTTTCTCTTCAGAAATATATTAATTCTCAAAATTGTATTCATCTCTATTACTCCATGACAGTGCAACATTCTCATTTATTTAGGCGTATGTAATTTATTGCTGAGCTATTGTACGAAAATGAGCGTGCTGCAGAACACAGTCCCTTTATTACTTCAGCAACTATAAAGCACGTCCAGGATCCAATTCTATGATTGTTATTTGACGATCTTTATCTCCATGTTTCTTACTTGGTCAATGACAACTTCGTTTATTTGACACTTATTTGACTTTTTCATTCAATGTTTACGTATTATATCTTACGTAAGTTCTTGACTTTTCTCGGTATGAATAGTATTGTGTCTTTGTTTCAAGCTTTAGAATAATAATTCAAACAAGCTAATTGAATTCGTTAGCAGAAGCAAGCATTCCGTTCACATTGTCTCTGATGCGTGAAGTATCAATAACAATGCACGGTGAAAGACTTAGCTTTGAACTGAATTAGCTTCTTCATCAAATGAAAAGTTTATGCAGACGTATTCAAAACCGAAAAAGCGAGTGGATTACAAAGTATACCCACAGTGGTTTTTACAAAAATGCACAAGCTTTTTAACTATTTATTTCACCTTCTGAACGAAAAAGCGAAACACGTGAAAAATTACTGCAACTGAAGCAGAATTGAAGCTGTAATTGCCGCACTGCAAAAAATGCACCCACTCATCCAAACATTCTCACCCTCCCATGTAGTCGACGTACGAGCGGCACATTTTCGAGGTTTGGCGAAAAAGACGGTGAGACAGTAATTCAATTCATCACAAGACTGCGACAGCAAGCAAGATATTGCGAGTTCACATCGGTAGATGACGAAATCAGAGACCAGGTAGTGGACAAGTGCAGCTCAACCGAAGTCAAGAAGCGGATCCTCGAAAAAGGCGACATAACTTTAAAAGAAGTTACGGAAATCGCTCAGGCGTTTGAGGTTATGTCAGTTCGTGTAAAAAACATGGAGCCGGAAAATGTAGCTAAACTCACGGAGAAGAAACAAAAGTCAACAAGCAACAGCATAAAACAACAGAGAAACGCTATTATAGGTGCGGTTATGTTGGGCACTACAAATCCGACAAAAATTGTCCGGCCAAAGGTAAAACTTGTTCGAAGTGCAAGAGGGAAGGTCATTTCGCTGCTGTTTGCAGAACAAAGACTGCGCAAGGCGTCCAGGCGGGTGCCACATCGACACGGAAACCGGTATCAGGGCAGCTTCGGAGTTTGCACGAAGTGCACGAAGACGACGGCTACGCATTTCACCTAGTGGAAGCTGAACATATAAACAGGGCCAACGAGGAAAATGGAAAACACGAAGAGAACGTGGAGATTTACATCGGAGGCGTACCTGTGAATGTGTTGGTAGACTCAGGGGCAAAATGTAATGTAATCAACGACAAATGTTGGTCGTATTTGAAAGGTAAACAAATCAAATGTAAATCGCGTCAAACAGATAGGGAAATATTTCCATATGGACAAAGCAATGCTTTACAGTTAATTGGCGAATTTGATTGCGTAATCAAAGCTGGTAAGAAAGAAGTAGACGCTAACTTCGTGGTCGCGAAAGGGGATGGACGAGCGTTATTGGGTTATCCTACGGCAAAAGCGTTGGGAATTATTAAAATCGGTACAGAATTACAAGTGAATAATATGATTGTTGTTGAAAAAGGCGATACAGGTATTGGCAAGTTAAAAGATTTTCAACTCAAGTTACCAATCGACCCGTCATTTCCCCCTATAGCACAACCGCTGCGTCGAGTGCCTTTTAAAATTCGCGATCAAATCCAAAAACAGATTGATGAACTACTACGACAGGATATAATCGAAAAGTAGAGGGCCGACTCCATGGGTTTCACCAGTAGTGCCAGTTTATAAGGACACCGGAAAATTTAGGTTATGTGTCGATATGCGTTTAGCAAATCAAGCTATCGTGCGCGAGCGGTTCCCTTTACCAATTATCGAAGAGTTTTTGTACAAAGTTCGAGGAAGTAATTTTTTCAGTACTCTGGACATTCGAGACGCGTATCATCAGATCGAGCTCGACGAGAAATCCAGGGAAATTACAACTTTTGTAGTAGATTCAGGGCTTTATAGATACAAGCGTTTGATGTTTGGGTTGAATTGTGCTCCCGAGATGTTTCAGCGAATTTTGAGATCGATCTTGCAGAATTGCGAAGGAGTCGAGAATTTTTTAGATGACATTATTGTTTTGGAAAAACGAAAGAAGAACACGATCGGAGATTGAGGAAAGTTCGCGATACTTTGCAAGAAAAAGGGCTCAAATTAAATGACCGGAAATGTGTTATCGGAAGACAAGAGATTAAATTCTTGGGTTTTCATATATCGGGACAAGGATATAGACCACTAGAATCGAAAATCAGGGCAGTTCAGAATTTTCGGAGACCGGAAACCAGATGAGATTCGAGGGTTTTTAGGTCTCGTAAACTTTTGTTCGTCTTTTATCCCGGGGTTGTCTCAATTAAGCGAACCGTTACGAAAACTGACGCGCAGTTCGGAAAAATTTGAGTGGACAGACGTACAAGAAAGGTCTTTTTGTGAAATAAAACGGTTGATGGGAGATGCAAAAACATTAGGTATTTATGATACGGATGCTCCAACGAGAGTTATTGCTGATGCCGGACCAGATGCAGTAGGCGCGGTAGTAGTTCAGAAGGGTCCCTCCGGCTGGAGACCTATCGGATACGCGAGTAAAAGCCTTTCAGACCCCGAAACACGCTATTCACAGACCGAGAAAGAAGCGCTAGCATTGGTATTCGCGTGCGAACGATTTCACTTATGGCTATATGGTATCGAGTTTGAATTAGTTACCGATCACAAGACGCTTGAGTATTTGTTCACGCCGAAATCGAAGCAAAATGCTCGCATCGAAAGGTGGATTCTGAGGTTACAACCTTATTCGTATAAGATCAAATACGAAAAGGGGTGTACAAATATCGCAGATCCGTTATCAAGATTAGTAAAAGTTGCGACGAAACAAGAGAAAGAAGATGTAAATCGGATTGACTACGTTTATGCGATTGCTAGAGAATCGGTTCCAAAGGCCATGAACCTATCGGAAATAGATTGTGAATCCCAGAAAGATGTAACTTTAATCGAAGTCCGTCGCGCCGTTAACACGGGAAAATGGGACACTTTAAAAAACACGCGTTTTAAATTATTAAAAGATGAGCTATGCGTTTACAAAAATATTGTCCTTCGAGGTACTCGCATAGTCATCCCGCTGTCTTTGCGAAACAAAGTGTTAGGAATTGCCCATGAGGGACATCCGGGAATTGTTGCAATGAAGAACAGGTTGCGAAGCAAAGTTTGGTGGGACGGTATGGACAAAGATGCTGAAAAATGTGTCAAATCATGTCATGGTTGTCAATTAGTACAGAAATCGGTTGTTTCAGCACCTTTGTACAGAAATGAGTTACCCGACAGGCCCTGGGACACTTTAGCCATGGATTTGTTGGGCCCGCTTCCTAACAAGGACAATCTTTTAGTAGTTATAGACTATTATAGTAGGTACTATGAAGTAGTTATTACTCAGAGCACAACTTCGAGTGCAATTATAGGTTATCTTAGCGAAATCTTTGCGCGACATGGTTTCCTGTACATTAATCTGCGATAATGGCCCACAGATGGCAAGTGCCGAAATTGACGAATGGGCGAAAGGATGTGGCATTGCGATCAAGCATTCAGCGCCATTGTGGCCTCAAGCGAACGGCGAGGTTGAGAGGCAAAATCGAAGCCTGCTGAAAAGATTAAAAATTGCTCATGCGGAAAAACGTAATTTGAAAGACGAATTGTTAACTTATTTATTAATGTACCGATCGACGCCACATACTACAACTGGTGTAAGTCCAGCGGAATTGTTGTTTGGTAGGAAAATCAGGACAAAACTGCCTGAACTGAACGACAAATTTTTGCTAGACGAAGAACTACGAGAAAAAGACGCTTTGCAAAAGATGAGAGGAAAAGACTATTACGATAAGCGAAACAGGGTACAAGATTGTAACTTGAGACCTGGTGAGACAGTTCTATTAAATAAGAGCAAAGAAAATAAGCTGAGTCCCGAATTTGACGCAACAAAGTATCGAATTATTAACAAAAAAGGAAATACGGTTACGGTCAAATCCCCGTCAGGGAATGTATTTAGCAGAAATGCCTCAATGGTGAAAAAGTATATCTCAAACGATGATCAGTTACCGGAAACACCACACATAAAAACAGAAGTTGAGTCAGATTCGGAACCCGAGTTAAATGAAGCAAATGATTCAATTATAAAAAACGACATTAGTGAACGATCTGCCTCACCAGATCTTGAGAAATCAGACGATTTGAATGTTCCTGAACTCAATGTTACAAACCGTCCAAAAAGACAACGTAAATTACCAAGCCGCTATGAACCTTAGAATGAGTATAAAATGTTATATTGTTGTTGTGTAATCAAATTCAAATATTAATTTGGTTTTCCGCCGATTTAGTTTATAAAAAGGTTTATAATTATGTTACGATGATTAAAAAAAAAAAAGAAAGGAGGAAATGTAGTGTTTGTTGGCACCACTGTCTACGCAGGTAATCTAGATGTCGCTTGCGTGCGAGAAGGACAGTGAGTTCCAAGGTGGCTGTGCGTGAATAACACGCTGTAAGACAAACGTGTGTCGAATAAAGAGTTTGTTCTGACGTTAAATCGTGTTCAAACCTTACACATATATATTGTAACCTACCGGTCTTATAGATCAGGAGATGCATGATAAATAAATTATAGAGAGAGAAAGAGGAGAGAAATACAATTTAAGAACAAATTTAATGAAACTAGTGTTGGTAATGAAGATGAATGAAAGCATTCAGTCAATTTTTTTAACAAATGATATTACAAATTTTCCTTGACGGAGGCTTGTCTATTACAATTTTAAACTTATACAATGAGAAGAAACAAAAATTAAGAGAGTTTTCTGTCCTGGCGTGATTGCAGAAATTAAGCCACGGCAATATAGCCGGTTCCACGTCGTCCACACTCTCAGTTTGGGATTGAAATTAAAGTCTCTCGCGCTCGGCGGAACTGAGCTGGACGTGGCTACGTGATACAATTTACTTAGCTGTCGGCGTAATCTTCCGGGCGGGCATCAGCGAGGGTTGACTGCTCGCTGGCGTTGGTAGTCGTCACCAGGCCCAATCAGTCGACAGGTGATTCGGTCCCTCGTCAGCTGGCTCCGGCAGCAGTACCCACCCGCATGAGGCGGCACTGGCGTTGTCGCATGGCACTTCTCCGCACGAGGTCGCGGCTTCCTCGGCTCGTTCCGGTTCCGGGAGCGGTAGCTCAGTGCATCAACTGAGGTCACTGCAGCGCCTCTGACCGGGAGGTCCTAGGTTCCCACTCCCCACGGAGGCAGGATTTTCGACACTAGCTTTTCAGCTACGTCGAATTCAGTCGCTGTCTGGAGGAGAATTCTAGCGGCCGGCTGCTTTGATCGGTAGTTTTCGGGAGTTTCTGCGATCAACACCAGGCGATTGCTGGACAGTACTCTACCAAACAGACCACGGATAGCGCGAGATCTGTCCTTCTTCTTCCTTGTCCTATCCTCCCCCTTACACACACTTATACTAACATGCACTACACTACCACATATCCCGGGAGACCGGTCGGGAACTTAGAGCTTGTCCCGGCTGAGGCGGTGCCCCGCTGGTGGGAGCGTCCTGGTAGGGGGAAACCCCATTAGCCGACGGTAGGTCGGCGCCGTATCTCACCATCCAGCGGCGTAAGGATCACCGCCATCACCCGCGAAAAAAACATGCCCTACACTAACGGGACTAATGAACAAAGCAGTTGACGCGCCCGGAAACACGAAAAAATCAATCAATCAATCAATCGGCTCGTTCCGGTATTGTCTCGTGGCTCGCGCAATGATATGCTCGCGAGTGGCTCGCGTGCAAAGTGCAAGTGTAAGGGTGCAAATAACAAGGTTCTACTGCCGGTTATCAAACTGGATGGCGGAATGCAACCCTTTCACTACTAATTGCTGATATAGTTCCACCTCGATGAGAACGATGCAAAATTACATAGATTACAAGAACGTTCATAAAAAAATCACCACAAATGATGAGCGAGTAATTATTTCATGTCATTACAGGTTCCGAAGTTGAAAACTATGAATTTTAACATTTAATCAAACTTCCGTTTGTTATCACTTGCGACAGGCTTACTGCGCCTGCACACCGAGCAAGTTTTTCTCCATCTTTTTTTTGGGCTCCCAGTGCCCCCGTTCGTGATTTTAATGCCCTGTGGATCTCAAGGAGCTTTGTTGCGATTCGTCGGAAATACTATGATGGGCGGTAACTACTCGACGTTTTGTCCAATGACTATTGAGAATGGAAATTTCCAGATCACTTTGTTGGTGCGCAGAGTGACATGCGTTTTTCGCCGTGTGTGTGTGTGGGGGGGGGGGCGTCTGCTTCGCACCAAAGAGCTTCTTTGTGAACATGGCATATTATTTGTTTATCCGTTCAAGGGAAGCCCCAGGTAGCGCCTCGCGCAAGAGTCATCCCCTGTCCTAGAGGCTTTCCTACGCAGGACAAACAAGTATGCATTTATAGATTCCCAGAGAAATCTGGGTTACTTTCATGTGCTTTCCATTAACACGTAAACAGGTCAAAAGCATATAAACCAAAATGAAGGAGCTCTCTCCAGCATTGTTCTTCGGAACGTTGTTCATGTCAGTCGTCAGAAATCTAGAAACTTGTACTGCACTTGAAGAATAAATTACCTTTTTTAAAAACTGGACTCTGAGACTTAGAACTTAATTCGCATGACTAACGCGGCGCCTCGCCGGCCACGCGCCCCGGCTTGCTGGGCGTAGCTCATTCGGCGTCTGTCCACTGATCGCCTCCTGACGTCGTCAATTCTTTCCGTTGCCCCTCGCTCGCTGACGGTGGGTCCCATTGTATACAATCCCTAGAGGTGGCGAGTGGGGGGGCGGTGGAAAGGTCTTCATAATCTGCTTCAACGCAAGTGCATTTTCGATATTTTAACCTCTCATTTGTGAAATCGTATTTACTTGCGATTGTCTGAGAAGGCTGTGACGTTACAATATATATATATATATATATATATATATATATATATATATATATATATATATATATACACACATACATACATATATACACACATATTGTTAAATTTGGAAAATTTAAGTGAATCACAGTGCTTGAAACTTGTGCTACGACATCATCTAGAAGCCAACATTCATCCGAGAAATCCATCTGAGAAGATTTTGTACTCATAGTTTGTAAGATCTTATCCTGTAATTAGGTTAACCATGTTAGATTATGGGTAATTTTTTGTCATCTATTTTCTCAAAAACGGTAAATTGGAAAGTTCAAACTGTGATCTCATGGCCATGAGAAGGTTCCAAAAACCTAGATATTGTTATAAACGTCTAATTTTTTGTTTGGTTTGACTCTGAGGAAAAATTGGTACTTTGTGCAATATTTTTTATTACTTTCAAAGCAGGTTTTTATTTATTACAAGGAAATGACTGGTTGTAGCGGGTTCTATAAACAAAATCTGCAATGCAGAGTAAGTTTGGGATTGTACAGACACCTTTATAGCTGCAAAATTAAGGTTTTTATGGCAAAATAAAAAATTATTTCATATTCACCAACTTTTAGTTCCGGCATTACTGCCAGGGGACTCCACAATCGCCCCTGCCTCGCCCCTGCCTCGCCCCTGCCTCGCCCCCTGCCTCGCCCCCTGCCTCGCCCTCTGCCTCGCCCTCTGCCTCGCCGCCTGCCTCGCCCCCTGCTTGGCCCCCTGCCTATTCCCCTGCCTCGCCGCCGTCCTCGCCCCCTGCCTTGCTTCCTTCCCTGCCCCTGTCCCTCCTGCTTCGCCCCTGCCTCGCCCCCAGCCTCCCCCCTGCTTGGCCCCTGGCTCGCCCCTGCCTCGCCCCTGCCTGGCCCCTGCCTCGCCCCTGCCTCGCCCCCTGCCTCGCCCCCTGCCTCGCTCCCTGCCTCGCCCCCTGTCTCGCCCCCTGCTCGCATCATTCCTCGCCCCCTGCTTGGCCCCCTGCCTCGCCCTCTGCCTCGCCCTCTGCCTCGCCCTCTGCCTCGCCCCCTGCCTCGCCCCGCTTCGCTCCACCCGGCTCCGCCTCATCCCGCGTCGCCGCGTCTCTGAATACTTTCGGAATAACTTCATCAGCACATACTTTTCGCATTATTTCTAACTTAAGCAAATTAAAAAAAAATTGACAACACTGCAAAAATTGTGCGATCAAGCGGAAGCTAATGAAAGGTCCTACAAGATGACTCCGTTCGTGACTTCTACTATGTCATACGCGTCTGGACGCGTGTGTTGGCAAACATGGCCGTCCGACGCCATATGAAACGCATACACTCGGTGGCTGTTTGATTTAATATATGTTGGTTTTACGAATGCGATGGCCTCATAATTTCGTTCGTATTGTACCACCTCACCGCCAGCCAAGAATAGTTGCAATAGTTTAGTGGCTGGAACGAATTTCCAGTTACTTTCTAAAATAATGTTTCAATGATCAATGCAGTACATGATATGTTAATTGTGACACGATTTTTTGAAGCCTATGCCATACAATCTATATCTTTCTGATAAAACATTTGAAAACGGCATATTTAATACTTCGTATTTCATGTCTTCCTACACTCTTTAAATGATCTTTTCCACATATATTTGACTTAATCTAGGAAGAATCGTCTTCTACTTGGATTGAATGATTTTTTTCGTGTTTTCGGGCGTGTCAACTGCTTTGGTCATTAGTCCCGTTCGTGTAGTGCATGTTTTGTTTCTCGGAAGATGGCGGTGATCTTCCTTCAGTGCATGGCGAGATCCGGCGCCGACCTACCGTCGACTAGTGGGGTTTTCCCCTAACCAGGACTCTCCCACCAGCGGGGCACCGCCCCAGCCGGGAGAAG
The DNA here is from genome assembly GCA_964035755.1 of Teleogryllus oceanicus. Taxonomy (NCBI): domain Eukaryota; kingdom Metazoa; phylum Arthropoda; class Insecta; order Orthoptera; family Gryllidae; genus Teleogryllus; species Teleogryllus oceanicus. The sequence goes on from CAXIVR010000010.1 coordinate 88,168,498, forward strand.
CTGTAAGCTCCCGACCAATCTCTCGGAATATGTGATAGTGTAGTGCATGTTAGCGTAAGTGTGTGTGTGTGTGTGTGTGTGTGTGTGTGAGGGGAGAGAGATAGGACAAGGAAGAGGAAAGACAGATTGCTTGCAATCCGTGGCCCGTTTGGTAGGGTACTGTTCCGTCATTCGCCTGGTGTTGATCGGAGAAACCATGGAAAACTAGCTATCAGAACTACCGGCCGCTAGAATTCTCCTCCCGGCAGTAACTGAATTCAACCTAACTGAAAAGCTAGTGTCGAAAATCCTGCCGCCGACTGGACTCGAACCTAGGACCTCCCGGTCAGAGGCGCTGCAGTGACATCAGTTGATGCACTGAGCTACTGCTACCGGTATCTATTCGGAAACTGTCTAAACATAAAAATGAAGTTGTATTCAATGGTATGTGTTATAAAAATTCATATCACTGGAGTGATTGCATGCACATTTTAAATACCTTGACAGAACTTACCCTTTTTTAAATAAAATATGAAACAAGTTAAAAAGCAGAAAGTTAAGTGCAACGAGTGTCTAAGAAATTAGCAAAACAATATGAAAGAAAGTAAGAAGCTAAAAGCATGGCGATCTCATTTTCATTAACCACATAATGTCCGAAGATTGCAAAAGTTAGCAATAATACGATGAAGTACGTGATGTTGAGGTAATGCTGAAAGTATTTACCCAGGTGAGGAGGGACAGGCGGGGATATGCAAATAGTACAGTGCAAACGTATTTGTATGCATTTCCATCCGTCACACAGGAGTCTTAAAGTAAAAAAGTCTTTCTATTCCGATTGTTATGAATATGCAGAATACTTCATTAATTTTAATACATAGTGCTGTTGGGTGACTCCACACTTGTATATTTAAACTATCTATTTTCTGCGTATTAAGACTGAATTATTACATATAATTACATTTTTGTAATATATACATCTGACTTAATGGTTGCAAGTATTAGAAAGTTGTACAATATGAAAATATTTTTTGGTGAACAATAAATTAAAAAAATAGTGGAAATATTACAGCCTGTTACTTGAACTAGTTCCCTTTGCTTCAATTGATTTCTCCCCACGCACGTCCGACCATGTGACCGGGCGCGAGTCGTCAGGGAATCGATTATTCCCCACCTCTATGTTGCGCTTTTTCGTCCGCCGCGTCCCTTCTGCAGTCTACTTTGCATTCTCGCGAGAACGGGCGTGAAGAGCACTTTTGGTTTGTTAGCGTCGTTTAAGTGAGAACGTCGCAAATTATAACCCTGCACAGACGCCTAGTTCTATCACTCTGGTGCTAAACGTAGATAAACTCGTTTTTTAGGTAAGTGGTAGGAAGATAATTTCTTTATTTTTTTATCAAAAATAAAGAAATTATCTTCTTACCACTTACCTTAAAATACGAGTTTATCTACGTTTAGCACCAGAGCGATAGAACTAGGCGTCTGTGCAGGGTTATAATTTGCGACGTTCCCACTTAAACGACTTAACAAACCAGATGCCTTTCACGCCCGTTCCTCGTGAGGAATGCAAAGCAGACTGCGGTGAAGGGACCTGTCGGACGAAAAAGGCAACATAGTGTGGGAATAATCGATTCCCTGACGACTCGCGCCTGTCACATGGTCGCACTTGCGTGGGGAGAAATCAATTGAAGCAAAGGGAACTAGTTCAAGTAACAGGCCGTAATATTTCTACTATTTTTTAATTTATTGTTCACCAAAAATCATTTTCTATATTGTAATAACTCAATACTTGCAACCATCTAAGTCAGATGTATATATTACAAAAATAGTAATTATAATGTAATAATTCAGTCTCAATACGCAGAAAATAGATAATTTAAATATACAAGTGTGGAGTCACCCAACAGCACTATGTAATAACATTAATGAAGTATTCTGCATATTCATAACAATCGGAATAGAAAGACTTTTTTACTTTAAGACTTCTGTGTGACGGATGCAATGCATACAAATACGTTTGCACTGTACTATTTGCATATCCTCGTCCTGTCCTCTCACCTGGGTAACATTTCTGTAGCATTACGTGTCAACATTATTTACTTCTATTGTATTATTGCTTTTGCAATCTTCTGATATTTAGATTTATTGTTAATTCTGCAATTATGTGGTAACTTGCGGCAGAAATATCTTGACTCATACATTAAACTTACATTCATTAACAAAAAGTTACTAAAAAGGCTTACATTAACTAATAATAAGTTACAAAAAAGCAGTTAATTAAAAAAACAATAAATAATAATAATAAATAGTACATAATATCACGGCGCGTCTTACTCCACTTCACTTCACGACACTGCACTGCACAACACTTAACTGTGACGCATTCTCTTCTACACCGCTTCTTCTGCTCGCATTCCTTCCTCCACTTCAGTTCATAACAACATCACGTACTCATCATCACCAACATCACGTACTTCATCGTATTAATATTGCTAACTTTTGCAATCTTCGACATTATGTGGTTAATGCAAATGAGATCTCCATGCTATTAAGTCATTACTTCCAATTCTTCATTATGCACTGTTTTGCTAATTTCTTAAGACAGCCTAAGATTAATTTCAACTTTCTGCTTTCTGTTAACTTGTTTCATATTTTTATGTAATAGCGGTGTTTCTGTCGTCAAGGTACGAGATATATTTTTATTGTCAAAAATATATATTTTGTTGCAATATTTTTAATCACTACTTCCTATGACTGATAAATAACGTTCAAAAGTATTCACATGTGCATGCAATCACCCATGATATGAATTCTTATGCAACACATACCATTTGATAAACTTATTTTTATGTTGTAGATAGTTTCGAATAGATACGGGTAGCAGTAGCTCAGCGCATCAACTGATGTTACTGCAGTTATTCTCTGGATCGGAGGTCCTAGGTCTGAGTCCTGTCGGCGGAAGGATTTCCGACACTAGCTTTTCACAGTTAGGTTGAATTCAGTTACTGCCGGGAGGAGAATTCCTAGCGCGGCCGGTAGTCTTGATAGCCATTTTCCATGGTTTTCCGATCAACACGAGGCGGATACCGGAGCAGTACCCTACCAAAGAGGCCACGAACAGCGCGCGATCTGTCTTTCCTCTTCCTTGTCCTATCCTCTCCCCTGACACACACACACACACACACACACACACACACACACACTTACACTAACATGTACCACACTATCACATATTCCGGGAGACTGGTCGGGAGCTTAGAGCTTGTCCCGCTGGGGCGGTGCCCCGCTGGTAGGAGAGTCCTGGTTAGGGGGAAACCCCACTAGCCGACGGCAGGTTGGCGCCGGATCTCGCCATCCAGCGTGGGAAGATCACCGCCATCTCCTGAGAAAAAAACATGCACTACACGAACGGGACTAATGACCAAAGCAGTTGACGCGCCCGAAAACACGAAAAAATCAATCAATCCAAGCGAAAATTTCTTTATAATTAAAGTCAAATATATGTGGAAAAGATCATTTAAAGAGTGGGGAGGACATGAAATACGGGCATTATGCTGTTTTCAAATGTTTTATCAGAAAGATAGATTGTATGGCATAGGCTTCAAAAAATCGTGTCACAAATTAACATATCAAGAACTGCATTAATTGAAACATTATTTTAGAAAGTAACTGAAAATTCGTTCCAGCCACTAAACTATTGCAACTATTCTTGGCTGGCGAGGTACAACATGAACGAAATTATGAGGCCATCGCATTCGTAAAACTAACATATTAAATCAAACAGCCACCGAGTGTATGCGTTTCATATGGCGTCGACGGCCATGTTTAGCAACACACGCGGTCCAGACGCGTATGACATAGTAGAAGTCTGAACGAGCCATCTTGTAGGACCTTTCATTAGCTTCCGCTTGATCGCACAATTTTTGCAGTGTTGTCAATTTTTTTTTAATTTGCTTAAGTTAGAAATAATGCGAAAAGTATGTGCTGATGAAGTTATTCCGAAAGTATTCAGAGACGCGGCGACGCGGGATGAGGCGGAGCCGGGTGGAGCGAAGCGGGGCGAGGCAGGGGGCGAGGCAGAGGGCGAGGCAGAGGGCGAGGCAGAGGGCGAGGCAGGGGGCGAGGCAGGGGCGAGGAATGATGCGAGCAGGCGAGACAGGGCGAGGTGCAGGGGGCGAGGCAGGGGCGAGGCAGAGGGCGAGGCAGGGGCGAAACAGGCTAGGCAGGGGCCGAGGCAGGGGCGAGCCAGGGGGCCGGCAGGGGGAGGCTGGGGGCGAGGCAGGGGCGAAGTGAGGAGCGGGACAGGGGCAGGAAGGAAGCGAGGCAGGAGGCGAGGACGGGGGCGAGGCAGGGGAATAGGCAGGGGGCCAAGCAGGGGGCGAGGCAGGCGGCGAGGCAGAGGGCGAGGCAGAGGGCGAGGCAGGGGGCGAGGCAGGGGGCGAGGCAGGGGGCGTGGCAGGGGCGAGCCGATTGTGGAGTCCCCTGGCAGTAATGCCGGAACTAAAAGTTGGTGAATATGAAATAATTTTTTATTTTGCCATAAAAACCTTAATTTTGCAGCTATAAAGGTGTCTGTACAATCCCAAACTTACTCTGCATTGCAGATTTTGGTTTTATAGAACCCACATAACCAGTCATTTCCTTGTAATAAATCAAAACCTTCTTTGAGAGTAATAAAAAAATATTGCACAAAGTACTAATTTTTCCTCAGAAACAAAAACCAAACATAAAATTAGATTGCCTATAAATAACATTCAGGTTTTTGAACCTTTCTCATGGACATGAGATCACAGTTTGAACTTTCCAATTTACTGTTTTGAGAAAATAGATGACAAAAAATTACCCACAATCTAACATGGTTAACCTAATTACAGGATATGATCTTACAAACTATGAGTATAAAATCTTCTCAGATGAATATCTCGGATGAATGTTGGCTTCTAGAGGATGTCGTAGCACAAGTTTCAAGCACTGTGATTCACTTAAATTTTCCAAATTTAACAATATGTGTGTATATATGTATGTATGTATGTATATATATATATATATATATATATATATATATATATATATATATATATATATATATATTGTAACGTCACAGCCTTCTCAGACAATCGCAAGTAAATACGATATCACAAATGAGAGGTTAAAATATCGAAAATGCACTTGCGTTGAAGCAGATTATGAAGACCTTTCCACCGCCCCCACGCTCGCCACCTCTAGGGATTGCATATAATGGGACCCACTGTTAGCGAACGAGGGGGAACGGAAAGATATTACGTCAGGAGGCGATCAGTGGACAGACGCCGAATTCGCTACGCCCAGCAAGCCGCGACGCGTCGCGCCGCGCGTCGCGCGTTAGTCACGCTAACTAAGTTCTAAGTCTCAAAGCCCAGTTTTCAAAAAGGTCATTTATCTCTTCAAGAACAGTACAAGTTTCGGGCTCTGACGACTGACAGGAAACAACGTTCCGAAGAACAATGGTGGAGAGAGCTCCTTCATTTTGGTTTATATGCTTTTGACCTGTTTACGTGTTAATGGAAAGCACATGAAAGTAACCCAGATTTCTCTGGGAATCTATAAATGCATACTTGTTTGTCGTGCATAGGAAAATGTAGGACAGAGGATGTAATTTGCGCGAGGCGCTAACTGGGGCTTCCCTTGAACGGATAAACAAATAATATATGTCTGGCAAAGAGCTCTTGGTGCGAAGCAGACTCTCCCACCCACCCACTCCACACACGGCGAAAAACGCATGTCAGTCTGCGCTCGAACAAAGTGATCTGGAAATTTCCATGCTCAAGAAGTCATTTGACAAAACGTCGAGTAGGTTACCGCCCATCATAGTATTTCCGACGAATCGCACAAAGCCCTTGAGATCCAAGGGGCATTAAAATCACGAACGGGGGCACTGGGAGCCCAAAACAAAGATGGAGAAAATCTCAGCCCGGCGCAGGCTCAGTAAGCCTGTCGTGCGATAATAAAACGGAAGTTTGCTTAAATGTTAAAATTCAGTTTTCACTGAACCTGTAATGATACGAAATAATTACTCGCTCGTCAATTAACAGGTGGGATTTTTTATGAACGTTCTTGTAATCTTTGTAATTTTGCATCGTTCTCATCGAGGTGGAACTATATCAGCAATTAGTAGTGAAAGGGTTGCATTCCGCCATCCAGTTTGATAACAGGCAGTAGAACCTTGTTATTTGCACCCTTACACTTGCACTTTGCACGCGAGCCACTCGCGAGCATATCATTGCGCGAGCCACGAGACAATACCGGAACGAGCCGATTGATTGATTGATTGATTTTTTCGTGTTTCCGGGCGCGTCAACTGCTTTGTTCATTAGTCCCGTTAGTGTAGGGCATGTTTTTTTCGCGGGTGATGGCGGTGATCTTTCCGCTGGATGGTGAGATACGGCGCCGACCTACCTTTCCATACATCGGGTTTCTACCAGGACGCTCCCACCAGCGGGGCACCGCCTCAGCCGGGACAAGCTCTAAGCTCCCGACCGGTCTCCCGGGATATGTGGTAGTGTAGTGCATGTTAGTGTAAGTGTGTGTAAGGGGGAGGATAGGACAAGGAAGAAGAAGGACAGATCTCGCGCTATCCGTGGTCTGTTTGGTAGAGTACTGTTCCAGCAATCGCCTGGTGTTGATCGCAGAAACTCCCGAAAACTACTGGATCAAAGCATGGCCGCAAGAATTCTCCTCCAGACAGCGATCGAATTGACCTTAGCTGAAAAGCTAGTGTCGAAAATCCCGCTCCGTGGGGAGTGGAATCTAGGAGCCTCCTGGCCGTGAGGCGCTGCAGTGACTCTTTAGCTGATGCACTGAGCTACTGCTCCCGGAACCGGAACGAGCCGAGGAAGCCGCGACTTCAGGCGCCATACGACAACGCCAGTGCCGCCTCATGCGGGTGGGTACTGCTGCCGGAGCCAGCTGACGAGGGACCGAATCACCTGTCGACTGATTGGGCCTGGTGACGACTACCAACGCCAGCGAGCAGTCAACCCTCGCTGATGCCCGCCCGGAAGATTACGCCGACAGCTAAGTAAATTGTATCACGTAGCCACGTCCAGCTCAGTTCCCGCCGAGACGCGGAGAGACTTTAATTTCAATCCCAAACTGAGAGTGTGGACGACGTGGAACCGGCGTATCATTGCCGTGGCTTAATTTTTGTTTCTTCTCATTGTATAAGTTTAAAATTGTAATAGATAAGCCTGCGCAGAGGAAAATTTGAAATATCATTTGTTAAAAAATTCACTGAATGCTCATTCATCTCCCCATTACTAACACTTTAGTTTAATTAAATTATCTAAATTGTATTTCTCTTTCTCTCTAATTTATTTATCATGCATCTGCTGATCTATAACACCGGGTAAGGTTACAACATATATTGTGACGTAAGGTCGGAATATCGATTTAACGTCAGAACAAACTTTATTCGACACACGTTTGTCTTACAGCGTGTTATCTACGCATTGCTACCTTGGAACTCACTGTCCTTCTGCACGCAAGCGACATCTAGATTACCTGCGTAGACAGGGAAGCAACAAACACTACATTTCTCCTTTTCTTTTTTTTTTTAATCATCGTAACATAATTATAAACCTTTTATAAAACTAAATCGGCGGAAAACAAATTAATATTTGAATTTGATTACACAACAACAATATAAATATCTTATACCATTCTAAAGGTTCAGAGTTCGTAATTTACGTTGTCTTTTTGGACGGTTTGTAACATTGAGTTCAGGAACATTCCAAATCGTCTGATTTCAAGATCTGGTGAGGCAGATCGTCTACTAATGTCGTTTTTATAATTGAATCATTTGCTTCATTTAATTTCGGGTTCCGAATCTGACTAACTTGTTTTATGTGTGGTGTTTCCTGCAACTGATCGTTTGAGATATACTTTTTCACCATTGAGGCATTTCTAAATACATTCCTGACGGGGATTTGACTGCAACTGTATTTCCTTTTTGTTATTAATTCGATACTTTGTTGCGTCAAATCTGGACTCAGCTTATTTTCTTTGCTCTTATTTAATAGAACTGTCTCACCAGGTCTCAAGTTACAATCTTGTACCCTGTTTCGCTTATCGTAATAGTCTTTTCCTCTCATCTTTTGCAAAGCGTCTTTTTCTCGTAGTTCTTCGTCTAGCAAAAATTTGTCGTTCAGTTCAGGCAGTTTTGTCCTGATTTTCCTACCAAACAACAATTCCGCTGGACTTACACCAGTTGTAGTATGTGGCGTCGATCGGTACATTAATAAATAAGTTAACAATTCGTCTTTCAAATTACGTTTTTCCGCATGAGCAATTTTTAATCTTTTCAGCAGGCTTCGATTTTGCCTCTCAACCTCGCCGTTCGCTTGAGGCCACAATGGCGCTGAATGCTTGATCTACCGCCACATCCTTTCGCCCATTCGTCAATTTCTGGCACTTGCCATCCGTAGGGCCATTATCGCAGATTAATGTAATTAGGGAAACCATGTCGCGCAAAGATTTCGCTAAGATAACCTATAATTGCACTCGAAGTTGTGCTCGAGTAATAACTACTTCATAGTACCTACTATTAGTCTGCAATCACTGCACATTTGTCCTTGCTAAAGCAACCCAACAAATCCATGGCTAAAGTGTCCCAGGGCCTGCTGGGTAACTCTATTTCGTACAAAGGTGGTTGAACAAACTGATTTCACTAATTGACAAAACTATGACATGATTTGACACATTTTTCAGCATCTTATCCATACTGTCCCACTCAAACTCTTGCTTTCTGCAACCTGTCTTCATTGCAACAATTCCTGAAGGTCCTCATGGCAATTCCTAACACTTTGTTTCGCAAAGACAGCGTGGTTAGACTGCAAGGAGCACTTTCAAGACAATATTTTAAACGTAGTAGCCCATCTTAATAATTTAAAACGCGTTTCTTGTGGTAATCCATTTTTCCCGTGTTAACGGCGCGACGGACTTCGATTAAAGCATCTTTCTGGGATTCAAAACCATTTCCCGATAGGTCTATGGCCTTGGAACCGATTCTCAGCAATCGTATAAACGCAGTCAATCCGATTTAAGATCTTCTTCTCTGTTTCGTCGCAACTTTTACTAATCTTGATAACGGATCTGCGATATTTGTACACCCTTTCTTGTATTTGATCTTATACGAATAAGGTTGTAACCAAAACCACCTTTCTGATGCGACATTTTGCTTCGATTTCGGCGTGAACAAATACTGCTGGCCCAGGATCGGTAACTAATTCAAACTCGATACCATATAGCCATAAGTGAAATCGTTCGCACGCGAATAAACAATGCTAGCGCTTCTTTCTCGGTCTGTGAATAGCGTGTTTCGGGTCCAAAGGCTTTGTACTCGCGTATCCGACAGGCCCCAGCCGGAGGACCCTTCTGAACTACTACCGCGCCTACTGCATCTGGTCTGCATCAGCAATAACTCAAGTTGGAGCAATCCGTATCATAAATACTCTACCGTTTTTGCATCTCCCATCAACCGTTTTATTTACAAAAGACCTTTCTTGGGCCCGTCTACTCAAATGTTTTGAACTGTGCAACAGTTTTCGTAACGGTTCGCTAATTGAGATAACCTGGATAAAAGATTTAATAAAAGTTTACGAGACTCCAAAACTCATTAACTCATCTGAGTTTCCGGTCTCCGGAAAATTTGAACTGCCCTGATTTTCGACATTCTAGTGGTCTATCTTGTCCCCATATATGAAAAAACCTGGCACTTTAATTCTGTCTTCCGATAAATACATTTCCAGTCATTTAATTTGAGCCCTTTTCTTGCAAAGTATCGCGAATCTTCTCAACTTGATCGTGTTCTTTTTCGTTTTTTCAAAACAATAATGTCATCTAAAATTTTTTGGACTCTTCTGCAATTCTGCAAGATCGATCTCAAAATTCGCTGAAACATCTCGGGAGCATAATTCAACCTAAACATCAAACGCTTGTATCGGAGTAAAGTCTGAATCTACTACAAAGTTGTAATTTGATTTCTCGTCGAGCCTGATCTCATGATACGCGTCTCGAAATGTCCAGACTACTGAAAAATTACTTCCTCGAACTTTGTACAAAAACTCTTCGATAATTGGTAAAGGGAACCGCTCGCGCACGATAGCTTGATTTGCTAAACGGATATCGACACATAACCTAAATTTTCCGGTGTCCTTATAAACTGGCACTACTGGTGAAACCCATGGAGTCGGCCTCTACTTTTTCGGATTATATCCTGTCGTAGTAGTTCATCAATCTGCTTTTGGATTTGATCGCGAATTTTAAAGGCACCGACGCAGCGGTTGTGCCATAGGGGGAAATGACGGGTCGATTGGTAACTTGAGTTGAAAATCTTTTAACTTGCCAATACCTGTATCGCCTTTTTCAACAACAATCATATTATTCACTTGTAATTCTGTACCGATTTTAATAATTCCCAACGCTTTTGCCGTAGGATAACCCAATAACGCTCGTCCATCCCCTTTCGCGACCACGAAGTTAGCGTCTACTTCTTTCTTACCAGCTTTGATTACGCAATCAAATTCGCCAATTAACTGTAAAGCATTGCTTTGTCCATATGGAAATATTTCCCTATCTGTTTGACGCGATTTACATTTGATTTGTTTACCTTTCAAATACGACCAACATTTGTCGTTGATTACATTACATTTTGCCCCTGAGTCTACCAACACATTCACAGGTACGCCTCCGATGTAAATCTCCACGTTCTCTTCGTGTTTTCCATTTTCCTCGTTGGCCCTGTTTATATGTTCAGCTTCCACTAGGTGAAATGCGTAGCCGTCGTCTTCGTGCACTTCGTGCAACCTGAAGCCGCCCTGATACCGGTTTCCGGCGGCGTCGATGTGGCACTCCGCCTGGACGCCTTGCAGTCTTTGTTCTGCAAACAGCAGCGAAATGACCTTCCCTCTGAATTTCGGAACAAGTTTTACCTTTGGCCGGATAATTTTGTCGGATTTGTAGTGCCCAAATATAACTGCACCTATGTAAGGAAGCGTTTCGTTGTTTTATGCTGCTGCTTGTTGACTTTTTGTTTCTTCTCCGTGAGTTTAGCTACATTTTCCGGCTCCATGTTTCTTACACGAACTGACATAACCTCAAACGCCTGAGCGATTTACGTAACTTCTTTTAAAGTTATGTCGCCTTTTTCGAGGATCCGCTTCTTGACTTCGGTTGAGCTGCACTTGTCCACTACCTGGTCTCTGATTTCGTCATCTACCGATGTGAACCTCGCACATCTCTGTTTGCTGTCGCAGTCTGGTGATGAATTGAATTCATTGTCCACCGTCTTTTGCGCCAAACCTCGAAAAATGTGCCGCTCGTACGTTTTGTTCGCTTTCGGCTTGAAGTACGCCGTCAGCGCGTCTTTAGTCTTGTTGTATGCATCCTCGCCCTCCGCAACTGTATCAGCGTCCGGAATTGCATAAAAAACGTCTTGAAGTTCCAAATCCTCCCATGTAAAAGCGTTGCTTTTCTTCCATGCTGCATCTGTTATATTTTTGCTGGTCAAGTACAGATCAACAGCGCAGCCATCTTTCCCACCGAGGAAAAAATGCTGCTTCGTTCGGCGTTCGATCAAACGGTGGTAACTGCGCATTCTCCATTATTCAAAAACGCACTTTATCTGAGTCACAACGCGAACAAATGTCCAACTTTGCCGAATCCTCGATCCTCGTCGCCAAATGTAAGGTTTGAACACGATTTAACGTCAGAACAAACTCTTTATTCGACACACGTTTGTCTTACAGCGTGTTATTCACGCACAGCCACCTTGGAACTCACTGTCCTTCTGCACGCAAGCGAGATCTGGGGATTACCTGCGTAGACAGTGGTGCCAATAAACACTACATGACGTACTGCAGGCCGGCTTGATCGCAGTAATTTTATTTGTATGACAGGTATTCTTTTCGTGAATGGACTCGGGTTATTAATCAAACACCACTGTTCCGTGAACAAAATAAACATGAACTATTTATTATTTTACACAAATCACTATTGATTACAACTATCTGTGGTGGCCTTTATCCTTTTCTTTACCTCACCCAGAATCACTGTTAGTTCTTTCGATCTTACATCGATCGAGGAAATATTTACCGTTTAATAATCCCCCTTCGAGCGTCGGCGGCTTCGGGGACTCTCGGGTTGCCTCGTACTCCTTCGCTGTCTGCCTGTGCCCGTTCCACTGGGGCCAGCCGGTGCGATGCGTCGCGTTGCCGAAGTACTTCTCCAGCGTAATCTTCCCACGGTGCCACTGCGCCTCCTCGCTGAGCTCCTTTCCAGTTCCCAGATCCACTCGATGTCACCTTCCGCGAGTTGATAAACGCCACTAATAATTCAAAGTACAGTTGCTAATACGTGTCTCACCATTTAACCAGGCTACTAGGCTCGTGGTGTACCCACTGCACACAAGTCTCCTGATCTGTACTACTCCAGATAATAGCCGCTTACCGGCACTACATCCGAGCTACTGATGATGGTTATCCTAGCACAAATCGCCTGGTCAATCACTGTTCAGCGCTCATTCGATCGCGACACTATTCTACTTTGATCGAACGCGAGCAGCCCCAGGTACGTCCTTCCTACCGGGTGACCGGCCGACACTGAAGCCCGCGGCGTCAAATGTTTCACGCCTTGGCCAACCGACAACACTTCGCCGCCCGTAACCGTTTCTCGTCGCTGGCGAGCGCCCTGGCAACCGTTCTGCCGCGCTTGCTTGATGTATCGCCGTTTTTAGGCAGAAACGCGGTGCGTTTCACTTACCGTCACACGGAAGTGTGTCGGTAATCAGATGACAGGTGTGCGCGTTAAATTTATAAAATGAAGGGCGCCAAACGGGCACTTACCTGGCACCTGCACCGCATATGAGAAACCTCAGGGGTGAGCATCATTGAATGAGGGCGTGTACTGGTTTGCTACTATTATTTACGTTACAATTATTACAAAGTTATGTTCTGTTTTATGTCAATCGCCTGAATGGCGAGAACACGTTTATTGCTTCTTTAAAATACATTCTGGTCGAAAAGTCTCAAATTAAATTCTAATTGATGTGTCCAAAATTCAACACACACAAAATTCAATAAACAATTTATTGCTGGAAAACAGGTACAGAGCTACAGTGCCGAATATCCAGGAGAATGTACAGCAGAAACGTAGCCGAGTTGTCGTAACTAGAAAATGCACTACAATATCGCCGAGTCGCCAAATCGCACTGAGGGAAACCGTTGTCGCAGCACTGTCCGTCGTAATCACAATCTTCACCGTTCTACCACTTATCACTAACTTCTTCTACTCTATCTACACTTACTTTCTTGCCTTCCGGGCTACGGTCATTTATATTCGCCCCGGGCCGTAGGTCCGCAGACTGGCAGGCGTAGTAGGGGGCGGGGCTGGGCCTCGCCCTGCCTGCTCAGGCGGCGCCGCACATCATCGAGTCCCGCTGGCCTGCGCTTGTCGCTGGCCGCTGCGCCGCCAGGGGCGGTAATGCCCAATGGCGGCACCTTCAAACTGTGCGGCACGACACTAATATTATTTTTTTACATTAGATGACTCTTTTTAATGTCTTTAGAATGAATACAACATGATAGTCGTTAATTTCTACCTCTTTCGATGATTGCACACCCGTGGTCGTCCTCAAAACAAACGTCGCGAACTGCTGCAAGCAAGGTTTTCGATGGAATACTTCATCGGCCTTCCTCTCCCCTTCGTGTTCCTGCAGGCGAAGTTCTGCTTGTATCCCCTCCATCTCTTGTCTCTGCAGGCGCAAAACGTCCTGTATGTTCTCCAGCTCCTTCTTCATACGCTGGAAGGCGTCGCCCAAAGCTCCTGCACCTTCAGCTCCAGTCGCTCCCTCACGGCCTCTGCGCTTGCGTCTCGGCATCTTGGATTTCGATCCCTCTGGAAAACAAAGAAGCACATTACATTGTGTTTATATTTAACAGTGCAATATCTAAAAATATAATGTTTCGTATGTGATATTTCATCCGCTGTATCCGAATAGGTGCAAAAACACCAAATTTAAAATGTTCCAAATTGCATCAAGTCATAAGTAGACCATGTACAAAAATATTTATATCAATTTGGATTATTTAACACTCTCCCAAGAAGGTTTTCTAGAATATTTTATACGAAAACTGTTTGAATACGTCAAACATTGTTTCGTTATTAGCCGTGTAATTTTTCTCAATTAAAATAAAAGGATTCAAGTCTAAATAATAAACCCAGCCTTAGGATTTATTATGCTCAATTTTAATTCATTTTTCATTACATAATTTTCCATTTTAGTAGGCGCTTGATTCCATTTTGAACCGTAGACTGTCAGTACACAATACGAATTACATCTCCTAATGCTATTCTCATAACCAAATTCTATTATTTTATAAAATCACCACAAACAGACTTCCAATTACTGATTCAAAATTAGTGTGTTCATTGTGTAACTTATAAATTTGTTATCAGATTTTATACCCAAAAGGCTTACTATGAGGTGAAGTCTTATACCTATTAAAAATGTCTCTCCTAAATTTGAGAATTATTATAAATTATCCTTTTTGTTTATTAATTTTAATCATTGGATTATGATATTTGCCGCTTAAATAACTTGAAATCATTGAAATATCTTGTTTAATTCATTTTTTTCTATTCGTTCACTCCGTTTTAAAAAATAATAAATTTGATTGAATATTAATATACACAATCAATTTGAATGTGTTAAGTACGCAGTCATAAAACAAGTCGATACAAAATAGAAATTTTAGCAATTTCTTGTAGGAGACAATGATCGAAATGGAATTCATGATTACTTTGTAAACATAGGCCTTGCAGAAAATTCAAATTTTGGCTACTGGCTAATAATGTTATCACTACAAGAGAAAACTTAAATGTCCCAAAATTCAAAAGGTATTTATCTGGAAAAAGCTAAACTCTTAGTAGATAAATTAATGATTAAATAAATAAATAAATGAATAAGTAAATAAATAAATAAATATCTTCGTACATCAACACATATTTTCGAAATAATGTTACATTAAGGGGATGTGTAGGGGAAATCGACCAAAATCCCCATTTTCTGTTTTTAAAGTAATAAATTTGTAATGTTGGAAATATTTTCTTTCGAAATTTAAAAGACGTTGCCACATCTCCTTTGCGGGTTACAAATTTCTCTCTCAGATTCTTGCATTTCAGAGAGCGCTAATATTGCTTTTTCCCTTCAGGCAATTGTAAATGGACGATTTTAGCAGGCTCTTGGGTATAGTTGTGGTGGGATTTGAGTGATTTCCACGTGATTTCGGCGCGATGGAGTGTGAATTGTGATTTCCTTGTCGATATTTGCTGTCAATTTATTTCTTTCGCTGGTGAGCATCCTGGGGCAAACATCACGTGTTTTCAAGAAAGTGAAGAAGAAGAAGAAGAAGAAGAAGAAGAAGAAGAAGAAGAATATGACTGTTAATTTTATAGGAGATAAAACTGTGTTCAGAATGAGCTTAGGCCGACTGCTACAACTCCACCGAGTGCCTCGCGATTGAATTCACTGATTTTTTCGTGTTTTCGGGCGCGTCAACTGCTCTGGTCATTAGTCCCGTTAGTGTAGTGAATGTTTTTTCTCGTTATGGCGGTGATCTTTCCCCACCGGACGGCGAGATCCGGCGACGACCTACCGTCGGCTAGTGGGGTTTCCCCCTATCCAGGACTCTCCCACCAGCAGGGCACCGCCCCAGCCTGGAGAATCTCTAAGCTCCCGACCGGTCTCCCGGAATATGTGGTAGTGTAGTGCATGTTAGTGTAAGTGTGTGTGTAAGGAGAGAGGATAGAACCATGAAGAGGAAGGACAGATCGTGCGCGGTCCGTGGCCCGTTTCTTAGGGCACTGCTCCGGCATTCGCCTGGTGTTGATCGAAGAAACCACGGAAAACTACCGATCAGAGAAGCCGGCCGCTAGAATTCTCCTCCAGACAGCGACTGAATTCGACCTAGCTGAAAAACTAGTGTCGAAAATCCTGCCGCCGTCAGGACTCGAACCTAGGACCTCCCGGTCAGAGGCGCTGCAGTGGCAACAGTTGATTCTCCCGCTACCGCTACCGCCCCTAGTCCGCGATTGAAAATTCAATCATCTTACCCTACGTGTTGTGACAGTGAAAATACTACAAACAGTAGTTTTAGAGTAATTGATTTGTCTCTGCTTTCTGCAGCAATCAATTCCTTTAGTTGTACTAATTGTTGGAAAACACAATTTAAATTTACGATGATAACAAACGGTGTAGCATTGTATGTATCCTACATATTGATCGTGACAGCTGTCAAGATGACAATGCATTCAAAACCTCTAATTCTACGAACTGGAATTTTGAAGCGAATATCAGATTAGCCAATGGTTTTAGGAGAATGGCTGTGAGTAGGGAAGGGGCCATTTTGTTTTGTGCACTAATAAATATGCCCCCCTCCCATCGACTAGATTTGGTGCTATAAATATTTTGATGCTTTGACTGATGTGTGCAATGAGAGCATGAAGAAAGCAGCCAAAGAAGCAGTGGATAAAAACACCCACAGATGTAAGTGTCTATTGTGGCGATACATAGAAGAAACCTGGACATAAATCTCTACACGGAGTGTCAAGTCTTCCTTGTAAGCTTCTTTTATTACTCTAGGAACTTTACCATTACCTTATCTATTGATTTACAAATCAGTAGTTTTTGTAAAAAGGGACTTTCTGAAGTCGGGAATATATTTCCCGAAAACGCCCATGTCTATAATTATAACACTCGACGTAGTAATCATATTCATCAGGTGACAGTATCAACAGCTCATTACAAAAAATTCACATCCAATACATGTACACTATTTTACAACACTTTTCAGAAGAAATAAAAGAGCTCATCTTTGTCAACATACTATGTTGTTTATGACCTCTTTTATTTCTTCTGATAAGAACCTCAACAACACCAAATCAGAATTCCCACAATTACAACACTTTACCATATAATATTAAACGATTAAATTCGATAGAAAAGTTTAAATCCCAAGTAAAATCAATTCTGCTGTAGAACTATTTATATACAATTAGAGACTATACTGAACATCAGAAAGAAAGTAACATTAATTTTAACAGTGATATTCAATGTTTTATTTACCGTTTGGACTGTATAATTCTAAAACACATGTAACAAGTCTTGTACCGCAGCCTCTGGGTCAATGACCTTATCCTTTCAGCAAATGCTGAGATGGCCCCTTGTTAGCTTCTGGACATAAACGTAACTTCATTATCCGTGAACGTCTTCAAGAATTCGGTGGAGAATACAAATATCGTTCTCCATGTTGTCCGACAAGAAGTATTATTCCTTGACGATGGACAAGATGAGGGATAAGAGCTCAAATTTATTGCTGATGTATCCTTGAAAATGTATTTTATTACATCGTAGCGAATACGTTTGTTAACAATCCTTACAAAAACGCTCATTTTTTCTGTATTAAAAATAATTAGCTAAGAAATAGGATCATAGAATTTTGCAAACGTGCACAGAATTCACTTCTTCCCTAGCTCGTCACACACAGTTTTTAACTGTTTCTGACGTAAAATAAATAAATAAATAAATAAAGTTTTTATTTAAGATAAATTTACAACCTATTTTTTAGAAAATAATTTGTAAATATGATGCCTATTGTAGAATTATTATGACAATGATTAGTAGTGAAGGTATCCCATCGGCACTCTTCATCTAATTCTTCGTACTATAACAAAAAGCAATTATTATTATTTTAGGTTGACTGCAATTGGAATTGATAATTTTGTGGTGATAATGTTTCAGTTACTAGTTGGGTATTTTTGTATGGGAGTTGTTTCAGTGAGGTTCTGGTTAGACGATGGATATCTGCACTATTGTCAAGCAGGTTGAGGGTTAAGTGTTTTGGATGGTTTTCAAGACGCTGGAGATAGTTTGAGCTGATTAATTCTATTCTTTCTAAGATAGTGGGCATTTTTAAGTCTTTGTGTAATGCTGCGTTTGTGATGAGCCAAGGGCTCCGCGATCATTCTTAAGGTCTGGACTGAAATCTCTGAATGATGGAGAGATTACTTTGCTCTGTGCCCCAGAATTGGATGCCGTAGGTCCATATTGGGAAGATTATGGATTTATAAAGCAATAGTTTATTTTCCAGTGATAGTTTTGAGTGGTATCCTAGTATCCAGTATAGTTTCCTTACTTGAAGTTGTAGGTGCTTTTTCTTGGCTGAAATGTGATGCTTCCATGTTAAACGTTTGTCTAGATGTATCCCCAAGTTTTTTACACTTTCCATTTGTAATATTAGATTATTGTTGATGTGGATAGTAGGACATTTGGTTCTTCTCAGAGTAAAATTTTATGGACTGATTTGTTTTCGTTGATTTTATTTTCCTCTTCTTGCCCATTTTCAATCATTGGAAGATGTTCTTGTAAATGTATTGATGCGGCATTTGGATATTCTCGTGTCAAAACCTCTGACAAATGAAGTGTGAAATTGGCGTCTTGTTCTTGCGCGAAGACAAAGCCGACTGCAGTGGGGGCCTCGACGGACGAAAATGCGCAATACGACTGCGAGGTCAGAAATAATCGATACCCTGACATTTCACTCCCAGTCACATGGCTGTACTTGCGTGGAAAGGAATCGATTGAAACAAAGGGAGCTAGTCCAGGTAACAAGCTGTGATATTTCTACTATTTCACTCGTTTATTCTTTTACAATAAACTTTATCCAAAAAGTACGAATTAGTACTTAATCATCTTCATGGTTGTAACTTTGCAAAAGACGTGAATAATAAAAATGATTTTAATAAAAAAGCGTGGAGTAACACAAAAGAACTTTGTACTAGCATTAGAGTAAGAGTTTTACCTATTCAGCACAATTAGGTGAGAACCATTATACTTTCTCGCCTGTACTTTACAAGAAGAAAGATTTGTAATACACGCGATTTTTCGATAGAAAAACTGCGGGGCACAGAATAGTAACCGAGGATCCCAACCGAAATTTATTTTGAGAACAAGATTTTTTTTCGTTCACTTTCCCTCCGGACAAGTTTTTGAATGTGGAATTTGAGGATTTTGCCATATCCCCATTCAGTTGCTATTTCAGCATATGATATGCACCAGGTGATCAGTATAAAACGCAACCCTGCTGTTCAAGGCGATGAGAGAAAAGTGAAAGTTTTGCAACGCTGCTTCTGGGACAGCTCCTTCGACTGCATTTCAGCGACACTCCGTTCACCCCCCCTTTGTTTCACTCACTCCCTTCCTGTGGTGTGGGTCATTCTGGGTCAAAACAAAACAGCCCGCGTCTTCATTCATAGTTACGTTTTAACGGAAAAAGGGAAGGGGAATGGAACCATGCGTGATATCAAGCCGTACCATGCATAACGCAGTGAATCAAATTGGGATGATTTTTAATTTCTGAATTTACTAAAAATTTCCTTAATCAAACTTTCTCTTTTTACACTAAAGAAGGGTTGGCCAGAGCGCGGCTTCGGTGCTAGGGGCGCAATGTTCTCGTCTGACATAGTTGCACGGGACTTTCACTTTTCACTAATAACTGGGGGGCGGAGTTTTTTTACCTCAAATATCGCCAAAAATGGTCAATGAAATGCGCTTAAAATGTATTGAAAATGGCAGTTCCGGAGTGTATGAAATGAATGCGTCAGGTAAAAAGGTGACGGAGGTGATCCAAAGCAAAAGAATCATCGTAGGAAGACGCGAGGGGGACAGAGGACGAAGCAGAGAGCGGGTCGGAACGCGTGCCGGATGGGAAGCAGAGGTGGAAAGTCTTGGAAGTTAGCAGGACCATTTCACCCAATCACAAAACTGTATAGCTCATAATTTGCCGTTCTGCGCGGAAGGAGCTTCCAAAAGTTTAAATTCTGGGGTTGGAACCCTGGTATTGTAAACTAACCGGTCCGCGGCAAAATTGTTTATTGCAGATTACACTTAGCAACGTTTAGGAGCAATTATTGGCATAGAGTATGAATTGTTAAGGCTAACAGTTCAGGAGGTACCGTGCCTTTTCCCCGCGGAGGGGGCTTCCACGAGTGTAAATTCTGGGGTTGGAACCCTCGTATTGTAAACTAACCGGTCCGCGGCAATTTTTTTATTGCAGATTACATTTAGCAACGCTTAGAAGCAAATTTTGGCATAGAGTATGAATTGTTAAGGCTAACAGTTCAGGAGGTATCGTGCCTTTTCCTTGCGGAGAGGGCTTCCAAGAGTTTAAATTCTGGGGTTGAAACGCTGGTATTGTAAACTAACCGGTCCGCGGCAATTTTTTTTATTGCAGATTACACTTAGCAACGCTTAGAAGCAAATTTTGGCATAGAGTATGAATTGTTAAGGCTAACAGTTCAGGAGGTATCGTGCCTTTTCCTCGCGGAGGGAGCTTCCAAGAGTTTAAATTCTGAGGTTGGAACCCTGGTATTGTAAACTAACCGGTCCGCGGCAAATTTTTTTATTGCAGAATACAATTAGCAACATTTAGCAGCAAATTTTAGCATAGAGTATGTATTATTACGGCTTTTGGTTCAGGATGTATCGTGTCTTTTCTTTGCGCAGGGAGCTTCCAAGACTTTAAATTCTGGGGTTCGAACCTGGGTATTGTAAACTAACCGGTCAGCGGCAATTTTTTTTATTACAGATTACAGTTTGCAACGGTTATATGCAAATTTTGGCGTATAGTATGAATCGTTAAGGCTATTTGTCTTCGCGAAACGTGTCTTGTCCTTCTTGAGGGCGCTCGCCATAGGAACGTAGAGGTTATTTTTGTTTTTTTGTGAATATCTTTTGAAAAAATGGAGATATCAGTATGATTTCTTCACTAATCGTTTATAAATAAAAAGCGGCAAATTTGGAGTACTGTTTGCAAAGTACATTATTAAAGTGGATTTAGAGGGTGGTCCTGCTATCATCTTCCAATGGAAGTTAGCAGGACCATGGATTTTTTTTTGAGAAAATGACCCGCGGCAAATTTTTTGTTTTCACATCTTAAGAACGGCAAAAAAGCGGCAAATTATGAGCTATGCAGTTTTGTGATTGGGTGAAATGGTCCTGCTTAACTTCCAGGACGTGACCAAAAAGTCATCATAAACACAGAATACTATATGTCTATAGTCGTCATGGGCATTTAATTCGGAGATGCGCTTCTGTATGATACGTATACTCTGGTCCTTCCGTATCGCTGCTGGCTTCAGGAATTAGGAACCAAACCGCTTAGCGTCAGGCGAAAAATAATGATCGTGGCGTATCTACCAACATATTATTTAAATTATTTATTTTCCGCATTTGTGTTGTGCATTTGTGTCTTTACCAAACTTTGCAAAGACACTCCTGAAGAAGAACCTGTAAAACTTTCGTATCTATTAGTACACACCTTTATGTGGTATCGATGTCGGTTACATGTTGATTTCACTTTTTTAGTATAGACTGAGCCAATATGACTCGACAGCCCGTACCAAAGAAAATAGGAAACTTGTATGAGAAAGCCTGTGTCATTCTGTATAACCACTAGTTCTGTTTATTGGCAACAGTACATACAGTGCTTTTGCATGCCGTCATTTCAGGGATCACGACGGACAATTATTGTTTGTGGTAAGTTGTTCTTGTTGATGGTGTGTTACCCGTCGTTGCGGCTGCAGTTTTTCATCCTGTTACTGCAGTTTTTCTACTGGGATCGGCAAATTGTCTCATCTCACGTACATCGATTAAAAAAAAGTATATTGGATATCGCTTTAAGACGTAAATTAAAGGAAATACTAACAATGTTGCACTTTTCAAAAATATAGTTTATTCAATTATGCAAACAATACTAGACTAGTGAATTTTCGAAATAAAATAAATTTATTTCATTTTCACTAACAGAAGCAGCAATAAAATAAAAACATGGAATGAACTTGTGTAAAACGTGACTGAACTAGAAGCGCTTGTTGCAAAGTGCCTGATGTGATTTGATTACCGTATTTTCGAATCGTAGTCGGTTTTTATTTTGTATGAATGTAATTACTGCAATTGTCCTCAATTGAGAACCAAAGCAACGCTTCGAGTATTGGAAAACAAATCCAGAACCCTGTTCACTGTTGGCGAGCCTACCTGATTTGGACTCTGCTTACAATAATGTAGGAAGTGTTTCATATAAGACTTCCATTAAAATTAGTTTCATGACTTAACACGAGTTGCTTGCGTTTTATAAGTATATCAGTGTTCTAAATTTTGGAATTTACATTCATGAAACTTGTAAATCTGTTTGGAAAAGAAAACACAACGCCGATCCGGGCAGTTGTGCTGTGGTGGTCTTGGACCGAAGGATGGCGGGTTTGAGACCCGTCTCGAGCATGGTTGTGCTTGTGTGCGTGTTTGTATGTTTGTGATTGTCCGTTTCATCATCATTACCATACCTCATCCCCCAGTGTACCCTGGGGTGTAAAAATGGACTCAGCATAGAAGTGTTGTCCCCCCAATAAAGTCACGTGCAAACCCGAAGGAAAAATATGACGAACTTGGTAGGTACAACGTCACGATCGCGTGGTCCGTAGATGGCCAATTCGTGACAAAAAAAATGGAAAAAGGTGGCTAACTTACGGCCAGAAAAAGTTCCTTTCCATAAAACCCTCATTAATATCGAGTCAGGCGTTCTAAAAATACCCCCTACAGACGGGCAGAAAAACTTGACGTACGTGTACGTATCACGTACGTGAAAGTACAAGTATATGGAGTAATATACGCAGTATAGAGAAAGTTATGTACTGCTGCGCGAAAAAACGGCGGATTATCGACAGAAAAATATTCATTGCCATTTTTCAATGAAAATTTATATTTAAAACGAGGTTTTATTCTTCTTTAATATTCTTGAAGTAATATTTCTGTTCTACAATTAAGAAACCGAAAAGTTAAGAAAATGTCAAAAAATCTACTACGGGCGACGATAGATGGCTGCTGGCCAAAGAATGGAGCAAGACCTTCAAGCCGATCCATCCAGATCCCCATCTCGATCAGGTTTTTCGTCCAGTTTCCCTGATCCATTGAGCAAATGCTGAGATGGCCCCTTGTTTTGCTTCTGGACATAAATGTAACTTCATTTTCTGTGCACGTCTTCTAGAATTCAGTGGGAAATACACTATTCAAATTATCGTTTCCATGTTGTCGCGGCAGGAAGTAATAAGAGCCAAAATTTATTGCTTATTTATCTTTGAAAATAGATTTTATTACATGGGAGTTTTTTTCTCCCTTTCAAAATTCAAAATTTATTGCTTATTTATCATTGAAAATAGATTTTATTACATGGGAGTTTTTTGTTTTGTTTTTTTTCTCCCTTTCAAAATTCAAAAATTTATTGCTTGTTTATCTTGAAAATAGATTTTATTATATGAGATTTTGTTTTTTTCCTTTCAAAAATTCAAAATTTAAGTAGTATATGACTTAGTGTAGGGATCACAGAATTTTGAAAATGTGCACACAATTCACTTTTCCCCATAGCACGTCATACGCAATTTTTAACTGTTTTTTGACGTAAAATAAATAAATAAAATAAATAAATCCACACCAAGGAAATTAGAACTAGAGGTGCTACAGAATGGCATAGCCTTTCTCGGAGTAAACTTTTATAATTTCCTCTTTGTAGACTGGAACTGTACAGTCGTGCCCCATTAAGAAAAGGGCGGCGATAGATGGGAGCAGACTTCTTGTCTGCTCCCATCTATCGCCGCCTTTTCTTTTTTTTTTAAATTTTCTCAACTTTTCGGTTTCCAAATAGTAGAACCCAAATATTATTTACGAATATTAAATAATGATAAAACGTCATTCTAAATAGCAATTTTCATTCAAAAATTTGGAGCCATTTTTAAGAAAATGGCGTTAAGCGTTACTGTAGATGCGACATTTGAAGCTCTTTTTCACAAAAATCTATTGAGTTTAGGAAAAATGTCATTTGAAGTCATTTAAAGCACTTCTACTCGCAAATGCAATAATGTATACAAATTTATTGAAATGTGCGTATTAACGGCGTGAAAGATATTTTAAAAAAATACATTTGCGTAATTTTTTAAAAACAAAAGAGAACTACAAAATGAACTGTCAAAAACACAACTTTATTTGACATTATTTAAAACACATGTACTCATAAATATTAGACTGAAGAAAACGCATATAGAGCAAGTGTTACCGACGTGAGAGGCAAGTCAAATAAATTATATTTTTATAATTTTTGAAAAAACAAAAGAATAAAGCAATATAGCGTTATAGCGCAGCAATATAGCGTATGTATAGGGTTTGTTTTTCACTAACCGTACAAAACATGTAAAGAACAAATTTGGAGCTGTTATTGGGAAAATCTCGTTTTTGTAATTTTTTAAAATTGCAAATATTGCACTCACTATTGCACGAAAACTACTAAAATGTTTTAAAAAATTGACCTGACCATTACGAAAGAACTATTTATGGAAAACAAATTTCATTTGAAGGAAAAAATCTCTGTCTTCAATTTTGTAGTTGTAGGAATACACTGAAAAAATTCAAATTTTGGCAATTGTCGACAATTCAGAGTGCACTGTGAGATTCGGACCTACGCAATATTTATAAGTGTATTTTACTCTATCCTTACAAGAAAATTTATAAAAAAATTTGAAGCAGTTTTTGAGAAAACTTTGAAAATGTTCCAAGGCTTCATGTAAAGTACCCCCAAATTTTAAATAATGTTTTTAAGTCTCAAACTTCAACTAGAACCAGATCGACATAGAATTCTTCAATTTGGAAAAGTTCGTACTTGTGGTTTAGGCGCTAGGAGTGTTCACAGACGGACGGACGGACTGACGGACGGACTGACACGGACGGACGTTTTGCTTTCAATTGGTTTTTTGGCATCAAGGACCCACAAAACAGTGATTCTGGCCATATGACTTGTTAGAGGATTTTTTCTCTTAATTTAGCAACTGGATTTATGAATTTTTTCGCCACCAGAGCCCGACAATGAATTTTTTCCGCCGAAAATCCGCCGTTTTTTTCGCGCAGCATTACATAACTTTCTCTATACTACATATATTACTCCGTATATACGTACGTATACGAGAACGTAAATATTTGCAACGAGAAAATCTGTGCCATTCAGATACACCTCTAGTTTATAACTGAACATGCGGGTTAGACGATAATAAGTTATTTTGAAACAGACAAATATAATAGGTAAAATAAATAGGTAACAGGAGTGTATTGTTACGAGGTGACAAAGGGCAACAAATACTGTTTAGGATCAAAGACCAGGAGGGCAATGATATGCGTATTTGCGATATTGCGGAACAAATTGAAGAGACCAGGACCAGATCCACACGGCTGCAGAGGGCGCGCGGTCGACGAAAACGGAATAGATGCTAGTGAAGCTATTGAAATGTTAACAATGAATATAGATATTTTTGGAAGTTCAAGGAGTTAGGAAGGGATATCAATTAAAATTGAATTGATGGACGAGGAACCTTTAATCTGGAAACAATATCCGATCCCCATGTATATAAAGCGAAATCCGTAAACAAATAAACACGATGCTTGAGGATGGTGTAATAAAAAATCGATGACACCGTATGTAAGCCCAATAGTGATAGCGTCTGTAAGAAAACAATAAGATCACATTTTGTGTTGATGCTAGGAAACCCAATAGCAAGACCATCGCTCGTCATGAAAGACCGCCGAAATTAGATGAAATGATGCGGAAGATAAAAGAAGCTCTCGGATATTCACGGGACTGGATTTTACTGCGTCGTGTACTGGCAAATTGGACTACACCTTAGAATCGCAAAATTTGTCGTTTTTCATTTGAAGGCAATACGTATAGTTTAGAGGATTACCTTGGATTAAAGAACAGTGGCGCGGCTTTAATCAGTTATTTGACGATGTAATACCGGATGAACTAAAGGAAACTACTCTATGTAATGTCGACGATATTGTATTATTTCTACCAATATGTTTGAATATTTAAAGAAGTTGAAAAACTATTCGAAATCTTCGAAGTATAATTTAAAATTAAATAGTGAAAATGGGAACAGACATGGAAGAATTGGTATCCAAATAGGTTACGCGACGGTACGAAATCCTCAAGCTAACCCCAGCGAAAAAATTATGAAGGAGATTTCACGCTATTTAGAGTCTACATTTCGGAAAGCCATAACTGATGGATGGAGGCTGTTCCAGTATTGAACTGTTTTAATAACGCATGGGAGCACGCGAAGCACGCCTATAGAGGTCTACATGGGTAGGGAAAGTGAGAAAAGGATCTGTTTCGAAGGATTAGGATACTCCAGAAATAAGTGATCCTAGATGATGTGAGAGATAAGAATAATTTATGATAATTTGAGGGAGGCAGCCAAAAGAAAGCTAAACAGAAACAATGCAAGCTGAGGCGAGTATAAGGGAGGGTGATGAAGTGTTAATTAGAGTAATTTCAAGTGTCGTCAGTGGATAAGAAGCTATTTTATAAATTTTTCCTGCTGTATAAAGGACCGTATCGAATTTGTAAAGTATTACAAGAATGCCGCGATTTTGAATGATGAAAATGACGGCAAATGGAACATATAACTACAGGAACATGAAGCCGTATATGAGGGACGACACGCATGATTACAAATAAAAAGAACTTGGTGCAGGGAGTAAAACCCCGGAGGGCCCCCAAAGCCCCGACGCTCGGGGGAAGAAGTAACGGTAAATATTTCTTCGGTCGATAAAGATCGAAAACAAAGAGATCCTGGGTAAAATTTAAAAGAAAAGGTAAAGACCCCCATAGATATTGTATCATTAGTGATTTGTATAGAATTAAAAAAGTTGGGTTTTTACTTAGTTCACGGAACAGTGGTGTTTATTAAAAACCCCTGAGCCCATTCACGAGAAAGAACCCCTTCCCTTAAAAAATTTTTATGGGAAAACCCCGGCCTCCCGGAGTCACAATATATATATATATATATATATATATATATATATATAAAAAATATATATATATATATATATATATTTAAATATTTTTAAAAACAAAAAAAAATAAAAACATTTTTTGGGGAGACAATATGTGGAACATGCAAAAAATAAGAGAGCTGAGCATAGAAAACGACCGTGAATAAACAAGTGTTTTTTTTTTTTCAAATGATTAAGAGATGGGTTGAGGGAAAGTAGAAACTTCTTGGGCAAAGTTTAGAGGAAAAATGTTATGAAAAAAAAAAGGTAGTTTAATACGAAGTCTTCGAGGATGAACTGGGGATTTCATTCTGCCTAAAAGGCGCTTCTGAACTGATCGGATTTTTTCTTGGGTATTGAAGTAAAAATAGAATTTTGTCGGGAGTGGTAATCTTTGGGGGACTATGTAAAGGGACGAAGGGGACAATTTTTGATAGTTTGAGACCAGCTTAAGGGAGAAGAGGATTTCGTTGGTTTTTTGGACTCGGCAAGACCCAAGATATTTGACGGGAAAGGTCTACGGGGGACATCAACGAAAAAAAGATAAGTTAACGGGGTTTAAAAAATTGTAAATTGAAAGAGATCATGATAAAAGGCCAAACAAATTCATTAAATTGTTTGATGTAAAAAAAACTTTTTTTAAAATTTTTTGTTCTATAGAAAAGAAAGTGATTTTTCATTTAGTCAACCCAAACAGAAATGAACTAGGAATAGAATCATTCTATTTGATTCCCAGCTGCGCTGTATATTTTGGGATCCTATAATCCATTATAGGGGTAATAAGGATTATAATTTTTCGTGACCTTGACCAGCAAGCCGGACCCCAAAATCTTTAGAGATATAGATGAGAGGAGGAAAATTTTTGGTATATCTCAAAATGGCGCTCAACGTGATGCAAAGTTAAAATTTTAAAACAATTGGTGACAGAAAAAATTATCTTATAAATTAAATAAGTGATCCAAAGGAATTAAATTTATGGATTGACATTTGAAATTAATTGGAGTTATAAGAGGCCAAGACCATTTCATTGGTGGGTTTTTTAAAAAAAATTTAAAGAGATTTTAATTTGATTAGAATTCAAAATGGATTGGGAGAAAATTATGGAGAATGTTAATGTAGATGATATGGTCTCTAAAACTCTGAGGAAAAATTTTCCGTGAAATTTTTAAATTGAACCACAAAAAAAAGGAAAAATGGTGCCTTAGAAAAATATGGCCCCTAATAATTTAATTTTTAAGATTTTAAAGGAAATAACCCAAAATTTGGGAGCATAATAATATTTTGATGGTCATTCAGATATGAATAATAAATTGAGGACATTTTAGATATGAATATTAATTTAAAAAAATGCAATTAAGGAATGACATCGGAAATGCTTTGAATTGAAGAATTTCGTCAGAAATACAAAGGAAATAGTAATTACGGGCGGATAATGGTTGAATTAACATTATTCATTTAAAATTTGAGTTTTTAATAACAAGTCGCCCAAATGAGGGAATTAAAAGAATCGGCGAAAAAATTTAAATTTCCCCAATTTAAAGGGTTTACGGGAAACATTGTGACATTAGGACTTTTCAATGATCAAAATGCAAAAAGGGAAATCGTCGAATGCGTGTAGAAAATTTTAAATGAAATTCTTTTCAACAGGGGAAAAATTGAAAAATAGAATCAAAATTTTTAAATTCGGTTTTAAATTAAAAAAACGAATACAGGAGGGACTTAAAAATTTAAAAATGGTGAAAGAATCTGAATTGGGAAATTTTGTGGACTTTAAAGGACAAGATTGAACAGTTTGAAAACAAACGGGATGGCACAGGAAAATTACAACCCATGGGTTTGTAATCCAAGCCACCAAAAATTTCGATGATAATGGGGGCGTGATGGTTCAAAATTTTTGAATAGCATTGAAGATCGGGGAAGATTTATTAAGGGAAGATACGGACGAACGCGGAGAATAACGTGTTTAATTTTAAAGGGGGATATTTCGAATATACCAGATTTTTAATTGACACAGGTGCAATGTTTGTGCAGGTCGGAAAAATTGTATGAGCAGTTAAAGAAAAGGGAAAAAAATTGATGAGCTACCCACCGGGAGTTTGATTTTCGGAACAATGGAAGGCGCACGAAACGAAAGGGAAAAGGGGGGAAGTGGGTTCGGGGATCAAATTCAGTTTGGAATTGTAGGAAGAATTTGATTCGCCCAATTTTTTTGGGGATTATGGAAAAAATGTGTGACCCCAACGAATAGGTAAAGGGGTATTGTTACGAGGTGAAAAAGGGCAACAAATTGTTTGGGGATCAAAGACCGGAGGGCGAAGATATTTTATTTGCGATATTGCGGAAAAAATTTGAAGAGCCCGGGGACCGATCCACGGCAGCAGAGGGCGCGGCGACGAAAACGGAATAGATGCTAGTGGCAAAATGTTATAATGAAATAGAGATTTTTTTGGAAGTTAAAGGAGCGGTGGATAAATTTTAAAATTGATTATATGGGGAAACCCTTTTTAATTAAAATCCGACCCCCATGTATATGCAATTAAACAAAAAACACGATGCTTGAGGATGGTATAAAAAAAATGATGAACCGATGCCCAATAGTGATAGTTCAAAAAAAAGACAATAAGATCGTTTTTGTGTTGATGCGGGAAACCCAATACAAGACCATTGCTCGTCATGAAAACCGGGAAATTAGATGAAATGATGTGGAAGGAAAGGAGCCCAGATATTCAGGGGACTGGATTTTCCCGGTTTGGAATTGACTACACCCAGAATCGCAAAATTTTTCTTTTTCATTTGAAGGAATACGTATAGTTTTAGAGGATCCCTTGGATTAAAGAACAGTGGGGGGCCTTTAATCAGTTTTTTGGGACGATGATTCCCGGATGAAAAAAAGGGAAAACACTTTTGTACGTCGACGATATTGATTATTTCCCCAATATGTTTGAAATTTAAAGAAGTTGAAAACTATTCGAAATCTTTCGGAAGTAAAATTTAAAAAAATTAAAATTTGGGAAAATCCCAATTCGGAAGGAGGAATATAGAATTTATGGGGACGTCATATCGGATCAAGGGATGTCGATGCAAAAAAAAAGAAAGAATTGATTAAAATTTTCCAGACCTCGGGAAAGTAAGGGAAGAAGATTGATTGGGTTTTATTATTCCCGGTTTCAAAGGTTATTCAGAAATTATACACCCAATAATAGAATTGTAAAAAAGGGGGGGAATGGGGGTGGACAAAAAGTCAAAAAAGGGGTTTGAAAATTAAAAAACATTTGAAAAATTTTTTATCGTTACCGATTTTTACAAAGAATGTATCTACAAGAGATAGTAGTGGAGCCCTGGAGCTGTGCTGTTCAATTGACGAAAAAAAATAAGGAGAATAATCGCCTAGAAATCGTGTTTGACTTAGGGAAAGACGTTTCACTACCAGTGAACGGGAAGTTTGGGGAAACGTGTGGGGTAGCAGAAATTCGGGCTATATTTTGGACACCATTTACCTCATTTCGGACCACAACCCCAATTTTTTTAAGAGAAGTTTTGAATAACGACAGATTGTTGGGGTGGTCCATGGTTTCAATTTATTTTAACATCCAAATTGTGAAGGCCTGATAACGTTTTCCCATTATTTATCGAGAATCAGGGTAAAGGAAGAGGAAGGTAGTGGGAACCGGGGTCAAGATCCAGTTAAAAATAGACCGAAATGGACGAAGGAGGAATTATCGAAAATTCAAAGAGAGGATCCTGGTGGGGAGGCAAAATTTAGCATTTTTCGGCGGAGGGTAACGACCGACGGCGGATGATCGAAATTTTTAATGGGAAGATGTACGAGGGAAATATTAATGGTAAAACGAGGACCCGATCAAATTTGGGTAAAAGCCATAGGAGAACGATTCTATCTACCCAAATTTGGGGCCCTTTTGTAAAAAAATGAAGTAATACTAGATCAAAAAGCTAGGGAAGGGGAAAGGGGGGCAAACCGAAGCAAATCAATGTTGACGTCCGTCAGAAAAACCCAAAAACCCCAAAAAATATGAGGGGGGCAGCGGGATAATACCACATCAACTAGGGGAAAAATACGCGTGGATCTTTTTGGACCAATGCCCAAATCCAAAATTGGGGAAACAAATTTTTTAGTAATGGGTGTTTTTCTAAAAACACAAAAATTATACCCATTAGAAAGGCGAATGCACAGAGTTGCATTACGAATGCCCACAAATTTTTTTAAAATTCGGGATACCTAAAAAAAATTAGGGCTGGGGGGCCAAATAGGGGGAAAAAGGGAACAAGACATAAAAAATTGGGATCCAAACATGTTACACGACGGAAACCCCGTAACCCCAGCGAAAGAATTATAAAAATTTCACCTTTTTTAAGTCTACATTTCGGAAAATAACCGATGGATGGAGGGGTTCAGTATTGAACTATGTTTTGAATAATTTTATGGGGGCACAAGCACGCCTATAAGGGCCAATGGGTAGGAAAGGAGAAAAGGATCCCTTTCGAAGGATTAGGATATCCAGTAAAAGGACCCATGAGGGGAAACGCAATAATTTATGACAATTTGAGGAGGAGCAAAAAAGAAAGCAAAAAAGAAACAATGCTTTGAGGCGATATAGGGGTGAGAAGTGTTAATTAAAAACCCCAATGTCGTCAGGGATAAAAGTTTTTTTAAAATTTTCCATAAAGGACCCTATCGAATTTGTAAAGTATTAGCAAGAATGCCGCGATTTTGAATGATGAAAAAGGACGGCAAATGAAATATAATCAGGAACATGAAGCCGTATATGAGGACGACACGCATGATTAAAAACTGGTTTAAAGAGATTTGTAAATGTTTAAAATTAGGTAATAGTTTTTTTTTTATTATTTTTTTTATTATTTTATTTTGTCGTTTGAGGGTTTTAAATTTTAAGTATGATTCAATTGTAATGGGGGGCAAATATTAGGGAGATACGGCTATTAGAATACCTGATGAAATGGTTTTTACATTCTGAAAGGAAAAAGTAAATAGTTTGGGGGAAAAAAACAAGACCAGTGCAGTAAAAAGGGAAAGTGTTAATGCGTTTAGGTGAAGAAGCAAGAAGAAATGTTAATTTTTGTCGTTTTAGTTAGGGTTTAAACCAAGGGTTGAGGGGGAAGTTTGGGCATACGATATTAAAAATTAAAAAAATTTAAAATTTTTTGGGGACAATATTGGAAATGCACGAAATATCAAGGGGCTAGACATAAAAGACCGTGAAAAACAAAGGTTTTTTTTTTTAAATGCAAAGAGATGGGGATCCAGAGAAACTTCGGGGTTGGGGGAAGTTTAGACGGTCAAATGTTAAAAAAATAGTGTTTAAAACGAAGTCTTTGAGGGGTGAATCATGCAGGGAAAATTTCACGCCTGAAAGGCGCTTTTGAACTGATCGAGATTTTTCAGGGAAATTGAAGTATAAATAGGAACTTTGTCGGGAGGGAATCGTTCGGGGCTATGTCATAGGATAATGGGGCTGGGGAATTTTGAAATTTGGGGCCAGCTTGATAGGGAGAAGAGATTTGTTGAATTTTGGGCTAGGGAAGATCCAAGATATTTCGACTGAAAGTCTAGAGGACATCAACAAAAAAGATGTTAACCGGGGTGTAAAATTTAAAATTAAAGAGATTAAACAAAGGCCAAAAATACATTAAATTGTTTGATAAAAAAAATAAAATAAACTTTGTTAAATTTTGTTCTAAGAAAAAAAAGGATTTTTTTATTTAGTCAATCCAAAAGAAATGAACAGGAATAGAATCATTCTATTTTTAGATTCCCAGCTGCGCTGTATGTTTGGGGTCCATAATCCATTATAGAGGTAAAAGGGTTATAATTATATCTGACCCATTGACCCCAAAACCGGACGCTTTTAAAATATAGAAAGGGGGAGAGGAATTTTTAATCTCAAAAAATATATATATATATATATATATATATATATATATATATATATATATATTTAATAAAACTTGAAGTACTAGGCCACGTATTGCAAAAACGTTACATGTAGAAATTATATATGAAAGAATGAACGAAAGAATAAAAAAATTGCAATTAGTAACTACTAATATAATTATTATATCTGTTTGTGCTAGGTTTACAAAGGGATATGAATATCGGTTTAGCGATGTGTACGCAAGATTGCGAAAACACGTGAGTATTTTACCATGAAAAATGTTTGTACTCTTGTTTCTAGATATTCGAAAACGAAACTCCCTTGCCACTGTTCTTTAATCTTTTAGAAATAGCGGTAATTTGTCTGTCGATAGTCTATTAAACACGTTTTGTAGATGAGCTAAGGTAATGGAAAGAATGATATTGGTTGTCTGGGTGACATCGCGTCGAAAGCCGTGTTGCCGACGTCTCGACCATCCTGTTGTGGTCTTCCCCAGAGCTGGTCTGCGACCACACTGACGCTGAGGCATTATTTACATGATTCTGGTTTCGGAGGTCTACAACCTCACGTGATGAAAGAAAGTTATTTTTAAGTATTGTAGCAAAGACCCAATATATTGAAACAAACTCGGCTACTCCCTGTATTACATATATCTATAGGCCCGTTTACTTACTAAACTTTAATAATCCAAAAAATTATGCAGGCGTAAACTTATGATGGCCCCTGTACACGGACCGAAACGTGGTACTCGCGCGACGCGCGCGTGAGTCAGCATCTAACTACCAGAAATCACAAGACGTCATTGAGAGGTTTTTCTGATAAACACAACTGTGTTCATCGTGCTATATTCTGTCCGTTTCTCTTCTGTTGCCAACTGATGCTTTCAATTCATTAAACAATGACAATACGCACGTAAAAAAAGCACAAAACACATTTCCATAACAACGTAAAAAAAATTAATTGACACAAAGGTAAAAGAAACACTATTGACCCTGAAAAACACAACTTTCATACATATCGAATGCAAAGCATTCTGAAATATTGCCTCATCGACTCTTAATCTATACAAGTTGAACATTACTTGGTCTTCTACATGAATGCGTCTTCCTAGTACCCGAAAATTAAATTGGTCATTGCACATTCCTCATTATTGGTCTCGGCACCGCGGTGTGTGGCGCAAGTCACGTTCGTCGCCAGATGCTAACTCGCCCTTCATGAGTGCACAATGGCTGCTATGCTCCGGCCACCGTCATCTCCATGGGCATCACCATCGCGCGAAACTTCTTCATCTCCCACGGAATTCTGCCATAGTACACGGAAGTTTATTACTGTTTCTGCTTCTCTCACGGTACATTTCCGCAGACTGCTCAAAATCACTACGTGCCCATACACCAGGTTATTTTCTTAGAAAACTTTCTTGCACTCTCTTTAATATGAAGCCAGATTAACGTTGGCATTTGTACTATTAAACACAACACGCAAATGTTCGACAAATATTGTTTACATCGCGATAATAACAATATTCTCTTATATGGCCCCTGTTTATTAATTTACGTGCGCGTTCTTTTTTACGCATGCCGTCAAACACATAATAGATATTTTCATATTAAAATTGTGAAGTTTCTTTTTTCATGGTCAAGATTAGATTTTGGCGTGACCGTAGGTCGAGGCAAAAGTCTTAATCCAGCCCATGAAACGGCGGAAGTTTACACACGAAATATTAACAACATATTTTCTACAACTGCATAAAAATATAAAACAAATACTTTCGTAAACGTGTATTGGAAAAAGAACCAAACAAGCAAAAAAGTATTTTAAAACCGTGCAAAAAAAACTTTTCTTGGCAACGATTTTTTTTCATGGCGATTAGGATATGTCTGAGTTAACGTACTTCTAGCGATGCAAAAAGTTGTCTTTTTATGCAGTTGTAGAAAAAGTTTTAAGTTATAAATTCAGAATCATTATTACAAATTACTGTAATCTCTAACACAGATCTCGCGTTCTCGCGCGAAAATATAATTACCTCTGACTGACGGGCATTTTTTGCTCCGGATAATATGGTTTCGGGGCGAACAAAAGGGCATCACCCGTTTTTTGCGCTGAACAACATAACGAAAAATATGTATTCCTCTCACATATCAGCGGTTTCTTGACCGTCGGTTGGTTCTACATCGTGTCCAAAATTCCGACTATAGATATCGTACCGTCTGATTCGCCTCTCAATGCTTTTTTTAATTGAATATTGCAAATCACCACATGCTATCTTTTCGTAACGTCAGACCCAAATGTTTATTATTTCGTAAATTTTTCTAAATGAATATAATGCACTTAATATTTATTTCGCCTCCCTGGTTCTTCCAATTCGTCCTATTTAGAAATTTCGATAATTTTGCTCTTTTATTCAGCCAAATTGTAACCCGTTGCCGTTAGGTGTTCTCGTAATATTTTCGAAAACACAATTGGTAATAAACTTTCTCAGGGCAAAATGGCGCCTACATATTATTTTTCATTCTTCCGAAATGCACGATTACAAAAATTCGTGAAATTAATCAAATCGCTTGTCCGATTTAAAGATTTTTATTTCAAATGATATAAGAAATTGTGCTATTGGAAATGTTTGTGCCCTGTTTCCCCCGCTACCGTTTTGTCATTTCGGATATAATTTATATTTTAAATGGAATTTTTTCCTTTTTTCATTTAAAGGAATTGATAATGGATTTATATGATCGTAAATCATTACAATATTTAGCGATTGATATTCCCATCATTCTTTCAAAGGGTTACGTTGTGGAATGGAACGTAGAGTAAGAAAGAAATGTGTATTCTGTGAAGTTAAAAAACTGTTATCTGCATTATTTACAGGATTACCATTAATTTTACAATTGTTCTTTAAGTTTTATTAAAATTTTTTCTTGCGAATAGGCCATCTTGGACTACGCATGTCGTGCACTTGCACGGGCTCAGTTTCATTTTGTCACGTTGCAAGTCTTGCATGTAACTAATCAGGGCGATCAGCATGAGGCTAAATCCGATTTTTATACCCCAGGGTTCATAGTCCTGGAGAGATGGAAGATGGAATGATGATAGTAATAATAATAATGAAGGAAGAATGGACGGCCCACACAAACTGACATACACGAACACACCCATGCCCGAAGTGGGACACTAACCCGCGATCTTTCCGTCCGAGATCGCGACGGCGCTACTGTTTTAGCGGTCTCGGCTATCCGGACCCGCTTTTATTAATCTTATTATGATTAGAAATATTATTATGTTAAAATAATTTATTGAATATTTACTATTTGTATAGATATATTTAATAAAACTTAAGTACTTGGCACTAAGTTGCAAACCGTTACAAGTAGAAATTATATATTAAAGAATGAACGAAAGAATAAAAAAATTGCAATTAGTAACTACTAATATAATTATTATATCTGTTTGTGCTAGGAATGAAATGGAAAAAGAAGATTCGATTTTTCAAAAGTGTTTGGAAGATTGCGATAACACGTGAGTATTTTTCAATGAAAAATATTTGTACTTTTGTTTCTAGATATTCAAAAACGAAACTCCCTTGCCAATGTTCTTTAATCTTTTAGAAATAGCGGTAATTTGTCTGTCGATAGTCTATTAAACACGTTTTGTAGATGAGCTAAGGTAATGGAAAGAATGATATTGGTTGTCTGGGTGACATCGCGTCGAAAGCCTTGTTGCCGACGTCTCGACATCCTGCCGTGGTCTTCTCAGGGCTGGTCTGCGACCACACTAACGCTGAGGCATTATTTACATGACTCTGGTTTCGAGGTCTACAACCTCACGTGATGAAAGAAAGTTATTTTTAAGTATTGTAGCAAAGACCCAATATATTGTAACAAACTCGGCTACTCCCTGTATTATATACTTTAATAGGCGCGTATACTATTTAACGTTTCATAATTCTAAAATTTATTGCGAGCGTGAACTTATGATGGCCCCTGTACACGGACCGAAACGTGGTACTTCGCCACGCGCGCGTGGTCAGCATCTAACTACCAGAAATCACAAGACGTCATTGAGAGGTTTTTCTGATACACACAACTGTGTTCATCGTGCTATATTCTGTCCGTTTCTTCTATTGCCAACCGATTTTTCAATTCATTAAACAATGACAATACGCACGTAAAAAAAGCACAAAACACCTTTCCATAACAACGTAAATAAGATTCAATTGACACAAAGGTAAAAGAAACACCATTGACCCTGAAAAACACAAATATCATACATATCGAATGCGCATTCTGAAATATTGTCTCATCGATTCTTTATCTATACAAGTTGAACATTACTTGGTCTTCTGCATGAATGCGTCTTTCTAGTACCCGAAAATTAAATTGGTCTGCACATTCCTCTTTATTAGTTCGGCACAGCGTGTGTGGCGCAAGTCACGTTGTCGCCAGATGCTAACTCGCCCTTCATCAGTGCACAATGGCTGCTATGCTCCGACCACCGTCATCTCCATGGCATCACTATCGCGCGAAACTTTCTTCATCTCCCACGGAATTCGCCATAGTACACGCATGTTCATTACTGTTTCTGCTTCTCTCACGTTACATTTCCGCAGACTGCTCAAAATCACTACGTGCCCATACACCAGGGGTTTTTCGTAGAAAAATTTACTTGTATTCCCCTTTTAATATGAAGCCAGAATAACGTTGGCATTCGTGCTATTAAACACAACACGCAAAATGTTCGACAAATATTGATTACATCGCGTTAATAAGAAAATTCTCTTATATGGCCCCTGTTTATTAATTTACGTTCGCGTTTTTTTTACGTATGCCGTCAAAAACATAATAAATATTTTTATATTAAAATTGTGAAGTTTGATTTTTTTTTATGTTCGAGATTGAGATTTTTGGCGTGACCCCAGGTCGACGCAAAAAGTCTCAATCGAGCCAATGGAACGGGCGAAAAGTTTACTCACGTAATATGAACAACATATTTTCTACAACTGCATAAAAATATAAAACAAATAATTTCGTAAACGTGTATTAGAAAAAGAACCAAACGAGCAAAAAGGATTTTAAAACCGTGTAATAAAAACCTTTTCTTGGCAACGATTATTTTTCATGGCGATTAGGATATGACGAAGTTATTGTACTGCTAGCGATGCAAATAGTTGTCTTTTTATGCAGTTGTAGAAAAAAGTTTTAGGTTATAAATTCATAATTATTATTACAAATTACTGTAATGTCTAACACAGATCTCGCGTTCTCGCGCCGAGCGAAATATAATTACCCTCTATGACTGACGGGCATTTTTGTGCTCCGGATAATATGGTTTCGGGGCGAACAAAAGGGCATCACCCGTTTTTTGCGCTAAACAACATAACGAAAAATATGTATTCCTCTCACATATCAACGGTTTCTTGACCGTCGGTTGGTTGTACATCGTGTCCAAAATTCCGACTATAGATATCGTACCGTCTGATTCGCCTCTCAATGCTTTATTTAATTAAATATTGCAAATTGGTTTCTCGTAATACTTTCGAAAACACAATTGGTAATTAACTTTCTCAGGGCAAAATGGCGCCTACATATTCTTTTTCATTCCTCCGAATTGCACGATTACGAAAATTCGTGAAATTTATCAAATCGTTTGTCCGATTTGAAGATTGTTGTTTAATATGATAATAGAAATTGTGCTATATGAAATGTTTGTGCCTTTTCCCTTTTTCCGCGCATTCATTTAATTTTAAAAATATGTTCGTGCGCGGCGCTACCGTCATTTGTCATTTCGGATATAATTTATATTTTTAATGGAATTTTTTCCTTTTTTCATTTAAAGGAATTGATAATGGATTTATTGATCGTAAATCATTACATATTTAGCGATTGATATTCCCATAATTCTTTCAAAGTGTTACGTTGTGGAATGGAAGTGTATTTATTTACAACTGTTGTTTAAGTTTTACTAAAACTTTTCTCGCGAATAGGCCATTTTGGATAACGTATGTCATGTAACTTGCAAGGGCTCAGTTTCGTTTGTCACGTTGCAAGTCTTGCATGTAACTAATCAGGCGATCAGCATGAGGCTAAATCCGATTTTATACCCCGGGTTCATAGTCCTGGGGAGATGGAAGATGCAATGATGATAGTAATATAAATAATAATAATAATAATAATAATAATAATAATGAAGGAAGAATGGACGGCCCACACAAACTGACATACACGAACACACCCATGCCCGAAGTGGGACACTAACCCCGCGATCTTTCCGTCCGAGATCGCGATGGCGCTATTGTTTTAGCGGTCCTGGCTATCCGGACCGCTTTTTAATTAATCTTCTTATGATTAGAAATATTATGATTTTAAAATATTTTTTGGAATAATTACTATTTGTATAGATATACATTTAATAAAACTTTAAGTACTAGGCCACTTAGTTGCAAAAGTTACAAGTAGAAATTATATATGAAACATGAACGAAAGAATAAAAAAAATTGCAGTTACTATCTACTAATATAATTATTATATCTGTTTGTGCTAGGATTGGATTCAAAAAAGAACAGTCGATTTGGCGAAAGTGTGTGGAAGGTTGCGATAACACGTGAGTATTTTAGAATGAAAAATGTTTGTACTCTTGTTTCTAGATATTCAAAAACGAAACTCCCTTGCCACTGGTCTTTAATCTTTTAGAAATAGCGGTAATTTGTCTGTCGAACACGTGAGTATTTTAGAATTTTTCGACCAGTATCCAAAGAAAGAGAGATTTTTTTCTTTCTCATTCGTCATTCAGGATCATTCTCCACCGGCATTCCAATCACAAATCATATTTAGGAGCTTAGAAACATGAACGTGGCATTCCAGATAGCAATAATTTAATGGAGTGTAATGACTGTGATTGGCTCTATCTGACCCGTTGATGAACAATACCAAGAACGGAAGTTTTGTAAAGATTCAATTACTGTTTTAACAACTATTAAAAATAACTCTCGTTCATATGCACTACTTTGGGAACAAAATAATTGCCTAAAATATTGTTTATTATACATCTATAACTGGACAAATTCTAAATTACGAGTTTCATTGTACAATCGCCTAATGCTAAATACATTGGTTTTCATTGCCCAAACAGTTCTCCCTGCAAGGAAAAAATGACCGTTATTTTGCTTCTCATTGCAATAACAAATAGCAATTTTTCTATAAAATCGAATACAGTTCACTTCACTTTTTCTAAAAACCAGTCCATAATAGACGTCAATATCATATATTTAGTTATTAAATGTGCTGACAAAAGACTACCTTCTTGACTTGTCTTGATGAATTTGCAAAATTTAACAACTATTCTAGAAATAAACTTTACACTTCAAAATTCAATAAATATTCTGTCCTTTTTGCATCGAAGAAGACAAAAAGACTAACTTAATAAATAATTGCTTTCTTTGTACATCGTAAAAAGTAGGCATCTCCCCGTGTGGGGCACCGCCTCATCTGGGACAAGCTCTAAGTCTCCGACGTGTGGTAGCGCAGTGCCTGTAAATGTAGAGTATGGTCGTAAGAGGAGAGGGGGAGACAATGAGGAAAGAAACATCGCACGTAGCATACTTTAGCTGCCAAGTACAAAAATATTGGCTCACGGATTAGAGAATAATCGAACGAGCACT
The DNA here is from genome assembly GCA_964035755.1 of Teleogryllus oceanicus. Taxonomy (NCBI): domain Eukaryota; kingdom Metazoa; phylum Arthropoda; class Insecta; order Orthoptera; family Gryllidae; genus Teleogryllus; species Teleogryllus oceanicus. The sequence continues at coordinate 88,208,996 of CAXIVR010000010.1, forward strand.
TTCAAAATTCCCTCTCAGACAGGATCCACGGCGGTAATGTGGTTTGTTGGCGGTTAAGGTGCCCTACTCGTGTAGGCTTCCGCGACCGGAATCAAAAGATTCTTGGCTATCGGAGGGAGCCGCGTCCTAAGCGTAGTTGCCAGTCGTCGTTGCTAAAAAGACCTTGCTCAAGCATTTCGCCCTGGAGATCGCAGCACAGGGAAAAACGTTGACCACTTGGTCTAGAACGTGGCGTCTCCCTGACAGCCAAGGATCTGCCCTACCACTCCCTCCTTGATTCGCCATGCGAGTGCTGTTGTGTGTGTGTCGACAGTTCCACCCGGCGGTGGTGGAGGCGCAGCGGTGCGTGGGCCACTGCGCTCAGAGCGGAGTGTCCTGCCAGGCCACTCACAAGGAGATGCGAAGGGTGCAGGTAAGCACGCGTCACAATGCAGCGAGCGCGAACGGTGTATTTGAACACTGGCCAAAAGCGGTTTGTGGCGACTCGCGAGTGAAGAAGGAGCGTAGGAGACGAAGAGCAGAGGCATCGATCTCGGGGTAGTTTCAGAGACAGACGCCAGCAGAAATAGTTACTGAAGGAGTCGACTACGCTCGCATGGGGACCCTGACGAATGATGCATTATTACTTTTTCCTCTGGAATTGTTCTATGTGCATTGTTTTCCGAAATAAACCTTTATAAAAATCAAAACAGAAAATGTCTCTGTGTTTCAATGAAATCAGTGTTTCTTGGTAACAGCTAAGAATTAGAAATAATGTTTCTATTTATTTATAAATACATATAAAAATAATAATGAGTATATTAATAATGCACAATAATATACTCAGTAATAATTTTACCTAGTAAAAAGTAGATTGCGTACAAAGTAGATAGTTACGTAAGTCGCTAAGGGAATTCATTTTCCATATACACATTCAATTATCTATTTATTAAGCTGAGTTTGATGTTATCAACAAGTTTAAAGTAAATCCATTTACAATTATTTGTGTTTTAGTCCATAAAGAACGCGCCCTACGTTTTCAATCCCAAATTTCCAACTAGTTATTGCCCTATGTTCGCGAACGTAAACTGACTGGCCTGAACCAAACTAAGAGAAATTGTTCCTCAAATGTGTTATGCACATACCCAAGAGAAGTCTGGAATCTAGCTACGATTTTGGTTTTTTCCTTGTTTTTGTTTTTTAAGCTGTTTCATTAATATTAAAGGAATTTATGTTTGCGTACGCTAACTTCGGTGACCCATATTTAGGGAAGCATAATATAGCTTCGCATAGTCGAGGTTCGTAGATTGAATTCCACAATAGCTTTTGGTGGCGCAAATTGAGAAACTAGGGATTGCCAAGAGTGTTACGCCTGAGATTTTTCCCATCGAGTTTATAAATATTTTTGCAAAGATAACAACAGAAGTACAAATTTGCGAAAACAATGACTAGATTAAAAATTTCAATAAAATAGTAGTAAATAAACATTTATTTTAACGCAAAAAATCTACACTTGAGAATTGTTTAGAAATGATTTAAGTCATACGAATTCAAGAAGGAATAGGTAAACAGGTTGAAGAAAGTTCCGGCCGTCATATTCTTTGACAAACTTATACAGAATGCAAGGAAATGATTTCAACATGCCAATGATGTGATGGTCTTCTATTATCTTCCAATGTCTTCCCCGTAAGGTTTTCTCTCCATCACTCATTCTCAGTATAAATGCATTCCCGCTCGAAGGAACGTTGTCCACTAAACCAACTTAACAGGCGTGGATAGAAAAAAGTTTTTGACAGTTTAGAATTTACTTAAGAGAAACTGAATTAACTGAATTTCTGCTGTCTGACACAAAGTTAAGGTTTGCATGTTTCTAAATTACCAATTTCTAACTCACAGTATTTTATTTTAACAACATATTTGCGTTTTCCTTATCATCTTCTAATGCAGTTTCCTATTTAATACTGTAAACTTTTCTCTCCTCAACCTCTTTCTTCTGTTTTCGTCTGAAATCCTTCCCACATTGAGAAATGTATTTCGCTTTCTGGTGCAGGTAACACGCAAAAACGCCATGGGTGTAACCAAGTGCGGTCAAGTGGAGGTGGAGGACCATAAGGAATGTGACTGTCTATAGACCAAATGAAACTAGGTAAGTCGCATTGAATAAGATGTTTATTTAATATTGAAGCTTTTTCAAGATGTTAATGGATGGTAAATCATTATTTATTAACGTCTGATATATTCACATTTTTGATACAATTATGGGCTCTCTTTGTATAAATTCCATTTTCGATTAAGAAATTCCATTTTAATTGTTCACTTATTAAATACAAATACTCGTCGGTCAAACAATTACACATGCTTGTTTGATAATTTGTCTATTAGTCGTTGAAAAGTTTCAATAAAATGATATGTTCCGTTTAAACAATTAATTTAAAACCTAAAAATTCTTAATTTAAACTTCCTCGCTTTCATGTACCTCTTGTTAACGAATAATACAAGTAAGTAATCAGCATTTACTTCTTGGGGAAACTTCACTCCAGAGACTCCAATCGTCGCCGATGTAGACTTCGATGTTAAATTTTCCATTTGTGAATCAAAACTTTTATTCATTAAAGCTGTGAAAAATATCATTTATATCATTGTTCTTGATTTCATAAACAATAATATTATTCTCTTTTAAATTATTTACCTTATTATTGGGTGAAAGAGACCATAATATTCAAGTTAATATTCAAGAGCACGGCAGCGCGTATGTAGTGTAATAACTGACGATAGTATTAATAACGGACATTTTTAAAAAAATAGTATTTAACGCATACTGTTTTCAAAATATCAATAGTTTCGCGTAGTGTTAAGTGAACTCATGACAATTTTACACGAATAAGTAAGAAAGATTTTGGCTAAAAACGGATTCAATTACTAAAAGTTCGTGATACCACAACACACTGGTGTTTGACCTAATGATCATAAGGAAAAAATGTTGCTTTTTAAAAATAAATCTACATTGTACGACGTTTTATCAAGCAAATGGCAAGAGTTACGTAACTGTTGCAAATAATACAAAGTATGTGCTGTCAAAGTACTTTAGTATAGTCTTTTTGCTGTATAGTTATAATGGATAAAATGGTCCGGACGTCGAGCCTGAAAGGTTTGCGGCAGTATCAAAATAAGTCACACCAGCCACAGGAAGTCTCCCGCTATTCATAAATGCTAATACTTAGATTTTGGTTCATAAGTTTATAAATGCGAAGGGTTGGTTCGAAATTGAAATATATAAAGCATTTGGGGTGACATCAAGGTACGCACAAAGAGATATTGACTTCCTACCACTGGTATGGCTAGTCTTGCTATAGCCTTGAATTTAAATCTAACTCTATTGTCCTGTAAATTTATATAATTTATCCATTTGCACGTCTTTCCTGTTGTACTCAATGCTCCCTTTTTCATTGCGCTGCAGGCCCTGCTTTCTTTTGCACCAGTGCCAGCCGGGCGGTTCCGAGCTGACATTCGCCGGGCTTCTAGTTTATTCACGGGGGCGCGTACCGCCACGCCCACCCCTGTGAGACCCTCCTGCCGTCGCCCGCCCACAGCTCTGGCCCCCGCCGGCGACCGCTGCAGGCTCGGAGCTGACGAAGGGCGGAACCTGTTCAAGTGTACTACATTCACGTGCCGAGGGGTGGCATGAGATTTAATGAATCGTGCCATATAATTTGCAATTGCATATTTGTTCTGTTTCCATGCGGACAGAATTATCAGAGAGATAATTGCCGTTTTTGATATTTATGTATTCGTGAATATTTTGTACAAATTTGTATTTATCCAATGAATTTCTTTTGTATTTAGACATTAAGATTTTTTCTTGCGTAACAGAGTGGAATGTACTTAGTAGTTTATGAGAACTAAAGAGAATAATAACCACGTACGTTTAAACTCTTTCGTACAAAATAATTTTTTGAAAATTCCAGTACAGAAAGGTAAACAAAAATAATGTAAAATTATGTTTTTGTTGATCAATTTTCAGATCATGAAGACAATGGATGTTACGCACTATTGTATATTTTTCATAATCATTCTCTGTAATACGATTAGCATGATTGAAATCTAACTTAAAAATGCTGTTCAGTTGTGATATCATAGACTAATTTTATATTGTCTGAGACGAAACTAATAATAAATGCAAAAATTAGTGAAAAATTGTATTTAAATCAATTTTGCTTATGATTTCTTATTTACAGAATACGTTACGGCCAAATTGTGGCAGTGTAAGTGACCTATTTGGTATCTGTAATCCAAATTTGTAATATACAATGCCAGTGAAATGTTACTGGTAAATACTACGCCTGACTGACCTCTTCGCCCTGCTGCGGCAGACGTCCTCCTTTGGTATTAAAGAGGTTGCATGCTGGGCCATGGCCCGCGCTCTTCCATCTTTACTTAAGACACTTGCTATTGTAATGTTTGCGGATAATAAATGACAATTTGGTATCCCGTAGTTTCCATTGCGGTTCTGGCAATCATTTGCCTCATTATCCTATGTCTTCTCCAAACTGTCCCCTCTTATCCTAAAATTTACAGCAGTTGTTAACTAACTCTTCTTTCGTTTTGTTTGTCTTATTTCTCCTCTAATCTTCCAATTATTTTTAATAACCTCTCACATCCCTCACTATCTCATGTACATCTCATTATTTCATTAAATATTCGTTACTTGCTTTACTTTCATCAAACCATAATGTCCGTCCAATCACTCCTCTTGCTCTCGTATTGCTATATCAGGGTGTCTCTAGTTAGTAAATATCAACATCATCATCATCATTATCATTTTCTTCTTTTCTGATGCACATCAATTGATACAAGTTTGCCATCACATACGTTTATTCTTTTTTAGTTTGTTGCAACAGACCATCATTAAATCCCATTTTTTATTTGACACTGTAGAGCCACACTTTTCTTCGTGTTTTCTCTTACGCTTTCGGTATTCCTTGCAATAAACTGCGAGTTATCCCAGACAGTACTAAGAAGTAATGAGAAAGAATAATATTAAAATGTTATTTTTTTAACGTGGTTTAATATTGTTTCATTACTTTAAGAACGATGATGAAGGATCTTCCAGTCTTCAAAGTCACTACCGTGTTAAGCGAGTGTACTGAAGACACATAACTTTTGTTAATTACTTGAAATGTCTAGATTGTCACGTGTTGCGTTCCTTTGATCCATGAAATACGAATATATTTTAGTATTCTGTGAGTGAACCAAAACACACTTTCATAAACATGTAGAATATGATTCCCAGCCTTTTTATTCCATCAACACTTACTTTTTCCACAATGTACATGAAACTAAGAATAGCACATAAATGTCCTAAAGATAATTTCGTATACCAACATTCTCGCAATTCAATTTTTCAACAATCTGGGGATGCTTCCGCTTTTCAGTAAATGAATTTCTAACCTCAATTGAAATGCAATGGTCACAAACTGTAGAGTGCGTTTCAAGAACTGGCCATTACATTTCTCCAGGTCATATTGCGGGGAATACTTTCTGGAGCGATTGAATATCGTTGTGAATGCTTAGTTATAATTTCTTCGGGTTTCTGAACAACTTCATACCTAAGGACGAACAAAGGATACGAACGAGAGGAACGATTTGTAATTGTTATCATACGATTTGTTGCTTTATTTCAGAAAACAAAATAATTAAATTTCAATATTTTATTGTAATTAACTCTAATTAACGGTAATTTTGTAATCGATGGGATCTTGATTGTCCAGGCAAGTGCCAGTTCTTTTCGACTCATTAACCCCAAATCAACCTCTCTTTAATAATCACACTTTTTTCAAAACGTCCGACCCCCAGGGAATCCCTGATTTAGAGGAACCGACTGACAACAGATCCAATAAAATACATTTATTTATGCGGGCCTGGAAATCAGAGATATTACATGCGGGCCTGGAAATCAGCGAAACATCTTGGCACGAGCTAGGGGTGAACGTGAACGCTACATCGGTCAACTTGACCGGGCTCGCAAAGAATGGCTACGGCGAAGAAGAACAGACTACCGCGGGCGCTATCTTGCTATCCGGCGGACACGCTCCGCTTCCCTGCACGTGCACAACCGCCCGGCCCGGAAGCACGGCGCTCCGGACGCACAACCCCGGAACAAATAGGGACAACGTACACCAAATATGAAAATGTATCCTAAAACAGACCACAAACGTTCCGTAAGGTTTTTCTTTTTTCTTCCTCATATTTTCTTTTCTGTTCGGTTGTGGTAAGGGTGAATTGTTCATAATAGCTTTCTGTGCATGGCTTTTGTTCGCTACTACTTCAAGGATCGCTTCTTCCATTGACCGTAACAATGTAAACAACGTATTTTATTTTCGTAAACAATTTTCTTTGTATTTCACCGACTTCGGTGGCTCAGGTTATCAACTGATGTTACTGCAGTGTATCTGGCCGGGAGATCCTGGGGTTCCATTCATGACGGTGCAGGATTTTCGACCCTAACTAGAGGCGAATGCTGCAGCAGTACCCTAACAAACGGGCCACGGACAGCACGCGATCTTCCTTGACCTATCCTCTCCCCTCACACACACGTGCACTAACATGCTCTACACTACCACACATGTCGGCATACCGGTCGGGAGCTTAGAGCTTCTCTCGGCTGGGGCGGTGGTCCGCTGGTGAGAGATACATGGTTGGGGAAATCCCCGCTAGCCAAAGGTAGATCGGCGCCGGATCTCGCAATCCAGCGAGGGAAGAGCATCGCCACCACAAGGATAAAGATGCACTACGCTTGGGAAAATAATGCCCTTATCCGTGAATACTACAGAAATCACTGTAACTAATCAATCAAATTCTATGTATTTTACGTTTACTTTTTTCTAATCCAAATAAAATATCCTAATATTCCTGAAAATTATTGACTAATAAGTCTTCTAGGGCCTATTTCAAAAGTTTTTAAAAAATATTTCTAAAACGACTTCAAATAATGTTTAACTGAAAACAATTGAGATTTCTTCAGAATTATTCAACCAGCCATCACTTATTAAGTTTCACACAATTCACCGCTAACAGTTTTCATCAAAAGGAATATCCCATACCTACCGTTTTAGATATTTGAAAAGCATTTAAATTAGTAAGACATTAGAGTTTATTATACGAATGAAACTAAAGATTTCTCGGATTACTTATTTAACATAATTAAAAGTTTCCTTATGGATGGAGTAAAAATAAATTTAGCCAATACAAATCTTCCCCAAATCTCGGCAGGAATTCCTTAAGGTACAGCTCGAACGCCAACTCTATGTAATATTTTTACTTCAAATTTCACATATTTAATAAACTCTCAACTAGCTTCATATTCTGATGGCACTTCACCCTAACTAACTCTTCATAAGTTTCAAAAAGCTATTAATAACTTTCAAAAAGATTAATTTCAGAAAGATAATTTATTTACTAATTGTACTGATTATGATTCAAAAATTATAGAATTCAACTCAAGATACAAATGTTGCTAAAGGATAAATTAATTATAATTTCATAAGGTTATATCTATCCCTATGTCAGATAATCTCTTTACTTGTTAAATATTTAGTATTCGTCTTTGAGCTCTAGCACAGTCTCAATGGGAACTCATTTCTCAGCACAAACTAGTCAGATCTGTTACTAATCCAGGTTTCGGCTCAAAACATTGTTTGACATCACCTTGCCAACTAGTTTCCATATTTGTGGAATCACCTCTCATGATATGTAACTCTTAACAAATTCATTTTACATTAATTAAATTGACTGAATTCAGAGCAATATTTTCTAACACGTTTGCGGTCAGGTTCTTCTCTTATGTGCAATGGCATTTTCTCTTATTCCTTTAAAATTACCATAATCATGTTTCTTCCACTTCCCATTATCTTTCCATGTATCAATTTTTTTGGTCCTCTTGCCATACTAAGTACATCCTCTGAAAGTTTCATGTTGAATTTGTGGTCTGACTTCATCTGATGCCACCTATGAGCATTCACTGCTATGAGTAGGTCTCCAGATTTTCTACGTATTCCACCCTCGTTCATGGCCTCTGCTTCTTTAACAGTTCTTTCACATTCTTTAACATAATATACTTGAAATTAGCAAACGTTTAATATTTATGCGATCGAGTAGTGAAATGGAAACGCTTACATTTGTCTTCCCATTTTACGGGCAACGTGAAACACAGCGGCAAGTTTCTAAGTTTGGGAAGCTTTTGCTAAAAAAGTATTTTTATCATCCTTTTTAATTTCTAGTGTACGTAGGTGTATACGGAGTAATATACATGGTATAGAGAAAGTTATGAAATGCTGCGCGAGTAAACGGCGAATTTCCGGCAGAAAATAATTCACGTGGTGTAGCCGGAATCACTGTTTGATGGGTCCTTAATCCCGAAAAAACAACTGAAAGTACAAATTAGCAATTAGAAAGAGGTTTTACTCTTATTTAATGTTCTTAAAATAATATTTCGGTTCCACTATTAGGAAACCGAAAAACTTGAGAAAATTTAAAAAAAAAAAGTTTTTTGTACGACGACAGATGGCAGCAGAAGGATGGGGGAAGACTGTCAAGCAAGTCCACACCAAGGAAATTAGAAAACTTTACTACAAGAAAGTCTGTGCAATTCTGTAGCACCTCTAGTTCCGAAATTAAATGTAGAATGTGTACGTGCATTAATATGATTTTTTTCATTTCTATCTCTTGAAAACGCAAATATGCAGCCACCGGGCGTCGATATTATTACCCAAAATTAAATTTTCATTTACACGATGAGATTCCCCCGTTAAATTAATAACTAAAAGTTAAAATTAAAGAACTCATCATTTTCACGTCTGAAAAACATGTATTGGATGAACAGAAAGTAACAAAATAAAGAAGGGAAAAGATGAAGACACAAGAAGTAGATGTAATTAAGAAAAATCACATTCAGAACATTGGCATTCTCAAAATACATTTCCTAGTGCGCTGTTGTTGACATTATTTATAGATGAAATTGTGAAAGTCATCATTGTTAACTTATTTTAAGCAGTTAATCTGCTCAACTTATTTTGGATTTACTTTTGAAAATATAATTTGATATTGTCAAACAATTCCTTTTCAATTCCTATTATTTGTATTATTCCTAAAGTTTTTCTGACGAAAATCGGTCATGGAGAGATGCAACAGCAAAATGCTCGTGAACAACATTTCACAAAATCGTTTAAAAAATCAGCACGTACGCTTCTCAAGAACAACAAATAAAATACTCTATAATATAATAAATTAAATATTTTAACAAAACAGTTCCTACGAAAATGCATCGCCTATACATGCAAAACACGTTTTCGTTGTATCTCTGCAACAGATAGCCAACAGGAGACTGATTTTATGAATCTACGTCATTTTGTATGAAAATCGAGATTATCGATTTGGTTTGGGGGCCACTTTTCACCGCCTTATTTGGCTATACCCTTTGTTTGAAAATATTAGTAGTTTTCGCGCAATATTGCGTGCAATATGTGCATTAAAAATTAACAAAAATAAGATTTTCTCAAAAAGTCTTAAAGTTATTAACGAACATTTCCATATACGTACGAGATTAGTTCTTTCTTAATATTCTGTGTTATATTTCGGTTCTATTACTAGATAACCGAAAAAAATGGATGGGGCAAGACCGAAAAACTTGACCAGACAAAAGATATTAGAAAACTAATTAGTACGATAGAATATGTGTCATTCTGTAGCACAACTTGTTTCAGATGTTTTGTGCATGAAGCCTGTAGCAGCAAAAACTTATTCCAAAATTGTTGAAATTTAGCCACAAGCAGTATTGAATGAAAAGATGCTGAATGATGCCAACAACGAAGTAGAATTGTTTAAATGGGTCGTAACTGGTGAAGAAATATTCGTGTATGGATATGACGTCAGTCTATGGATATGACTCAATCGTCCACATGAAAGCTTCCTGAAGAGCCGAGACCAAAAAGGGCATGTAAAATTTCGATAGAAATTGAATTCTGCTCACTATTATCATGAATTTCGATGGCGTAGAAACATCATGAGTTCTTGCCTCCAGGTCATAGATTTAAAAAGGAGAACTAATTCACGCCGTTTGCGTGAATCAGACTGAAGAAAACACCCGTATATATGGCGAAACAAATCATGACAGTTGCATCACGAGAATGCAGCTGCTCACACATCACTGCTTGTTCGTCAATTTTTTGACCAAAACAACACCGTTGTGATTCCCCAGCCTCCGTATTCGTCGGACATGGGTACCTTTGACTTCTATTCTTTCCAAAAAAGCATAAGAAATCCTTAAAACAGAGATTTTAACGTACATAATAACAAAATAGAATCACATGAAACTAAAAAATTAACCTAAAATGCGCTTCAGCAGTACTTCGGGGACTGGAAACACACTGGCACAAATGTATTATACCTCGAAAAACTATTTTAAAGAGGAAAAAAGCAATATTGATACATACATTTTTTTAGAAAACTAATTTATGAAAAATAACTCATTCATCAAGATAAGATTTGATACTAGTAAAGGCTTTGTGCCGGTCGGAATCCTGATTAACTGAGGCAGTCATTACGAGACGCAACAGAATAATTCATTGGCAAAAATACAGTTGGGATGCTAGTGATTTTCAGAACATTGGGCTTCCCAAATCCCTTAATCAGCTGATCCTAACCTCAAACATTGAATGGGGCTTTGACCATTGCCACTCGGTTTTATTCTCTCTATGTACGCGGTAAACATGATTATATTTCTTATAATACTTGTTGTTGTTTATGGAATATTATTATGCAATGTACATATTGAGAGTGTACACAATACTTTACCAAATATTTGTATTTGATTCTTAAATAAACTATGGATTACCAGTTTTCTTACCTTAGGTAATCATGGACCTAATAACCTCAGACACACTTATGTACAAAATACGTTTTTATTAGATGTAAAAAAGAAGTTTTTGCGCAAAATATGCAAATACATATTGTTGATAAATATTGAACAAAAATAAAATTACTTCCGTACATTGAACATATCATAACATCATTTTTATTGGGGAAATATCTACGAAACAAAGAGCCATTAAATACAAACAATATATTTTCAAGTCTAACTTTATAAGGGTTAATATTACAACAAAATATTATTGAAACTTTTTTGTTGGAAACTGTGACTACTTTAATTTGGTATAGTTCATATGTTTCGTTACGATTGACAGTTATGGAGATATATGCAAAAAAGTAGATAAATTACATTTAAAGCCCCCCCCCCCGCATACTTCAGGATTTTTGGTATAGTATGCGGTAGGTACCAATAAACAATCATGCCAAGTTTCCAAACTTCGGGATTTTTTCCTTCGATCACCAGCTTATGGTCAAATTTCACTGGACTATTCCTCCGTAACGAGTATATCACCGTCAGTTGAAGTTTCCATTCAAGCCGCGATGAGTAGTTTTCGTCATGCCTCTGATAAATGAGTAGATAAATTTGTCATTATAGTAGGTTGAATCATTGCGTGAATTTCCGATATGAAATTTTGCTTTTGGAAAATCAAATATCTTTATCTTCCGCACCACTTATTTAGTTAAAAAACCTTAACTTATTTGCTAAGTTAATAAAGAATCTGACAATTATTGCTCGGCAATTTTACGACACTGTTAAAAATCAGCACGGTTAATTTCATGAAACGACTTCTGCAGATTAATAAATTTGTCAGTAGCTATTAATGTTTTCGACGGAACTATGCGAATTATAATATTATTTTAATTGAGCTGCATAGGAAAAAAACACTCAATGTCCTCGTGTCATTGAAACCGGCCGTTTGCTATTGAAAAATATCAAAATTAAGTAATTGAGTTTAATATTCAGCGAATCTTACCCATAAATGTTCAAAAGCAATGGAGATAACACGGTAGTGTTAAGTTTGGTTCTTTTTGACTAACTATTCCGTGCCTGAAAAAGGCACTCAAGAGTGCAACGACTTTTCCTACAAGATTGGTTTGAAAAATTTTAATTTGGTCAAATCCTGTGGTAAGGGGGTACTAATGGTTTAACCCACAACATTACGCAAGGAATTAACGACACAATAACCACAAGACGGAAGTAGCAAATACGGTTGCACCGCAAGCAGGAGATGAGAAGGGCGTTGGTCGTAGGTCGCTGAGATGGCAAATGACAATGGCGATGGTGATTTAGGGGAAACGGAGATGAGGTACGCTGTTCAAGGCGGTAAAGGTTTGGCGATGGGAAGCAGTGACGGCGGAGGCTGTGCACTGTGACGGCTCGTAAGGGAGGGAGGAAAAGAAGAAATGAATGTAGAAAAGGATCGTGTCTGGGAAGAACAAGAGCGCATTCGTCGTCTTGTAACCATTGCAGACGCCTCGCGGAACTTCACCATTCATCAGACGAAACGAGACGCCTGCTGCACGGTCATGATCTTCGCAACATTAAGTCTCGTTTTTGCAGCGAGCATAATGGTGAGTTCTTAAGCTTAACTTCATTCTTTGTTATCTTCCAATCCAGTGTCAGAATATTGATTAATGATCTCGAACGAATTTTCAGGTCGTTTTCTAACTCAACCATTTTCTCGCGAACGACACTTGCGCATATATAAATTCATTCACTAATAATTAACCTGCAAAGGTCTCTCCACACTTTTCTGCACTTTTAAACGTAGTAGGGCAATTCTGTATACAGCCTAATTTTAAAAGTTCTCTTTTGTCACTTTTTTGCACGTTATCATCAACAATTATGTAAGATACTCCTATATATTTTGATTGTTTTACATAAAATAAGATCTAAACTTGCGGTCTTCGGCAGCAAAAATGCTGCTTAACAAAACCACAGAAAACAATATTCTAGAAGTACCACGCATACATCTCAGGAACAACCAATAAAATACTCTAGTTAACACTACAATAAATTAAATTATTTAACTAATACATTTCTTACAAATATTGAAATAGCATAGTATAGTGTATACGATACACTATAAAACAGTTCTTACATACCAAGAATATCAAAATATTGTTTTTGGATTTTCGCCGAGTTCCAGTGTATTTAACGAAATCAATGTTACCCACCTTTTGTGTGGTTGGAAGTTCCTTTTTTTCATCATTTAATCTTCTCAGCAAATTATGATTTTATTAATCAGAAACCAGTGATCAATCCAGTTTCATAAAGCAAAGGGAGAATTGTTGCATTGTGAAGTAAATAATACATACTGCACTGACGACATTATGAAATTGCTTTCTCAGCAACTACTACCTATTATCAGAAAACATTGTTGCAAAACTTCTCATTGTAAATTAATAACATATATACTGTATATAAATAAAGGATTTTGTAGATTTGTTTTAGGAATTATGGTGATGCTTAAACGTTTTTGCAGAATTTTTCCAATTTGGTTTTAATTTTCAACTCGTCATTTGGTAATCGAGGATTGGTAATCGATAATGCATCAATATTGATTGGAATTGAATGCACCAGTAATGGAATGAAGGTTTATAGGAACTTAGGGGAGAAATGACCAGAATAATGATTTCATGTAAAATAATTGAACCCTTTTTTAAAATACCTACTTTCAATTATGCAATACGTTTGAAGATTGAGAGGCATCAATCAGTGATCAATCTTAGTTCCACAAAAGTTACGAGGAATGCTACATTGCTCGCAATCTACTGGAATACGACGTCATTATGGAATTGCTTTCACGGTTCACTCATTTCAGATAACGTTCTGCAACATTTCTCGCCAAGCATGTGCAGCTGTAATACGTTAATTTTGTCTTCTTAATCTTTGAACTTTAAACACGTAAAATAGGATTTTAGATTCATTCCGGATACTCATCTAAAAGAAGTAATTTTGTGATGTTTGTTTCTGAAAGACTCATCAGATCACTTTTAAATCACTTCCTTTTAGTGGTTTCGAGAGCCGCGAGAAAAGAAATGGCCTATTTATTGGTATAACGGAAACAGACGCTGGTTAACCACAGAAATTAGATACCATGAGAACTCACATTAGTAACAGCAATTTGTGAATTATTATTTTATTTATTTATCCTTTGTATAACACAAGTTACTGCAGGCAGAAATTTACTTCTAAGAATGGACAGCTTCGAGAAGTACTGCACTCTGTTCAAAGTTAAAGGTTCTTACGTATACATACCATTTCCGACATTAACGATTTCCAGGGACTTCTGCACAAGGTTTTGTAACAGCTTTTAGGAAATTATTTAGCAAGTGGGGTAACGGCAAGCCCCATGCATCATTCGCATATTTTACTTAATATTTCTTGTTAACCAAGCCAGTAAATATTGATTAATTTGAAAAGGAGGCAGGGGGATCTCACGATCACTCTGCATAGTTCATGACCGGATAACAATTCTCAACTACACTGGGATTTGATCCGAGGTCTTTTCAGGTGATCAAACTAGTGTCCCCTCCTCACTATATTGGAATCCTCCGCATGTTCATATTTTACATACAGTGAGAAAGGTGATGAATCGGTTCAAGTTTAGAATAAAAATTGAACTGTTTGGTCACTCACACCTTCGGACAATACGTTCAAATACATATTTGAATTCGATCGAATATCTGCCCTGTTAAAAGATAAGGAACATGGCTTGGGCAAGTGCTATGAGCAAAAATGAAATGCTGAAAGCAATAACTTTGATTTAGAAAAATGATTCACAAACAAATTAATAAACATCATAGTTTCTCACGTTACAAAATCCATTTCACTTTATAAATTTCATAATAAATAATTCGAGTTTTGATAATTTTTTTTTTAATTTCTATCGAATGTATTATCTTGCAATACTTGCAAATTTAACATTTTCTAACCACTTCAAGCAATATTGGTTATGATACATTTGGTTCGATGATGTGTAGATTGACAGTGAGAACAGAATGAATATATCAGAGAATCTAATAAGTACGAAGAAGTACCCATTTGAATTGATGAATTGGTGTTTCGGTGTCCGTCAACTGCTATGGTCATTAGCCCCATTAGTGCAGTGAATATTTTATCCCAGAAGATGGTTGTGATCCACCCCCACTGGATAGTGAGAATCCGGTGGCTTCCACCCCCGCTCGACAGTGAGAATCAGAGCTCCACCCCTCGATGCGAGAACTGGGAGCTCCACCGCTCGACAGTGAGAACTGGGGAGCCCACCGCCTCGACAGTGAGAACTAGAGCCCACCTCGCTCGACAGTGAGAACTGGGAGCTCCACCTCGCTCGACAGTGAGAATCCGGGGAGCTCCACCTCGCTCGACAGTGAGAACTGGGAGCTCCACCGCCTGAGCCAGTGAGAATCCGGGAGCTCCACCTCGCTCGACACGAGAATCCGGGAGCTCCACCCTCGCTCGACAGTGAGAATCCGGGGAGCCTCCACCGCTCGACAGGAGAACTGGGAGCTCCACCTCGCCTGACAGTGAGAACTGGGGAGCCCCACTCGCTCGACAGTGAGAATCCGTGGCTTCCACCCCCACTGGATAGTGAGAATCCGGTGGCTTCCACCCCCGCTCGACAGTGAGAATCCGGGGAGCTCCGCCGCCGCTGGATAGTGAGAGCCGACCTAAACGTCGGTTTGCGAGGGATTCCCCCTCTAGATTTCTCCCAGAACGAGGCACCTGGTCGTTTCCAAACTCCCTGACTTGATCCGGCAAGGTGGTAGTGTATGTAAATGTGAGTAAACATGGAGGAAATGGAAAGGAAGAGGAAGTAAAGATTCGAATAACAATAGCAGGCTTGTTTGCTGTCGTAAGATTGGTCTTCACTTGTTAAACTCCGCAAGTTGTACATTCTGCCAGAGTTTGCAGTGCCTGTACCATAGAATATAATGCAAAGTAAGCATTCTCTAAAGCCACTCCTACTTCGGATGTTAAAATCCAATTTTGTATGTTAACTTATTGTATTCAATGATGCAGATCGAACCTGCAAAGGACTACGGTTTTCTAAGATGCCAAGAAGCGCCATCTCTCCCTCTACATTTATAGACAAGGTGAGTATGGAAACAGAAATATTACGTATCACTGAGAAGTGCGACGCAGTTATAATAGATAGTAATTAGTATGTTAGAGTCTCACTCAACTATAATACTTTGTTCCCGGTATCGAGATACGGTTTTCGCTCAACAATGTGGAATTATGAGGCAAGTAATGTGCCATAGAGATATTGTTCGTAAATATCTTATTTTAGAAATTTTATCATTTTTTGTCTTTTCAGTAATTATTGTATTTTTCCCATTATTAATAGATAATCATAAAAGAGGAATGCAATATTATAACATAGGTTAATGTTTTCATAGTATTTTGAGTATAGTATTATACTTTCTGAATGTGATTTTAAATTAAATGTACAAGATTTCCTGTGCATGTTCAATTGCACGTTTAATTTAAAATCTCATGTCAAGAAGTATAACTGTATACACAAAATACTATCAATATATTAACATATGTAACATCAGTGCATTCCTCTTTTTATCATCTATCTCTTGCTAGTGAGAAAAGATATATAGTTCCATTTAAAAAATCAAAAACGAATAAATTTTTGGAAAACAAAATACTTCAAACAATATATCTACAACATATCACTTGTCCCATGATTCCGGATTGTTGAAAACTGTATTTCGATATCGGGAACCGTTTAGAAATTACGTGGACCATAGTTGCTGTGACTCCCTGTGTATCGAAGCTGGCTAATGATATAACACTTTCATTCGTGAGCAAACAAATTTCACTGTGTAAGATAAATTCAAAAAATGTTTATGATCAAACTAGAGTAATTAAACTTTACCAATATGTTTCAAATTATACCACAAACATTTAATAATAATCATGTGTATTTGTATTTTCGAAACATCTTTCATCTTATATATGATGCTAAGCTTTAACGGATGAGATGAGAGGTGGGAGGCCGACAGGAGCCAAGCACAGAGGGCGGAGCACAAAAGAATAACTCAATACTCCAATTTGTAAAATAAAATTTCTTTATCTATTTATAAAAAAATGGTTCAGATCATACCCAACGTAATGATTGTAAAGTATTAAACATTACGAAATCAGAACTAATTTAGTAACTACTCGTATAATCACATTGAACAAATTTAATAGAAAGAAAATTAAGGGAAGGTTGGTGAAGAAATAAAGATTTATAAGGGTCTGCTGGTGTTAGTTGGCAGGCAAGTAGAAACAAGGAGTAGTATAGTAGAGTAAGAGAAGGAATTAAAGAGGTGGTAAAATATAAACAGAGCTGATAACCAAAAATAAAAAATTTAATCATAAAAATTTTATGATTATTGTAAGAACATATTTTAGCAATATATTAGTTGAATATGTAACAAACAAATATGTAAGATGAGTAAGAAAGAGTATGATGAATCGTAACGTACGGAAAGGTAAAAGGCAACATCATGAGAACAAAAGAAATATTGAGAGGAAGCTGAGGGGTGTCTGAAACTGGAGGTGGAGAAGAAAATAGCAGTGTGTGTGTGTGTAGTGTGTGAAAGAGAGAGAGAGAGAGAGAAGGATTGAGAAATCAAATAATGAAGGGAGAGGCGGGAAGGAGGAGGGAGGATAAGAAAGAAAATAAAGAAATGTGAGACGGAAGAGAAGAGAATGCTGTTTGACATGTGGGTTAAACATAACCTGTCAAGAATGTGTTAACGATTTATCAAATTGTTTTTATATATTGTGACAAGGGTGCTAGAGAATTTGTGTACGTAATTTCGCAATATTTGATTCCGATCATTAGAATAGAAAAGATCACATTTTGATGGAAAATCTACATTAAGGTTAACAGCTTGTTTTTAAGGTAGTTGTCTTCCTGAGAAAAATTGAATGTTGGGTTGATTGCTTCCTTGCATTGATTTCTTTATGCTTTTAGAGATCAAATTTTTTATTTTTTTCTATTTGTTTACAAATAATTGGCATAAATGCAGGTTTTTACTTCAAACATCATAACTCTACAACACATTAATATATGTTGATCATTCTTTTTTAAATTAATCACAATTTTTTTATATTAAATAAACTACATGGGAGCATGCAAGAACCTGATATGTTACACTTTTAAAGGTTTGAAATAGAATGGTGTAAAGTTTCCGAGCTAGAATATTAATGTTTTTATTCTGAATTATGTTACTTTTATTAGTGGTAAAATACAACCAATTTGCAAAAATAATTATATTATTATCTTTAATAGTTTATGATTTATGATATTTGACATGCATGAATGTGCTGAAAATTCAGTGCAGTGGGCAAAATTCTCCTTTCGGGAGAATGCTTCTTACTTACTAAGCCGCTCAAAAACTATTTTCTCAAAAACTAAAAATACAGAAAGAAATGGTTTAATCATTTAAAGACAAATAAAACATGGCACATGACCCAATAAAAAATTGAAAACCACGAAATGTGACGATTTTTCTTCATTCTCATGTAGACAGCTACCTTGGCGCACCTTCAAGTTACATCTATAAAACAATGTAATCTTCTAATGTAGAGGTAATAGTTGAAATTTGAGGCGTGTGTCTGCCTGAGCAGCGATGGATGTAATTAATGTAGAGGTAATCTGGACGTTGGAGTTCTGAGTCGATGTGTGTCCGCTCTGAGCAGAGGCAGGAAGGCCACTGCTTGTCGGAGGCGCTGAACGACAAGTGGGAGGCGGAGATAGGGCGCTCCTACTGCCAAGTGCGCCCCGTCCTGGTGGTCCTTAACGCAGACCCTAACCACTCGGTGAGTACACCCCGCATACGCTTAGCGTGTAGACCAGGGTTGTCCAACTGGCGGTCCGCGCTAAGGATGTCCATGGTACTACTACGTGTCTGCGAAAGGTTTAGTCAAAAAGAGTCCTTTGCCCTGGCGAGAACATTGCACCCTAGCGAACGCGCGCCATGTCAGAACACCCTTCAAGCGTGTACATGTTAAGAGATTAAGAATTTTCTAGTAAATCCAGAATTCAAAATCATACTCAAATCGTTTTCCTGCCGTGTGCCTGGAACGCCTGATACCACGCACGATCTCCATCTCCTCTCCCTCTCACCTTTCGTGATCAGGTTTTGCCAGGCCTCTTAGGCTCAAATTGGACACCCTGCTCTAGACCAATATTGGTTTCTACAGATCATCTGAACGTAAAATTGGAGGTGGGTTATTGAAAGACAAGAGTTCCTTCACGAAATTTTAATATAAGGTTTGGCATTTTAGTCGATATAATGGTTAGCGAGGTCAGCGTGTCATTAATATATATAGTGCGCTATGAAAGTCACTCCACGCCAAGCTGAACCAAATTACTATTAAAAAATTGCATTCATGTTAGTAACAGCCACATCACAGGAAATAAGTGAAGGGTGCTGACTTCCAGAGTCTAATTTGCCTAAAGAGCAGGTAATTTGTCGTCTTCGTTAGAAGCCGCAATCGTGCTACCATCATAATTTATGCTGGGATAGCATTCTCATAAGCAATATGAAGACTGCGCAGAGACTTTCCTGTCGCACTGTAGTAATGATGCAGCTACCATGAATACAAAAAATAATAATATTTCACAATAAATTTATAAAATAAAGGCGCAGAGATGGATTACAGCATTGGCGTTAATTCGCTTTTTTTGGCATTTTAGTTATGAAAATACAGGCTAGCAGGAAATACATACTACTCGCCATTTGAAAACATCTTTTATAAAAGTAAGTTGATTTTTCAGCCTCATTTGTCTCTGCAAAATCACATACACATGACATTACCTTACATATACTTACATTCATTCCTATACTAAAATGTGATTAAATGACAAATTGATAGTGCTCGATAAATTCGTGACAAACGTTTGTTTAATTCTTACTTACATTTGCCAGCCAGCCATTCGCGGCGTTTCCATTTCGTATTTACCTGCGGTGCTCATCGGCTAATAACTTCCCTATTATACGGTAATAACTGTCAAAAAATGCCTTCATAAATGTCCGTCTTGGCGGGTTTCCGTCATATAGAGGGATGACAAAATTTCAAAATATAATTTAGATACAGTATTTTTCCTTGATAGAATTACAGTGAAACAAAATCATGAAAATAAAGCATAATTCTCAACAAAAATATTGCAGAAATAAAAATATGAACAGCAAAACATAGGTAAATAAAAGACAAGCACTTATTCCCCATTTTATAAATAAATGTAGCACATAGATAATATGCAACGCTAGGATAACATGGTAGAATTCCCGGAATTCCATTGTCGACTGAAGGGAACGTGGCAGCCGTTTTAAGAATTGAACGGGATACAGACATACAGACAACCAACATAAGGATTCAGAGAGACAGCGAGGAAGTCGCGAAAATCACACCAAAACGTGTGGAAAGTAGCAGCGAAACAGTTGCAGAGTTGGCCACACATTTCCCGACAGCTAGTTACAAGAGGAAAACCCGTCAATCACTCTAGTGTCTAACGACGTGGCCTTTTCGCAATTAAGCCAATGAAAGATAATACCGGATTTTTTTTAAATTTCCGTCTTGGCCAGGTAATAATCACTTCTGCCCTTGCAAAGCTTTCGGTTTCCACACGTTTTTTCTCGTATTAACGTATAAAATCGTTCCGTTCTGAGATATTTTGTCCGGGATGGCAGATTTACGTCTTACAAATGTTCCACCTTAGACTGTACTATCTAGAAACTCATTCTGACACAATTATTTATGTAACAAAAAGAGACTCATATGATGCATAAGAGAAATACACGAGATAAGATCAACTACTCACGCAATTTGGTTACTTTTTAGAGCGTCGGATTGGTTTTATTCAATAATTTAATATTACGAAAGAAGTCATCTCAAACGGGAGTTTTGTATATGAATAATGGATAAATAAATATTCATGTTTCAATTATTCATATTATTTTCTAATACAATAGTATGTCAAATGATTATCGACGAACCCTTTAAATTGTGTTTGGGCAATAGATTCAGGGTGATTTATCTTGATTTTATTCAAAGAAATTTATTTTAGAATTCAGATTAATAAGAAATTTTAATTTATTGACTTTTGTATTTTTTCTTTGTACTAGATTCGCTGTGTATTACAATTTTAGCGAGGTAGATGTTGGTTAATGCTTAAGACTACTGATTTCAGGTACTCTAATTCATCAATTTTTTCTCAACTAATGTTTTACACTTAAAAAAAGTTCAAAACAGGCTAATTGCAGCAAACGCTGTTTGACTTTGAAAATAAAGTACAGAATCTACTTTCCCATAGCACGTCACAGTTTTAACTGTTTTGACGTAAATAAATAAATAAAATAAATACACTTATTATTTTTTATGAATACGAACTGAGACGGTGTTGGCAGGAAATGAATTGCTAATATCGAAGGACACGTTGTTGAGGATGATATTGAAATGGAAATGCAAAATATATATTAATTCGTCCGTAAAATATAGTATTACAAATGCACTTATGTAAATAGTTGTTCTTTATAGATGAAACAAATTATTTTAAAACTTTTTTTTTCATATTCTTGAACTTGCAGTACAAATCCTATAGTAAAACTAAAATTTTCACAAGTCCAAGGACTACCTACAATCATAAATTTCCTTTATTACTAGAATAACTAATGAAAGTGCTGGAATGAATCAATTGATGCTTGTTGCACTCATTTAAAGAACCCCAATCAGACATGCTGGAGCTGGACCTGTTGTTTGTTCTAGTAATTTGTGCTGACTGGAAACTGACCTATGCTGGTGCTGGGATTCGCTGTTGCATTCATTTAAAGAGCTGGAAATGAAATGACTGATATTTCTGCTGCTGTCATTTAAAAGCTGGCATGAAGTGACCAATGCTGGCTGGCACTGACCTGCTGTTTGTTGCACTCATTTAAAGAGCTGGAAAGAACTAACCGATGTTGCGATGACCCGTTGTTCTGTTGCAGTACCATCCATCCGTGGTTCAGGTCGAGCGCTGTGCCGGTGGCTGCGGGAGGACTACGTGTGTGCCCACCCGAACCAAGAAACGACGCGTGCAGGTATGCCCTACAAAAACTAGAAGGCATGCGCGGTATACCGGAATTTTTCCTCCTCTGTGAAGTTGGATGAGAAGTTATTCAAGCAAACAGTTTTTGCGTCATTTTTCAGAAAATTGTGAAAAACAAGCCATACAGGTTTCATGTTCAATACCGCAGAAATTCAAAAGTGTACCCCTATCAATCAATGAAGACTAGTTCTGTAACTTTTGGGTAAAACATAAATGTCCCTGATGTCAACTGTGGATGTTATTTTTTCTCAGAACTTGGAAGGAGGACTTATTTTACTTCTCAAATCCCAGATTCAATTGTTATAATATTATTTCAACAGAGTTTTTGCCTAAATATGTCATACGAATTATAGCTTTATGAATTTGAAAAACACATCATTGAACTTTAAACTTGTTTTCTCAAATGTTTCTGCGTTTGTAACAACACTTTTATCCACTTGTGCCTTCAACTCAGGATCCATAAAGATGACTTTGTCGTCGTCGTCGTCCGGGCGTTCATCATTTTCTCCTCCTTAACGTACCACAATTAAATTCGAAGTCCATATCCGCGCTCCCACTTTGCCGGAGACTTCAAATCACAGGGCACTGTTCCACCATTGGTACACAAGGAGATATTTTTTTCATGTGAATTAATTTTAGATTTCTTTTTAGATTTATTCTGATAGAAGTAGCTCCATTTGAGTATATGAAAAATTAAACTAAATACATTTTTCGGGGGGATACTCGACATGAAATTAACTTCTGAGCAAAAAACAACATGTTATTTTCTTGTTGCTCTGACTTTTTGTAGTGCAGTTTCATTTTCTTGTACATACAACATTTGAGGCAGATTTAATATAGATCACGTGGTCTGGAGAATGTTCAGAATTAAACTCTAAAAACACAAATATTGTTATAATAGAAGTTTTTATGAGCTTTTACCGAAATGAAAGTTATTGTTCATTAGGAAATGTTTTTTCTCAAATAAGACACTAAATAAATTGTAGTTCTACAGTTACACACAATGGGTATATTATATGTTTAACATTAATTTGTCACGAGTTAGTAGATTGTTCTCTGCAATGACTTTATAACCAGCAGAATACGACACAAATCTTCGGATTTATAAATTATAATGCTTACATTAAGTTCATTGTTTTCTCAAGGTTGTGTTGTGTCTAGGTGACCGCACCACGTGGGGGTGGTACCACCAAATGCGGAACAGTGAGGTGTTGGAACACGTTCAATGCGATTGCGTCGACGCAAGTGACGTGGAGAAATGTCAGGTGGCATTCCTCTTTCTCCTACTACACTGCACTACTAGTTATCGTGTGTGATACAGTCAAACTCGCCACAATTCCTAAAGTTGTGGAATGAAATATTTATAATTTAACAGTGACTAAAATATAAATTCCAAATTGTAACAAACTATACTTCAGGAATACCCAAGCAAATACATGTGATTCCTTCCTTGATTATTTCGTGTTTCCGTCGCTATGTTCCTTATTCCCCTATGTTCCCGCTGGAACGCTGTTCTTACAGTCACTTACAGGGGTTCGTACACTGAGTGCATCGACCCAGCTGGGATAAACGCTAGGCCTCAACTGGAATAGATTGTATAAGCATGTGTGTGTGTGTGTGTGTGTGTGTGTGTGTGTGTGAGAGAGAGAGAGAGAGAGAGAGAGAAATGAGAGATAAAGAGAAAGAAAGATAAGGAGAAAGAAAGAAAGAAAGAGAAATAGAAAGAGAGAGAAAGAGAGAAAGGAAACAAGGGAGAGCAAGAAAAGATCGCGCGCGGTCCCTTGTTCATCGTTAAGGTACTCCTTTTGTGATTTACTTCTCGAATTGATCGTAGAAGCCACAGAAACAATGGATCAGCAGCCTGTAGGTAGAGTTCTCAGGAAGCCAAGTCCCTGTTTAAAACTACGACGAAAAAGGTTCACTTCAAACTAAAGAGGTGCATTGAATATCATATCAAATTTTCTAGAAGTTTGGTCTGGTCAGATTTTTCTGTAAGTTCTCAATTGACTTTTTTCATACAGCAGAAAAGTGTGCAATCACGTGAGTTTGGAAAATGAGCCCTACTCCCAAGCTTGTCATACCTACCTCAAATCTATAGCCCATCATTGGGAAAGTATTTTTCCTCAAAACCATCTTCCTGCATTCTCCATTTCTTACTTAACTATGCTTTCAATATTCCTGGACCAGCCTCAAGTGATGGAGGGTTCTTCTGCTGCAGGGCAAACACAGGACCGAGCTCCGAAACGGCAACGACGCGACGAGTAAGATCCTACTGAGGGACCACAGATCACTGTGAATCTCCACCTCACAACTGCAGGTGAGATCACGAAACGTAAACGTTTCGAGGTAAAGAATTCATAGTGCTAAAACCTACTTATAGGTATCCCAACTTAATTAAACGAGTTGTGCTGCAAACAGAACATACTTTCTCATTACTCTGTTACGAAACAAAAATATAAACTTGTACGAGTTGTATAAACTTGTGGTAAAGAGACAGTTGAGGTATGTAGCATCGGTTACCATAGACGCAAGTTTGTTAAGGGAAACTGGATCGAGTTAGCGAGAAATTGGGCGCGTGAATGTAGGCCGGAAATATGAATGTATCATTCTGATTTTATAGCCCAATTAGTAGTGACATCAGGTTTTGGATATTTGGCGAAACCTTGGGGAAGGTACTTCAGCAAATTAATTGGTGGTTCTATATTAAGGAACAAGATATCCACAGAAGCGGAGAAGGTAACATTTGACGATTGATTCTGATTACAGGAATTCACGAATAATGTATTTACTTCGTTTGAATTTAGCGGTTGTTCTTTCAATTACCTCAAGAGGAGGCCTTGAGAGAGATAGCGATGTTTGGTGGTGGTATTGTGCTGCAGCTGAATTTATTGACTCAACGATCGTGGCATTCACGTATGCATGCGCTATTGCGGGAATACTAGTTCAGTTGATTCGTAACATTAACTCTGCACCTTCGAAAATTCAGATAACGGATATAAGATCTGCGCCATTATTATCGGCGCTACTTCTATCCGTGTAATAATTGAGAGCATTTTTTTAAAACGCCGTTTTTTATAATTTCATTATATTCAAGGAGAAATTACGAAAACTAATCGTTTATTCAAATACATATCTTTATAACAATTTCTTGACTGCCAGACCTAATTCGACAAATTCTTGTGCCAGGTCAGAGCCGTTTTGTGGATGTGTGTAACTAATATACACACGACCTACAAGCTTAATTTTCGGAAACTTTCATTATCCTAGGCCATGGGTTTAAATATTATACACATATACATTACATTTAGTACATATAAAATGGTGTGCTATTTCCAGAATGACCTGAAACTAAACCTGGACTATAATCCAGGAGGCCATGGAAACGTATTCACCCATCACTTTCCAAAATAATTATGTATCAAATATATTAACTCGGCCCTAAAGTGAGATTTATACTCGTGAGCAGGTATACGAGATGTCCTGTGTATCAGTTTGATATGCCTGGCAGCCAAAATGTTAAATATCTGACTTTTCGTAACAGATTTTATTCAAGACAGAAACCTCTTTCTTCAATATTTTACTTTCGCAGTTTTAACTGTTGCAACTTTGGAAAATACAAAGAGTTCGCCAAAAATGGGACCAGCACTATTTTGTATCGTCCTTTGACACACACGCAAGCCAAATTCAAAGAAAAAATTTGGTGCCTTTTTTGAGAAAACATTGTTTAAAAATTCCAGATATTTCACGCGAAAATAACTCATTTTCAAAAAATTATACATGAACTTATTTAAGATCTGTCTTTCACGAACAGATTTCGTCAAGGAAAAAATATCTATGTACATCATTGTAGTACACCGAAAAAAATTTTCTACTGCAATTTCCAAAAATTAGGATTTCAATAACCAAGGAGACTTGCACCTTTTTTAAAATGTTCTTTCCTCTATCAGTGGACAACGTTTAATCCAAAATTTAGCTACTTTTGAGAAATGTTTGAAAACGATGTGCAGAATTTATTTAAAGTATCTCTAAAAGAAAATAGTTTGGGTCCTACAGGGCCTCTTATTCCTTTTTAAATCGATCGATGAAAATCAATTTGGAGATAATCGGCTGAACGGTTTAGCGTCGACGACAGACGGACAAATATAATGACAGATAGACGGACGCTCTGTCAATCGAGTTTTCGCATCAAACATGGATTCTGGCCAGAAAACGTGTTGGCCGCCAAAAATTCATTTTCCGACATACGATTTAAACACTCTCTTCTTACGAAGGGTGATGAAGTAAAAAATTCGCTAGTCACATCTTTTTCTGTTTTTATATTACGTGTACATCTAAATTATATTCGTAAAAATATCTCAGAAATCGGAAAGTAGTGACTTCGAAAATGTCAACAATCTCTGCGGAGCATGTTAGTAAAAACTCAAAATAATTGTATAATCTTGTATTATTATTATTATTATTATTATTATTATTATTATTATTAATTATCATTATTATAAATTATTGTTAGGACTAGAGCTTTTATTCCAACTTCCTGGTAATAGTTTGTTCTAATTAATTTTCCTCACCTGTAAAATGTTTTGAACTTAACGTGTTTTTTAAAGAGAGATGGCATTTTCATAAGTCACATTATACAAGAACCCTCAGAGAAGAAACTAGAATTACATGTTATTATATTACACTGTTAGTGCAAGAATGATACCAAACTTTCTATTTCCGATACTTTGTTCCAATACCCATTTCAGACTACTACTGATTTCAATAGAAGGGAAAGACGTTTGAGTCGAAGTAGAAAGAAAAGAAAAAATACTGCAATAAGTCAACTGTGCCTTTTGAGGTTATTTTGTAATACTGACAAAAGTAATGCTTTACGGAGTGACATGTAAATGAGATCGTTGTAGTAAATAACTTCATATTAATAAAATTAAAATAAATAGTACTAAATCACTGTGTTTCTTGTGAAACTACGCTCGAAACGCTCTCAAGTAGAAGAAAACTTGTATAACTTAGCATTTGTTTCACTTCGTTTCTTTTACTTCGAACAAACGCTGAACGAAGACGAGCCATTTCTATTCCAGATTTTTTCAGACTATATCATTGGACGAAAATAAATGTTCTATATAATTATAATTTAAAAAACTAGTATTTACTATAACGATATACTTACCCCATGTGACCTCCAACATAAACCAATACGTAACACTCGTATTAAATTACTGCTACTGCCTTGATAAGTTTTTGTGTAGCAAAGATAGAGATTTCTGCTAATAAAACACACTTTTCTGAGTCATCCGAAAAGCTGAACTTATAAATGAAGGAAACTTTTTTCCTGTGAATTACAAATCAACGTATGCGCTGACTAAACGACTTCATCTGCGCAGCACCAGAACACAACTGCTTCGAGTTTAAGACGTTACCGAGAAGGCTAGGCTCACCAACTACGAAACCATTTAACTCTGTGACGTCCGAACATTTTGTTAATTTACGTATTTAGGCATGGGAGTTTCTAGAATGCTTTTAATTAATTGGATATAAATAACTGTTTTTCAATTCTTAGGATTAAAAATTCAAATTGGGTTGAAATCCATAAATAGTTATTAACATGTAAATAATAAACTTCACTTTAGAACTTATTTTCATAATATTCGATGGAAAATATGTATTTCCAAATTCACGACACTACAATTTTAAACTTTTCAATATTTTCGATAATTTATAATGACAAATTTTGACGTATCGATGCATTTATTATATCTTGAACTGTATTAGAACTGGAACATTTTATTTATAAATAATGTATATTTACATTAAAGTGTAATTTATAACACTGTGTGTTGGTAATATATATTTACATTTTTTAAAACTTAAATATGTGGAATCTTTTCGTTATTTTCAGTTTGGGTAGCGTTATAACTCGATATTAGTATATAATATCAATAATATCCTGAGTACTTTTTACAAAACGCCTAAACTCATTGTAACTTCGACTGTGTTTTCTCAAGTTTGTTACACCTTCATTGCGATTGAATGAGATATAAATTTAATTAATTTATAAAATTAAATAAAAATGCGATTAGTTGAAATACAACTGTAATATAAAAATAAGATACAACTTAATTTTAAATTGTCACTACAATACATTCATCCGTTTGACATTATTAATGATTTTCTTTCAATAGTACTGTGTTGTATTAAAAAATGTGTCTTTGTCCAAAGTCATTCTTATTTCTTTCATTTCAGAAGAGTAAACAATTTTATTCATTACTACATTTTTCAAACTTTTTTCATATATTCATGAATCATCATAACTTTACCTAGTCGCCATTTCATTGTTATTATTTTCTGTCAAACAGTAAATAATAAAATTTCTTTGTCTGTAAGTAGTAAGTGAATGAAAACCTCAAACAGAGAAATGACTGTTTACTTTCTCGTATACATACGTATATACGGAGTAATATACGTAGTATAGAGAAAGTTACGTAATGCTGCAGAAATCGAGAGTTAGAGAAAATTTCGAGATTTTAACGGAAATACACTGACTGTGGTTCCGTGATACAGAAAAGTGTTGTTTTTTTCAAAACATCCATCCGTCCGTTCATCTGTGTACCTAAATAAAATTTGTCTATAAAAAGTTTTTCATTAAGATCATGCACACTTTTTTGTAAATTTCAGTTGTTGTCGTGCAATAGTGCGTGCAATATTTGCAAATTAAAAAAAGAATTCAAACACAAGATTTTCTGAAAAACGGCTCCAAATTTTCTCTTCAAATTTTTCGTACGATTAGTGCTAAACGAACCATATACGATGGCATAAACCCCATATTGCTCTAATCTTTGTATTTTAAAAACAAAAATGATTTTTTTTTCTTGCCTCCTACGTCGGGAATATTTTTTCGTTAGAGGCGATTTCTTCACATTATTATACGTATATTAATGAGTACTTGTTCATTAAATAATGTCATATAAAGTTTCTAAACTCAACACTTTTCTGTGAAAATGAGCTCGAAATTCCGCATTTTCAGAAACACTCAAACGCCATTTTCTCAAAAATGGCCCAAATTTTTCTTCAAAATTTTTCAATGGATAGTGCTAAATACACTGCTTATTATGACGTATTTTGGTGTATTTTTTTCCAAACTTCCACTAATGAATTTTTTTAACTATTTCTCACGCCGTTCATATGGACATTTCCATCGATTTGTATGCATTATTACTTTTGTGAGTGGAAGTGCTTCAAATGACTTTGTAAAATGAAGTTTTTCGAAAACTCATTAAACTCCTGTGAAAAAGAGCTTCAAACTTCTCATTTACGATAATGCTTAATAGCCATTTTTTCAAAACGGCTTCAAATTTTACAATGAAAATTTCTATTTATGACTATGTTTTGCTGTTCTTTAATGTTCTTGAAGTAATATTTCAGTTCTACTATTAGGAAACCAAAAAGTTGAGAAAATGTCAAAAAATGTACTTTGAGCGACGATAGATGGCAGCTAGGCAAGAGGATGGGGCAAGACCTTAAAGTCAGTCCACACCAAGGAAATTAGAAAACTTTAATTACGAGAAAGTCTGTGCCATTCTGTAGCACCACTAGTTTTAATTCGTAAGAAAATACAAGTGTTGTTTATGTTTTCAGGGGCAACGAAATAAATGCCGGTTTAGACAGTTGTGACGGATAAAAATGTGTATGGCACTCGAGAGTAAAAACATTTTACTCTCTTATACCACAAATTACTACTGTCTCTGCGTAATTCTCTAATGATGCATGTTGCTCTCTGTGGTAATCGCGCTCCAGGTGTCAAAGTACAGCAAAATGCTGCCAGAAGACTCAAAGCCTGGGGACACAAGATGCTTTTTGAGATCCGTTATGTGAGCATACAGAATTACTGTGTATATTTCATTGAAATGTGTACTGTCAACATAAATAATATACTTCAAGATCGTTTATTTATTTTCTAAAAACCTGAATCCTCATCTTGATTAAACCTTTAAATTAGTGTTGAATTTCCATAATTTATTTTATTAAATGAGAAATCATGTTTCCTCATAAAGAAAAACTAGCCTCACATACGATCTGGAAATATAATTTTACTCCATTCAAATTCTTTGTATTCTTTGTTTATTCACAAGTATTTTTAATGCAGGAAATTAAATTAATACAAATTTTATTTATAATAAATAAAAATTGGAACTGTTTCTTCAATTTTCTCACAAAACGTCAATTTAACGGAGTTAATGGTCATTTCCAATACGTGATAAATAACCCTTCAGAAATCTGAAATCATTGAAAATAAACACATGGAAATATTTTTTCAAACAATCACAAATTGAAAAAATCAAATGAAAATGGATTTTAAAAATCATTTGACGTTTTAAATTTCACTGAAAAAATATTTATATTCACTGGGTAAGGCATCAGGATGTTTCAACGAGATTTTTCGTGTAAAAAGATGTGAATACATTTGATAGATTAGGTAAAACAGCTGCAGTGGCCACAGTTAAGAACATTTACGTAGTTTTCTCAAAAGTCTTAGTCTACAACTCTAAATTCGTTATGTGAAACTCAAAGGGCAATTAGCATGCCTCTCATCGAACACCTACCAATTTTTAATTTGTTTTATTATAAATTTATTTCCATATACTGGTTTTATTCCAGCTGTGTTCATTAAATAATAAAGAAGATGGATGGTCAGATACTGGAACTGGAGGAATGCCCAAACTAAACTGCTATCTGAACGTTTTGTGACCAAAAAGTCCAAAATAATGCCAGTTCATGTTATTATCTCAATGATAAATATATAATCTTCGTTTTAATCCAAATAACCAGAAGTGTAATGTAAACTGCACGTTGACAAGGTTGAAACAAGTGAGAAACTTCCACTCTATTTTTCTGTTTTGTGCATGAAGCATAGTACTTAGTTGCCATCCCTAAGTGAAATGCTGGAGTAAGCATTAACACAAATTAGCTTTGTAATAGAATTGGTGTGGAGGAAACCACCTGACACATCCAATTGTGTCTATTGTATACTACTTAAAAGATGGACATTTACGTATCTCTTTATTTGCTTTGTTCATATAGGCAGTGGAAACAGTAAAGTATTTCTAATCCGTCTTGTAAAAACTATCTTGCAATCCTTACTTTCAATATAGCAAATAGACAAAAAGAACTTTTATTGAATTCTCAAACTATATTCAAAAGAATATTACTATTTTAGACTGATAATCATCAGTAAGATAATTCAATACAAAATACATGAAAATGACTGGATATTCATATGCATTACCTTCGTAAGCATTGAAAGGTCAAAGGACAACTATTGAACCGATGGTAAGGTCGCCAACTCAAGTACAAAAAGTCACTATGATCTTGCCTAAACTATAAAATGGAACTTCTACATTTTCATTCACGAACAGAATAAAGACACAATGTTATCGACAGTGCTTTATTACTTTTCCAAGAGATTTTAGGAACATTAGCACTATGTATATATGCGTTTTGACAACTGAAATGTTGACGTTGAATCCATCAATAAAACAACACCGAACACTACTCATGTCAGAACTCCTTTTATTGATTTCGAGAGGGTCGTGTCCAAGCCGAAGGTGGAGGAGGGAGAGGCGAGGAGGAGATCAGGGCTTGTGAGGGCCCAGGTGACCCAGTGGGCGACGGCGGAGGCAGTGGAAGTGACGGCGCCCACCACGCCGTTGCGCTTTCCGCCTGGCCGCTCCCGGCGCAGACGCCTGGCTCCAGCGCCACGCCCATCGCGCTGTCTCGCCCTCCGCGAGGCCTGCTACGCCACCAGCCCTGGGTTGCCCACCACGCCGTCCACGGCGTCGAACTGCGCACGCCACGCGACCTCCAGCACTTCGGCGATTGAGGTTTCGCGCAAACTAGTCCTGAATGGGATGCGTTATAGCTCCATGTGGTTGTATATTTGCACATATACGTCAACATTAGCTTTATTAGGTAAATGAAATCATATAAACTTCTTATGTTTTTCCCCTGCACATTGACTAATTGATTATTTTGTGATTCCGGGAGCGTCAACTACTATGGTCATTAGTCTTGTAAGTGTAGTGTATGTTTTATCACGGGAGGTGGCGGTGTTCATTCCTGCTGGATGGTGAGATCCGGCACCTACCTACACGTCGGCTTGTGGGGGTTTTCTCCAATCCAGGTTATCTCCCACCAGCGGGGCACCTCCTCAGCCGGGACAAGCTCTAAGCTCCTGACTGGTCCTCCGAGATGTGCGGTAGTGTAGTGCATGCAAGTATCCGTGTACGTTAGGGGAGAGACAGTCAAGGAAGAGGACGAAAGATTTGCGCGCGTTCCAGACCCATTTGTTACGGTACTGCTCAGGCATTCACCTGCGTTGATCGGAGAAACCATGCAAAATTACTGTTCAGATCGGCCGACCGCTAGAATTCGCCCCAAGACTGTGATCAATTCCACCAAACTGTCTAACTAGTGTAGAAAAAATCCCACCGTCGGGACTGGAACCCCAGGACCTGCTGTTCACAAGCACTGCAGTGACACTAATGGATGCCTGAGCCACCTAATCTGATTTGATTTAATTTTTCTGGTACATCAACTGCTACAGTAATTCGTCCCATAAAATGAAGAGACTATATTGTAATCTAAGGTGGCAGTGTTTGTCATCTAATAGTTGGTGATCAGGCGTTCGACCCTACGATCAATGATGGTTGCACATCAACACTTTCTTCCTGATTCCTATGTTATCATGTCCCAAATTTCGAAGATGTAATTCCAGATATCGAAGGCATCAAATATTAGCTTACAGCTTCCGCTTCCAGGGGAATATTGATCAGATCACAAATAATGGTCTTCAAATACTCACAAATTCTGAATAGTGTACAGAATTAGATAGTGTATTCAACTGTTAGACCAGAGAACACTAAGTGTTATAATAATTAACTTCTTAAAAGTGATAACAATGTTTATTTTGAAAGTCTGTTATTTCAAAACGAATAACGAAACATTGTGTATGTCACACGTTATCAAAGTGATCAACCGGTTAGATGCTTCCGCTATCTTTACGCTTCGTAGTTGACAATATTATGCATCAACCGGCCTAGTGCAGTCAAAAATGATACGGATGCAATCAATAGCATTGACCATAAGCACTATGCATGCAAATCTGTAAAAATAGCCTTATAATTAATGAAAAAGGTAAACGCCAACAGTCACATTAGGAACTTGAGGTTTCACAACAACCGGCTATAAATTTATATCTTCGTAACTGCTGTTCTTAATTTATTATGCATATAAGTGCCAGATATTCCCACTCTCATATTGGTGCAGTTTGGCGGGTTTTTCCTCAACCAGGTATCTCCCACCAGCGGGGCACCGCCCCAGCCGGGACAAGTTAGAAGTCCCTGACCAGCCTCCCGGCATGTGTGGTAGTGTAGTGCATATTAGTGTGTGAGTGGGTGGTTAAGGGGTGAGAGTAGGATAACGCGCGGTCTGTGGTTCGTTTGCAAGGGTACTGCTCCAGCACTTGCCTGGTGTTGATTGGATAAACCATGGAAAACACTCAAAGCAGCCAACCGCTAGAATTCTCCTCCCGACAGCGACTGAATTCGGCCTAACTGAAAAGCTAGTCGAAAATCCTGCCGCCGTCGGTACTCGAACCTAGAACCTCCTGGTCTTAGGTCAAAACAAATTCTATGACCTAACTTTTATAACATGTATTAGTATTTGGAATGCCTGAATTTTATGTGACATCAACAAGACAGTGTAATATTGAAACGAATCGAATAAGTTTAATGTCACCGTCAGCCGTTGTTGACTTTTCGGAAAGATGGACGCCCTCGATTTACGAGGTTTCCAACGTAGGGAGTATCTTCCGCTCAACTGAAATCAAACGCTAAACGGCTGCGACAGAGCTCGACTGACGCAGCGTACTTCTCGCCATGATACAGCAACGAGATAAAAAAGGCTGGTCGGGCGCCAATGATTGTAAAACTAATCGCTTCAAACATTACTGAGCATTGCCTCTGAATTAGTGCCTGTCAGCATCGGCCTACGACTACAACTCAGGTTGCTAGTAACTCTAAGTGAACAAGCTACATCTGTTATCAGCGCTTTTTCAATTATCAAAGGCCTTCAAATTTTGATTTTATGAATTTTCAATTATACCGGGTGTCCCACCAACTAGGAACCACCCCTATAACTTCTAAACGGTTCTGGATATCGAAATGCTGTTTTCGCTTAACAATGCAGAATCATGGGGCAAGTAACATGCCGTAGAGAAATTGTCTATAATATATTTAGTTTTCCGGAAATTTAATCATTTTTGATTTTTAAATGGAACTATATATTTTTTTCACCAGCAATGAATAGATGATGAAAATATGAATAAATTATGTATATTATGTTAGTATTTTGATAGTAATTTGAGTATAAAATTAGATTTTGTGGCATGAGATTTTCAAGTAAATGGGCAGCCTTTGCAACAGTCGCCGTTGGAGGAAGGTGGCCTTCGAGGAGTCGATACTGTTTTATGGAGAGAAGAGTGTGAGACGGGAGACCTTGCAGGATGAAGGTGTAATTACAGCAATGTATGGTCTTAACACAAAAAACATATGAACAAACATCATTCAACAAACAACAAAACTATTGCAGATATCGAAATTTTTTCACCAAAATATTTCTGAATAATTAATGCACAGGAAAAGAATATTTCCAAAAATCAATTTTTTTGTTAAAGACAATAAAAAGACACAATAAAAATTATTTTGTGTTATTTTTTCAAAAGTATGTTTTTGTGTTTGATTTTGAATCTGAGAAAATATCAAAAAATATTTTTAATAGTATAAATTGTCTTGATGGCTATATTTTTTCAGTCAGCTAAATAGTGTTAAGTTGCTGAAAAAAATTAAAATACTTGCTTTGGATGTAAAGCGTGGGTAGGACGGGAGCTAAGGATCCTTTCAAAAATATTATTTTTTTGTTAACATTATAATGTAACCTCTCATATGGCATTTGGTTGCGGGGTAATTTTTACTATCTTATCCGGGGGTTCCCTTTGTTCTTTTTTATCAAATGTATTAAAATTTTATTTTCTTAGGACTGCAGTTTACTTGAATGAACTTTTTGTACAAAGCAATAAATATAAACATTTTTTTCAATACTAAGGACACGTTGGTAAGAAAAAGAATATGTACTAATTCACTGACATATCACTCGAGGGCTGCAATAGTGGCACAACTCAAAAAACACTTAATTTGATTTTACGCATTCTCCAGAATCGGAGATTGATCTACCTTCCAGCAAAAGCAGCCTACCATACAGTACAATATTTCACCCAACAAGTGCAGAAGAGTAAATTATGCATTTCAATACAAATTGAAAACTTCAAACTCATTTATCACAAGATTTGATTCTTTTAGTTGTGTCATTATTGCAGCCCATGAGCGATATGCACTTAAAAGAATATTCATATCGTAAAAAAAATAATTTGAGAGTGAATGAATTATCTTTACAAACCTATGCAAAGTAAAGTCCTCCATCAGTATAGCAATTTGCTGTTTCTTAAGGGAAAATTGTGAAAACCACAGTAGAAACATGTTCACATTAGGGAGATTTAGCACCAGGCGTTAGGAGACATCCTTAAACTCTATTGATCACGTGATTATCGAGTTTATACGGTCGTAATGCGCAACGTTCAGAAGAGTTTTAGCAATTGATAAGACATTGTGTTATGTACGTAACAGTACATTTCAAGGTTGAATAAAGAAGCTGTATACCATCAAAGAGTGTATACTAAGTAAGAGACATTTAAACCACGATAGGAGACAAGAGTATAACAAATGTACATTGTACACGGAGTTTTAAATTTTATGGCCCATCGCGATGAGTACGCAGTCTGAAATTTTGAATCGGCTTTTCTTGAGAATGTAAGGAATATTGAAACAGAGTTTATGGGCATAAGACATAACCTAACTCGAAGGTATGATTTCAACTTCTTTTTCGCGAAATTCTTACCTGTCAAATTCTCCGAACATTTTCCATTAATTCTGCCAGCGTTAGAAGTTGGTATGAATAATCAACTGCCCTTTGGCATACGGGAATCGGTTTATTAGGAGCTGATAAAATACATTCTGCCTTGGGGTGGCCATTTTGCTGCTCTGTGGCAGACTAAAGACTCTACAGGTGCACAGAGGGTCGCACGTTAGGCCCAAGATAAGACGTTATGATCAAGGTCTGTCACGTGACTGTTTGTATAATCGTCGCTACCTTAATATCGTAACGCTTCGTGCGGAGCACTATGACTGAGGCGCTTTAGCAGCTTCGACTGCCTGGGATGACACTTACCATTCTTTTTTAGTATTTGAATACGAGTGTTCTTCTTTTACACATTTTTGACGTTCGTCTCGTTTCGGTACCATGAGTGTGGAAAACTTTATTTGAGTTTTGTTCACGCGATCATTTTCTGGTGTCGCGGCAAGCGCAGCCCCCACGAAAGGGGAGTGCAGCTCGCCCTTCTTCGGGGCCCATGAATCTCAAAATGAAAAGAAGATCAACCCATATTTCTTTATGATCTCAAGTATGTTAATTTAATTTTCATATCTTACCTTTCATTTTTCAACTTTACATATTAATGTATTTTCAGAGTATAATGTATTCATGTATAATATCTCGTTCTAGACAAAATGTGCGTATCCACCGACTGCTCTTGTAGAGGTGACACAAAGCACATCAAACCGCAAATTGAGGAAAGGATAACATCGTTGCGAACACTGAACGCCGAAGGATGTACACCTACTAATCTCAATACACGTAAGCCTTTCAATATAATGTTAAGAAATAACTGCGTACACTTGAAAATTTCGGTAGTTTTCTTTATAAGGACCTACACCTATTCTTTGTACCTGGGCTCATTTGATTTATTGATTCGTGATTTCTACGACAACTGCTCAGGTCAAATCGTCCCGTAATTTTAGTGTTTTACCTTGGAAGATGGCGGTTATGTTCTGCCGCGGGCTGGCGAGATTCAGCGTCGACCTACCCGTCGGCTTACGATGATTTTCGCCAACCAGTTTATCTCCCATCAGCGGAGGACCTCCCCAGCTCGGACAAGCACTAAGCTACCGCCTGTTCTCCCTGTATGTATCTTACTGTGTGTAATTAAGTGTTGAAAATAAGACAAGGAAGAGTAAGGAAGGATCGCGCGCAGTCCGTGGCTCTTTGTTTGGGCTTTACCGCGACATTTGCCGGGTGTCTGTCTAAAAGCACGATCAGAGCAGCCAACCGGTAAAATTCTCCTGCTTACAGCCCAGGGTGAAGGCATCGTACGCAAGTTGAAGCCTTCTCACCGAAAGCGAAGTCGGGCGAGACGGGGGCCGCGGGGATCTTGTGGTCAGCGGGCGGGGCGTGGCCATGCCGTCGCCGGGCAGCGCTCGCACTCGGCGCGCGACGGCAGCGGGCGGCGCGCGACTGCGAGCCCGCGGACGCCGCGAACGAGCGCCGCCCGTCGTCTTCGTCCGACGTCTCCGAGCACGGTATTCACCGTACGTCACGATCTCCAGGCACACCCACCCCGACCCGTCGCGCGGGGAAGTCGCGGGTGGAGCGGGCGCGGAGCGGCGCGGGGCGGGCGGCGGTGGGCGGGCCGATGGGCGTGAGGCACGACGCCGGGCAGCGGCCGCGACGCCGCGCGTCCTCGTCGCGGACGGCACGTCGGCCAAAGGAGTCGTCGCGTTGCGCAGCGTCGTCGTGTCGCCACCGACGCGCTCACCATCACCGCTAGCGACGACGTGCGCCGACAGCCGCGCGTCGGGCATCGGTCGCAGCCGCGTGCGCAGTGACAGCGCGTCGTCGCCCTCGCCGCCCAGCGACGCCTGCGGCTCGCCCCCCGCGCGCGCCCCGGCCTCGCACGCCGCGCCTGCCACGCCCTCCGACATGCCTGCGCACGCCGCGAGCACATGGCCATTCAGAAATAACAGATATACAGTCATTTGCGGTGACTTTGCACCAAGGAGGGTGTCTTTGCACCATGTACCTCTTTAATAAATGTTTGTTAAATTAAATGTGTTTTCAGTTACCTAATCCAATAAATGATTCGCCCAACGAGAATTGACTACTGGTTATTGCAACTGAGAATATAAACGCAATCATTTATTTAGTGCCACCCCAAATGACTGTATCAGAATCAAGAAACTCGACGATACTGAATATCACGAAAGGTCTGAAAACAACTTCTTGAAATGGCCAGAATCGTATCATCTTTTCACTATAATTTAGTTAATATCAAATTAAAAAGTACAAGTCGTACAAAAATAACTTATAAATGTTATAAAACGCAATTAAATGAAGTGCATATTGCGTCATTATCTTGTTCTCGTATATAAATGATCACATTTTATTGCTACTGTGTACTACAACTTATGTAATTCGAATGTACTATTTGATATATATATATATATATATATATATATATATATATAAACATAGTTTTGATTACTTAATGGTACTGTAACCTATGGTTTAATGTCCCATTCTAGCAACAGGAACATGGTCCTATCGAAATTCACTTTACAATTGTATTTGAAGAAAAAACTTGTAGCTATGACAACACTGGAACAAGAGAAAGAAAAACTCTAAGAAGATCTTTCCACAAAAATGACTGCAACTCCAGTTATAAAAAGTCTATGAAGTCATACTTATACAAAAAGTGTTTACTTTTGAGGGTACTTTGTGAAAATAACAAACACGATAATTTTGCAGCTGTGCTGATTTAGCGCTTCAAACTTTCAACAACATGTGAGCGTCTGTTTCAGCTCAAGCATGTCGCGAATGACACGATTTGCTGCGTTCGTGTTCAAATCTCCCTTGTGACGGTTGTTATGTTTCGAATTGTGTCGGTGGAGCCTTAAATCAACCATTATGCAGCACTTTCAAAACAAATTCCTTCCAACTTTCCATGCTCAAAGAGTTGCGTGAGTTATATATGCGTGATTGCCCTAAGGTAGGTGGGGTAACGTATAATGGGATTCATGGGCGTGACTGTCACAAACTGGCTGTCACAAACTCGCTACCCGTTGCAAGGTTCAAGCAGCGCCATGAACATTCCAGCTACTAGCAGCACAAGACATTTCTCGTTCACAATGGGTTTGAGAGCTACAGAGGAGAACAGAAGAGGAAATTAGCGTAAAGGCCGGTAGAGGTGTTTTTCTCCATTGGATAGTGAGATTTGGCGCCTGGCATCCATATCGTCTGCGGCGTTCCCCAACCAGATCTCTCTCCCAGTGGGTACTGGCCCCAGCTGTGGCACGCCCTGTTCCTGACTTGTCTCCTGTCATGGATGGTGGTGTAATGGATGTAAATATGCCTGTAAGTAAGGGGAGGCGAGGACAAAGAACGGAAGGAAGGAGAATGGGGCGGTCTGCGGCCCGTCGGTCAAGGTACCGTTAAAGATTCGTCTGTCTTGATCAGAGAAATCAAGGAACTACGATCAGAGCAGTCTGGACGCCAGAATTCTCTCCACATAGCACTGAATCCGACCTAGCTTTTTAGCTAGAGTCGAAAATTCCGTCACCGTCGGATTCAAACCCCAGGATCTCCGTCGAATCGCTGCAGAGACAACGATAATACCGCTCTGGAGGTAAAATTAGGACTGTCAATTGCAATACGCATGAGCTACAGCGGAGTTAAGAAGTTTGACTAGAGTAAAGATTCCCTTAGAGGATAAAAAAAGATTTTGCTGAGGGTAGGGAAAGCCGCCACAACCGGAGGTTAATCAGACATAGAAAGTCCAATATTGATGCTGATGAAGAACCAACAAGATGATGGAGAAGTAAAGGTGAGATTAGCATATCGTTCTGCGTGTTGCTCAATGCATCAAAATCAAATGCAAAATATTTTCTCTCACAAATGTTATCTTTCTTTCCAAATCTGTATCTCTACTAATTCAAGTTGGACTTCCACTTACTAAAAGATAAAATGCTTTGGACTAAATATTGATAAAGTTACAACGGAAAAAGACCATAAAATGCAAACTCACCATAAAAATAAAGATCCTCCCAACTAAAACCATTAATAGATTTCAAAAATAAAATTTCTCTGAACAATGCAACGTATTATCAGACCTATTATGATTTATTTCTGTCTTGTTAAATGCTTCGAGAACCAACTTAAACAAAATCCAAATCATTCAAAATAAATACCTCAGAACAATTACAAAGGCCCCATGGTTTGTTTCAAATTTACAGTTGCACAAAGAATTAAATATCCCATACATAATCCATTAATTACCAAGATCTCCAGCAAATTCCACTACTGAATCAATCAAATCGAACATGTTTCCTAATTTAACCTAGCCCAAATCATACATTCCTGGACAGGAATTAAAAACCGTATCCGATTCAAGCATTTTTGAACATTCATCTCGAGTTATAGAATAAGTAAAGTTCTTTATTAGCTTGCTTATCCTTGAGCAGTTAGATTTAGAATTAGGTTAATTTATAAGGTAAATTTAAGTCGCCAAAAGTTACATATGTAAAAGTACTGTAGTACTCATCTATTCCCCTTGTTATTCCAATAACTAGAAAATGAAAATGTCGTGTTGTTTCGGGTCTGACCTTTATTGAGGAGCTAATGCAGCCGGCAGCAAAGGCTCCGGGCAGCGAGAGCGGCACGTGCGTCGCCGCCACCGACACCACGGATGGCTCACGGACACGGACGAGGTGGAGGTGGAGGACGGGGTGGAGGACGGCGTGGTGGCGGGTCCTCCTCCTCCCTCTTCCCGGTGCAGTGGCTGGGGCTGGGGTGCCTGCGGCTGCGGCTGGGGCTGGGCCAGCCTGGGGCCTGCGCTGGGACGCGAGGCTGCAGCGGTCGTCCTCGGTAGCCGCTCCAGCTGGCGTCGTCGTCGTCGGGGCGCCCGCCAAAGAAGGCGCGGCCGCGGGATGAAGCTGCTCTCCGGCCAGGCACTGCACCTGCAGCGCCACCTCGCGCCACGCGCCTGCCCGCTACTTTTAGCTAATTCTAGTTTGGTTCGCTCGCTAGTTTTTTATTCACTCATTAGTGATTCTAGGCATGTCAACTGCTAAGGTCATTAGTCCGTAAGTGTAGTACATGTTTTGCCTCGAGAGGTGGCGGTAATCTTCCCCCGCTGAATGGGGAGATCCGGCACCGACCTAGTCACGCTTTCCCTCATTTAGGTATCTCCCACCAGCGGGGCATTGCCCTAGGTGAAACAAGCTCAAAGCTCCCGAACGGTCTCGACATGTGTGTGTGTGTGTGTGTGTGTGTGAGGGGTGAGGATAGGACAAGGAATGGGAAGGAAAGATCGCGCGCGGTCCGTGGCCCATTTTAGGGTACTGTTCCAGCATTCGCCAGGTATTGATAGGAGAAACCACGAAAAATTACTGATCAGAGCAGCCGATCGCCAGACAGCGGCTGAATTCAACCTAGCTGTAGCTAGTGTCGGAAATCCTGCCACCGTTGAGACTCGAACTCTAGGACCTCCCGGTCAGAGGCACTGCAGTGACATCAGCTGATGTCCTGAGCTACTTCTCCGGCCACCACCATTGGTGGGGGAGGATTTGGAAGGAATGAAAATAGAGATAGTCATATCAACAGAGACACCAATATCATGTCATTAATTAGTACCTGGCTCTGATTAACTAAGGAGGGGCGCCGTGGCGTAATGCCCGGCGCAACCACCCTTCCATCGTCGGTGCCATAAAAAGAGGTAAACCACAAAGATCACGATTTAATCACCAAAATAATCAAAATTGTTATGGTATAATTCCCTGTACCTTGTG
Organism: Teleogryllus oceanicus; assembly: GCA_964035755.1. NCBI lineage: Eukaryota > Metazoa > Arthropoda > Insecta > Orthoptera > Gryllidae > Teleogryllus > Teleogryllus oceanicus. The sequence continues at coordinate 88,250,784 of CAXIVR010000010.1, forward strand.
GACATACTAGATAGAAAATGCCATTTCGCTCTAGTGTTTCACTGAAGAGTTCACGTGCAAATGAGTAACTACCAGTCTATCTAGGTTAATTTTTATTGTATTCCAAGTATGAAGGAGTAGCGGCAAGGTAGTGTCAACTCTTATTTCTGTAAATTTTGTAAGTCACAGGAACATGAAAGGTTTTCGACAGCGTTTCAATCATAATATTTGTTTTTGGAGACATTCTATGATCATTATTTTGTCTTTGTAGAATGATGGTTATCACTATCGTCACCCGACCCTATTATATCAAAGTTTGTGTAATAATAAAGAGCTAAAAAAACAAAAAGAATATAATATGTTCTCAACAATCTACAATGTTAATGAAAATTGTTATGTGAAAGTGAATAATAAAATAATGTGTCAAAATAATTTGTGAAACACACATGTTACATTGTACTACATGCAACATGAATGTTTGAATATGCATTTGATTCATGACATTCGTATTCATACCAATAAAAAAATACAATTGTATTCAAACCCGTTTGAAAATCTATGACAGTTCATAATATGACAATATTTTAAATTTGGACCACAATATTTAGATATACAATAAGAAATTTCAAAAGCTTTAGAATCTAGATTGGTTTCGTATTGAGTACAGTTTAATATTAGTATATACTATAACTATAGTGTTTCTTATTAAGCATTTTTCATTTATGCTGAATATAAAATGTATTATTTGTTATTGATTTCTAGCTAATATCTACAACGTAAACAATTAATATATTGAATAACTTTCGTTAGTACAGAAAATTTTTAATCTTTTTTTTTAACGTATCTTCGGCATCTGAAGCCTTATGCGCCCTCTCCCCATAGGTGCGTCACTGCCATTATGTACTCTCTTTTCATTATATATATATATATATATATATATATATATATATATATATATATATATATATATATATATATATATTTCATTCCTACACCAACCTTTGCACGATTAAACCTTTTACCACCCGTGAACGATTGTATCGTGTTCCTACCTCCGCCCACTGCTGCACGGGCGGCGGCACGAACACCTGCATGCAGTAGTGCGTGGTGTCGAGGGGCGGCGGGTGCGAGCGCGAGCGGGAGCGCGCCGGGGAGCGCGAGCGCCGGCGCGGGCGGTGGGCGGAACGTGGTTATGGCGCGCGCGTGCGCCGGGTCGTCCTCGAGGGCGAGCGCCAGGCGTGCGCGTCGGTTAGGGCGCAGGCGGAAGAAGCGGCGACGCCTCGTGCACTGGTGGCGGCAGCCCACGGGCAGGCGCAGCCCCATGGCGCGCGACGACGTGCGCACCGCGATGTCCGGCCTGGGCTCCTGGCCAGGCGGCGGCCCTGCTGCACCCACGCGTGCCACTGGGGCTGAAATTGTTCACCAGCAAATTCCTCTCACTCTTCCATCCACAACATTTACACCAATAGCCTTGAACTAAGGCATTTGTACGCACCAATTGATATCCCCAAAAATTATCGCTTTTTAACCACTCCTCTTTGCTGACCAATCACAGGGTGCACATAAGGGCTAGCCCCGCGGCGGTCTCTGAAGCTCCGCAGCCTGGATAGGTCACGCTATTGTGGAAGTAAGTGATGGAGGAAAAATCTTGGTGAGCCGTAATGCGACGAGCGATTTTCTATTTCCGAAATGTATTCAATAACGTTGAACCATAAGCATTTGGGATGCACAATCCTGGGTTATTCTGGTCCTCCAAAATTATCACTTTTACCACTCCTCCTTGCTGGCAAATCACAGAGGCCATACAGGGCTCCTGGCCCGGCGGGTGGCCCCTGCCGGGACCACGCCGGTCGCATAAGATATGCCACTGTGGAAAGGCTCGAGGGAAATTCCGAGGCCGCACCGCGACCAGCGAATTCGTCTCACTATTCCACCCGTGAAATGAACATCAATAGTGGTTGAACTATACATTTGGTATCCTCCAAAAATACAACCTCCTGCCACAATCACAGGATTAGGTACAGGCCTCCTTAGCTCCGGCGGCGCCCCCTTTTCAGATTCATGTATTTCAAGATTCTGTGACATATAAGACTTTCCAAAGTACAAGTGGCATTCACTAACACTGATTATTTCATTAGATCGTGCAGATTGTATTGAGAAAGCTCATTAGACTAAAAACTAGTCGTTTTTTAACTCACGTACTTAAATAAACGCCTTCGCGGATAGCTCATTGGTGAGCGTGCTCGCTTTCCATGACGCGATCCCGGGTTCGATTCCCGGTCGGGCAAGATTATGTGCGTTTTCCTTGCAATGTACCAGTATATGTTGCTGTGATAAACTTACTTTTCAGTTTGAGAAAACCAGAATACGGCGTAAGGATGCCTACATGCTAACGACACGTACCACGTAACTCATGGCCGCAAGGGCGGATCGCCGCTGGTAGACCCAGGCTTCGTCAGAGGTTATTGCGCCAAAGTACATAGATGGATACGTACTTAGATAAACACACAATTTATAAAACTCTAACTTGTAAACTTCATTAACGACAAATTTTGTAACTGTTGGGTCTGATGTCGATTGACGACAATGTCCAAATGAACGTAATAAGCCTGATCGATGTCTCTCATGAGTATGGTATTAGATTCTTATTATCCGGGATGAGAGGGTCTTGTCGATAGAACTGATTAGCCTGGCCATCTTGTTGTGACTTTCTTCAGAGCTATACTGCTGTTCAAGACCACAACAAGATGGCTGAAACGTCAGCTCCATCGACCAAGACGCGGCTAATCCCGAACAGCCAAGAATACAATGACTCCGGCCGCGGAAGCCTACGAATCCCTTTATACGTTAAGTTATAAACACAACTCCAGAGCGGCACCGCACCTGCGTGTCTTCGCTGCTGGCGGTGGCGGCGCTGCTCTGCTCGTCCGCGCCGTCGTCCGCGTCCAACGCCGGCGCCGCTACGCTGCCGCCCACCAGGTGCGCCGTGGAGATCACCAGCCGCTACGCTGGCGTGCTCCGACAGACGCACCACCGCCAGATACAACGCTCCCTGCAAAACGATTCCCGCCTTGGCAATTTTCAAACGCATTTTAAAATATTTAGAACATACGTTTGCTAAACTGAGGGACCCGGGTTCACATCTCAGTGTACCCCAGACGGGTCCTGAGGTCAGCGAACCATTCAGGCGAACAGATTCCACTCAGCCTGATTTAAACAAGAAGCCTGACTTTATTAACAGTAAATACAGTTCGGGCCCACACGCAAAAGCAGAAAAGGGACGTATAAAATAAAGCACTTCCTACGCCCTAGGCGGCAACACCGGAAGCGCGGCATGGAAAGTTCCATAAGCCGAGCGGCACCACCGCGCCGCGTGATAATTCGCCTCGGCCACCCGAACCTTCTAAAGCCTTCCAGAACATTTTTAAATTCCAGCAGTTGCCAATTGGACTGTTCAAATTCACCCCTCTTCGCCATACTGAAACCGCTGGAAAAGCAGTCGCTAATTGGCTGTTCAAATCAATTCAAAGCCTTCTCGCGTACCCGCAACCGAAAAGAAATCAGCGTTGAGATGCAGCCTGCGAGAAGTATGTCTCGGGCCCGTGTTAAAAGATCTCTAAATTTTATACAGAAAGTAATATTCAGGCTTATGTTGTGGCTAAGTGAAAAGCCACATTGTTTCAATTTGTTGTGTTCAGCATTGTGTAATATGAATTGAACTAACTGTATTTCACACGTAGTTAAGAGCTGCCAGGCGAGCATATGTTCTCGCACTTCGTGATCCAAGATGGAAGGTTCCTGTATTCTCACATTGAGAACAGTAACTTAGTGTATTTTTATTGTGAAGAACAATTGTGACAACTCAAAGGTTATTAAACATCATTCTGCAAGGTGAAAATTGTGTTTCCATGATAACCCACATCATTACAAAATTCCTAACGAGCGTCGAAAGGGACTGAGTGGATTGCCCCACAACGTTCAACAACCAATAGCAGTCCACTCCAAGCAAAGGCAACCAGCCTCGTCCATATTGCGTAGAAAATACCCTTCTGAAGCATGACGCTTGCCATGCTAACGTCACCCCACTTCGGAAGTCATAATAAGACCATCTAGACACTCGCATTACATTAATTGTACAGAGGGTCATAGAAGTGGGTTGTATCCGGAAAAGACTAAAATAGACGATTCCTAACATCCTCAAACGTTATGCAGGTTAAACCTGCAGTACTAAAAGTACAAGGGCGACTGGCGGGTCTGCATGGTGAAACAGAGGGATTCCTATTCTCCATACAAGACTACTGCTATTAAAACAGACCCTATCAAAATATGTTGTGGGCCAAAAGATTGATGGCAATGCTGATTATATAAAATCACAATGAATCTATCCAATATATATGCATTATTAATTCTGGAGTGCTATCAGTAATAATCTAGCACGAATACTGTGGGACAGCACAATTATAACCGACGGCCCGTTGAAGCAAACAGACCAGACATTGTTTTATTTGATAAAATAGCGAGATTATTGATGAGGCGATTCCTACACACGACAACTTAATGTCAACTGTTGCTGAGACGAAAATACCAGCCAGTAGCTGTTGAGTTGAAGGATATGTACTCATTGCAGAGAGTGGAGATTGTACCTGTCATAGTATTGGCAATGGTGTAGTTACGAAGGATTGGCAGAAGGCTGGAAAAGTCTGATGCTACAAGAAAAACATCTCAGAACTATGCAGAAAGGCGCTTTATTGGGTACGGCAAGCATCGCCAGAAAGTTCTTGGGTTTTGAATGAGGTTGATGAAAGACCAAGGAAGTAAAGACATCGCCAAACTCATCATTAATGAAGGACTACATGAAAGATGGTAGAACCCTGTATGAGGAAATTCTTCATTGTAGCAACTCTATATTGTTGTACAGAAAAGTTGTATCTTGAGCAGGAATGTATCGACATTTCTTGAGAAGGAGTAATTAAGAAGTTTAATAATAATAATAATAATAATAATAATAATAATAATAATTGGGGATAAATAAAAAATTGGAACGTTTTTATTGACAAACAATTTTTATTCATTTTGCCTACAATATACATTTTGTTTACAATTCACAACGATTCATACTTATCTAGTTCAGAAGATATGACCCCTCTTAGTTAAGACGATTCTGCTTCTCCACGTAACGTTCAGCGAGATGCTAACTGCGCGTTGGACTGTGTCGCCACAGGTTCGAATTCTCTAACTTTTTCTGCGCATCGTCACAAACAATCACGGAAGATCATCTGATATGCAACTCGATTGTTTTCTGCTACCTGGCCACATCAAAGTTAAGAAAGTCTATTAAAAAAATGTAATTCAATGTGTCGTAAACACTCGTACGAAGGTAAAGTAGAAATTATCGCAGTTATTTAAATTTGTTTGGTCTTTTCATTCCTGAAGATAAATTATTAACAATTTTTTTTTAAAGCGTTTAAAATGCTCACAAACACTCTTAATGTATAGGAACACTGAAAACATTATGTTCAAATCTGATGAATCGTATTGTTCTAATGCCCATTCGAATAAAGAACGCGCATTCGCTTCACTTACCATTCATCTTAGAGCAGGGTTATCATATCTTAAGAGCAGGGTTGTCCAATTGGCGGGCCCGTGGTGGCATTTATTTGTCACGTAAAAGATTGTAAGTCAAAAGTGAAAGTCTCTTTCATTCTTGTCGTAAGAGAAATGCGCCTAGCGCATCCTGCCGGCGTAAACAGCCCTTTAGATATTTATTTAGTCAAAAAACAGTTAAACCTGTATGTGACGTATGGGGGAGAAATCATCTGTGCACGTTTTCTTGAGTTTCAGAATCCCTTCCCAACAATTTAACTATTAATAGTTGAAAGACCTTTTATTATAAAAATAGGTTAAGTTTAGATTTAAGGGTTGTTTTCCAATAAATTCAGAAATTCAAAATCATCCCGTAAATGTAGCTTCACTACGCGCACGTTTTGTTGAGCTTTCCTGTTGCTTGTAGTGGTAGTAGAGCTTAGGGTGAGTTTCTATTTAGCTAGCACTACAAAAATCGAATTTGCAGTTCGTTTACCGTTGAAAATAAGTTTTCTATACCTCGGAAACGAAAATATCTAGTTTTTTGAAATGTCAATCTCTCGCTTTTTTAAATTTATTATTATTATTATTATTATTATTATTATTATTATTATTATTATTATTATTATTATATTACTATTATTTTTCATCTTTCAACTATTAATAGTTAAATTGATGGGAAGGGATTCTGAAACTCAAGAAAGGGTGCGCAGATGATTTTTCTCCCTCATACGTCGCACACAGTTTTTTACTTTTTTCACTAAATAAATAAATAAATCCTAAAAGTATTCTACTACATTGGCGTATGGTACGGTCTGATATCAGGTATGGCTCATTCCCACTGGAAGTAGCTCAGTGCATCAACTGATGTCACTGCAGCGCCTCTGACCGGGAGGTCCTAGGTTCGAGTCCTGATATGGCTGATTTTCGACACTAGCTTTTCAGCTAGATCGAATTCAGTCGCTGTCTGGAGAAGAATTCTAGCGGCCGGCTGTTCTGATCGGTAGTTTTCCGTGGTTTCTCCGATCAGCACCAGGCGAATGCCGGAGCAGTACCCTAACAAACGGGCCACGGACCGCGCGCGATCAGTCCTTCCTCTTCCTTGTCCTATCCTCCCTTCTACACACACACTTACACTAACATGCACTACACTACCACATATTCCGGGAGACTGGTCGGGTGCTTAGATCTTGTCCTTACAAGTGTTGACAACCCTGCTTTGAGATATATACTTAGAGGTAAAATCAATCAGAACAAACTTTCGTGGATTTGCCGAAAACGTAATTTCCATTTATTTCATCTTAAACGATGTGGGCGGGATAGTGCATGATGCTGCTATGACACTGCTTTATTTTTAGTTTGTTTCAATGGCCGGGAAAATTAAATTCTCAAAACAGAAGTACACCTTGCTTCTTTTCCTCCAGCTACGATCCGTGGTACTTAAGCAAATCGTACAACACACAAGGTTTCCTGGCTGAAACTCCAGAGTATAATTCGTTCTTAAGATCAGGCCACGCATTATTAGGCCTGGACTAGATTGGCAATAATGGCATAAACAATTTCCTGTCGGAATAGCCAACTTATTCATCTTTGGATCAACTCTCTCGCTTTAATTATTATCCACACTGCAAGTGGTTGAGAGACTGTTCACTGTGCATTAATATATGTCTCGTTTGGCTAGAATTTAAAACAAAATCATCTATAAACTAATAGGCTAACTAAGGAACAATTGCTAATTAACATTATCACATATGAGCAAAAGATGTTAAAAATGTCACACAAATGAAAATATTTACAATAAATAAACCTTTGATTTTTAAGTTATTTATTGAATCAGGAATATAAATAACATAAAATGGCACAGTAAGAGCATAGTTAAAAATAATAATATTGAATTGTAATTACAGTTATTGTAACTACACCACTATAAACTATTACCTTCAAACATGCAGTAATTATACCAGTTAACATTCACTTGTTAAATAATTTAAAAGAAAATTATTTCATACACCAATTTCCCATTACAAACACATGCCAAATAATTTCCAATAGTCAGCCAGGCAGTACAAGATTAATATACTTATTATACCAGTTAATAAACACACTTTTGCTGTACTTCTAGAAATTGTGAAAAATTCAGGGTAAGACAATGGTTATTTTCAGCATTAAAATTAATGTATTGTGTTAAAGAAATTCAAAATGTATGTGGGATTTAAAGAGAGAAACATAGTGTCACTTGCTCAAAATAAAACAAATAATGTCAAATTCCTTCTTCCTGAAGCAAGCTAAAACAATGTCCGATAAAGAAACTATGTTTAGAATATTACAAAATAAATCATTTCTATTGACGATTAAAGAAAAATATTATCATGTGTGTGTCACTAATTGTGCTACAAAACTTGTTCCAATGTGATTGTGAGGTGCTAGTTCAGAACACATTTCAAATGCTGGGGGAACGATTATTATTACATTAATCATGCATCTACTTAGCAATACATTAGCCACTCATCAAGGTTAATACCTTACCTGAAACCACGCCTGGTTATGCATCAAATTAAACATTTTTCCGAATAGATTCAGCATGACAGTTCAGATGCAACGCATAGTGCATTCTGTAAATGCATAATATAAATAAATAGTTAATTCCACGTTTTTGTTAATAAAGATGGAATTTTTGTCATGATAAAACTTTTTGAAATATAAGAAATATTGTTGTAATTAATATCATACCTATTTTCTCTTTATGTCATTGTCATCCTCTTCTCTAGAACTGTCCTCCAAATTTATTACAGTTTCAACTTATGGAACATCATGGATTTTTTTCCTCCAATATTCTTTTTTTATTCTTTCTGAGTGCTACATATAATTGTTCCACTTTTAAGGAATCACCTAAGAGAATATGTGTCAAAACGAAAGTACCAGATGATATTGCATTCCATATTACACTAAAATTACTGAAACATTGGTAGCACAAAACATAATAATAAGCAATATGGGTTACACAATAGACAATGAAATAAAAATAATTGTTGTAAATACCTGCACTCAGATATGAAAATAAGTAATAATAATAATAATAATAATAATAATAATAATAATAATAATAATAATAATAATACAATAATAATAATACTTTAATATCAATTAATTTTTTAAACTATTATTTGTTTCAAGTCTTGTAACTATAATTGCCCTTATATTAAATATCAAGTAAGATGCAAATGTTGCTTTTCATAAGTTAAATATTCTCTTAGAAATGTAATACTTGATGTACCTCATCTTCTAAAGGTTCGTCAACAATATATCTAGGAAAAAGAAAACAATCCACCTCAAACACATTTTCTTCATTCAACATTTTGAAAATGCAAATTATATATGAGAGCAAATGTTTGTAATTGACTACTTAAAACATGCATAGTAGCCTCAGTATACACAGTGGCATTATTTTGCACCATGCCTTGTTGTAACTACGTTCATAAAAAATTAGCTGTTAAAATAATTTATGATTCAAATTCACCATTAATCTTTAATAATTGCTTACCACCAAATCATTTTTCCACAATCGATGAAATGGTTTCTTCCATCTACTACAAAATGAAGCATTGCTAACGTTATGATTAAATCCGTGCAAAATTAAACTCTGCTCCCTAATGAACAAATGTATTTCATCACATTCCATTCGTTAGAAACTGTCTCTGCAGTTCTGTTTGGGCCAGGTCTTGTAATTTGTAAGAAGGATAATTGTTTCAAATAAACAACACTTGGAAAAAGGAAATTAGATTTATTACTATTAATACATGACATGATAATTAATAGTTAAAGATAATAAACAACTACACTCATCACTATTTTAATTAAGAAAACTACATTTGTCAGTTTTAAAAGATACTATTTAGAAATAAAAAAGAACATTAATCTTACCTGTAATACTTTTGCCACTCCCATTATCAAACAAGTGTGCGTGACATGGACTCCTTCTTTCAGTGATTCCTTTCACAACCCACAAAAATAAATTTACAATCCACTTTTGAAGGAAACTGAAAGTGTTTTATCCGTAATGGCGAAATACTAAGTATAAGGCATGATGTAGTTGGAACAAAACCTTCTTGAAAAAGTTGTCCATAGTTCTTTGGGTCATTTCCGTTAAATTGCAGCGCTGGGTCTGGGAGATTGACTTCGTACGTACTAGAGGGCGGGGAAATGTTTGCACTCAGGTTTAAGTGTCCTCTCAAAAAAATGTGATAAATCGGGTGATTTTAGGGGCGATCTGGTCTCGTTGAAAAAGAGAGAAGACGTCCAGAATCTACTATAACCAAACTGATAGAGAACGCCGTGAAATGAGCTGTGGCTCCGACGTGTTGGAATGTTTAAAAAACGAAGTATTCTAAAACGGCATAATATTTGTTGTTCGCAAACGACAGGATCAAATATTTTTCAGCATTTGTGTTCGGGCCCACACGCAAAAGCAGAAAGGGACGTATAAATATAAAACGCTTCCTACGCCCTAAGCGGCAACACCGGAAGCGCGGCATGGAAGATTCCATATGCCGAGCGGCACCACCGCGCCGCGTGACTCAAACCCAGAATATATTCGAATTCTCCAGTAGCTGCCTATTGAACTGTTCAAATTCACCCCACTTCGCCATACTGCAACCGCTGGAAAAAGCAGTCGCCACTGGCCAGTTCAAACAGTTCAAATCCTCTTCGCGTGCCCGACAACTCGCAAAACCGAACAGAAACCAGTCGCTGAGTAGCACCTCTGCTAGAAGCATGTCCGAGCCCGTGTTAAGATCACAAACTCCTATACAGAAAGTAATATTCTGTGCTTATGTTGTGGCCATGAAAAGCCAGCATTATTTTAATTTGCTGTGGTCTACATTGTGTATAAATCACTCGCTGAGGCTAGCCAGTGCGAGAAGGCCCTGGCTCCGTGTTGAAACATCACGTAAATTCTTATGCAGAAAGTAATATTCTGTGCTTAAGTTAAAGCCAAGTGAAAGCCACATTGTTTCAATTTGTTATAGTTCAGCATTGTGCATGCATTGAACTAATTAATGGGACAGATTCAAGATGGAAAATTCCTGGTATTCTCACATTGAGAACAATAACTACGTGTATTTTTATTAAAGAACATCAGACAACTCCAAGGTAATTGGCTAAACATCATCTTAGTAAGGTGAGAAGTGTGTTTCCATGATAATCCACATTATTACAAAATTCCTAACGAGCGTCGAAAGGACTGAGTGGATTGCCTACCTACTTAATAACCAATAATACAGTCCACTACAAGCGTAACTCACACGTCCACGGTCCTTCTGATCTTCGGATATCGAACTAGTGACCCGTGGAAAGCAACCCGCTCCGTCCAATTTGCATTTTTAATTTTTTTAGGTTGCCTTTCAACTGCTCAGTCATATAGCGACCACTGTAACCTTGGGATAACGGTGGGAGAACACGTACTAACGACATGCCTAAACGTCCATGCCCGGGCAGGATTCGAACCCGCGACCCTTCAAGTTAAGTCAGCATGTGCCCTTCGGCCTTATGGCTCATTCACAATACACACATAAACATAAGCATAATGCATAAACATAAACTTCAAGAGATAAACTGAAGTATTCACAATGTCCAACATAAACGTGCGCAACATTAATTGTTGTGGGGCATTCTTGTTTACTATTGCTGATGTGAAATCGATTTCAGAATATCGACCGTGTCCATGAACTAGGGAATTCACTTATATAATTTTATAATTTTAATAAAAATGAGAACTAAATGATATTACTTTGAATGCTACAACAAAACTAAATCTCAAAAATATCGTACGCTACAAAACAAAGTAGAAAACCTCTGAAAATCAACTACGCAATCTGGAAAACTAGTCTTTTGTTCCATCTATCGACTTCGTTTCTTGATTCTGATTTAACGTACTGTCATTGGTTCATGTCTGATTTCTTACTTAAACATTCGCATGTGAAGCTGGAAGCTTGCGAGTGATTTAATAACATTTTTACGTGGTTAATTTTATGAGAAAGCATTGTGAATGAGTCCACTGATGGACGTAGTCTTAACCTGCCATGCCTATGTTTATGTTTGCATTGTGAATGAGCCTTTAGTGGCCTTATTCCTCAGCCAACCCACCTGGCCGTCGGAGGCGCGTAGCACGCGCACGCGTTCGGTGCCGGCGCCGGATCCGTCGGCGGAGGAGGAGGCGGAGGCGACGGAGGACGGTGGAGAGCTCGACGCCGTAGGTCGCGCCGAGGCCCCCGCCCGACAGTCGCTGCACCGCGCGCTCCCGCTCTTCTTCTTCCTCTTCCTCCTCCCCCGCCGCCCGCCCCTCTTCCTCCCAGGCGCGCGCGCCGCCCTCGTCCTCCGAGGACAGCGCCGAAGAGGAAGAGGAGGGAGGAGGCCGAGGAGCGTGCGCGGCGTCCTCGCTGGGGTCGTCGCGTCGCCGTCCGTGGGCGCCGACCGGTCGCCGCCGCCGCCGTCCGACCTGAGCATCGCGGAGAGCGGCGCGCTGGCGGCAGGCGGAGGATCGCGAGGCGGGATCCGTCCAGTGGCCGGACGAAGCCCGGGATGGCGATCATCGTTGCTGCAAGGTTGCCCGGCGGCGCTCGGTTCCACTGGCGCTCTGCCCACCCATTGTTAGACCGTCAACGACAATTAACCCCATGATAGAATCGTCAGCCAAGAAATTTTCTTTTACTTCATGTCTATCCTTCTGTATCTTTTCAACGTTCTTCTTAGTTCTTAAATGTTGTCTTCAGAAAACTACTAAAGATTACTGTTACAGTCCATAACGACTGGCGTTATTTTAAATTTCAATTCTAAAAGACATTTTGTCGAACAGAATGTACAAAAAAATTGCCAAGTCAATAGAAATCGTTAGTCAACATCTCGGTGAACTACGTGACTGAAGATTCACTTGAAAACAACATCCTTCGCATTTTAACTTCCACACCGCAGAACCCATCATTTGCATCCTATACTAAAATGTCACTCGCGCTTCATGTTGCTAATACTACCTCTTCTAATAAAATCCGTCCAGTCTTATCCTAAGCTTCTTCCATCTGACCTCAGACAACAAATCAAATACCCATAAAATGTGATGTTCCTGTAACACCTCCGAACCATTACAAAAGCAGCCTGGTTATGTAGAACAAGTTTGTATTCTCCTTCAATGAAATGCGCGAGAAGGGCGACTCCCACTGTAGCGTCATTGCCGCAGCGATGAATAACAGACGAAACAGTGTGATATTAATATTTATTACAGATATCCTCCGACCCCGAATCTACTATTTACAATATCTACAGCCTATTTCTAAGAGGAACTTCACCTGGTCACTACAACCGCTTGCCGATAAGAATTACTCGGCAGCGATGCACCTTCCTCTAAATCACGACGAATTCACGGCTCCACCCTTTGCTCCCGTAGTCTACCCGACGTAAACATGCGCCGCACCCTCACACGACATCCCACGCAGAGCTCGAGAATCAGAAGAAAGAGCGCAGTGCGCTTTTATACCTCTGGCCGGTTGACGGAACCGCACATCTCACCGTGCCTGGCCGCGTTTACCCGACAGCCGAACTCGGGACCACAATCTGTCCCCGTGGCAACGCAACGTCACGGCAGCCCGTTTTCTGCCTTTCGCTTATGCGAGCCGGGGTTTCAACCCAGATATAGCCCCTTTGTTCAGGAGGCGTCCTTTGTATGGCGTCGCCGTCGGTGCTTCCTTGTGCATGAAATGCACGTAGCCAATATTTATTGTATGTGGCGACTGTATGACGCCACACCACCATTAACCCCTACTTCTGAACATATCGCTCTCTCACTCGCACTGCGCGCCAACCAGCGTGGCCGGTGAGGGAAGGGGGTCTGAACGTACTGGCAGGCTGTGCCTGACCTAACGCGCAGGACAAGTGTCAGCTACCCAAATCAAAACAATTTCAGCGGCCTATGCACAAAAGCTATTATATTAAGGTTGAGTAAAAGAAACATGTATAGGAAGCATCGCCCCTGGTCCTCAGTCCTATCCCTTTCGTCTTTAAGTGCTGTGCAGTGTGGTGTGTCTTAGCGTAGGCCTAATTTCAAGTGAAGTCTACAGGCGTAATATCGTTTCTAAAACCACCATTCACAGGTAAAGTGACCTCAACTTCAAGCTCCCTTCTGACCATCACGTTCTCAATTCCATCGAATTAGTTTCGGGTTACATTAAGAATCTTGCTAAACAAAGCATCGGTACCACTCTGCGAGTGAAAGAAAATGTATGCCGAATATTATTTTCTGAGTATTGCCCATATCGATGGAAGAAGTGTTGTGAACACGTGATAAAAATCGAAGCGAAATAAATGAAAACAGACATGATCATGAGCGAAGAAGTGGACAAAATTATTATTTCTTTACGGGACAGTTCCTCTGAGGATGACAATGACGAAAGGAAGAACGTGCAGTGACAGTGCTGGGGGAGGGCGACAAATTTTTTTTTAAAAGTTAAATAAATGTTGTTTACCACAACGCATCACGGTCGTCTGTCAATTCATTTATTAAGCAGCTTATGATGTTTGTGCTATACCATTTGTGTTGTAGCAACCTTTCCAATAGCCAAGTAACATTGATTACAGATGGGGTATCATGAAAAAAATTAAGAGAAAGAAGGAGAAAACGAATAAAGAGCAGGAAAAGACTAAAAAATAAGATGGCACAGGTCAGAGAAGGATAAGTAGAAAAAGTAAAATAAAAGGGGAATAAATGGAAGAAGAAATGAGATGACAATAAGACAAGATGGAGAAAAAAGCAGAAGAAGAGGAGGTACAAAGAAAGAGAAGTAGGAAGGAAATAAAATAAAAACGCGAAGAAAGAATAGGTGCATGACTAAGCCAAACGATATGTGTTAAGTAACGAATCATGATTCTGCACACTTATTTCTGGCTTACGACGCCCCAGCACAGCCAGCTCCCGCCTCGACGGATAGTACAGCATGACTTGATTCAGCAAACGCAAAGAAAAAAGGTTTCAATGATGAAATATTTCAAGTCAAATTGCTGCGACTTGACATTACTACTAAAACGACTTCATAAATTAAAATACGACCCAATTAATTTAACCCAAAACTACAATCGCATAATAATGAACAAATCCTAATGGAACGGTTTAAAATAAATAAATAAATAAACAAATAACAAATAACAAATAAATAAATAAATAAATAAATAACAAATAAATAAATAAATAAATAAAACAACAACAAATAAACAACAACAAATAAATAAATAAATACAAACAACAAATAAACAAATAAATAAATAAATAAACAACAAATAAACAAATAAATAAATAAATAAATAAATAAACAACAAATAAATAAACAAATAAACAACAACAACAACAAATAAATAAATAAATTTGATGCCCACCCGTGCCCCCGAGCGGAGAGAGCGGCTGAAGGGCGCACCGTTCGCGGGCGCCCGACGACAGGGGCCGCGAGCGATTCTGGTGGCGGGGACAGCCGCAGGCCGTCGTCTGCGGACTCGACTCCGGCCCCACGTCGACCGCCAGCGCGCTGTCTGCAATAGCGCCGCCCGCCGCGCCGTGCTCATCGCCATGCCCGCACCCCAACGCCAATAGGAATTCCTGCGTTCTGGCGGGCTTGTCTGGGATGATTGATGAATGATGCCGGCGGGCCACGCTGATCACCAGCCCTGTAGGTGTAGTGTAACGTGAGGTGGTGGTGATTCATTATACCTGCTGTATGACGAGATCTGGCGCCGACCACACGTCCTCAATCAGGTATTTCTCCCACCACCGCCCAGACAGAACAAGCTCTAAGTTTCGAATGGTCTCATGCGTGGTAGTAGTGAATATAAGTGTAAAAGTGTGTTAGTAAGGAATTTGATAAGACAAGGAAGAGAAAGGAGAGATCACGCGCGGTCCGTGGCTCCTTTGTTAGGGCATTGTTCCGACGTTTAACTGGTATTGATCTGAAAAACCGCGGAAAACTACCGATCAGAACAGTCGACCGCTAGACTTCTTCTCCGGGCAGCAGCTGAATTAGACCTTGCGATCTTGCTAGTGTCGAAAAACCTGCCACAGTGGGAACTCGAACCCTCGGGGAGTGTCCGGTCAGACGCACTGAAGCGACGTCAATTAATGCCCTGAGACACCTAAACCTGTGCTTGGTTTACGATATTTGATCCGTGAACATTTTGGTTGGAATAGCTAGAGTTTAGAGTGAGGGTAACATATTGGTTACGGGGATTTCAACTTATTAGATCATTGATCTCTTAGTTTAAGTACACTGACCTGTGGCCGTGCTCATTCACCCACTGGAACATGAGTTCCGGCACGGCCTTCACGTCTGGTTGTGGGGATTTATCCTGGCTCACCCCCAGCGGTGTACTCTCCCAACTGAGGCAGGGTCGGAGTTCGACTTTATCTCCGTCATGTGTGGCTGTGGTGCATGTGGGCATGTGGAGTGTAAGGAGAGGAGGGGTCAATGATAAAATAAGGAAAGAAAAGTTGCATGCCGTCCTGGCCTGCTCTCTTAGGGTACACTTTCGGCACACTGACTGAAGAACACGAAAAACGATGGAGCAGCCGGTTGTTATAATTCTCTTTGAGGTTGAATTAAACCCAAGTATATAGTCAGAAATCCCCTACCTTATCGGCGAGGATCGAAGCCAATAATCTGCCTGACAACGATGAGGTTGCGGCAAAGATGTTGCCATTGAGCTATTGCAACGTCTCTTGTGTAGATCCGCTGATCGCGTATGTGGTGGCGAGTCTGAAATTGACGCAGTGTAGAATGGGTCCTGGATTCTAATCAGCTAGTTCGAAATCGACAACTGCGTTGATGAGAATTCTAGAGGGTAGCTGCCCACGCCGATCGCCTCAGTGGTTTCTTCCGATCAATTCCAGGCATAATCATTAACAAGGAGTCACAAACCGCGCGAGATCATTCCTTCCCAATCCTGTCTCCACTTCCAGCCCTACGTTGGCAAGTGATATCTGCAAGTAGTTGAAACAATTGCTTGCGGTGCTCTTCACCCTAAGAGGCGCAAGAACTTGCTCCAGTCCTTCTTGCCTGTCGCAGCAATTTTATTCAGGAGAGCCGTTGCCAAACACTACGGTGGCGCGCAAGTTGCAACTTCCGTTCAAACGTCGGCTGTTTTGTGTAAAGTCACTGAAAGGCTACAATTGTCTAGTTAGTGTACCTGAGTGAAGAGTAGCATGGAAGTGCTGTGAATAGTTCCAGATTGTTTAAATAATGTTCGTCTGCATTTTGATAATACGAAATCTTTTGTCGGTATTTTATCTTATTAATTTACATTATTATTATTATTATTATTATTATTATTATTTCCACTGCTCCTCCAAAAGTGGCAAAACCTGTGTCATTTCGCATGCTTAATTTTCATTATGCGATTTTTATAATCACTTGAAATTACCCAAAAAACAGGCCTACGTTCTATTTTTTCAATAAATTTTGGCGTACCGACTCTCGCTCTTATGTACTCACACTTATATACTTATATATGGAATTAAGGTTGTTTCCTATAAAATTATTATTATTATTATTATTATTATTATCATCATCATCATCATCATCATCTTTCATGCTCAATCTCCATCAATATAGAAAATCTCCAATAAGCGTCAAAGACTCGGCATGAGGGGATATCCACGAAAATGCACTACACATGAAACCACACGCTGTTTTCATATGCCACAAGCATGAAAGTTTACAGTTTTTAAATTGATAGGAAAACAATAGGCAAATATATTAGGGTCATTATTGTCTTTCTACTGTACCTTTCAAAAATATAAGCTTTAACTATGATGCTCTCTGACCATGAGAACATTGAAGTCGCAGAGAAATCAATAAGGAAGTATGTCTTCACGAGACCTCTCAGAAACATAGTTGCACTTTCTTTGAATCTTCATTTCGTAAAACATAAGTCCTCCGGTAAGAAAGAGATGTAAGGCATTCAAATTCTCGATTTAAATTCTTGCAAATGTTTACAACCCGGCCACATAAATTAAAAAAAATCATTTATTTATTTGTTTATTTAGTCAAAAGCAGTTAAAAACTGTATGTTACGCATGGGAGAAAATCATTTGCCATGTTCATTCACCTGGGGATCCCATACAACCCCTCACAGCGATGAAATTTATCATATTTTACTACTTGTAAACATGCATTTCCAGTCCGTTGTTTTTTTAAAGAAATCCATTATGGACGCATTTCTACACAGCACACTTCAAAACTAAAACCATCAATGCGATAAAGCAATATTGTAAACACACAAACTCAATAGATAAGATAATTGAAAGTAGACTGGATATTCATTAACATTATTTTTGAAAACCATTGATTTTTCATTATTGTAATATTTATTGCACAAAATCTTCGCAACTCCTAACTCTGAACTTGTAGAGACTAGTTAATTTATTTCACATTATTGCTAAATACAATAAATAACTGAATGATTTAATTACACAACATAAAACAAAAAGAAGTATTCGCCATTCAAACATAATCCAGTGACTTAGCAAAGATATGTAAGGGAGATTTTTGTATGAAAATAATCATAAAATAGTAATAAGGTGCTTGATTTCTAAAAATTTTAGGTCCCGAAACGCACCCCAAATTACTTATTAATTTAATAGAAATAATTATATATATTTAATAATTTAATACTTTTTCGAGGTACCGGAACGCCATTCCGTCGCGTTCCGTCAGAAATCAAGACCTGGTAATAAGTAATGAACACTATAAACATAATACAATTGTCAGTTATTTGATGGAAAATATCTAGCAAATATATTTTCGTATTCACCGACACGCGTCGCTTCAGCTTGCGCATGTATACCCCTTTCTGGATTTTAAGTGTAAATGAGTACTGAGTCAGAAATGCCCGTGCCCGCAGAAGCGCCAGGCTCTCCAGGCGGGCAAGTAGCTCGTGCGGGCGCGGTTTGACATGCCTGCTTTAAAGAATAAATACCTAATACATAGTACGCCATTAGAGAGGTGGACTGATAGATGATTCCCTTAGTTAACCCTTAACTGGTAAATAAATGCCAAACTATTCCCATAAGTTTTACAGAAGTTTCAATTTAACTTCACTTTTTGCGTCATATTTTCTTTTTGCGGCCTTTTTCATCGTCAATAAAATAATGTAATCAATAATAAAATTATCTTAATCACTTAAACTAACGGTAATAATAACATTAAAAAAGAAGTATACTCAATTGACATATAAAGAAAATTTCACATTATTTACATTTACATTCGTGTTCAGTGTGTCTACTTTGATACAAAACGACGTTAGGTTGATAAATTAGACGCCTTGACTTCAAATACAAAACAATACAATCTAGGCATTCTATCCGAAAATTAATGTTGATTAACAACGAACAATTCAAATGTATCTGGTCATACAACTGGTACAAAGCGACCTCCTTCCGCTAGCAAACAAGTCTCCAATATAAAACAGAAAATTATTCAAAGTACTTCGAAATAATATTTCAAAAATTGAATGCACTTAGATCATACTACAAACTGCATTAGATTTCTTGATTATTTCAAACACCAGTCTGGCTTTCAGTAGTGAAGGCCCTTTTCCAATGCAGTAACACTTTGATCAAGATAATGACGCAAAAGGAAAAAATTGTTGTTCTAATCAGGCGACAATGTAAATGCTTCAGTTTTCTCAAAAGCTATAAATCCGTTTGCACGAACTTACAACTCATTATCCCATGGTATGGGGGGGGATATCATGAAGATATGAACCTAAACCTTTAGAAAGCTATCTGGGAGACCGCAGAGTACCAGTTAAAGGTTAAGAGCCAGAAAAACGTGCGGCGTTAGGAAACTGTCAGCAAGTCCAGACTCTCACCTCCTTGAGTTGATTCCGAAGTTCTACAGTTCTGAGCCGGCAGCACATAGTGCAGCAGACAAGAGGATGGAGAAACAGACATCTTGAACGCCTAAAAAGGATACTTGCACTTATTTGTATTAATGCACTGATATCAAAGTCAGATTCAAAACTTGAACCATTTATTTCGAAATCACTGATTCATGAGATTCCGTGTATGATATCCTGATTTTTAACGTAAAGTGGAATGTTATCACAAGATAGCTTGATAACTACACATCACAAATTTGGAAATAGATTATTCATGCATGATATTCGTACGTACTACAAAATTATGTAAAATATAATTATATGTGATTTAGATTACTTTCCTGTGAGATCCTCACAATATTGCTCAAAGAGTCCCATGACGATATGGAAAAAATGTTTGGTAACACGTCTGAATGGACACAAAATGAATCTCACATCTTCAACGTATAATATGTATTTTCTTGCCTCTTACTGTATAAATTACTGGAAGTAATGCATTTTAATGTAGTGATCATTTTCTGGGTGATTTTATACTCTTTTTTTCGACCAATATCATCCAGACTAGAATTAGAATATGCATTAAGAATGCATTTTAGTTGGGGAAAATAATAACTTTTTTTATCAAATCCGTCTTGTATTCGAATTGTGAATGTGCAAAAAAATGAACGCGATGGAACCAACAAGTTCTTAGTGCTACTTTTGTGTACTGTTTCTTATTACCGTGAGGTAAACATAAAGAAAAAATTAAGCGCCAGAACTTACAATCAGGGAAGTCGTCTGTTCCAGAGTATCCCTTGGAGTCGTCGCTGGTGTACTCGGCCTCTGAGTCGACGTCGGGGCTGTCGCGAACAAGAGCCACGGCCTCGACATCGGGGGAGGCGTACACGTCTGCAAGGGCGTCGGAGTAGGTCTCGGGGCCGGAGGAGGTGGTAGTGGAGGCGGAAGCGGAGGCGGAGGCGGAGGAGCAGCGGAGGCGGAGGCGGAAGCGGAGGCGGAAGCGGAGGCGGAAGCGGAGGCAGACGCGGAGGAGGAGGTGGCGTCGGAGGCGGGCTCGGCGCTGGTGGCTCGCTCTCTCAGCAAGGCTTCCGTGCTGTCTGTGGAATAGTCCTCGCTACTTTCCATCATCTCCCCCTCTTCGTTCTCGGCCTCCACGAAGAGGTGGTCGCCGGATATTGTGCATTTCTCTCCGCCTGCAAAGGACGACAATGTTAAGTGAGAAGGTCAATAACTGTTACCAGAGTTGGACAGATAATCAACGGGGCTCTTGGCGATTGCAAATCGCCCACCCCTACCCCGTTTTCATTACCCCACCCCTTACGATATTATGAGTTATTAGGGTATGCATTCTGATTTTATACATTAACGTACCTTAAAAATATTGATGCAAGATATTATTTTATTAAATTTTTGAAGTCCCGTAAAACGTGTAAACAAAAGGGACTTTATATTCAATAATAAAAAATGTTGAATTTTTACGATTTAAAATGTAATCACTTTTCACTTTCGTTATACCCTGTTACTGAATTTGATAGATGCATTTATGAGCTCAAAATGTCTAGAAAATTAATACATGGTTACAAAAATAAAGCGTTTAATTAGTAAAAATGTTTGACATCAGGGCCCCTGGCCGTCTAGGGCCCCAGGCGTTTGCCTACTACTAGCTATTGGTTAATCCACCACCGACCATCACATTGCAGTATTGATGTCCAGGGGTCATTGAGAAAAGATTTCTCTACCAGAAAGACTCGACAAAACCGACTAACTTAAAATTTAGAAAAAGACCCAAGAAACACATTGAAGAAATATTTTAATCAGGTTTTATAATTATTGACATATGTTACCCACTTCTTAGGTTAGAGCAATACGATAATTATTCCACCACAATCATTGAAATCGTTATGAAATGTTTCTCCCTTTAATTCAAAATTCTCATTCTCTGCTTAAAAACCTAATTCACGAATAAATTATCAGACTTCCCCGATTGCTCTAATACCTGCAAAGCTGATAGAGGTCTTTTTCTCTGATCAATTCTAGACGAATGCTGAAGCAGTACCCTAACAATTAACGGAACATGAACTGCGCGCGATCTTTCCTTCCTCCCCGCCCTGTACTTCCCTTACACACACACACACACACAAACTACACCTACTGCACACATGTAGTGGGAAGACCAGCTGGGAGTTTAGAACTTCTTTCAGTTAGGCGGTGTCCCGATGGGTTATACATGAGGAGTGAAAATCCCATGAGCGACGAGCATGTCAGTCCCGATCTCACCTCACCAGGTGGAGAAACACTATCTTCTCCGTTACTACTACACTGACGTCCAACTACTTCACCAGTTGATGCGCTCGTAAACATCAATGAATCAATACAGAGCCATACGGATTGAGAGGTAAGACATGCCTTATGAACGTAGCGTAATTCAGCCCCAGTCTGGAGGAGAATTCTACCCGTAGGCTGCTCTGATCGATAGTTTTCATGGTTTCTCCGAACAACACCAGGTGAATGCCGGAGCAGTATCCTAACAAACGGGCTACGGACTGCGCGCGAGATTTATCCTCTTCCTTGTCCTTTCCTCAATCTTTACTTACACACTTGCATGCACTACAATATCATACATGCCGGGAGACCGTTGGGGATCTTGGAGCTTGCCCCGGCTGGGGCGGTGCCCCGCTGGAGGGAGATGCCCGGTTGCGGGAACCCCATAAGCCGACGTAGGTCGGCATCGGATCTTACCGGACACTGGTGGAAGAAAACCGCCACCTCCCGCGATACACTATTCGCTACTCTTATAGGACTAATGACCCTAGCAGATGAAGCGCCCGGAATAATGAATTAACCAATCATATTATCGCAGCGGGTACCGCACCTTCCTGCCCTTGGCCGCGGCGTTTGCTGCCACCGGCGTCGTCTTCAACGCCCGGGAAGCGGCGAGGGCGAGAGCGGTCCGCGTCGCCGGCGGCTTCGGAATGGGCGTCGTCGACGGCGCCGCCCAACCGCCACTGCGCGCCGCCCTCCTCCCCGCCCTCGCCGCCCTCGGCGTCCTTGACTTGCGCGGCGCGGCGCACGTCGTCAGCCAGGGCGTCGATGTCGTCCACGATGGCGATGAGCGCCTGCCGGCACTGCGCCAGGCAGCACAGCACGTTCGCCGGGTCCTCGCACTCCTCGTCCTCGTCGCCGCTCCAGTCGCCCGCCTTGCCGTCAGAGGGCGACGCCAGCGGAACCCCCTGCGGCAGCAGCGAGGGCTGCGTCAGACAACGCACGCGGTAACGACGAAAAGAAGGAGCAGCTCGAATGGGGTTAAAAGAGAGGAAAGTTAACAAGGAAGAAAAATTAGTTCTGAACAAAGCATGTATTTAGATTGATCCGTAGCATTGATGGTGGAGGGAACGATAATCTTAGCAAACATTGCAGGACGGAGTAGCACGGGTTAGGTGCGACAGAGCGAAGTGGGGCGAGTGTAGGGTATAAAGGATCAGGTAAGCTTGGTGATTGTGGGGTCAGGTGAGACTGGAGCGGGGGATGGAAAGGTTCGTGCAGGGATGGTGAAGATGGGATAGACAAGATAGCGGTGGGATACACTTTTATATGAAATAATTCCTTTCATTCAATTGTCGATTATGAAAAACGAATCGTAGACAACGCAGAGTACTTCACCAACTGAATAATACACAGCGCAATAATATTCTTGAAATGAATGTGAGATCTGACATTTTTTTGTCAGTAAATCAATATTAATCTTAATGTTGGAAGAATAAATTCAAAGGCAGTTCTACCAATGAGCATCGGAAAGTCTGTTCCGGACTTCACGATATGAATATCGTGAATATATGAATATCGCGCAGGCCCAAAAGTCGTTGTTTTTTTTACACGCTCGTTTGTGAAACTGTCTCCCACTAAGCAGGGTACCCGTGCATAGTTTGCAGGAGAGATCTATCCACTGGACTGCTGTCAAAATGTGAGCCAAACTCGTCGTCTGCAGCAATATCACGTGAAAAGTGAACTGCTACAACCCATACTCCGCACAACAAGTGACATTTGGAATGCTTGGTGCAAGCCATGAAAACTTATACAAAGGGCTGCATTGTACGAGCATTTTTTGTGAACCGCTAAAAATTGTCACCGTCTGCGGATTGAAGACCGCGGTATGGTCGTGATATAACCACCCTTTCGAATGACAAGGTTACAACTAACAGTTCAGTCGTTTCGAGTAAATTGAGGTCAAAGTAACTCATATTACAGTAATCTCTCCACGTACAGTTTTTTACAGTAGCAATTGGTCCACGCATTGCACCAGAAGAGAATATTCTGCATGTAGCAGAAGTCAAGTAGAACATTGTCCTACTAACAACTTTGGAGTGACATCCCATCATACCATGGACTTCAATTCGTGGACCGTGACTTTATTTTTGGCCGTCTACAAACAAATGCTCATACGATGGGGCACGTTGTATACGTTTTCATGGCCTGCATCACAGGTGATTCCAAAGGTTCTTATCGATGCAGAGTATGAAACATCTAGCCAGAGGAGGTAGAAGTGGAATCGGCTTAGGTATCAACTGATGAGCGTATAGTGCCTGTGACCAGGAGGGGGCCCAGGGGCCGAATGCCGACGGAGACAGCATTTTCGACTAGCTAGTTAGCTAGTGGTTCAACTGTCAATTCATGTGTGTCAAAACCACTAATCAATGGTTTTCAATGTTTCACCGAACGATACTTTGTCAGGCAAATGCCGGAGCAGTACCGTAACAAACAGCTCACGCGCTGCACGCGATCTTTCCTTCCTCTTCCTTGTCCTATCCTCACCCTATACTTACACACATTTACACATACATGAATTCATACTACCACACATGTCGGGAGACCAGTCGGGAGCTTAGAGTTTGTCACAGCTGGGGTGGAACCCCACTAGTGGGAGATACCTGTTGGGAAAACCCCGCACGCCTACGTGTTGGCATCTCACCATTCAGCGGAGGAAAATCACCACTACCAGTCACGATAAAACATGCACTACACCTTCGGGACTAATGACCTTAGTCGATGTCGCGCCCGGAACCACTAATCAATCCGTACTGGGCTCTCTTAACGTGGCGTCTCGAGGTCACTCATGAAGGAGGGAAGTACTGCATGTCGATTCCAACGGGAAGCCGCAACGCCTACTACAGCTTCGATTTTGTGGCCCTTGGCCGGAGTCTGCCTCCCTCTCCTCCTTCGCGCGTGACATTGAGACGCCACGTTAAGAAACCCCAAGCACAGGGCGCAGGCTGGCGCTCACCTCGGAGCCGGCGGCGAGGCGGCGCGCGGCGGCGACCGGCGGCGACGCGCGCGAGGCGGCGAGCGAGCGCGCGTTGCGGCGCGACACGCCGGCGCACACGCCTGCGCCTCGCCGCCGCCCGCCATTGCCAGCTGGCCGGCGAGCGCGCTTCTCCAGCAGCGGGCGACGCCGCGGCGGCGGGCGGCGACAGCCCGGGGATGGGCGCGTTGACGAAGGGGCGATTTGCCGCGCGGCCAGCCGCTCCAGTGCAGCCGGCGGCGGCGGCGGTGCTCAGGCGCAGGTGCGCGTCGCGCAGGCGCCGCACGCGACGGATCGGGTGCAGCGCCAGCGCACGCGCGCCCAACACGAGTCGGCATGCCGCGCAGGGGAGGTTACCACGCGAGGGCGCAAGGTGGCGGCGCCGTCACGCGCACGCGGAGCCTGTCGCCACGCGGGGGCAGTTAGCGTCGTAGGGCTACACGGGCCCAGGGCAACAACCCTTAGCAATGCAGTGCCTCTCACTAGAAAATCCTAGGATTCGAGACTAGTAGTTTTCCGTGGTTCCTCCGATCATTTCAAAGCGAATGCCGGAGTAGTACAAACAGGTCATACACTACGCGCAATCTTCCTTATCCTTATTCACTCACGCACTACACTACCACACATGTTCGGTAGTATTTTGTGCTTGAAGTGTTATATTTACTATTTTTAACACTCCATGCTTGCAAGATATTTTGCAGACGCTTCATGGTGTTTCAAACATTGTTTCGTACACTAAACAGTTGACAAGCAAGAGAAACCGTGTATCGCGCACATCGTGTAAAAATATTTAGTTCTTGAATATAAGCGGAGGCATTGATGAAACAGCGCCTGGGTGACGTTGGAAACTCTTTAAATTCATTGACAGTGATTATTGAATATCAGGGACGTCGAGGACAAGTACAGCAATGGTGGAACTAAGCTGAGATTGTTACCACATGCATAAATTTCTGGCCAGAATGGTGTAGCCTATATTTGCTTTGAGTTCTCATCGACCATTATTCTTTATTTAGCTGCTGGTATTACCTGTAGTTAAGGATGGGAATGGCCCAGCTTTTATAAATGGTATTTGGCACGCTTCGCTGCTGACGGGGTGAGATCAGTAGCGAAGAGACTCTGTGGCATGAAAACTTTGTGGCTGGGGAATAGGAAACATGCTGATTGAATAGATAGTTCTGAGTGAAATAAGAATCTTGCAATGGAAAGTCTGTTTTTCCTATAATCACTTCGTGCTTCTGCCCTCTCAGTGAGGAAAGCCGTAGCAAACTACCCCAATTCTTCAAATATGGTTACTAAGCCTCATTTATACTAATCATTAGTGTATGCATTAAATGTGATCAGACGATATCATCCAATTGTCGCGTGGCCGCAGACAGCTGGCGCCTGCATAAGCAAAATTACGTAGCTTCGCCTCAAAAAGAGCGTCGCAGCAGTAAAGGCCAATATAACAGCTTGACCTCCGCTTAGCGGGGGGGGGATGCTACTCGTCAGCACAGCACAATAATAGCATTCTCGAATCAACCCGGACTCTAGGATGCGCTTGTGGAAAAATGGCTCATCCGCCTTCCACATCTTGGTCCAGGTGCGATCCCCGGCCAGTACATGTGGACTCGTTGAACTGTGCCATCCGGAAGGTTTCTTGTGGTCCTTCCGTTTGTTCTGCCTCCTCACTCTTCAAGTTATTTATCCAAGTTCATTAACGCTACCATCTATTTATTAGATCTTTGCTTAAGGACCTCAATGACCTTCGTGGTAGAAAGTTATCTGTACCCCAATAAATAAAGATAAATAAATTATTTATTTATTGCACAGTTTTACATTGTTAAAACAACTTTCTGTTACCCAAAAATTCTAATACTTTATGTAATTTTAATTTTATTTTTCCACTTGTTCCGATCTTCATAATCCTTGTCTGTTAAATTCTTCTCGTTCAAAAGTCCCTCAATTTCTCTCAACCAGTTATGTTTAGGTCTTTCTCTTTTCTTCATAAATACATAAATTAATAAAACAAGAGCTCATAAAAAACCTAGCACACCTGTTAAGGTGCCTTATGGCATCAATTAATGTCACTGCAGTGCCTCCGACCGGGAGCTCCTAGGTTCGAGTTCCGACGGCGGCAGGATTTTCGACACTAGCTTGTCAGCCGTTGTCTGGAGAACTCTAGCGGCCGGCTGTTCTAATCGGTAGGTTACCGTGGTTTCTTCGATCAACATCAGCCGAATGTAATGCAAGAGTAATACCCTAATAAACGGGCCAAGGGCCGCGCGCTATCTTCCTTTCCCATTCCCTGTCCTATTCTCATCCCTTACTTACACTCACATGCACTACACTACAAAACATGTCGGGAGACCAGCCTGGAGCGTAGAGCTTGAACCGGCTAGGGCGATGGCCCGCTAGTGGGAGGTACGAGTGGTTGAGACAACTCCCACCCCGCGAGCCGACGTAGCTCGGCACCGATCTCGCCATCTACGGGGAAGACACCGACTCCTCCAGCGATAAAATTTACGCTAACGGGACTAATAACCTCCTGAACACGTCGCTACTCATCAATCAAACACTTCTTCTTTCTAGGGGTTTTATCCAGCCGACAGCCGGTTACCCTTTACGTCCCGATGGAACGTATATTCGACCATACACTAAACACCAACATTGCGGGCTCCTCTGGCCGTGTGGTCACCAGCACGCGAGGCCCTCCGCGACAACACATACATGAGAGACAAGGGACAAACAACTATGCCCAAGGCAGACTCGAACCCGCGACCTTTCGGACCGAAGCGCTGAGTCAGTACTCGCTCTTAGCCACCTCAGCCATCCAGGTCGGCCAATCAAACACCCAGTACATAAATAGTGGCAGCCAAGCGGAACGTACGCCTGCGGAAGGCGGGCGTCTTGGGCTTGCTGCGGCGCACGAGCGCGCGCACGTCGCCCAGCAGGCTGGCGGTGGCGGTGGCCAGCAGGTTGCGCGGGTGGTGGTACAGCCGCACGAAGCACCATGGCCGTGGCGGCGGCGGCGGCCGCCCTGCCCGGCGTTCACGGCCTGCGCGTATAACAATATATTTACACGAACAACAATATATTTATAGTAACAGAAGACAAAAATAATATTGTTTCTATTCACGGGGAAGAAAGTTTATTATGGTGAAAAGGCTAGCCAAGAAGAGACAGGTGAATGTAAGCCATCTTATCCTGTTTTAAAAGGTATTTGTCAAATGGACTGAGACCCACACAGCAGTTATACACACGTAAAACATGAGATATCTTTCAAGTGAAAAAGAAGGACTGTAGTAAAGCTAATTTTATTCCACAATATGATGAGTATGATGCATATTTGATGTTAGCAGAGTCCCATACCAGCGCAAGAATAGTTATACAAATTAACAACCGAGATAAATTCTGAAAGTTTTGTAAAAATAGAACAGTGGAACTGAATGTTTTCTGTAGCGTGGAAGAGCAGCTGGATGAGTTTGGTGAAAAATTACTTGTTTGTTTAAAAATCGCCATTTTCTCATAGAATTTTATCTACCGCTTAAGCAGTACGCGAGAAAATAAAAATACCAATTTCATCACAGTTTACAAAACCGCTGCGCTGCGCCACCGCAGCTGACGAGAAGAGTTCAGCATGGCGAATTAATCCGGGAGGCCGCGACACAAAAATTTTAAAAATGGACCGGACAAGCTAATTTATTGTTTTGTTATTTTGAATGCAAATTAAGACCAAAACAAGTGTCAGTGGTCCCACTACGAGAGAACCTTATCAAAAGAGGGTTTAACATGTGAAAGAAAAGTATTTCCATTTTTACCTACAATGCTCTCTACGATCGCCTTTGCTATCAATGTCGTTGCTACGGGCAAGTGTAAACAAACGCATTGTTGCATACTCCACGCAATAAGGAGTAATTTTGATATGCAATAACTGAAAACGTAATGACGCTATTGAAAGGAATAAGAAAGAATTTAGTGAGAAATTTTATACGCTTTAAGAAGAATATAGAGCATTCTAATGGGTTTCTTTGCCCTTTTCGAAATACGCGCAAACATCTGAAAAAATGCACGCTTAAATTGTATTATAAGGTGTAGTCAAAATCTAGTATAACCCTTTTATTTTCGTTTGTTTACCCCGTTTTCACAAGAGTTATTTCCGAAAAAAGAGTGGCTGCAGTTCATTTTGGCTTTCATTTGCATTAAACTGAAAATAATAAATTTGCTGCCAGTAGATCATCAGTACTAGACGATGCCTCGGCATAATATAAATACTACTACAAACAGTTCAATATACAGGTGAGTCACGTGGGAACTCTAGCACCTCATGTAACTTTTAAACGGTTCAAGACAGGCAGTTTTCTATGAAAGTAGATGAGGGAATGGGGCTAATTTATAAGTGTATTTATTTATAATTTATAACTTGTATTTTACGAGATATTTGAAGTAACTTTGTTTTTTCAAATGGAACAATATATATTTTTCAGTCTATCATGACGAGCGTAAAAAGAGAATTCAAGGATATACATATTGTCATATGTTAGATAAGCATTTTTTTAGTAATTTTGATTTTTTGCGACTCGTTTAACGGATATTTTGAATGCAAAAGCCCTCCACGCAAGGCCACGCAGCGCTCCACCAGCAAACGCGCGCTCGGGAAAGAGAAGCTGATTTTAGTATTTCATAATACCAAACATATTCCAAATATTCACAAAACTGTTGCAATTTTCTCCTGAACTCTGCTTTCCATCCCTCCGCGTTTTCAGATTTTTTGTCAGGATATTAATGGGATCTTGAAACAAAACACAATAAGGATAAATAATTAAGACTGTACAAAGAATATTGCACATTTCGAGCAAACAATTTTAATGTTAATAAGCATATAATAATAACTTAGCGATAGAAACAGGGATAGTTATTATCATTATCTTCCTGCATTTTTTCATTTCGTCAGGTGTTATTATATTCGCATTAACAAAAAAGTATTTGCTGAAAATGTGCATTTTTCTTTGTACAATCTTTATAATTTATTTTGTGTTTAGTTTCCAAGATCCCATTAATATCCTTTGGAATGACACCCCTTTAAATGAAGTTGAAATAACAATCTTATTTCAATACATACTACTTCTGACAAATTCATATTTTAAATCCTTAATACAAAAATCTGAAAATGCGGAAGGATGGAAAGCAGAGTTCAGGAAAAACGTAAACAGTTTTGTGAATATTTGGAATATGTTTCGTATCTTCAAATACTAAGATCCTTTCCCTTCTCCGAGCGCGCGTTTGCTGGTGGAGCGCTGCGTGACCTTTGTGTTGGACAGTTACATTCAAAATATCCGTTAAACATGAGTCGCAAAATCAAAATTACTCAAAAAAATGCTTATCTAACATATGACAATATGTATATCATTGAATTTCTTTTACGCTCGTCATGATGTACTGAAAAATATGTATAATTTCATTTGAAAACAAAGTTACCTCAAATATCTCGTAAAATACAAGTGGTAAAATATAAATAAATACACGTATCAATTAGCCCCATTCCCTCATCTACTTTCGTGAAACTGCATGGCAATAACTTGAACCGTTCAATAGTTACAGGAGGTGCTAGAGTTACGTGACTCATCCTGTATATGAATATTATGATTGCCAAGTTATTAATAATAATTTAACACAAGAATCCTTTTCTTTTCTGACAATCAATGAACAAATTTTACGTCAATCAGGTCCCTCCCTGTTCACACTTGCCTCCTTCTTACAGCGAGAATGTACTATTTTATAACGGTAATTTTTCCTTCTTTAATGTTTGGATTTATGCTCGGATACTTGGATATGTTTTTGAAAAATGTTCATTTATTGTCAGACAAGAAAAAGGATACGTGTGTTAAATTATTAGAAATACTACAGTTTTATGCCTTAATCGATAGTCCTTGAGCCATGGGTGGCTTAGGGAGGGCGCTGGAGCTTTCTGACCTGAAGACTCGTGTTCAACTCGACTAGTTTGGAGACACTTCCTGATTTCCATTCAGGTGGCTCGAGTCAGCAAGTCTCCTTTCCAAGAGAGTAACATGATCTTTCCTGGCGAAAGGCAGCCGGCCATTGTGCTCGTCAATCTCTTTCTTGTACCGTTGGCGACGAATAGGTGGATCCCTACGTTCTCCTCCCACTTGCGCCACACAGGCCTGCTTTCAATTAGCAAGGGTACCTTTTAGTCGATAGTTCCTTACCGCGCGATTCTGCGCGGTCTTCTGCGGCGCGCCGCGCATGCCCAGGCGCTGCGGCACCTGCACGCGGGGGCCCGACACGCCGCCGCCGCTCGCATCGCCCGTGGCGGCCAGGCGAGGCGGCGCAGGGCGCGGCCGCGAGAACGGGCTGACGGGGGCCGCACGGGCGGCCCGGCAACCATGAGGCCGGCCTCGCGGCCAGGCATGCGCCGCGTCCAGCCGGTGTTGGCTCGTCGGCGATGCGGCAAGCGGCCGGCTCCGAATGAGCGGCGGCGGCCTTCGCAAACAGCCCCGTGTACCACCGTTTATTTTAAAGGGCCTTCCGCGACTCCGCTACAACCGTCACCCAAAACTTCACCACCAACCCAACTCCAGAATCTGATAACCCCACACCTTCACGTCTTATCCAGTCCCCAGACACTCCCGCAAATATCCCCTCGACATCCTCATTCACCCCAATTACCTGGAAAATAAGCCGGTGTTACGACAACAAAATGACGGGCCACTGACAACGACAAAGACGAGTACAGACGAAACTCTCTGACTTAAAACGCACTACCTTACACATACCCTACCCCTATCCCATCCCATCCCTAATTGTATTTTGGAAAATTATATATATATATATATATATATATATATATATAAATTAAAAATAATAATAATAAAATTATATATAAACTATTATATTTTCCCAATCTCTCCTAACCAAACCTTCCTCATCCTCTCTCCCACCTCTTTCCATCATCCTAAATCCCCAACGAAAATAACCTCCCCTCGACCTTTATGTTCCCCACCCTGCCTCCCAATCCCCGTCTCTGTACGGGAGAGTGGAGGTACCAGGGTCATCTAGATGCACCCCAATACATTAGGAGCGAAGCCAGCAACCCCACATGGAATAGACATCTGAGATACAAGAAACCCCAGGAAGCGACACAGAGCTACTTGAGCCATCGAGAACCGGCACAGCCACTGCCGACAAAACACCGGCGACGAGAGGAAATGGAGTCACACCCGGGTTGGCTCAGGCCGGCAGTACCGGTGGCTGCGACAAAGGCAGGCAGCAAACGAAAACCGGTTCAGGGGCGCGTTTAGTGTGAACGCTGCCATTTAAACCGACGTCATAGCGCGACTACTCCACTCGTGGGAATAATTTATTTTAACTAAGCTTGCTAAACAGACGCGCTGTTCGGAAGCGCCTGGAGTGGCACCGTGTGAAAGGGGCCTTAGAAATTACATTCCAAATTAGAGCGGCAATTCGTTTAATCGGAGTATAGTCAGCCCCAAAAATGAATTAATGTCGGAATATTTTTTTCTAAAAGGCTATGTGTCAAATTTATTCTTCAAAATTGTTGAAATTTGTACTTCGAGTAATAAAGAAAAATCCCTAACAATGTTTTTTTCGTAATCCGAAACACGTGCTGAACTGCTTTTTAAAAAAATAAATAATTCCATTTCGCTGCGAAACTGACACTACGCTCGGTGGTTCAGAATAAAGATTACAAACTTGTTGACATGTAAGGAGAGATGTCAAAGACGATGCCAATCATCTTTGCCAATGAACATGTAATGGGAAATTCCCCATTTCACGAAGTTACATGACAATTTGTCTAGATTGGTAGGAAGCTCTTTCTGATCTTATGTAAGTACTGAATAGCATAAAACAATATTTTGTTTGGGGGACTTCAGTATCTAAAGAATTTGTCATTTTTTCTATTATAACGATTCTACAGTTCTTCCTTTTGTGCGACGTATTTGTATGGGTTCAGTTATCAACTATTGACATTGTTATAACATATTCATTTGACGTATACAATGAACTAATTTGACTTTATCAAAATTTTAATGAGATATTGTTAATGAGAAAGATGATTAGAAATAAAATTGTACTCGTTTGTTGATGACGAATGTATAGGAGGAGGTAGCTACATTTTCTATCTAGATACAAAGCAAGGAATCGTCACAATAATTAAACGAATACTGGACGTAAATCTGATTGAGATGGGAGTCGTCGACGCAAAGCAAATTACCACAAAATAGCACTATTATTATTATTATTATTATTATTATTATTATTATTATTATTATTATTATAAAGATGCTCTTATTACTGACGAGTCTCAGATCATAAGTCTTATTCTTCCGTCTAATCACAGAATATGACTGTCCAATACTAAATACGCAATCGTTTTAGAATTGAATAGATCGGAGCGCCGTAATTGTTACGCAATCTTAACCATGCTCACCAGAAGGGCGAGATAGCAGATGAGGAGGCGGTGTCTGAGGGGATGCCGGAGATGTTAAAGACGAGTACTATGGCTGCGGCAGATGGCGTCGGCGAAGGACGGCCGCATGGCGAGCGGCTGCGTGGAGGAGGGCGTGGACGCGAGCATGGTGCGCGACGAGGAGCGCGACGAGGAGCGCGACGACGGCTGCGACGACGACGGCGACACTTTGCCCACGGCGTTGGCCGGCCGCGCGCGCGACAGCCCGCCCGCGGCCTTTTTGGCGCCTGCCGTCCACCACGTGGCTCATGCATTGATTGTTTATTGCGTGTTTCAGCTGTTATGGTCGTTAGACCCATGATGGAAAGATATGAGTTAGTTCGGAGCACCGATGTTTGCTCTTTCTGCGCAACATCAGTTTACGTCACGAACCTCGTGATTACACCACAGGCACTTTAAGATATGCAGCTCTGGCCGCTACAAGGTACAAGAGCGAGAAACATTGAGAAACATTTTGAAAGTAGTATAAAGTGACAATTTTCAACGAAAAATAATACGATGAATGTGTAATTAAAATAAAAGATGCATTTTTTAAGAAAATGTCTGATATGTCTATTTCAGTGACTTGTAACAAGGTGAAAAGTTTGATATCTGGCTGCATTTAAAATTCCAGCTAATATTGTGACGTAAACTAGTGCCTGAAGTTCATTGGCAGAAGTCGAATATGATCCGCAAAAGCTAACTTATGTCTTTCCATTATGATTAGACCTATAAGTGTAGTGAACTTTATATCTCGGAGGTGGCTGTGTTCCTCCCCAGCTAGGAGAGAGATCCGACACTTCGGCTTGCGGGGTTGATCCCACGTCCACGAATTTCCGACACAGAAACACTTAGCCGAGACAAACTCTAAGCTCCCGTCATGTTTGGAAATATAGTGGCGTGAGTTTGTGTGTAAAGCGAGATGAGGTATGCGGATGAGGAAAAATATCGCGCGCTGTCTGTCTTCTTTGGGGTACTACTCAATAGTCGCTCATATTAATCATAGAAACCGATGGATAACTATCGATCGAGGTAGTCGAAATTCGCCACCGTGAGGCCGCGAACCCAGACCTCCTGTCAGAGACATTACCCACTATTTTTCAACGGAGCAACAGGATATCAAGCATTGGTAGAAGAAATATGCATGTCAAATAACATTTTCACAGAGAAGTGGTTAATTTTACAGAATTGTGATCACATTAATACACACCAGCACATGTGAATCCCAAATAACATGATAAACACAACAATCCAAAACATGTATATTAACTGAAGATAACTACACATACACTGCAGTGACGAACAAACGATGAGTACTTCTCCGATGTTAGTGAAACAAAGCAGGTAATGATAGTGAATTATAGAAAACATTGAAATGGTCAAATTAAGAAAGTCATGCTCAGAGGTGATCCTGTGTATGAAAAATATTTTTCTAAATGTCTTTTAGAGTTTCACTTGCAAGGCTGGATCTGTACAAAGATTACCATCCAATGGCAAATTAGCTCACTGGCCACATCCGTCTTTGACCGGGAGGTCCTAGGAATGGAATCTTGACGAAGGCAAGTTTACAACAGTAGCTTCATAGCTAGATCAAATTCAGCTACTGTCGTGAAAATTCTAATGGTGGGTTTCCCTGGTTGGAAGTTTTCCGTAGTTTCTCCAATCAATACCAGACCGGAATATGTACCACGAACCAAGAGCGATTGTTCTCTTCCCTCTCCTTGCACAGATACGTACACAGTCGACTCCGGTTATAGTGAACTCAAATGTAGTGAACTCTCCGTTATAAGTCAGTGTTTCATTTCATTTGCATTACAAATAAGCACAAGAAGAGTCGGTTATAGACAACTGTGAACCTTGGCTATAGTGAACGTTGGAGTTACAACATCCTGGAAATTCATTCCCCTGGAAAAAAAGTATATCGCCTTAGTCCCAAATTCCAACACGAAGAAACTTGGAAAAAATGTCGTCAGATCTTAATCAAAGAAGTCTCTCCTGAGGAGGAAGTAGCGAACCCGAAATGAGGACTTTACTGATGACCTTGTACCACTCAATTTCGCTACGGAAGCAAAGATCGTGTCCTGAGTGGGCTACAATTGACGGCAGCGATGCGCGACTGCTTGCTTCAGTTTCAAGGTTGATGTTACTTCAGATTAAGCCGCTACCAAAAGGATCACGTATGTTATTAGGCGAGTAAAAGGACCTTCGGACAGTGGTATGGTGTTCTAATAAGGATTTAAGACTACATCATGATATTTGAGGCAAATGGATACATTGTAGAATCAAGTATGAGATACGACCTGAGTATGATCTAGGGAAATTCCTAATGAAAAATGTACAAAGCAAAAACTGAAAATAATTGATTTTTTAAAGGGCAAATAAAGATACTGAAATTTTCAGTTCAAACTATGAATGTATTTTGATGTATCTTTATATTAATAAACTCAATAGTTATGAAGAAATTCTAGTCAATTTTGACGTAATGGGATAGAATGAACCTCTGATATAGTGAACCAAAAATGTTAGTCCTCAGAAGTTCACTATAACCGGAGTCGACTGTACTTACATACTGTACACTACCATACATGTCGGATACTTAAAGCTTCGCCCCAGCTGAGGCGGTGCCGCTCCGGGGAACCACCTAAAATCCTGCAAGCCGACGCGACATCTCCGCCTCTCACGCTCGAGTGGGTAAGAAGCACAGACACCTCCCTTCTATAAAATGTACTACACTCGCGGAACTAATGAAAAAGTAGTTGGGATACTTCGGAAACAGTAAATTATCTCTCATTCACTCTCTCGGGACTGTCCCTTGCTAGTCTCTAGACATAGAGAGTAGCGAAACTGCTGGCGTTTAATATCCTCTCACCCGATAGATTCAGGAGTTGAAGATAACAGCTGAAAGTACAATAGAGATTTTCAAGGATATAAATTTTGGTTTTGGGTAGATTGGAGGTTCCAAGCCTACTCACTTCTAGAGTTTTAACTCTCCTAACAACAAGATATAAAATGGCGGTGCAAAGGAATGCGCTACCCGCGGTGTCCAGACTATCTCCTGCGGGACAACAGCGCCTACCCAGTTCCGGCCTGGGTAGCTGCGCTTAGGCCGTTGCGCCTCGGCCGCTCCCCCACACCGCACGCTGGTTTTGGGGGAGACGGGGTCGGGGATGGGCACGAGGGAGGCCACGGTGCCGACGGGGGGCCTCGGCTTCATGGGGCTGGTGGGGGTGGTGGGGGCGGAGAGCGAGAAGGTCGGCTTGCCGGTGGGGGGCGTGACGGGGCTGACGGGGATGACCGTGGGGTTGGGGCTGCTCGGCACGGTGGTGAGCGGGGCTCTGGGGCCAGCGGTTTCGCGGCGGGGTGACAGGAGTCGTAGGCTTGGAGAGGCGGCGAGCACCGTGGGTTTGTTGGCAGGTGGCGAGCGCGGCGGCGATACTACGGGTTTGGTGACGGCGGCGGCGCCGTGGTTTGATGGCAGCGGCGGCGGCGCACCGGTTTGCGGGGCGGCAGCCGTGGGTTTGGTGGGGGTAGCGACAGGCCGTGGGTTTGTGGGGTGGCGACAGGTGCCGTGGCTTCAGACGATGGCGGCGGGCGCCGGGCGAGGTGGCGGCACCGAGGGGAAGAGAGAGGAGGCCGTGGCGCAGGCAGAGGCGCCCGTGATAGGAGGCGGGCGGTTAAGGCGGCGGTGAAAGTCGTCGTGAAGTTGCGAAATCCAATATTCGTCGTGAACAGGTCTGCCTGGACGCCGATGGTCAGTCGACGGAGCTGGGGCAAGCGGCAGGACGGGGTGACGGCGAAAGATAAGGGCAACTAAGTTGCCTTCTCGCGATTTAGCGCATTGTCCATGAGCTGCCAACGCAGAATCAGAATGTACGCACCAACAATATGCATATGATCATTCTGAAGGCGAGTACCACAATACCAATACAATTCCAAGAAAGCTCATGAACTATAAACATTAAGAAAATATCACTGAGCATTTAGAATAAAACGTTTTTGTAAGAACATTGTCGAAAATTCTGTTAATTTACATATTATTACATATACATTCGTTTCTTACTGGAACTTGAATATCACAATATTATTAATGGTTCATGTGAAATTTCCGTTTCAAAATTATAAAGAAAAAACAGCCGTTCATGCCGATAAAAACCTTCTGCTCAGTAGGCGCGAGGCAGAACAAGCGTTGTGTAGTTGTAAAGGAACAGTTTATTTCAAAATGTTTATTGCTCTTCCGTGACTAGGCAAATTTAGCAGGCGTCGTCGCATCCTCGAAACAGCAGAAGCGGCGTCGCCGTGAACACGTGACAGCCGCCGTTGCCGACGAAGGTCAACGAGATGTAAATTATTCACACTTCCTTGTTCGTCAACAGGTTACCCGGTTGTATAGTCCTTCCTCGCGATTCATCTGCCGAGAGCCGCGGGAAACAGAAATGGCATCCGTGCGAGAATCCTCGCACAAAGCAGTCCCCCACGTCTTCCCTATTTTTCATTTCATCTCTAAACTCGTAATATATCACAAGACACTGTCACTCGTTCTATGTTCTGTATCGATAACGTCTTTCTCAAATATTCTATTTAACGTTATTAATGAAGAGAACTCGTGGCTCAGTCACATAAAATATCAACACTGGTTTACCTCATTATTCATGTTAGGTTTCGAATAGGTAAAGAGCGAAAATATACAGATTTACACATTCTCATCTCATAGATTATTGCATCTGAGGTGTCTTGGGCTCAGAATTTAGTTTTTCAGACTGCGCTTGCTTAGAGTGTATTCTACAGACTGTAAATCAGGGTTGTTTGACGTGAATATTTACTGTTTTTTTAATAAATTCTTCATATTCTTAAACAAAATGCGCTCAAGTCGTTTCATGAAATTCTTTCTTTAGAGAATCTCATTTATAAAGATTGGTTGTGTGTGAGAGCCGCAAAAGGTATGTATGTTACTGAAATAATA
Source organism: Teleogryllus oceanicus (assembly GCA_964035755.1). NCBI lineage: Eukaryota > Metazoa > Arthropoda > Insecta > Orthoptera > Gryllidae > Teleogryllus > Teleogryllus oceanicus. Next base: position 88,288,971 of record CAXIVR010000010.1, read on the forward strand.
TAGGAGACGATTATAAATGCTATATGCTTGTAAGTGATTCTTCTTGGTTGAAACTGTTATCTGGTCACGAGGCCTTGCGATAAATAGCAATGCATATATTTAAAAACCGAGTTCAACGTGAAACAGCTCACCAGAACATCAGCAAACAAAACAGTCCGGGAAGGTCAACTGAACTCCAAACGTTTATTTAGTGCCGTGAACAGGCAGGAGCGCTCGAAGAACATGACAGCTCACTGTGTTTTCCAAATCTCTTGTTTCTACTCAGCGTACCTGACTGATTCTGGAGGCACGAAGAGCGTGTTGATAGACGCGCGAAAGCAAGGAAAGACAGGTTTATTTCAACTGTTAGGAGCGGCACTTAAATGGGATAAGATTTGATAGATGTTGCTTATTAGTACCGAAGGTCATAATACTAACGATCGCCTCATATTTATATTATTAACGTTACTTTCTAGTATCGTTTGAAAGTGTTACCGAGTGTCAAAGTTGTAATCGATGAAGCGCGGCGCAGCCGAGAAGAATTTCACAGTACATTCACAATGCCTATAAAACATAATAGCAATAAAACTACATGTGTCAACTATTTAACAAAACATGTATTTTTGTAAATGTTAACATTAGCCTCGTTCAAAACTAATGATTGTATATCAGATTTTTAAGTTTATTTGCAAGGAGTTTTAAATGTTAACATTGAGGTCCAATCCCACAATATCGTAGTGTGGTTGTTTTTATCATCATAAAAATCATAAAACACGATAGCGATGTCTCCTGAGGTTATCGAGATAAAAGTTGGACGGCATGCTTTGAGCCGGAGATGAGGAGTCGCGCGCCACTGGAGGTGGCCAGCGCCGGCTGTTGGCGCCGCGCTCGCACGCAGCGGCGCAGCGCCGCGGTTGCCGTAAAAGAGGAGCATTGCCGCGCGACGTCGAACACCTTCCATGAAAGCTGCATTCGTGCGCCGGGCGCTTGCTCACGCCTGAGTCGTCGCCATCACCGCCGGCGCGCCGCCGGTTTCTGATCTCACGCACGCTAACGCACCATCGCATTTCTGGTTTTAATCACCAAGGCCGAGATATTCTCCAGCCGGTGAACGTAAATGGCCGAGAGCCGCCACAGGCGATTTTTGATGACTTGAACATAAAGCCGTAATGATCAATGTGCTCTTCAAATGTTTTAAATGCTCAGCTAAAGAAATGACCTAAAATTGATCAAAATCAAAGCCAGATGAACAACACAGGCGATGGGATACGTTATATGAGCTGAGTTGTAACGAGGCTCTTCTATTCGCAAACTCAGCCAAACCTTTGGCTGGATCAGCCTTCACTAAAAGCTCCTGCCTTGTTATCCCGAAATTGGCTTATCCTTCAGCGACGGTATCGGTGCCCAGGAACCCAGACGCATGTCATTAATGGCCGACATTTACTACCTTCCGAAAGCGAAGAAACAAATAAACTGCTTCAGTTATAAGGTCAGGAATTTACGGAGAACATTTGTTGCATACAGAACAGGGTCGACAAATGACGAAAAAGTTAAAAATGATTCTGTCCCCAACTATAAAACGCAAAATCACGTATAAAGCGGGTCCTTCTCGCGGTCGATGTACCATTCCCATACAACAGCATAGTTTTCAAGTGAAAAGTAACAGAAGAGAGGTTCAACCAGCAGACGAAAGTTTGACTCTCGAGAGTAGATGAAAGGTACAAAAGCTGAGCAAAGAGAGTACAATGTCTTTGTGTACAGGCGAAAGCCTGACGCTGTAGCAGACGAGGAACTCGTCATTTGAAGCACAAGATCTAGCGTGATGTGTTGAAAGAAGCCTTGGTATCGCACATTAATCACATATTATGTTAATAAAGTTTAATTCATGTTGGTTATAGGCATCACAAGTTTATGTTAAACAAAATATTATTCTTTTAAATGCTTGATTTTTTTTATTTGAAATAATCGTTTTAAATTTGACAGGTCGGGTTACAGCTTCACCTTATGCTGCAGACTATCAGTCTCAAATGTTTGATAAATGATATTCCTATTCTTCCCATGAATTTAATTATTAAATGGTCATCATCTTGATTATCGTTTCTTGATATTCACAATGTTTCTATAACATAAAGATCGTCATAATATAACAATACAGACATTGCTGAGTAAATTATAATAAATGCAGATTACATCGAGTGACTTCAATATAACATGAAAATATTCAAGAAATAAGTTCAAAGAACGTTAAACGCTCCGGAAGTGGAGTTCAACATTCAGTTTCATTGCTTGAAAAGAAAGAAATTTGTTCAAAATGCATCCCAGCCATCTTCATCGCCCTGATAATTAATATTTATTCAGTCAGGTTCTTTTATTTTGTTGATATAATATCATATTTGGTTATTCATATAACATGAAATATTTCCTTTGTGTTACAATGCATTTTCACATCCTGAGGAATTCAAGGTGTTTCAGAATAAATGCATTAACGTGTCTATGGAGTGAGTGGCAAAGCCGAGTAGCTGTTGGAAATTTCAAATAGTGAGTTACACATGTGACATTTCTGCTCGTGATTGGTAGATAACTGCTCAGGCGTTATCGTCGCAGTTGCCTTGTCTGCGTACCGACGGAAAATAATGTTTTCGAAAAGCTGGCACGGCAATGTCACATTTGTAACTGAGCGTATGAGATTTCATTACAGTTCACGACATAACGTTATCATCTTGACAACTCCAGTGCGCCTGGTAGCTTGAAAACTTTTGTCTGGAGATACTGCTACCTTCGGATATTTTCTGACACCGAAATATTACACACCTCAAGATTTCATAATTTAAATATATTGAAAACGTTGATACTAGGAAATATATTTAATCAAGTCAGTGCTTGAGCGATTGTCGAAAATTTCGGCAATAAAAATGGCATAAAATAGTTTGGGGCTATATCAATAATGGTGAAACGGCAGCTGCAATGTGTTTAATGGTAAATAAAAATGGTATGTAACATAAGTATCAAAAATTCCTAAAAATATTCACGATAGTCTTCAGGAGCATACCCACAATTACAATATTCCCACATTTGCTTTCATTACGACATCGCATTACCATGTCAGTTGATATGCTTATATGCTTTCACAGACATTTACAATGTTTATGCTTGATGGGCATTCACAGACAGCGACAAAGTAAAGAGCCACTGAGTTATTTATAAATATCATACATTATTTTCTAGAGCTGTTGACAGATATATCACAGCATTATATTCAAAGATTTTTAATATACTACATATTATTCATTCAGAAACATTACGATATACCACAGACATTTGTTTGCTCCTTCTTAATAATAATTTACCAGCTGTTGACGCTAAATAAGTTTCAGTAATCAGTTTGGAGAGCAGTAGAATGTTGGATTGCCACCACGCGTGGCTACTACTTAGCTGTTGGCCAGTGGAAAATGGGTGCTGAAAGGCAATGATTCGAGAACTATTAGTTTGTTCAGCGTGATAATTGTTAATGATGAAAGAAAGTTGTCAATGTTCCTTTGTTGTCATATTTTCTTAAACGAACAGAGCCGTTAGTACTCGTGCAACATAACCTGTTCATTTACATGCTGTTGCCAACAGTCCAAATCTACTACGCACGCCAAGATAATGCAAAGTTTGTCGACGGCGCGAGTCTGTAGCACGGCCGAAAAATTCTCCGACCAGCTCGTTTCTGGTGGTCTCATGTGAATAGCAGCAGTCTATTTCTTCGAAATCTCGACTATAGAGCGAAGCAGCGCCAATGACCACCGATGTCGCACACAACCCCGGCATACCGTTCGATAATCGGCGTTATTAGTGCTCCGCATGCCCAACGGTGGGCTTGCTCAGCGAAAGCCGCGAAACTAAATTGGCCACCTTTAACAATGCGATTTATCGCGTTTGAAAGACGTTTATCTCCCGGACGCTGTCATCTGCACGTCTCCGAATCTGGCGCGATCTGCGCAGTTCATGAAAAGCGTTCGATCTCATCAATCGTTTGTTCTTCCGAAGAAAGCCTGATACGAAAGATTTGCGAAAGCAAACGCCCCATTTTTCGAGAAAAATATGACGTTTAAATGCATGCCTTTGCCGTTAATTGCTGCGTGGTTCGTTATAAATGCCGAGTTTTGATCGTCGGCGGCAAATTCTGAATTAACTCCAACAATAATATCACTGTGCCACAAATAAAAGTCGCATATGTCTCTCTTCTCACTGACTTACGGGCGCAATAAGAAAAGCATCGCTAACAGCGAACTGGTATCAACATGCTTGTTGTGCGGCGAAATAGACAAGCTTTTTGCTGTTAATCATTACTGATTCATATTATCGTTTCACAGATAAGCACTCACACTGTTTAAAATCATTGTTTGCGACCGAATTCCAATGAGGTTCATTGTAACACGGGGAACATTGGCGAAACCGGGGCGCCGCTCGCCCGCTTTCACCCGGCTGCCGCGGAGAGGGCGTCGCGAGGTGGCGCGCACAAGCGGCTACACGAAGCAAAGCCAGGCGACCGACGTTCGCCGCGGCGCCTGTCCTCGTCTGCTTTGGGCGGCTGCGCAGGGCGCATAGCGAGGCGGAGGTGCCGGGCAGCGCGCAGTACGTCGTCAGGGTCTTCGACGCTGCCGGCTATCGGCGTCAACAACGCCGCGGCGCCCAGCGGGCGCGCGCTTCTCTGCGGAGGACGCGTTTTTCAGTTCAACTGTTAACGGCTGACGCCCGCGGCGAGTCCACAGCCTCTCCGCTCGACCACGCAAATCTTCGTTGTTGCTCGACCAGCAGAGAAGCGAGTTAGTCATCAAGGTCTAGTCGCATTAAAAACAATTTGCTTCAGAGTTTCTTTTAGACGAGGACTTTTTACGCCGTGAATCTGCGCCAACATTGACAGCCGGAAGTTTAAAGTGGTGTACGAAGGATTTTTTAGAGCTTGTACCAGTTTGATCGTTTAACCCGCGAACTTGGAGTTTTCAGTTCAGCACCATCGAGTTGTTACAGCCCGCAAGTGAATCTATATCTGGTCATTTGTATTCGACAAGACTACACACATGTTTTGGGCATACTTCTACCTTGGGCGTTGAAAGCATTCTGTAACGTACGAACATTTCCAGAAACATTCATTACGTTTCTCCATTACTGTATGAAGGCCAGAAAGGATAATATCCAAATTAAATTAATATATATATATACATATATACATACATATATAGCATATGATGAAATAATAATATTTTTTCACTTAATAAATTTCTTCTTAAGAATTTAAATACAATCGAATTTTTCAAATTACAATTAGCTCAGAAATGTACTTATTTTCAATATACTACTCAAAATGTGTTATTAATATTTGTAAAATAGTCAGTGTTTAACACGATATTGACAAAGATCAATTAAGTTAGGCTAAATTCATACAGCAAATATTTCATGAAATGAATGAGAAATGTAGATCATCACACTGTTTGTTAGTAATCATGTATACGGGAACATGATTTATCAAACATGTTATTTCGATAAGTAGCTTAAATCACCAGATTTAGTAACAACATATTATTGGAAGAGTAAATAACTCGTTCGAACAAAGATTTCTAAGCAAGAAGTGCAGTGTTATAGTAGGGCAACTTAATATTTTCATGCTGGGTGATCTTCAAGAGACGAATCGAATAGCCGATGAGTAGAGCGCAACACTGCACCCGAATGAATTTGTTAAAATATCAACAATGCTTGTCGGTTTTTTAAGTAAGTTAATAATGATTACTTAGCGTGAATTTTCATAAATATTTAATCTGAATAAATTACATTAGAAGAAATAATACTTTTCAACAGAATATCAAATTTTCTAGAGGAGATGATGATCCTTCGACACACACACGCCGTGCCAGGTTGTCGTTGCTCAGCTGGCGAGTATTGCTGAGCGTTGTTGTTGGTGCATAGCGCGTGTGGTAGGCTGCGATAAGCCGGGTGGCAGCGTTCAGCAGTCCGTCATAGGCTAATGCATTTGATTACATGGCCAGCGGGGGCGTTGAGGGCGGCGGGCGAGTTGTGGCTCGCGGGAAGGGTGACGCGAATGGCGGGACGGGCCTGGCACGGGGAGAGAGCGGCGACGACGCGGGCACGAGCGGCCGACGGATGGCAGGCACTGCCAGCCGCCCGAAGACGGGCGAGTTCCCGTTCAGCCGCGCCGAGCGGAGCCGGGGGCGCGGCGCCGTCGACCGGCGCCCGGCCCGGCCCAGGCCTGCGCCCGGGCCCGGGCCCGAGTCTCGTCGGTGCGTGGCGGCGCCGGCCGGTCGACGGGATGGCGAGTGAGTTGGCGCGCGATGGCGCGCGTCGTGGCAGTATCGGTGCAGGGCAGGTGGCAGGCGCCGGCGCAGTGTTGTGCGGTTGCCCCACGGTGCGGGGCGCAGCCGCGCCGCAGCGGCCTCGCAGCGGCAGCGACCGCCTGGTTAATGGCGATGCCGCCGATGAAGCTTGCGATGCGCGCGCGCGAGCTGGTGTTTTCGGCGCCGCGCCCGGCACGTTGCCGCGGCACCACTCTGTCGCTCTCGACCGACTGCGTTAGCGGTGCGCCGTTGGGCGCATGCGCTCTCTGGGCAACGACAGCCAAACCTCGCTACAGAGCATTTGGAGGGCAACTGATCAAAAATTCGCGTTGTCCACTATTGTGTGGCCTCTGAGTTTCATATGAACGTGTATTTGCGGTTTACTGTTGCTTCAGATTCAAACACATTTAATTTAATGTGTTATAATGCGTCTTAAAGAAATCTGACATTAAAAATACACGATTTCAAATCAAACTCAGTTTTTTCAACTAACAGTTGCGTTTTGATTATTGTTCTCTCATTTTTATATGAAAGGATTGTGCTTTTGATATGGTTTGTGCTTTCAACAGTACTGGGTAGGTTATACCATGCTCAATTTGTCAATGCGTTCTTTTTATATTCATTCGTAAATGGGTTCATCATCATCTTCGTAATACTATCTGCCATGACGCCGACCCACAAACTGTTCGTAGAGTAACTTGATTCACATGCCTTCTAAATACCCCTTCCTCACCGCTGGTCACGTTGGTGTTCCGACGATTTTGTACCATATGTAACACTGAACCATTTATAAACCAATTATCTCAAACAAAACTGTCCGCCTTCACGTTCACACAAAACGGCGGTAGTGTATTGTTGAGTTACCACTGCCCCTACTTCTCTCACCAAGTTTCAAATCGAGATAGCCGTATCTAGTTACAATGATAGCAAGAAAAGGAAGGCATGCAGAACCGGGTCAATTCTTTGATTACGTTTTCCTTCTCTTTACCTGGAAGTACATTCCAGGTATGTCGGAACGATGTGAATCGGGGATTATTTCTTTTGGGTGGAAGTTATGATTTCCTGCCGTACTTCAAATATGTCTTTTGTGAACACCTTTCTATTACACTTTGAATTGCACTTTCGCTCACTAGCACGGGTCGACAGATATAAGTAGTTCAAGTAAAATAGTTTACCATTTTCTACAGTCAGAAATAATTCACACCAATAAGACTTTGATATCTTCTGGTTCACCTCAGCTTAGCAATATTAGTTTGCAGCATCACCGTAGTCATTGCCGTACGTTCTAACAGTCGCTTGAAGGTATGGCCATTCGCTATTTTCATTTGTTACACGATTATAATGAAAGCGCGGTCATATTCAAATAGAGTTCGTATCACTCATCATAGTTTTTGTAGTTTTTTATTGACGTATTGTAAAGCGACTTCGTATAGCAAAGAATGTCCTTCCACAAGAAATAATTTTTTCAGCGAGATTTTCACAAACATTTCCGCCTCTGAAGTCCTCAACCGAACGTTCTTTGCAACCTGTCCTAACCTTGACAGCCAGAAGTGACGCCATGCTCTTGCTTAAGCAACATCAGCGTCGGCAAACATATTTGTTCTGTAAGATATGTAGACACTTGTCACCCGCAAATAATAGTTCACAACAAAGCAGGTGCGGTGTGGACGTTTGCGAGTTTCAGGTATCTTTATTTTTTCTGACGTAATTTCTCCGTCAGACTTGTTTGGTTACTTTTTACGTAGGTAATTCTGACTACATCATCAACGCTTGTTTCGACGAATTCAATACCCAGCACTAAGTTAGTGTTTAGTCAACACGCGCGCGAGCGCCGTCTGAATCATCAAACATGTTCCGCTTCTATTTCGAACAATGTATCACTCATTTGTCTGGAGAAACGATTACACAAATTTCGAATCATTCGACACGATTCGATCATTCGATCGTATCTGCGGAGTTTGAAAGCTGGTAAAAATATGTTATCGCTGAATCCAGTAAATTATCAATGTGACTTGTGACGGAACTTCGAGTTAAAGGTTTCACGTCCCGTCTACATTCAGAGTCGGTTCATTGCGTTGTGGTCGGCAGTCATCTACAGGTCGGTCTCCAACTGATTTCGAGTTGTCGGCTGCCGTAGTGTGGTCATATTGTTATTGTGTCTGCGTCATAATAGTATAACACAAATTTATTTTTGTTTTTATAGCAGATACATTCTGCTCAATGTCTCATACAATACGTCTTCATTATGCTCATACATAATAGTGCCTTCGTAATATATTATTGCATTACATTTTCAAACTGAATTAAAATAGTATTACAATCTGCACCGTGAAAGAAAGCAAGCCAACACACGTAAAATTACAAATACGAAAGTAGACAGAACATAAACAAATAAACAACACATTCATTTTCGTTCTATTATTTATTCAATACCAGCGTCACAGACATAGATCTGTAATTTATGTGAAAATTACAAAAACTATATCTAAGACGATATCATGCAAAATATCTTTTAAATTATAACTTCCAAAATAAGCGATATGAGGACATTATTTGCTTTACAAGCCGGCACGCGGATATTTTCAAAGGCTCCCCTTATGTACCACTTCGAAAGCTCATTCTGAAAATGTATTAATAATGGAGTAGCCTCGAATGTCCATCATTCATGCAGCAATCGGCATTTACAAAGATCACAGCAACAATAGTTCGTGCAGTGCTTGAAAGAGGATAGAGTGGATTGCATGTTTTTAACATCAGTGCCCAACAACGTTATAATTGATCGAGCAACATGATAAGGCATTCACTGAGATTCGCTTACTCATGGCTCCAGTACTTCTTGACTGAAACATATTTTAGAAAATGAACATACAAATAACAAGTGTACTTTAAATATAAATAGCAGCAAGATTTCAAAATAAGATATTTGTAAAATAGGTATTTGTTAAACACAAACAATTATAATCAATTATTCATCTGGGCAATGAATGAAAATGAAGAAGAATGAAACATTGAAATGGTTACATCAATGATTCTCTTTCTCTACCCATTGGCTGGTGAGTAGCGGCAGGTCTGAGATCGTCACATCCTTAATACAAGCAGTTTGATGTTATTTGATAGTGGCGGCGGTTATGAGTGCGAGATATGAGGTGCGATAATTCGGTTATCGATGTTACCACTATGCAAGTTCAAATGAAACATCGATGCTAATAAGCAATGATCAGTTCATTCGATTTAAACACGATGCGATGTTTAAAAAGTGGTTTGTCATTCTGTGTCAAACAGTGCTCATTCTTTCGTGACCGTGTTTATAAACTGAACACAAACGGGAACAACCAGATAAAGATAGAAATAAAAATGCTCAAGCTTTGCAGCCGCTTCGCGAGAGATAAGTCCGCTCTAGCTAGCATACACTTGGCCACTCTTTCGCCTGGCACCGTCTGGACTGCAGATAAAATCTGCTCAGCAAAACCATGCGCAATGGGCAGATATTGTGTCATCTGTATGGTTTAGAGAAACGAGAAACATAGTTAGTATCAGCCCAGGCGCTTGAAGACAGCATTGACAGAAGACGAATGACAATGCTCTTCGGGGTCAAATAGCCAAAGAAAAATACTGGGAAGAAACGATATTTGGTGAAAAATGTCTTTCGTGTTTCATGGCACACCGGGCGTCAATGCCTGAGCTCAGTAATGACCCGCGAAACACAATATAACACATTATCAGTCATAAATTTCTTTGTAATATTACTCGTGCAACCGCCCGTCGTGAAGAATAAACATCAGTCGAATTGTCTATCATCGTTGTTAAAAATATATATTTTCAGCTTAAACACCCATCTTCTGTCTTCGTTGTATGATCTGCTTCGTATAGAAGGAGTATTTATTTACGGTGCAGATGGATTAAAAATGTTTCCTCCAAAGATGGTCATAATTTACTGAAGTTCAACATTTCTATGCTGGCACTTTGGTTACGTCTTTGTTGAGAGGCATGAGCTAAATACTTAGGGATCTTCGGAAAATTTGTAACCATAGTACAGCCAGTTAAACTGTTTTGTGTCGATACCTTCTCTTTGACACTCCGTTTAGTTTGTTGACACAACATGCCATAGTTCGTGCCCACGAGTAGCACATTTTCTCCATACAACATGCGATTGTTGTTTGCTGCGCAGTAGTCGTTCACTATCGCATTTACTGTCATTAAGGTTTTCGACGAAGATTTCGCAATAATGAGAGGATATGAAATTCAATAAATATTAGTTGATTGTAATTAAAATTTTACTTTTGTAAATAGTTATTGTGAATTACTTGAATCAATTCATAACTAATATTATTTGGCAGATATAACATGTGACTATGATACTTATTATCAACCTTTTTTTTTTTTCCCAACTTTTATTTTTTGAATATAAATTTCAGTATTGGTAATTAGTTAGCGTTCTACTTCGTATGATTTAGTATCATTTATCTTTAGTTACTGTTTATAATAAAATAATTGCAAAATAAATCAAAAGATAGTTTTATTCGTAATGTGCAAATCATTGAAATAGTGTAATAGTTTGTATTGTATCTCTGAGAACAGTTACATGAAAATAGGTAGCATATTAATAAGCCACATAGTTTTGCACTTATACTGTGATAAGTAAGACAAATATATTCAATGCTCATATATATCACATGTGACAGTAGTTCACAAAAATTAATAAATATGAAATAGCATAGACAAAACAGTTCTTACTGATCAAAATTGTATCTTCCGCATACATTGACATAATGTGCCGTGAAAGAGAGTCATCTAAAAAACATATTGAGCCAGTGAGAAAATTTTACAATACAATTACAAATATATTTTTATACAATATCAAAGAATAATACATTGCAGACATATTATGTATAATACCTGAAAGTGTTAATACCAACTAGTGACGATATGGCCAGCAGCGCGTAGCGCGAACGGCGAGCGTGCGGCGAAAGTAGCGGGCGTGGAGCCAGCGTTATCCAAAGATGTCGCCTTCGTTGAACAGCAGCCGTCGGCGTCGCCGGATGATGCGGGTTCGGCGGCGAGGGCGACGAGTGCGGCGGCGCGACGCCGGAGCGCGGCGCAGCGGCGGGCTTACGATATGGCGCGACGGATGGAGGCGCCAGCACTCCTACGGCGGCAACGCGACGCCCGGCGGGCGGCGGGCGCCGGGAAGACGCGCGCGAGGCGCTGGCGGCAGCGGCAAGTAGTGGCGGTGTGCGAGTGCGGTTGGCGCAGGCGGCGCCGGCGTTACTTCGCCCTTCATCGCACCTTCAATGTCACCGCCACTCCCGCCGCCCGGCGCCAGCCGTCGCCGCCGCGCCATCTTCGCCCTTCACCGCAGCGTGATCAATTGCTTGCGGTCGCGCGCCGCCCGTTGCAAGGCCGTTAAACCGCGCAAAGCCGGTGCCGGGTGAGCACGAAAGCGTCGTTGCCTGCCGCCACGCGCTCATCGCCATGCCTTTCGCGCAGCTGACCAGACGGAAGCGCGCCGCGTCGGCGGAAGCCGATGCTCCTTCGCCACAAAGTCGTCGCCGGTGTTGCGCGCCGCTCGCAACTCCACGACGCCACGTCGTCAATCTGAGGCGCTCCGGTCAGGCTCCATCGACGACCTGGCCTCCTGAGGGCGCGTGTGCAGCGTCGAGAGCGAGGCTAGTTCGGCGCCATAAGCTTCCAGCGGCGTCGAGCGTCCGGCTGCGGTTGCGCTGCGTTACGCCAGCGAGGAGCCCAGGAGGAGGCGGTGTCGATCGCCAGAGCCGAGCGAAGCCGATCACCGGCGCTGGGACGCACAGCAGCGGCATTACGGCTCGACTTCAGGTCGCCCATGGTACCCCACCGACTGCAGCCCGGCCGCAGATGCCAAGAAGCCGCCAGCCGCCGACGCCCCCTGACCCGGCGGCCCCCGCCTGCCTGGCGCCAAGCCGCCCTCAACAGGCCAGCACAGTTTGTAATCATCTTCATCATCGTGCCGATCTTGAGCTTCCTCACTTGCGACGTCACTAACACAACAGTTTCGCTGCCGCCACGCGCCGCGCCACTCTCCTTATTCGCCAAAACAGCTTGACGTACGTTCCAGCTTGTTATCGTGGCCTGTTGCTTTCAGCCCCGGGAATCTGCGGGGAGAGAGCGTTTGAGCCGCAGTGGCGATGGTGAGGTCGCAGCTTATCGGCGCCGAGGCCAGACGGACAATTTTTCCGATGCCGCAGTTAAGCGTGGGCTAACAGGTTAAAAGAATCTTCTGCAAATGTTGAACCTTCTGCGATTTCCAAACTTAAATGATCTTATTTCCGCGCACAGCCTCGTTAGCACATACATCTTCTTCTCGCGCATTAGAATAGAATAGCAGGCGAGCAGTGCGGAATTACAGCACTGGAGCACTCGTTTCATTCACCATGTCAACACTACCATCAATGTTGAATATAAGTGCGGAGTTGATGATATTTCTTTTCTTTCAGTATTGGCGCCAGAGATGAGAATATGTTCTCCTTATTTTCAACCACAGAATGTTATGCTCGCGCACGTCTTCGTTGAAGATAATTGATTTCACTCCATAAACCATTTGTTCACTTCGTCTGCCAACGGTAGATAAGATCTGTTAATGCCATAGTCAGTACCGACTCATATAATAACATAGTAGTAAGCATTTCAAAGCAACAAATAACTATTTCAATATACTATTAGCTTTTTAGCAAGAGTTCAAATTGTTAAAGTCGATAACTTTTGGGACGCCGTTAAATATAGCAAAGGATTAATACCAGCATAGCTACGATTTGTCTAATTTAGCGGAATCGTTGTTCATGTTCGATATTGCCATAAATTACGCCGGGGCCCTGAAATGTTCACGCATTATAAAATTGGCGAAGCAGATATGCAGAGAAATCATCGTAAAGTCGAATATATTAATTGTGTTCTTTCGGCACGCAGTTCGAAACAGTATTTGTTTTGTTTCCCCTTCTTCTACGTCATTAGACACCGCTTCATTTATTTAGCAAAGGTTCGATACGCGCGATATTGAGTAGCACTAGAATAAGATCGCAGTAGTTTCACGAAGAACAGATACCTTATGAACAGTATTAATAAAGTTAATAATTTGATACACTTAATACTAAACGTTTCTTAACACTGAAAGCAACACAATGATTCAGTTACTACTTTATTACTTTCTGGTCTCACTAAAGAACAGAGTCGGCATATTTTTACCGTGTCGTATACAGTGCCATCAATGATTGCATTGATGTTTATAATATGTCAACTTTCCTTATATAGACTCTTCTAATAAATGCAGTAGCAGCCACATCGTAGTATACTATTTCGGTTTCAATGAATATTTGTCATTCGTTCAACAGAATATTTTGTAGCAAATGAGTTGATATGATTTTATTATTACAGCCTGAATTAACATTTGCAGGATAAACCTAAAATGTAAACTTACTATCGGGTCGGAGTGTATTTTAATCAATAAATGACTTCTCGTTATAATACCGAAGCGTAAATTTTCGCATTACGAATACCCGATTTAGCTAGTTGGTAAATTGAAATTAGATCCATACTTTATGTTGCATAACATAACGTGTGGAAGCGAAGTATCATTGCCATTTGTTATTGCTTGAACAAATGGAATGACTTGGAATATTAATAGTAGTCTTTTGCTTTTCTTCTTCAAAGTTGTATTCCATTTTTTTATACTTTAACTAGTATTATTTTGTTCATATTTTCGTAGAATACAATGTGTTAGTATTTTACCATGATTTACTTGAAAGGGTCAAGTATTACATACGCACAAATATTTAAAATACGATTTGTTGCTTGTAGAGCAGTCACTGATAAATACGCACGTAAGCAGACAGTCTTCGTTTTCAAATCGCAAGCCAACGAAAAGGCAATACTTAATTATGATTATTAGTTTGCATAACTAAAATAGCCATGTTATGTTAGATATTGAAGATATTGAGAGATGTTACAAACGCAGCGATTGCCCTCGTTTGTCAGGCATATTCATTTACTTATTTTATTGTATTTGTAACAGCTGATTTGATTAGTAATGCGTGTCGCAATATTTCTAAACGTAATCATAAATTATCGCTAAATTATATTTGTTAATACAACGCACATCAGCAATGTCTTGAAAATTCTTGGTTTCATATTCTGCGCCATAGCAGGTCGCGTTCAAATATTGTAAACTGCGTTATTTGCTATCAATCAATATTTCTGGTTCATAGAAATGAGTGCTTACTTCAAAATGGTATTAAATAAAGCGTCAACTATCATTTCGAACTTGAAATTCGAAAGCAAAGAGATAATCGGAGACCACAACTTGCGCTCAACAATCGGATCTCAGCCGTAAGAATCATCGCCGTTGAACACGGCACAGAAGACATTCTCACGCCAATCGACGGAAACAATACTTCTCGCAAAGCGTCTCCCAGTACCTGGCATTGCCGATTCTCCCGCTAAGCCGCGACGACGCCTGGCCCGTTTTTTTCATATTGCATTTTCGAGGCAGCATCTCGTGGTCGTGAGGGGAGACGCAAGCGATAGACCTGCCCAGCGGAAGGTGAGGCACGGGCGCAACAGCAGCGAATCATCATATATTGCACGGCCACTCTGACTAAGAAACCCCGATTTACACTAAACACCAAGAGAAGGAATAGCAGGCAGAGACGCGGCAGCCTTATTCACCCAAATGCCTGGCGCACGCACGAGCAAACAAATGAGCGCGCGCCAGCGAGTCGGAAAGGGCGCGTGCGCGAGGCGAACCAGCGCGGTCGTCGCGCGCAGGCGCCGCGGTGCCCCGCCGCCTTCACCCGCGCACGCCGCCCGCGCCGTTGCGCCGCCGCGCTCCGGCGCCTGCGCGCTCGCGCATCACTGCTCAGTGAGTTCATTGTTGCCGCGGTTCGACGACCGTCGTTGTCTCGTGCGTAATGCATGTTATAAACCAAGACGGCGGTGTTCCTTCGTTGGAATGAGATTTTGATGCTTCGCCTGCGGTTTTCCTCCAGATGATGACCTTCCTTCAACATGCCATGGTAGCGTTGTTCACCCACTTCAGCGTGCAGGTAGTGTGCTGCGTGCGTGCGCGTGCGTGCGTGCGGTCAAGGAGAGGGCACACTGCGCTATGAGTAACCACTCGCTGCCTCCGTTTGAGAAATGCTCGCCCACCGGCATTGACGGAAGAAAATAAGGAAAGCCACCATCCACAGCAGTATACTCCTTCCTCCGAGCTAAAATTGGCTGGGGTCGGTTTGCAAAATCGTTGTCGTCGGGACTCTAGCTTGTATTCTCTGTGTCATCGACGCTAGAGTTACATGCCGCCAATGTAGCCAGCCGATTCAGATTTACACACTTGTAAGTTCATAGAGTCGCCGCGATAGCCCCAGCCAAGATAATAGCAATCAGCTTATCGGTGTCGCACAAATATGCATGATCACGAATATCGCTCATGACATTTTTTCAATTGCTGCTTTTCCGATCAAGTATGTTCAGAGCAGAATTCGTGTTGAAATAAAGAAGAAAGATGGTTCAAGGAGAAAGAAGAGATGAATGAAGATTTCAATGCTTTTTAAACTAAAGTCTTTGTTGCATTGCAAGATCGTTACGAATATCAACATAAAATATCAACATCGTAACACTCAAACATCGTCAGCATTGAATATTTTTCTTCTCATTTAGCGGTTCGTGCCAGAAGAATGAGCAGTTAAAATATATGGGAAATACCCACTCATGAACATACAAAGTTGTGTTTTTACAATATAACATAAACAAAAATGAAATAAAAACAAGCAGCCTCGTAAGTGTCACGAGGTCTCGATTTTTAAAAACAATATGGTCAAAGATGAACTGTTGTAAAATATATTCTTTTGGCTGCACTCAGCTTGTCTGCAGTTGTGTCGAATTAAATTTCGAAAGTTACAAGTTATTTCGAAAGTCGACCACGCGAAGCGATTTAGAGATCGCTCCTACTAACGATACTGTTTATTGCGCTTAATGTAAATACAAGGAGATAAAAATATTCTAAAATAACATATTTGTTTTCAAAATAAAGATTAACTTGTAGTTTCACGAACATGATAATTCGTGATATTCGTTCAAACAGAGCCTGTATTGTTTTCTGGACGCACTGCTGCCTGTTGGCTAATTTATTTTTTTTGTCACAGTTTCTCAGAATATATTTTCATTGTCTGAAGTTGGGTATTCTCAACGCAGATTTTACAAAGATGCAAGTTCATGCTTCATAAACAAGTATAGTCACACCATTTGCGGACATTGACATGAGCTCTGGCATAGTGAAACCGATCAAATGAACGTGGTGTGTGCAGAGTCACCACATTACCAGCCCTGCCTTTAGTTTAACGACATGCTTCTGATCAATGACAGCATGTGTTGCTCGTTGACAGAGTGCTCTGCTCCTTCATTACCGTAGATTTAAAAATTCACCACCATGACATCTTCGACAAAAGCAAATATTGACAAGATTAGCGCGATAAAACATTCGTTCACTAAAATGAACAGGAGCGGTAGTGACCAAAAGAAAAAGTTCATTTATAACATAATATTTGTCGTTATTTTCCTAGACGACAGGACCACCGATATCGTTTCACAAAAAGTGGGCACTTCTCACTGGGAGGGATGATAAAACATATATTGCAGGTGTGATAAGCATAGCATGTGCAGTAGAGATAGATTTGAGAGAGGAGAAGAGTAGAGGAGAGATGAAAGGAGGAGACAGAGGAAGAGAGAGGGGGGGAGTGGGGAAAATAAACACGAGCGGGATACAGAATAGGAACGCGAAAGGAGAGACAGAGATGAGAGAGTAGCAGATCGAGACAAGAGACTGTTGACGACGGGAGGAGAGAAAAGAGGATGCATTGGGAGCGATGACGAGAAGAATGAGTTGAGGAAAGAGAGGAGGTGTAAGACTAGTGAAAGTTGAAGGAGAAAAGAAATAGTGAGAACAAGATTAACAGAGACGAAGAAAGAAGAATAGAGGAAAGAGTAGAAGAGCGGAGATGAAAGAGAGAGAAAACAGCTACAAGATGTGAGCTAACAGATAGGTGGAAGAGAGTTTATTCAGAAGACGAGAAGAGAGAAAATGATGGCGGAATGAGTCGATGAGGAGAGGAGAGCATGAGGCTAGGGCGCAGGCGTGCGGATCTGCGTGAGCGCGTTTCGCGTGTCGGGCGAAACGGAGGGCGAGCCGGCGCGCATGCGCGCCGCCGCGTTAGGCAGCACCGTTGATAACGACGAGCGGGTCGCGCAGAGCGCAGCGGCGGGCGTGTCGCGTGCGCGGGCAGCCGGCGACGCGGTCCGTCCTGCGGCGGGCGTGGGCCTGGACGCGAGCGGCGCGGGCCGAGCGCGGCGTCAGGCGTCAGCGGAGCACGGCGCGGCCGCGACGACTCGGGCGACACCGCGTCTTCGCCGCCGCCAACGCCGTTGCCGACGCCAGCGTCGGCGGCAAAACACCAACGTTCTTCGGGCATATTGCAGAATTTAAGCGCCTGACACTACTTACCATTTTCACATTGACATTCGTATTTCTGACGCGTCGGTTCTGCCATGTGGTCATTAGTTCCATAGTATAGTGCAAGTTTTAGAGGTGTTTTATCAGTTGTTGCGGCGTTTTCTCAACAGGTATCTTTCATCATGAGGCATCAATAGCAGCCCTCGATTGGTGTCTTCCGCGTAATGTACAGCACGACAGTGTGTGTGCAGTAAGCGGCGAATAGTCGTTGAAAGCAAAGATAGATACGCGCGACGGAAGGTTCAGCACTACCCGATGCCGATACCAGAGCAGCCGTCGCTGGGGAATTTCTCTCTGCGGCAGCACGACCCAGGCATGCCGGTGACGGAATATTCTAACCCAGACCAGTTGCTCATCTCCCGAAACAAGAAGACGTAGCGATCGATGTCTCACGACAACGATTTAGCAGCAATTAAAATCCGCAGTTAACGATAATGTAGTGTTCGAGGAATGATAACTAAATAGTAATGACGCCTGCGAAATAGTTCATACGCCTTCCAAGCGTATTGCTATGATTTCTGATACCGCTTTATTGAAACCGGAGGATTGTACGATCATCATCGTCATCTTCTCTCAGGTTACTTCGTTCCGTTCACACGCTATTTTACCTGAGCGGCCGATATCTACGGTGATGTATTTTCGTTTAGATTAGTTCTAATTACTAGATGTTGGGGATTATCGTCCGGTATTCTGTACTTATTTATTAATGAGCACTTCTGGTTCTTCTCTGATTATCTCACTTCTCTATTTGTTCAATTATGCAGTTTGACTTGTTCTCAAGAATCATTCAGACGTTCGGAATTTCTCGTAAAATCGTTTATTTTTTCGTACTACCCGTGTTGCAAAGAAGACAGAAAACATTTTTAATTTGTTTCTTTCTAGAATTAATATTTTGCTAGAATTTTTACATTACATATTCTGCCGATTTTCGATCCGTCGCCACGTTTGAAAAAGAATACGACGATCTCGAGTATAATATAGTACCGCTAAAGATTATGCGAATCATACTGGAAGTTCAGCAGTTGACGAAAAAGAGTTGATGCGCGAGTTTCGCCATCGCATCGTAGCGGCAGTCTTCATCTTGTTCACGTAAGACAAAAATTTATCCATTATCCAAGCAAAATAATAAATATAAGAATTCAGAAATACTCTTTCGCTTCTGCTTTGCAGTTGGTCTCCGGCAGAATTGGCGATTATGCAAGAGCTTGAAACCTCAGCAATGCACTGTGCTGGAGTTCGAGCTTGTGGAACGTGATACGGCTCATATTATTATGAACTAAAAATAGACGTTCGATACAATGATATCGATGACTGATTGGATTCAGTTTCAGCATAATTTTATTTTAGCAAACGAATAATTAGAATAGTCAATACTATGTTTTTTCACTAAAAGGTGTTTTAGTCTTCTGACATACATGCAGTGTCCCATATATACGCATGTCAGAGAGATTTTTAAACACTCTTGAAATTGAAAACACGCAAGACATTGTTTCATTCCTAAATTAATTCGTTTGCTTAAACAAATTAATGCTGAAACTGGAATCAATCAATTCATCGGTTCATCATTTAATGAATTTATTCATTTAGTTCATAAATAGCTAATATGAGGCCGTATGTTCACGTTCCACAAAAGCTCGAACTTCCAGCTTTTAGTCTTTTTCATATTTGCTGAGGGAGCGACACGGAGATTTTTCAAAAACATCTTTCAGAAGTAAAAGAAAACAACAAAAAACGAAAAATATTTCCGAATTCTTTTGTTTAATATTTTGCTTGGATTGTTAATGTCCAGACTGTAAATTAGTTCATCTTTTGTCTACCGCATGTGTTCAACTTTCTCCTTTGTTACTTGATAATAGATAAGATGAGGCTGCCGCTGCAGGTGCGTGCTTCTCAAAAGCTCGCACATCCAGCTTCTTTTCATCAACTGCTGAGGCTTCCAATCTATGATTCGCATAATCTTGTAGGTACTTGCCATTCACTACTCAGGACGTCGTATTCTTTCGGAGCGATAGCATACATTGGGATCCGAAAATCAATAGAGATATCTTAATAAAAAACAAAGATTCTAAAACATGTAAAATAATAAAATTCCTAAGAAAGAAAACAAAACTTAAATTGTATATAAAAATGGTTTTCCCAATATTTCTTTGCGAATACGAGACATGGGCCACGAAAAAAACAACGATTTTACAAGAAATTCAGACGTCTGAGATGAAGTTCTTGAGACAAGTCAAAGGCTGCACTGTATTAGACAAAATAAGAAGTGAGATAATCAGAGAAGAATTAGAAGTACTCCCATTAATAAATAAAGTACAAGAATACCGGACCCGATGGTCCCAACATCTAAATAGCACGAGTAGAGACCGCATCCCAAAACAAGTACATCACTACCGACCTCGTGGTAAAAGAGATGTCGCCGCTCAAGATTAAGATGGCAAGCTGAAGACGGAACAGGAGACACTCCAATACATACCCTGAAGAGTTGATGATGATGACCGTACAATCCTCCAGTTTCGGAAAAACGTCGTGAGGTTCCGTCAAGGAAGCATATTATCAAGAATAGAAATCATATACGCTTCTGAGGCGTAAGGAGCTATTTTATACACCGAAGAACGTCGTTACTATTCATTATCCATTCCTCAGACACCCATTTATATGATTATCCGCACTTTAGGTTTAGCTGTACTTTTCGCAAATCGAACGTCGTCACCAGCTTAGGTCACGCAGGACATCAATTGAAGTCGCTGCAGTGTTTGTGACTGAGGTGTTAGGGATTCGAATCCTGTCGGTGACAGATGTTCGTCACCAGCTACATACCCAGGTCGATGTCCGCTGGCTGTCTGAAGGAGAATTCTAGCGGGCCGGGCTGCCTTGGTCGGCATTTTCTTCAATATCAATATCAGGTGAATGCTGGAGCAGTACGTCGCGCGTTATCTATCTTTCCCCTTTCTTGTTCTTCGCCGCTTACACACACACTCACACACACTTATACTTGTATTCACTGTACGACCACACATCCCGGAAGACCAATCGGGAACTTGTACCTGAAGTGATGCCTCGCTGGTGGAAGATTACCTGGTTGGGGGAAAACCTCGCAAGCTAACGCAAAGTATAAGCTGAAACTCACCAGCCACCCCGATAAACCTCCTTGAGAAAAACCTGCACTACAGTTACGAGACTAATGATCTTAACGGTTGACGCGTCCAGAAATACGAAATAATCAATGAAGTGAGGCAGTGTCGGGCGCTTAGGGTCTGCAGCAGCCGTCGCGCCCCGGGGCGATGAGCGACGCCGCCGGCAGCGGCGCGCCAGCAGCGGCGTTAGCGCGGCGGAGCGCGTCGCCCTGAAGGCTCGTGCGTCCGCGGCCGCCGCGCCGCGCCTCGCCTTGCCGCGCCCCGCCCCGCCCCTGGCCCCGGCCCCGGCCCCGCGCCCGCTCGCGTCCAAGCCCACGCGTTCCCGCCACCGAGACGGACTCCCGCGTCGCCCGTGCCCGCGCACACCCCCGCGGCCGCGCCCGCGCCCGCGCTCCCGCTCGCGCACTCGCCCTGCTATGACCCGCTCGTCGACATCAACGAGTGCTGCCTGGCGCGGCAGCGCGCGCGCCGCGGCACCTGCAGCTCCGCGCCCTCCGGCCCGCAGACGCCGCCCGACGCGCCCAAGAAGGCGCGCTCCGCTAAGGTCCGCCCCGCCCCTACCCTCCTCGCCCTCGCCTCATGCTCCTCTCTCCCATTCTCCTCCTCTCCTCGACCCATTTTCGCCACTCTTTGCCTTCACTCGCCGCTTTTTTCTCTCTTCTCCACGTCTCTTTCTCAGCCTCCACTCTGATTTAGTCCTTCTCTACGTCTCTCTTCCTCCTGTCCTGTAAGCTCCTCATATTCTTACACCTCCTCATTATCCTTCTGCTCTCTCCTCTTCATCTCCGCTCTTTCTACTCTCTCCTCTATTCTCTTTCCCTTCGTCTCTATTCTTCTCTTACGTTTCTATCTTCTCTCTTTCCTTCTTCTTTTCTCCTTCTTTCCTCGTCTCACATCTCCTCTCTCTTTCCCTCAACTCATTCTTTCCTGTCCCTACTGCCCCATTATTACTTTATCCTCTTTTCTCTTTCTCCTCCCGTCATCTCTTCATGTCCTTACACAATTCTCTTCTTATCCCAGTCCCTCTTCTTCTCTCCTCCTTCATCTCTGTTCATCTCTCTCCTTTCGCGTTCCCTCTTCTTTGTATTCGTTCATGTTTCTTTCCCTCTCCCTCTCCTACTCCTCTCTCTCTCTTTTCCTCCTCTCTTCTCTCCTCCTTTCATCTCTCCTCCTCTCTCTTCTCCTCTGCTCTCTCGTCTCTCCTCCTCTCCTCTTCCCCCTTTCCTCTCTCCTCGTCACACCACCTCAGTATGACTTTGCCTCCTCTTCCCTCCCAATTGAGTTACCCCTTTTGTGAAGCGATGCTGTCAATTTGGTCCGCGTCGATAGGAGTGCTGACTGTAGGAAAATTATGTTCATAAATGAACTTTCTTGCGAGATATATCGTACAGACATATGAATTGAGCGAATAGTTCTTTATCCGCGTAATCTTGTGTCAATATTTCAACTTTGTCGGGAGGCCGTTTTAGTCGGAAATGAGTTGGGTTAGAGATTTTCATCTACGATTGCATGGCAGAGCACTCTGTCAACAGGCAACACATGCCTTCTATCAATGGATCCAGAACGTAATGTTAAACCTAAAGGCAGAGATGAGCTAATGTGAGCGACTCTGCACACACCACGTTCACTTGGTCGGTTTTATTTTGTACACCTATGCCAGAGCTCATAATCCAATGTCCGCAGATGATATACGGGCGCGTGTAAACTGACGTAAGCGCAAAAATGAACTTGCATCTTTATTAAAATCTGTGTTGGGAATACCTAACTTCAGACAATGAAATATATTCTAGAACTGTGGACGAAAATAAAATTTGTATATAGGAAAAGCTGCAGATGTTCTGCGATCCAAGAGCTCAAAACAGCAATACGAGGTCCTGACAAGTGCGAATGTCACGAAATTATCATGTTCATTGAAAACTACAAAGTTAGGAAATTTATTGAAAAGAAGAAAATATTTAAATTATTTTTTATCTCCTTTGTGATTTTACATTCATGAAGCACTCAACGCTCGACTAAATCGTTGAAGTAGGAGCGATTCTAAAATCGCTTCGCATGGTCGACTTTCGAAATACATACACTTTCCAATTTAATTCCGTCTATGCCTATGGAATAAGCTGAGAGGATGCAATAAGGAATCACAATTTTACAACAGTTCATCTGTATTGTATTATTTTCAAAAATCGAAGAAAATAATTTCTCAGTGACCTCATAGAATGCCTTGATTTATTTCTCATTTTGTTTGCATGTTAATATTGTAAAAACTGCTTTATTATGTTTCATGATTAGATATTTCCCACATATATTTTAACTTGCTCATTCTTCTGCTTTAATTCACTAAATGAGAAGAAAAATATTCAATATATTTGATGTTTGGGTGTGTTTTGATATTTGACATTTTTATGGTGATGTTCGTGTAATCTTGCAATACAACCAAGACTTTAGTTCAAAGCATTAAGAATCTTCATTCATCTCTTATTTCATCCTTGAACCCATCTTTCTTCTTTTATTTCCAACACAATTCTATGTAAAGACATACGCAATCAAACCGTAATTGAAAAAATAATCATAGACAATTAAATTCATGATCGTACACACCTAGGCGGCGCACGCATTAAACTGATTGCCTATTATCTTAGCTGGAATTATCGCGCGAACTCTATAAGGCCTAAGTGTAATGCAGAATCGGCTGAAGTGACTCATTGGCAGCATGTCTTGTAACTCTAGCTTCGTTGACGAGGAGGTCCTAGGGTCTGAGTCCCGACGGTGGCGTAATTTTGGCACGCTCGTTTAGCCAGAGGCATTTTCCGGAGGAGAATTTTAGCTGCGGTCTGCTGTGATCGCGTAACTTTCCTTATTTTTCTTCCATCAATGCCAGCGAATGCCGGAGCATTTCAAACGAATTGAACAGGTAGCGGTGAGATTACTCCTCTTAGTGTACCCCCTCTCCCTTATTCATTAATAATAACACACGCACGCACACGCACACGCGCACACACACACACACACACACGTAGAATGATGCACTACACTACCATACATGTTGGGAGAGGAGGTTAGGACGTGTTTCGGTTGGGGCGGCGCTTCTGCTCGGGGAAATATCTGAGAAGAAACCGCAAGGCGACGAGTAGATCGGTGGCGCCGAATCTCACAGCGATTCCAGCGGGGAGGAACACCGCCATCTTTCGGGATATAACATGCATTACACTTAGGGGACTAACGACTTGAGTCGTTGAGGCCCGCGGCAACAATAAGACTCACCAACTCACCTGAGCGGTGGCGGCAGGCGCGCAGGCGCTGGAGCGCGGCGGCGGCGGCGCGGGCGGCGGCGGCGGCGGAGGCGGTGCAGGCCGCCTCGCGGCGCCCCGCCCGCGGCGACGACCCTGCCCCGCCGCCCGCGCGCCTCCCGGGCCCCGAGGACTTCGCCGACGCCGCCGACGCCTCGCCCGGCGCACGCCGCCCTTTCTGACTCCGCTGCCGCCAGCGCACCCTTCATTTTTGTTTGCTCATCTTGTGTGCAAGGCATTTGTTGAATAAAATTTGCCACGGTCTGCCTAAGGCGTTCTTCTTCTTGGATTGTTTAGTGTAAATCGGGGTTACTTGAAGTCAAGAATTTGGGCCGTACGGTATGCGGTGGTTCGCTGCTGTTGCGCCCGTGCCACTCACCTTTCACTAGACTAGAGTCTATCGCCCCGCGCCTCCCCCTCCCACGACCACAGGGATGCTGCCTCGAAATGCAGCGGGCCACGCCGGGTGCTCGTAGAAAAGAGCTGGGCCAGGGCACGTCGCCGTCCACTTTAGCAGCCCCGGTAGGAGTGTTTGGGTATGGCGGCAACTGGCAACGAAAATGCCAAATCACTAGAACGCTGCGAGTGGCTTTGTTTCGTCGGATTAACATTAGTGATGCTCTTCTATTCTGTGTTCTGCAGCGAAAAGCGATGGTTGATTTTTTTAAACAAGGATCCGATTGTTGAACACGTTGTGGGTCTCCGATTATCTATTTCGTACCTTACTTCGAATTTCAAGTTCGAAATGATAGATTTGACAGCTACATTTTGTCTACAGTTTTGCTGAAGTAAGCGCATTATTTATGATTAGAAATATTGGAGTTAATGTAAATAACATGGATTTTTACAATATTTCAATGCTGCCGCTTAGCTGTGTAAGCAAGTCGCAAATTAGAAAATTGTAGACGGTTGCTTTGATGTGCGTTGTATTTATAAATATAATTTACTTGCAATGGGTTATGATTACGTTTTAGAAATATTACTTTTTTAGAAAACTTTTAAGAGGAATTTTATCACATTACTAACCAAAAATCAAGCTGTTTACAAATACAATAAAATAAGTAAATAGATATACCTAATAAACAGGGCAATCAACATTTTTGCTAACGTATTCTCAATATTTTCAATATCTAACATAACATGGCTATTTTTAGTTATGCAAACTAATAGCATCCATAGTTAAGTCTTCTGAATAATTTTCGTTATTGCGGTTTAGTAGGAGCTAGTCTGCTTTACGTGCACTTAATTTATCGAAACGGTCTCACAAATCAAACTCGTATTTTAAATATTTGTGCATGTATTAATACTTGTTATACAAATCAAGTAAATCATGAGGAATACTGAATACATTGTATCTACGAAAATATGAACAAAATATTTTGAAAATGTACTAATAAGGGGTTAAGGTAAAGAATGGAAGGCAACTTCTTGAAATGGAAAATAAAGATAATTCTTCTTTAGGTATGAGAGATAATACTTCTATTAATATTCCAAGTCGATTCCATTTGATTTCAAGAACGGATAAATGGCAATGATACTTCACTTCCACGTTGGTGGTTTATACTTACATTTATATAAACCGTGGGATCTCATTCAATTTACCAGCAAAACGTCGATTTACGTCCGAAAGAAAGCGAAATTTTAAAACTTCGTAATGTACGAAATTTACCTTTCGAAATTGCATTATCTTTGAGAATCATTTATTGATTCGTCTACCCTCGTTGATAGTAGTTTACATTTTGAAAGTTTATCCTGCAAATATTGAATTCGAAACATGTGTAAAATCATATCTTCGTTTATACAAAATATTCTGTTGAATGAATGACAAAAACTATTCATTGAAGTACAAAATAGTATACGCGCCTTATTGTTATGCATTTATTGAAGTAGTCTATATAGAAAGCGATATATTATAACATCAATGCAATCGGTAATTAACTATATACATTTGAGTAAAAATGTTCCGATCGCAATTTCTTTAGTGAAGTTAAAGTACGTGTGTAGCTGAATCATTTATTGTTGCTCGGAGTGTTTACAGTAATAACTTTTGGTAAATAAGTTAATATCGTCGTGGTTAACATTAATACTGTTCACTTAAAATTATCTATTCTTCAGTAAGCACTGCGATCTTATTGTATCAGGTAGGTGCTGCCTCAATATCCTTGCATCCGATTCTGCCCCATAAAATAGACAGCAGTGGTTCACAGTAAACATAGAAAAGAAGAAACAAAACAAATACTGTTTTCAGAACTGCGTGCTGAGTGAACCTAATTAATATTAGCTCTTCCACGACTTTTACGATTAGTTTTCTACATATCTGCTTCGCTAATTTTATATCACGTGACATTTCAAATTTGGCGTAATTTGTAACATGTCGAACGTAGATAACGATTCCATAAATTTAGACAGTATAGGTCAATGTATTATGCTGTGTGAAAATCCTTTGCTACCTTCTAATTATATGTTAATATTGGAAGAATAGCCTCTAAAACACTGGTTTTTATTAAAAATTTTCTTCAATCACTCACTGAAAAGCAGATATGCCAATGTGCACTTCTATTTGTTGCAAACTTTTAAGAGGAATGTTCCCTGATTTTCAACATAACAGATTATTTCTAAATTTAAGCTTCCTCTCACTTACTAAAAGCTGAACAAAACTTATGTAATAATTGCCTCCTGACATCTGACGATAGGCACCGAAACCAGCTTCAAGTGCATCAGTTTGAAACTTTTCCAATAATATATACTCGGTCTTATATTTTAAAAGTAAATAGTTCAGCATATTCATAAAAGCATTGCCAGTAGTAATAATAGACTATATATTGGCGTAACAATAGAGCTATGAATAATTTCATTGATTGGTCATCAGATGAGCGTCATTCCTGACTCTAGACGAGACAACTCCATACTACAGAAAAACTAAGACGGAACCTCACGGTTCCCTCGAAAAAATTCCATGTGGGCAGATTTCCGTCTTAGAGGGTCGTCAATAATTTTCCATATGGTTTAAGTACAGTAGTTTAGATTAAATTGGAGTGAAACAAAGTAATAAAAATAAAGCACAATTTATCAATGAAAATGTTGCAGTAAATTTTAAAAAAACGCAAACACAGGGAAAATGTAGAACGACCAGACAGTTTTCCTGGAATTCCATTGTCGGCTGAAGGAAAGTTGTGACGCAATTGAGATTTGGCTCATGAACATTCGGAGCAATAGCGCTGGTCGTGACCTTGAAAATAACACCAAAACGTCTGAAAGTCGCAGCGGAATAGACGCAGACTTCGTCAAAGACAGCGGTCATAAGAGGAAACCTCGTGGTCCGCTCTACTTGTTTCACGACGTGATCCTTTTTATATATTTATTTATTAATTTATTTATTTATTTTACGTCAAAAAACAGTTAAAAAACTGCGTATGACCTGCTATGGGGAAAAGTGAATTGTGTGCACATTTTTAAAATTCTGTGATCCCTACACTAAGTCATATATTACTTAAATTTTGAATTTTTTGAAAGGAAAAAAAACTCCCATGTAATAAAATCTATTTTCAAGGATAAATAAGCAATACATTTTGGCTCTTATTACTTACTGCCACGACAACATGGAAACGATAATTTGAATAGTTGTGTTTCCCAATGAATTCTAGAAGAGGTACACAGAAAATGAAGTTACATTTACGTCCAGAAGCAAAGCAAGGGGCCATCTCAGCATTTGCTCAATGGATCAGGGAAACTGGACGAACAATCTGATCAAGATGGGGGTCATTGACCCAGAAGCTGTAGTACAATAGTTGTTACAGGTTGTTTATACTCATTTATACAGTCCAAATGGTAAAGAATGCATTATGAATCATTGTTAAAATTAATGTTACTTTTCTTGTGATGCTCAGTATAGTCTCTAATTGTATAGAAACAGTTATGCAGCAGAAACGATTTCACTTGGGATTTAAACTTTTCTATTGAATTTAATCGTTTAATGTCATCTGGCAAAGTGTTGTAAAATAATGTACATGTATTGTATGTGAATTTTTGTAATGAGCTGTTGATACTGTCACCTGATGAATATGATTTCTACGTCGAGTATTATAGTAATAGACTTCGACATTTTCTGAAAATATATTCCCGCCCTTAAGTAAGTCATTTTTTACAAAAAACACTGATTTGTAAATAAAAAGACACGGTAATGGTAGAATTCCTAGATTAATGAAGAGAGGCTTACATGAATCACGTGGGTGGGATTTGGTTATTATTCGTACAATTCGTGTTTGTAATCTAAAAGTCTGGGAGCTATAAGATGTATTTCCCCAGAATATTATGCCTATCTCAGGCGGAATGAACATCGAAGTATACACAACGAGCAGTATAAAGGCTGACTGAATTTAAAAGAATTCTGAACGCGTAGCATAATGAACTTAATTTTGTGTTCAATTCATTTAAATGGACGTTGCATTTAAGGTTTGACTGCATTGAGAGACCTAAAAATTTTGTTGCCTTAACATCAGTCAATGGTACACTATTCATTTTCAATGGGGCACAGAATAATTTGAAATGGAAAACTGCATTAAAACCATTTTCTATTCGTTTACTATTAATTTGTTATTTCGGAACCAATTTGAAACATCTGATATTGTACTATTTACGGTTTCTTTATTGCAAAGGATGTTCGTATCATCCGCAAAGAGAACCGTTCTTCCGTTTCGAATCGTCGAGGGCATATCGTTTACGTAAAGTAGGAACAGATTAGGGCCTAAAATCGATCCTTGAGGAACGCCACATTAAACGGGCAAAGAGTCGGAAAGGTGCGTACGTAATGTTCCATCATTCCAGTAAGGTATTTCAACACTCTGAGATCGTTGTTTAAGGTACGAACATAACCAATCTAGAGCAATACAACGGATTCCATATGAAGGTAATTTTGAAAGTTAAATGTCATGATCAATGATGTCAAAAGCTTTTGAGAGATCTAAAAATAATCCAATAGGTGCCTCGTTTTGATCCAATGATGAGGCGACATCTTTAAGAAAAGAAAATATAGATGTTTCCGTTAATTTTAATTTTCTAAATCCATGTTGGCAATCTGAAAGCGCGTCGTGTTTAGTAGAAAGGTTTCCATTCGTACGTAAAAACTGATAGAAGAAATGGGCCGATAATTTTGAATTTCATTTTTGTTGCCTTTCTTGAAGAGCGGCTTATTTTTAGCTGTTTTGAAAATATCTGGAAACGTTCCAGTGCATAAAGATGCATTAAATATGTGAGTAAACGGGTGTATAATGGAAATTTGAAATTTGACACCATGCCATTTGACGCCATGAAATTTGACATCTTGTCACCATGCCATTCCAAAATTAGTGGCGGAAATTTAAAAATGTATTTCTTTCTTCGCCAGATAATAGTTTTCGTTCTCTAAATCCACTCCACTCCGTTTCAACGTTAGACCTGTTTATGACTTAACTCTAGAACACTAACCATGAGTCGAAGAGACTCGCATGGTACACGTAAGTCCGTGTCCTGCGTGAGCTACATCTTGCGACAGCGACACGCGACAGCTTCAAGCGACAAATTCCAAACACACAGCATCTTTTGGGCCCGTGCTGCGTCGGCGACATCCGCGACGAAGCGACGAAAGCGCTACAAGCGGCGGCGTCCGAGATTCAAACATGTTTGATTCTTCTCGCTACTTGTCGCCGCTTCTCGCTGTGTCGCGCGTATAGTTTCGCTGCTTTGATCTTCAGTTTCCCATTTCAAAGATGTCGAATAGCGATATAACGGAATGTTTAACTGAAGATGTGAAAAATACAAGGGAATTGTGGAACAAGAGATTGAATAACTACCACAGTAGAATTGTGAGCGGCGCATTGTGAAAGGAAGTGACAAAAGGACTGAAAATAACCGTTTGGTTTGTATTTTATTGATTAAATTATGATAATTTATATTATTCTTATTGAATTTGTCAGATGCTAATTATATTGCGTAGTACATACATCACATTGTATTATATACCAGTTTTCCTGTAGACGTAAATGAGGTTAGGTTTCAATTGTAACGAAACCGGCAGGGCTATTGAAATAATTGCAAAATGTCTGTCTTATTTCACGGGCTTCTGTTGAGGGTGAATTAAACCTATTACTAACTGGCAGAGTGAATATCTGTGGAGAGTTTGTTGAACATAACAAAAATCTTGAGTTTCCTTTGAATCATTTCGACTGTCGCTGTCGCAGCCTCCTGTCGCTTACGTGGCAGAACAGAACGGCTTGCCTGCACCTTGTCCTATATTAGGACCACGCGTCAGTCGCGCGGCATCGCAACTTGCGCTTGAAGCTGACGCAAGCTATCGCTTGTCGCCGTCGCCGGTTGTAGCTCACGCAGAACACGGCCTAAGTGCCCTTGCGCGCCCGCATGATGCACAAGCATTCTGAACGGTCACCTAAGATTCCACTGTTTAGTGCCTCTAGTGATCCCACCTGGGTTGTGTCTCTCACTTCTGCCGTGCTCGTGTGGCGTCACATCTTCAAAGGTCAGCGAGTCAAAATTATTCATGATCAGTAATAAGTCTATTTTAGTGTGCGTCGATCTTACTCATCGTTAGTAAGAGAAGGTATCTTTGTCTTGTCTTCTGATAATTACAGATTAAATATTGGTTCAGCCACTCCATTATACACAATTCTTTGAAAACCAAGGAAAACAAAATAAAAAATGTATCATGCTTGTTTAAATTTACAATTATTTTACCTTGAGCGAGTCGATTCGACTCATGGTTAGTAATAACGTACCTATAAATATGCTTAGTGTTCTAGAGTTAAAGAGGTCATTTTATTTTATAAAATCCTTCTAAGATTTTTTGTCCAGGATGGCACTTTGCCGTCTTAGACAAGTTTTTCTGTACTATCTTTCCACAGAATAACGAAACAATTAATAATAGTAGTAATGATAGTCTTCACAATTCATGGATCTTAAGAGAGTCTTGCATCACACAAACAAGAAATCAAAAGCTTAAATTGTACTCTAGTAATTCTGAAATCAAACCCTAATATCACAGACAATGCGTGTGTATCCCCATGTGTGTTTCTTGCACGATTCGCAATTACGTTTTATTGATTTCTGCTTGTTATTGGTCACATGATTTTATTACTTGCCTGCAATTCTTAACCTTCTTATCGATGTGTTCTCTCAAGTCCAAATTACTTGTTATTCTTCTTATTTCTCTCATTATCTCTCCGTAGGAGAACCCTCTCAGCAAAAGATACATACGAAGTGTTTCTCGAACCGTCATTACATCAATTAGAGCATCAGATTGTGGACAATAACCCACATTTTTATGTACCTTAAATGTGAAATAAGAGATAATTAGTTTGGCATTTCAAGGAAATCATTTTGCTGACATGTATTGTTTTTAATAAATCACAATTATATAATAGGGACACGAAACGATTTTAGTAAAAAAATCGTTGCTTTTTTGGTATTTCTTTTTTCATAAATCTCCATAATTTTTTTCTTTTTATTGGCGTTTGAATTATGTTGATATCACTTTTACAAGTCGTTTTATTATTATTATTATTATTATTATTATTATTATTATTATTATTTGTATGTGAAGTGCTTCTTTGACTGGGCTTAGGTGCTTGCTCTATTACTTTTAGTTATAGTTACATAATGCAGCGTGTTAATACTGAAAGACGTAGATATGCAGAAAGTAAATTTATAAATTTATGTTCTGAAGCTAACAGACAAAAATGTGTCAAAAGGAAGTAGTTATTGGAAAATGATTATTCTCATGAGGCAAGTTATCGAGCTGGCGAGTCCTGAGGCATTTTCTAGTTTTTAAGAAAAGCCTCCTAAATGAACATTTTTGTTTATTTCTTTAGTATTATCCAATCTGCAAAACCGCATTTACTAGAAAACATGGGAAAAATTGCATTCAGAAAAAATATTTTAATCTACAAAGTAGTAAACATTTTTTCAACACCGCGTTTCAGTCTTGTTAAGTGTGATAACCTGTAAAAATTTCGTAATCCAATAATTCAATAGGTTCTGAGAATTTTACTCAAACATTCAACATTCCCAGGACATTTCCGTATCCCCTTAAACAAAACTGGAAATTTCTTCTAAAAACTACAATGTTTATGATTCCTTTTTATTCTAAATATATTTATTTTTGTGATTAGTCAATTTATAAATACAGATAAAATATTTTGTAACTGGGGATATAATTGAAGAACTAATTTGAAGAATTTAAACTGGACTATTTGGTATTTTCTGTTCAGTCGTTTGAGGAATTTGTTTCACACTCACTGATGACTAGATCGCGGAACTTCATGCAATTGCATATTGTTACTGATCGTGCATATAGAAAGGAAATGTATATAACTTTACCTGTCACCAAAAATAAAACAAATTTAGCCCATTTCAATTTCACATAATTGCATATTTCTGATATTTGTTGATAAACTGCATTTTTTAATGTTGGAGGCATATTTAAGTGGGTATATCACAGACTTTTGTGTTAAAATCAGATATTTTATTTCGTGTATTTCTTTCAAAAGAAAAGTGACTTCTGCTGTGACAATGCTACTGCCAATATAATGTTTCCGACAGTCTTCTGAAAAGATTATTTTCGCACAAATCGATTTACTTCCTGTAACTTTTATTCATGCACATGAACTTAGCAAACTGGGCTGAATGTTTCGGCATCTAGTAACAATGCTATTCGTTCTTTGGCCTATACTTTTTGGGTTTATTATAATGTTTGAAAATACATTTTATTATATGCGAATTGTGCAACGGTGTAAAATGAAGATAACTTAGAAATAAATGTTGACTGTTGCAAACTATATTTTTGTTATAGCATATTCTTAGTTTTAAGCGCATATATCGGATATTTTAAGTGTCGTATATATTGTCAATTTTAAGTGCATGGTTGTATCCATATATTTGTATTTTTTCAGCGCATAAAGTTCCAGGGATTACTTACGACAAGCCAAATTGAGAGGCGTTGTCGATGATTACCACATAAAAATAATTAACATTTATTTAAAAAAATGTTGGATAACTTGTGCTTAAGCTGTTTTCGTTCCAACAAATTTTGTCATTTTTGTCATTTTGGAGAATGTTTCCTTAAAATGAATGTATTTATGTTTCTAAAATACAGGAAAATTTCACTTGCAAACTTGCTTTTTAAGAAATATGATTTACATGCCTAATTCTTTGATAAAAATGTATTTTATGAATGTAGTTTTAAACGCGTGAAGATAGTAAACAACACGTGTTCTTTCAAATTCGGTATTTATGGTCTGTTCATTTACATCCGCTTGCTCGCTTAATTCACACGCACACATATTCTCATATGCTCTTCGACATGATTTGTATCAATTCTTTTAAAATAATTTTAGTTGCAATGGTGGGATAATTAAATCACTAGTAGAAAATATTCCTTATTCCCGACTCAACAGATAGCTCTGTACTTGGGTTTTTCTAACGAGGCAGATGGGGGTTCATCTTCAAGATGGAATATGGCACGGCTTTTCGCGTCTTTCTCGGTTGTGCCTCTAGAGTCGTTTCATCTGCAGCACTGCTTGATACATCCGCGATAATTCGACATCTTGCGGCAGAACAGAGAAAGAACCAAAAATTCGTGCCATATTCGATCTTGGAGATAATACCCTCAGCTGCCACGTTAGAAAAAACAAAGTATAGCTATGGCTGGTGGAAGAATAAATTTATCAGAAAGGTCGTGTCCAGTGTTGCCAGACGTACCAGGAGTTTAATAAATATTGGTCCTGGTATTTTTACTAGGATTTTAATAAATAGTGATCCTGGTATTTTATCAGGATTTTAATAAATATTTGACCTGGTATTTTTACCAGGATTTTAATAAATAATTTGAGTAAAAATGTAGATATTAAAGACATGAAATCCCTTTAATTAATTAAATTACTTCAAAATTATGTGAACCCTATTTTCAATTCAACAGAACATAAAGGAGGACGTTCCATATAAATTTTAAAAAGGCGGGAGGACAATGTTAAAAAAGTGTGTCTGTCTGTCTGTCTATGTGTCTGTGTGTGTTGTCTGTGTGTGTCTGTGTGTGTCTGTCTGTGTGTGTCTGTGTGTCGGTGTGTCTGTGTGTGTCTGTCTGTGTGTCGGTCTGTCTGTGTGTCGCTATCTGTCTGCGTGTGTTTGTGTGTCTGTCTGTGTGTGTTTCTGTCTGTGTGTCTCTTCTGTCTATAGTCAACGGGAGCGCATAAACCATTCAGCTGATTTCAAAATTGATATTCCCCAATCGATCGGAGTGTCCTTGAGACTTGTCCTCGGGGGTTTCAAACGGATATTTTGATTTTTGAGGGTACATTACATGAAGCTTCATAACATTTTGAACATTGTCTCAAAAGTGACTCAATTTTTTTATCAAACTTTGACTTCAGAGAATGGTGCAGGTCTCTCATGTTTGTTAATCACAGTTTTTTGTTAAAAATCAAAATTACATTTTTTTGCGAATTCTTGAAATAAGTTCGACGAATCTTTAAGTAAGTTCATGTTCAATGTTTCGAAAAAAATGAGTAGTTTTCATGTTATTTGTCTCAAAATATAGACAATTAAAAACATTTAACATTTTTTGCCAAAGACCGCTCCACATTTTTTTCTTCAAATTTTTGCACGGATAGAAGAAAGGATACTTAAAGAATATCGTGGTTCACATTTTCGTTAAACTTTTTGAATTTTAGAAAATGGCAAATTTAGAAGTAATGCGAGAAAGTGTGTTGTTTGAGCACCACTTGTTTTTCTTCTAAATTCCAGTTTTGTTCATTATATAATGTGAAAATTCACTCTCAGTTTTTCTCAGTTGAATTTTGCATGCCCTTAGCTTTGCACGCTCATGCCTTCCCCGCATTCTTTGATCTGCCCAGGTAATTTGCAAGTGAGGTATCAAGATACTGAGCGAATGGGAAAGGGGAGAAGATATTGTAGACAGTTTGTGTGAGCGAGTACAATGAATAGTTCGTATCTTCATTGAGGATGTTTTATTTCTCTCTATATAAAAATGAATGTTGGTATGTATAAGAGCGGTTAACTACGACACTGTGTGGCCGATCTTCATGAAAGTTGGCACATCTACGTGTTTTTTTTCACCCAGAAGGTTTATTTGCTGTTGATTTTGTTGTAACTTTACTAGATGGCGCTGTATAACAAACTAAATATTCATGTCAAATGCAACCCGCAACAATCGGGCGTATGTTTGAATCTATATCGTTAAATAACTCCTAAAGGAAGCATTCTAGGGCATTAAAACCTATAATTTTGAGGCCAGAGACCTCAAAGAAACATTTCTCACACAGTAATCTACAAGATGAGATCTTGAACGTTCTATTACATTTCTGCTGGTCCGGCGCTTCTCAATATTACCCCACCTGCTCAGAGACGTGCAAAATATGCAATTAAATGTGAATGAGAGGGACAGAGAGAGGCAGAGACACACAGACAGAGAGATACACATAGAGATATAGAGTTAGACAGACTGAGGCAGGTACAGGGACAGAGATGGAGGGAGAGAGGGAGAGAGAGAGAGGGAGAGAGAGAGAGAGAAGACAGAGAGAGGAAGGAAGAGGGAAGGAGAAAGAGGGAGATTAAGAGCAGAACAACATCTGCCTAGTTTTTACTTGCTTCACTACAACGTACGAGTACATGTAATTGCATTAACAGAGAATTTGACTCCTGGAGTAATTGTAAAGTTAGGGCGAAGTCTTGCCTTTCTAGTCTCGTTTTGCATGTTGTAACTCATTAGATATCCTTTTCCTTTTGTCATACGCGTATCTCCGGTCATTATTTTGAAAGTGGTCGTTTTACCAGCCCCGTTAACTCCAAGCAGTCCAAAGGTCTCGCCTTTTTCCACACCAACGCTGATGTCGTTCACTGCCCGATGAGCACAATAATATTTCGTCACACCTCTGGAAAAATTGTAAGAGAGGTATGTGAGTTTTTTAATTAGTTATATGTGTTTTGAACATATAATAATATTAATTATGTGAAACATTGCTTGGTCATTACATAGGAGAAATAGAAAAACTCTAAATCTCGACAATCAAGTAGCAATTGTATTCACGTAATTGGACCTTTGTATAATTGTAAAGAAATAAGTACAGTTATTACTCCCTCTCCAGTGAAATGACGTCCTTAGAGGGCAAATTATGAAGGGTATAGACAAATAAGGTGGTGAAAAGTGCCCCCAAACCAAATCGATAATCGCAATGTGTGGTTCCTCGATGGGTGAGGGGTTAGCTTACTGGCCTCTGACCCCCCAGTGCGCGGGTTTCGATCCCGGCCAAGGAACCCGGATTTTCGAAGGTCGGAAAACCCACAGTAGCCATGTCACTCTTGTGGCATGTAAAAGGACCCTCGCAGGATGCCAGGCAAAATTAAATCCCTCCGACAACATCCCGCCCTGGAGATCCACTTTCTCCAACCAGACAGTTCGGCATAGTTAACTGAGCCGACATCTGGCGGAGAAAGTGAGAGTCAATCCCAGGCGCAGACGGGGACTGCCACGAGCGCGCCTGCTTAGATAAAGAGTCCCCAGACCCGTGTCAGGGGTAGACTTCGAAGGAAGCCTGGGTCGAAACTCGGGTGCGGAACACTGCCTACGGGCAGTCTCCCCGCAAAAATAACCTGTACGAATATATATCGTAATGTTCTTATGAAAGAGAATAAAAAATGCCGTAAATTGGAAACACAGCCACCTATACTCATATTCATGTAGAGAAAATGACGAGAAATGCAATGGTTATCATGAAGAAAGTGTCGTTCTTTTGTTCTGCGCTGTCCGGGTGACGCCGCGTCGAAGGCTGGGGTGCCGACGTTTCGACCGACATATCGCGGTCCTCTTCAGGGATGTACTGCCGTATGTATGTCCCTTCCCCGTAGAAGCGTGTTAAATGATATCGTAGGCTTCCGCGGCCAGAGTCATGATCTGGGCTGTCCGGGTGACGCCGCGTCGAAGGCTGGGGTGCCGACGTTTCGACCGACATATCGCGGTCCTCTTCAACGCTGTATTGCCAAGCTGTACTGCGGAAGTACAGCCGTATGTATGTACAGCCCTGAAGAGCCTCCATTTTGCTGTCGCAATCTAATTTCTTGTCTTCAGCTGCTTCGTATCGTTCACTCATCCTCTCAATCGCTTTTACTGCTTCCGCGCTTGCAATGCCACCCTCAGCTCGTCTACGCTCGCAATACTACTGCAACTGTTCCCCAATTTAATTAATCTAATTCCCAAGTAATTGTATTGAAACAATGACCCATCAGTGATTCTAGGCATTAGCTGAATACACTATTCGTTTTAAATTTTGCATGAAAACCACAATTGTATAGTCTACTATGACCAACCCAATTTTCACTATACAGTTACCACATATGACATACAAATATCCACTCTCTGCAAACAAATGTTAACATCACCTATGCACATAAATTCACTACACAAAAATACCCTTCATAAAACACATCACATATCAAAATAATACAAATAACACTTCTGGAAAATTCCTGAAAACATTGGCATCAAACATTACCCCCAACATCCCAACAAATCAATATTAATTCCCTTCACTATTAATTACTTTCCATTCACTGCTAATGAACAATGCCCCTCCACACCTGGGCTATACTCCTTTTAGATGATTGTGACAGTTATCTTGCAAGATTCATGCCCATATGCTCAAAATAATTAGCATATACAATTTACACCAAAATGACATTAACTTCTCTTGTATTCATTACACTTTCCTACAAATTCTACTAATTTCCTTGCTTTATCCAATATTGAGAAACAATTCACTTAACTATGGTATGTTATCATGTACACAAATAATTATTCTAACAAACACAATATTTATACACACTGTTTTCTCTTTACACATACATAATAGGTACTCTGCATACTGTTTTCTGGATTGACTGACACATATTTAACTAAATAACATTTACATTCACAATTACCATTGCCTGTCAATATTTTTTTTTCCAATTTACCTTTACATAAAGACAATAATAAATTTCTACTACTTTTTCCCAGTAAGCAACTGCACATGCACACTGTTTTATTTAAATATTTCCTGTTCAAACTGTTATGTTTCTTAAAATTTTTACACAAGTTTGTTAATTCAAGAGTCATTAGTTTTATTCCCCTTGTTAAATTAATCCCCCTGAGCCACATTTCTTAAATACACGAGTCCATACTGTTCGGGCGCCAACTGTGACGTACCGGGTAGGCCGGCTTGTTCTCAGTAAATTTATTTGTAAGGGACAGGTGTTCTTTCTCGTGAATGGGCTCGGGTTATTAATCAAACACCACTGTTCCGTGAACAAAATAAACTGAACTATTTATTAATTCTATACAAATCACTAATGATACAATATCTATAGTGGTCTTTACCCTTTTCTTTTATATAACCCAGAATCACTGTTAGTCTCTCGATCTTATCGATCGAAGAAATATTTACCGTTACTTCTTCCACTACGAGCGTCGGCGGCTTCGGGGACCCTCGGGTTGCTTCGCGCTCCTTCGCTGCTTACCGGGGTCGTTTCACTTGGGACCAGCCGAGGTGAGGCGCTGCGCTTCCGAAGTACGTCTCATTTCCAATTCTCCGATCCACTCGACGTCTTTTGATCTGTGTTACTCCAAATAGCAGCTATCACTTTGGCAATATGTCCGATCGACTATTGATTGTTATCACGCACAAATTGTCCGTCAATTAATCTTTCTGTACTCGTTCGTTCGCGATACTAGTTTGCTTTTCGATCGCGGAGCAGCCCCAGATACGTCCTTCCTCGCCGGCGGCCAGCCAGACACTGACTCCTCGCGGCCTCGTTCCCATGGTCGGCCAAACGACGACACCTCGCCGCCCGTAACCGTTTTTCGTGGCTAGCGAGCGCCCTCTTGCAACCGTTCTGCCGCGTTCTTGCTTGATGCCTCGCCGTTTCTTTGGGTGGAAACGCGGTGCGTTTCAATAATATATATATATATATATATATATATATATATATATATATACACACTGTATAAGAGAAAGTAAAAATTATTGTAATTATTTGGGAAAAATCGATACAATATGTTGCTTCATTTGGGGGAAATGGTTTCATTTTATCAGTATGTCAATATGTGTGTCTTTAGAAATGAATTTTAAATGAAAATGTGTGAATTTAGTCAATTTCATTAATTGTACATTTGAATGCACCGTCACTAGGAAAATTGTAGTTCTTGAAGTGGAATGAAACACTTACAGCGAGATAATTTTGGGTAAAATGATGACGTTATTCTCTATTATCTACGGATCCATTTCTTCTGTGTATTTGGTGTGCGTTTTGAAGCCGAAGAGCGCGCGGCCGTGAGACGAGTACGTGAGGCTCAAAAGGAGACGCGACGAAAAGACAAGGCACAGATGCAGGATGTGTGACCCGTAGAGGTGAAAGTAACTGTTTGTTTATATGATGTCCTCAGAGGAAGAGACCATCCATATCAACACTCGGAGGATCACGAGAAGCCCTTTCAAAGATTTAATCTTCTTTTTCGTCGTCCTAATAATAAATAATGACAACTATGTGGGAGCAGCATCATAAGGTGCCACTTCCGTTCGCACGTTCACAGTAATATCGTTTCACTCCCGATATTCCCATGATGTAAAGAGATGGGCGGGCTCCTCCAGTGCACCGATTTTCGCTTGTTCTGCGCAGCACCAGTTTCCGTCTCGAACGATGTGACCAATTTGTTTGAAAAGCACGACCAGACGTCAGCCGCCATGATGCATGGAGAGCAAGAAGTGTTGAGAAACATTTTTACGGGGCATAAAGTTACCATTTTCAACGGTGACCAACCAAAAATAACACGATGAAGGAGTATATTTATTTTTATTTATTTACTTATTTTACATCAAAAAACAGTTGAAACTACGTATGACGTGCTACGGGGAGAACTGAATTCTGTGCACATTTTCAAAATTCTGTGATCCCTACATTAAGTCATATACTACATGAATTTTGAAAATTAAAATTAAAAAAAGCTCATGTAATAAAATCCATATTCAAGGATAAATAAGTAATACAGTTTGGGCTCTTATTCATGATGTCCTTCGTCAAGGAATAATATACTTCCTGCCGCAACATGGCAACGATAATTTGAATAACTATATTTCCCAATGAATTCTAGAAGACGTGCACAGATTATGAAGTTACATTTATGTCCAAAAGCAAAACCAGGGGCCATCTCAGCATTTGCTCAATGGATCAGGAAAACTGGACGAGAAACCTGATCGAGATGGAGGTCATTGACCCGGAGGCTGCAGTACAATACTTGTTACAGGTTGTTTATACACATTTATACAGTCCAAATGGTAAAGAATGCATTATGTATCATTGTTAAAATTAATGTTACTTTTCTTGTGATGCTCAGTGTAGTCTCTAATTGTATAGAAACAGTTATGCAGCAGAAACGATTTCACTTTGGATTTAAACTTTTCTATTGAATTTAATCGTTTAATATCATCTGGCAAAGTGTTGTAAAATAATTACATGTATTGTATGTGAAGTTTTTGTAATGAGCTGTTGATACTGTCACCTGATGAACATGATTTCTACGTCGAGTATTATAATAATAGACATGGGCATTTTTTGAAAAAATATTCCCGCCCTTAAGCAAGTCATTTTTGACAATAACCACTGATTCGTAAATCAACAGACAAGGTAATGGTAAAATTCCTAGATTAATAAAGAGAGGCTTACAAGAATCACGTGGGTGGGATTTGGTTATTATTCGTACAATTCGTTTTGTAATCTAAAAGTCTGGGAGCTATAAGATGTATTTCCCCAGAACGTTATGCCATATCTCAGGCGGGAATGAACATTCGCGAAATGTACACAACGAGCAGTATGAAGGCTGACTGAATTTGCAAGAATTCTCAACGCGTAGCATAATGAACTTAATTTTGTGTTAAATTCATTTAAATGGACGTTCCATTTAAGTTTTGACTGAATTCAGAGACCTAAAAATGTCGTTGCCTTAACATCAGTCAACGGTACACCGTTCATTTTTGTAATTTAAATTTCGGTAATTTAAATCAAAGAAATAATCTTTAAAAAGTGCTTCTGTTTCATTGATTTGTAAGTGATAATTTTAGGAAAATTCCCGCTAATAATATGACGCACACTGGTACCCGAAGCTCATTGGCAGAAGTCGGATGCGGTAGAGGTAATCCATCTTTTTCCATCAAGGATATTCCGATCCGGTTGGATTCCTAATCGATGTAACATTTATGTCTTTGAGTTAATACGTCTTGATAAAATCGATGTTTAAATATTGCTTAAAACATTTTCTGTAATCACATTTTGGCGCGAATTTCAAATTTTTAAACTGATAAAATTGATTTTCATTTTTCTTCACTATCGCCAACTTTGTGAAAAAATCTGAAAAATGTAAGTTAGAATGTGTCTTATAACATTTTATAAGGAAAAAACAGATAGTATTACAACCTTATCTCGTTGAAAATCAATTTTAATTTTTTATCTGAAAATGAATTTGGCATAACAATTTGTTGACAAAAATACCTTTAAATTCAACTATTTTCCCCATCTCCGCATTTGTTCAAAGTGATACATGCATTAGAAGCCGAAGAAAAAATAAAACATGAAAAACTCGTTTCTTGTCATATCTCTACTACAGATTGCCCTAGGAGAGTGATTTTTTGTGAATCCATGAAATTTTTTATTCTCTCATCTTTCATGAGCGTCACGATTATCGATTTGGTTTAGGGTGACTTTTCACCGCCTTATTCGGCTATACCCTTTAATTACTGAATAGTTCGACTACTCGAGGGATGAATAACAAAGGAAAGGAATCAAGAGTTTCGAAATATTAAACTTCAAAATTGTTTGTGGAAACGCTTCATCTGATTAATTCAGCTACGCTTCAAACGGCGAACAGACTGCAAATTATCAATTTCTCAACAATCTGAGATTTGTAACATTTATAAATCTCGTATTTCAATGATTGTTTTACGTAGGAGATGTGAATGTAAAGAACATAAATTCAGAACTTACCTCAGTACAACATTGTACTCCTTAAGCTGCATTTTAGTACAAGAACTAATTTTCTGTTTCTCGTTTATAACATCTTCATCTTCCTCCAAATCGTCTTCGTCATGTTTTCGTAATTTAAATAACAACACTATTCTCACTGAAAATGTTAATAATTATTAAGTATTCTCCATTCACAGCAATGACAATTTTAATGCTGTCGCTGAAAATTTACTCTCTCTGCAGACATTTTTCAGTTTCTGAATAAATCTCTGATGTTGATTCCAGATATAACTTTAAGAAGCAGAAAGCATAAGAGAAATCAACAAATCTTTTGTTCAATTTAAACTTTACAAAAAAATAAATTATTTTGATGAAAATAGATATGCAACTCAATAATTGAACTTTGACTTTAAGCACAAGCCCACATACATGGATACATAAGAAGCTATCAGAGGAAAATCTCGAGAGTCATTAGCACGGAGATCCCAGAAATTGGTAGTGAAGCCTCTAACCAGTGGCCAAAAAAGTTTCCTTTAAAAAATATGAAATCCTCAATGTTTTTTGTAGTGTTTCATCACTGTACAGAAGTCAATGTACTACGCATAACAGCATGCTGCATAAAAATGCATGAAGTAGGTTTTAAAGTCGTCTTGTATCAATAATAAAATTAACTTCTTAGATTTACACAAAACTGATGTGACTCGTTGAATCCGATTCTCATATTTGTGTTAATGTAATTGATATAATTTAGGTATTCAGATTTCCACAAACCAAAAAGATATTCACAAAAATTTGATGCCGTAATTTTCAACAGTAAGTAAATTGAGGATGAAGTCATGTTAGATAGTCATATCTTTCTGACGTCACAGCCGCTAGCATGCATTTCCTCAATGGTCGTTTATAAGTTTACAAAACTATAGTTCAGTCAGTAGGTACTGAAGAAGGGAGATTACCTGGAAAAATGCCAAAAAACTTTTTCTCTGAGTATGTTGTATAGTTGTATCTCTGAGTATGTTGTAACCGAAGCGTTAGTTCAAACGCACGTTTAAAAGTTTTCGACCTCCCAGACCCCATGCTAACTCCAGGAGGCGCCAAAACCGATATTTTTTTCTGATTGGTTTCGGTTTTTTCTCTATTATGGCTCCCCTTTATGGCTTCCATCGACTGAACT
Source organism: Teleogryllus oceanicus (assembly GCA_964035755.1). Taxonomy (NCBI): domain Eukaryota; kingdom Metazoa; phylum Arthropoda; class Insecta; order Orthoptera; family Gryllidae; genus Teleogryllus; species Teleogryllus oceanicus. Next base: position 88,332,455 of record CAXIVR010000010.1, read on the forward strand.
ATAATGTACCCTCAAAAGTCAAAATATTCGTTTGGAACTCCCAAAGCCCTGAGTTCCTTTAGATCGATAGGGAAGTATTAATTTTGGAGAAAATCGGCTCAACGCTCTAGGTGTAAGTGTTGACGACAACCGAGATGTGAACTAATGGACTTTGCCGTCAATCGATTTTTCGGTATCAAGTACCCACAAAAGAGATTCTAATTACACCACATGTTACAGAAAGTAACTTACTATACATAGTAAGAAGATTTATTCGCTTTCTCGTTACCATGGCTAGCCAATTAGTTTCCCCTGAAAATTTGCCATATTATGGCACAAGATTACATAACTTAAAACGTGAATTAAATTAAAACGTGATTAAAAGTATCCATAATGTACTCATACTGGTTTTGGAAGTAACTGTGGTTGACGACTTGTCTTCGATTATTAACATAAAAGTAAATTAAAAGAACACAAAACATTAACTTGTTCTTACCGCAAAGACGTTCGAGGTACGTAAGACAATTGTTAAGGAAATATGAATGGATTATCAGCAATATAGTGAAGAAAATTAGACCCCAAAATAAAAAGACAAAGATGTGCCTCCCTATGCCAGGGAATTTCCACTGAAAATAATTCGGCGGTGTTGACACACAGCCCGTAATGGGGCAGTTTTCTGTAACAAAATTGAAATAAACACAGGTAAATCATCAAATGAAGTAATTGTCACCGAGGGAGGGAGAGAGAGGGGAAAGAGAAAAGGGAGAGAAAGGCAGGCGGAGAGAGTGGGAGGGAGTGGGAGAGAGAGTGGGAGGGAGTGGGAGAGAGAGTGGGAGGGAGTGAGAGAGAGAAGGGAGGGGGAGGGGGAGAGAGAAATGGATAGAAAAGGAGGCAACTACTATAAAATATTGAAGTGATTATTTTGAATGTATATCAATAAAAGTCAGTAAAAATTCAGAGGTCGAGGGGGGTAAGAACAGAACTAATAAGTATACCAATAAAATTTCAAAACCAATATATGCAGTTTTTGGTTTTGAAATGCACCAGAAGTAACTTATAGCGTTAAATGTGAATTAGAGGTCAATACATTTTGTATTTATTTTGATTTAAGACTCTAAGTAACTTCTGATGCATGCAGAAATGAATTCTGTTTATATATTGAGGGAAGAGGGAATTTTTTGTTGAAATGATGGGCCCCGTGGATCAACTGCCCTAGGGGGGTATTTATAAACCTCTGCCAGGGGCCGGCCAGGTCTATCAGGCTGCCAGTGTTCGGTTTGGCGATTTATGAATGGCCCCCGGCCAATTGCAGTCGCCCCAATTGCAGACCTCCCAGCAAGCCCCCAGATGGCAGGCCCCTAAGAGGTCTGCTGGCAGAGCTTCATAAATACGACCCCTAGTCCCTTGGGTTTCTCTGGGCGCCCCTGGATATTTCCCATGTAAGTTATTGCTCTGCAGTACTTTTGCCTTGCTATACAAAGACTATTATTTATGCATCAATAAAAAATATATGATAACTTTGTTTTATAGTCCTGCGACCTGGAGGGCAAAATGAAATAGCATTAGGGTTATGAGAAGTAAACTTTCAAAACCCAAAGGAAACAACCAAGAGTTGTTTCATTTGGTACATATATATTTCATCTCTATACGCATGATGATAAGCATGATGCGTATGCTTTAATTTGGTCCTTACCTTTACACTCTCAAAAGAAATAGAAATATACTTTATATACTCAAAGTAAATATTTTATTAATTGGATTTATTTGGTCAAAATACGGAAGAAAACTGCATATGAAGTATCGGGGAGAACAATATTGGCGCACGCTTTCTTGAGTACCAGAATCCCATCTCAACATTTTAACAATAAATTTGTTGAAAGTTAAAACAACCACAATAATAATAATAATAATAATATACAAATGTGTGAGGTTATCAACATTTGAAAAACTAGACATTTTCGCTTTCAAGTAATAGAAAAACTATTTGCAACGATAAACGAACTGCATGATTTGATTTTCTGCATTGCTAAATATATAGTAGTAACTCACCCTTAGCTCTGCTGCTACCACTGCAAGCAAAAGGAGACTTCAACAAAATGTGTGCATAGTGAAGCTACATTTATGCACAGAAAAGAAACACGGAGCCATCTCAGCATTTGCTCAATGGATTTGAGAATCGACTAAATCCTGATCAAGATGTGGGTCATTGACCCGGAAGCTGAAGTACATTTCTTATTACAGGCATAGAAAGTCTTTTTTTAAGGAAATTATACAATACAAATGTAAATTAATCCATTATATATATATATATATATATATATATATATATATATATATATATATATATCATTGTTTTGTTAAAATAAACATAATTTTTCTTTTTGATGATCAGTATAGTCTCTAATTGTATAGAAACAGTTATGCAGCAGATAAGATTTTACTTTTAACTTAAATTTGTGTACCGACTTTAATTGTATAATGTTATCTGGAAATTCGTTGCAAAGTAACGTGCATGTATTGTATGTGGATTTCTTGTAGTGAGTTGTTGAAACTGATACTGAATGAACGTGATTACTACGACGTATATTGTAATTATAAAAATCAGTATTGCCCGAATATACGTTCCCACCGTTAAGTCAGTCAATTTTGACAAATATTACGGATTCGTAGATAAGTAGGCAAATCAATGGAAAGATTCCAAGCTCAATGAAAAGAGGCTTGCAGGAATCACGTGGGTGGCATTTTTTCATTATTCCAATAATTTTCTTTTGCAATCTAAAGGTCTGGGTACTACAAGATGAGCATCGCCAGAATATTATGCCATATCTCAGGCGGGAATGTACATTTGCAAATGACACGCAACGAGCTACGTGAAGGCTGTCAGAATTTGAAAAAATTCTAAATGCATAACATAATGAACTTAATTTAGTGCACCCCCACAAATTCCCTTTCCACCCATCATCCTGCATCTTATTAGGCGAAAGCGATGGCAAACACTCCGGCTAGTTCAATTAAAAACCGCTTTAAAACAGATAACTCATAAGGTTCACGAAGAATTAAATAAATTTTGCAATCAAAACTTTCAAAAACTACTTCTAAACATTGACTAAAATTCCAATACTTTGTCAAAACTCTGATTTCTCCCACCCCAAACCACCACAAACCTCCCACCACAAACGAAATTTGCAGTCGGTCTGTCAGAAGAGCAGGCCTAATGGCCTGAGTCTCGCCACGTAAAATAAGGCATTCATTCATTCACCCCAATGAAGCATTCTCCCCATTAACCGCCAATTCTGAAATTGCTTACACGGAAGCGGACAAATTAGAAATGCTTGCCAACAATTTCAAAGATGCTTTTTATCTCAATATTACTACAGATCTGAATTTCCGAAACGTTGTAGAGGAGTTTTTAAGATCCCCCTACCAAACTGCTCCATTATCAAATAGTTATATCTCTCCGTCTAATGTCAACAAATAATTCAGAATACAAAAAACAAATCTTCTCCAGGAATAGACGGTATACTCAACATAGTTCTAAAGCATTTACGAGTACATCCTCATTCCATTGCCTACCTAACTGCGATCTTCAACAGCTGCCTCAGATTAGGCTATTTCCCGGCAAGCTGGAAAAAATCCATTGCAATCCCAATATTAAAACATAAAAGTCCCCAAAACATCCCTCTAGTTACAAACCCATAAGCCTTTTACCCAATATGTCTAAAATCTTTGAGAAACTGATTCTAATCAGACTTAATGATTTTTTTCAAGTTACGAAAGCCATTTCTCCTTTTCAATTCAAATTCCACCCTCTTCATTCAACCACTCAACAGCTTTCCAGAATAGTAGAAACCATACGACAAGCATACCAATACAAGCAATACTGCTCTCCAGTCTTTTTAGACTTTACTAGTGCCTTCGACAAAATTTGGCACACAGGTCTGCTCTATAATTAAGGAACTACGGCACTCCCGATTATCTTGTCAGAATCATCAGCAGATTTCTCGAAAATAGAAGCTTTCCAGTGCGGATAAATTCCTCTCTCTCCGCCTTTAAGATAATTCAGACCGGGGTACCTCAAGGTTCACCTCTCTCTCGGACCCTCTTGTTTACTGCAGATATATCATGTACCACAACCTGTTCCATGGCTTTGTATGCAGATGACACCGCGATATTCTCTACACCCCATGATCTTTCAGTAGCAATCGACAATTTACAATCAGCCATCAACACTTTCTTTGACTGGGCAGCAAAATGGCCCCTGCACTTACACGCAGCAAAATCCGAAACAAAAAACTTCGCACTTAATATAATAATCAACCCTCCAACTATCAAAATAGAAAATTTACCAGTTTCTTTGCTCCCATCCAGCAAGCCCGTAAAATATCTAGGAGCAATCCTAGACACTCGTCTCACATGGAAACCTCACGTTACTCATCGGGTGAACTAAACGTATGCTGCACTGTTCAAACTATATCCTCTTATAAACCGTAAACCGGCGCTCCAAATTGACATAACTCTGCATATTTATAAAACTGCATTAAGACCATCACTAACATATGTCCGTCCTGTGTGGGGCGGTGCTGCTCTAAACAAACCTAAAAGGAATTCAAGTTTTTTAAAACAAAATCCTCCGAACGTCGCTTAATGCCCCATGGTATGTATCCAATAAAACAGCTCCACAGATAATTGAACATCGATACCATTACTCGGAACATTTCAACATTATCAAAATAATTCTTCACCAACCTAAACCTAGTTCCCGGTGCCAGACTATCACCTGGGAAATTTCAGTAATGGTTCAACCAGATTCAGATCACGCCTTCCCAAAGACCAATCCAGACCTCCGTAACCATCATAAACACATAATCCTAAGCTCACTCCCCCTCCCCTTTTCCGCTGCCTTCACACCACTACCCGCTTCATAAAATCCTAATAAATGAGGTTCCCAGAGGGGATTCCCTCTCACTGATAAAATTGGGTTAAGCTAGTTTAACCTGCAAGTACCTCTGTGCTTTTCAGTTAATATTGTGTTATTTGTTTAGTGTTTGTATCCAATTTCAGACCTGTAAAGTGGTTTATCCCCTGCTCGGATGCAATAAATTTAAATAAATATTGTTTAATTCTGATATATGTGCATTCCATTTAAGGTTTGACTCAATTGGGGGACCTAGAAATTTTGTTGTTTTAACATCAGCTAATTGCATATTGTTCATTTTCAATGGAAAATACGACTGCCGATTTGAAGCGCAAAATTGCATTGAGACAGTTTTTCCTTCGTTAACTATTAATTTCTTATTACAAAACCAATTTGAAACTTCTGAAATTGTACTATTTACTGCTTCCTTCCTGCAAAGAACATTCGTGTCATCGGCAAACAACTGTTCTTCCTTCTTTAATAAAGGAGAGCATATCGTATAACAAGAGGGTTGGACTTAGGATCGAACATTGCAGGACCCCGTGCTCAATTGGCAAAGAATTGGAAAGATAAGTAAATAATGTCCTTCCGTGTCAGTACGGTATTTCTACTCTTTGAGTTCCATGCTTAAGGTACGAGGTAATCCATTCTAGAGCAATACCACGAATTCCATATGAAGGTAATTTTGAGAGCAAGATGTTATGGTAAATAACGTCAAAAGCTTTCGAAAGATCTAAAAATATTTCAATGAGTGTTTTATGATGAAGCAACATCTTTAAGAAAAGAAAAAAATGGCAGTTTCCATAGATTTTGATTTTCTAAAATCGTGTTGCGAGTCTCAAAACGCTTCGTGTTTCCTGAGAAGAGCTTCCTTTCGAGTGTAGAAAAGCCTCTCTAATATTTTTTAGAAAACTGACAAGAGAGGAACTGGTCGATAATTTTGAATGTCATTTTTGTTCCCTTTTTTAAAAAGTGTCTTAATTTTTGCTGTTTTGAAAATATCTGGAAATATTCCTGTGGATAAAGAAGCATTAAAAATGTGAGTTAACGGGTGTATAAAGGCAGATGCATAAGGTTTTAATAAACAGTCCAGAAATTCATCTATACCAGATGAATATTTATTTTTTAGTTAACTGACTATCCTGAGGATTTCGTTGAAAGTACTTCGGGAAATAAATATCGTGTCGGAAATTTTTAGGGAAGCGTATGTTGTTGGATTTTGTAGTTTTAGTCCCTCCGTGAGATCAGCCGCAATTCTAGAAAAGTGTTGGTTGAAGAGATTTGCAACTTTTTCCGGGTTACGTACTTCTATTTCGTTGCCCTTTAAAACAACATTTTCTACAAGGTATTGAGATGATGTGGTTGTATTTTTTACGACATTCCACATTGATTTAGTTTTGTTACTAGCGTTCAAAATATCCTGATTATTTTTCATTATTTTTGCCTAAACTATTATTTTCCTTAAAATTCTTTTGTCTTCTCGGAAGTAGCCATGGAAACTGGCTGATACGTCATGATGTTTAGAAATAAAGTAGAGCGTTCGTTTGTTTTTATACGATGTTCTAATCCCTTATGTGATCCAAGTATTACTTTTCCGTAAAATGTTTAATTTTTTTAAAAGTGGGAAGCATGCGTTAAAGTGAAATGAAAATTTTGAGAAAAATAAATTATATTTTACGTTTTGATCAACCGCATTATAAACTGCGTGCCATGATCCATCAGCAAGTAGTCCGTATATAATTGTATGTTAACTTTAGAGAATGCTCTGGACATGCGTGTATTATTTATTGCTATTGATTTATTGATTTGATAACTTCTTCGCATTACACATCATTCTTGACAATTAAGTTGTGTGCCAAGATTTATTTAATTTTTTCACTCTTAAGAAATAATTTGAATGTTTTCTTTAGTAAAAGTAATTCTGCATTAGCTATAGAGGGTATCAAAACGATGCAATAATGATACAAATATCATAATTGTATTTTTTAAAATAATGTGTGTTTTGTACAATAGGTTTGCTGCAGTGGACTAAACCCCTTGCTGCAGTGGATTAAACTTGTTGCAGTGGATTAAACTTGCTGCAGTGGATTAAACTTGCTGCAGTGGACTAAACTAAACGGCCTTTCTTTGAATCCTGCTAAATCACAGACTATGGTAATTTGTTCGAAAAACGTTCAATCACGAGCTGATAATCTATGCACAGAAAGTGTTATTCTAGATCAAACCATCATACCTCATTGTTCCGAAGTCAAAAACTTAGGAATAATTCTTAATAATAACCTCCAGTGGGATTCTCATGTAAATAAAGTTACAAAGTTAGTCTATTCACGAATTAGTTCTCTTAGGAATGTTGGCAAGTTTTTACCAGTCAATATAAAAAAAATTGCAATAGAATCCCTTGTCTTTCCGCACTTCGACTATTGTGACGTTGTGTACAACGATTTAAGTTCAGCACTTGCCACAGGGTTACAAAGAGCTCACAACGCGTGTATTCGTTTTATTTACAGTTTAAAAAAATACGACCACCTATCGAACATTTTTGAATGTAATAAAATCTTGCGGTTAAGCGACAGGCGGATGCTGCATTGTCTTTCCCTTCTATTCAAATTACTAAAAACACAACATCTCCCGCATTTAACTAATCGGTTCAGGCCTCTTGTATCCGCTAGACTCGACAAATCATTATTATTACAAATACCTAAACAAAATTCTAATTATTATAACAAATCATTTACCGTAAAAGTAACGAGAGCTTGGAACAGCCTCCCAAAGAACGTTAAACAGTCTTTCTGTCAATTCTTTTAAGAAGCAGTTAAAAGCTCTATTATTATCCAAGGCGTATAAGTTTCACTTGTAAAATTTTGTCCATACTGTTCACAAAACTCAAACTTACTCTGTACTGGTTCTAATGTGATATCATTTCAAATTATTGATTAAAGTTACTTTATATAGATGTATTAGTAATTAATTTTTCTTTTACTGTCACTTTTATAATTTTGTTGATTTTTAGTAAAGGGTAATTTATTGGATAATGAGCTAAATTAAATGACATCAAAATATTAAATACTAACAATATTTGAACACATGTGAAGTAATTATTTATTTATATTTAATGATAAATATAATAATATTAAATTATAATTAATTATAATATACATGTGAAGTAATTATTTGGCATCTAAACAAACACCTATATTGATTTGAGAGAAATCATTAACTTTGAAGGCCTTTTACAAAAATTATATTTTTAATTTAATTTCTATTTAACGGTTTTGATTCGGTCACTTGAATTCTCACTACCAAGAAATCAACGGTTGTTTTTAATTATTATAAATTGTGTAATGTTTATCTGTTATTCACTTACTGTCGTGTTAATTGTATTTCTTTTGTCTGTGATATCTGTTAACTTCAAATTTTATTCCGCTCGACAGTTTATATTATAATTTTATGAAATTTAAACTGATATGGAAACTGAAAATATTGTAATCTTTGTTTTCAATCTGATTATGTTACCGCACTGTTGGAGCCTCTGTGTCACTTCTTATCATTACGCAATTTTTATTCTTATTTTGTAGGTTTGTTATTTAATTTCACTATCTTTGTATTACCGTTGTGTTTTCTAATTAATGTATATATTCTTATATATTTCAATTACTGTCAATTCCTTTGGCCTTCAGTCGCCATCCTCATTGAGGTTTTCTGGGTTTACTCAATCGCTTAAGGCGTATGCCGGGATGGTCCCTAGTTTTCCATCCCAGATATAAATGTACAATATGCCCTCCTCGATCTTCTTCATAGTGTAAGAAATAATGGAAAAATTTCATGTGGTTAGCCGGAAGAGCAGGCCTAATGGCCTGAGTCTCGCCACTAATAAAGACAATTTTATTATTATTATTATTATTATTATTATTATTAGGTCTCTTAAATGGAAAGAATTAAGTTTACTTATGGGTTCAATGTATGTGGATGTCCACCGACTTGTCAGTAGCTTCATAAAATCATTTTGTGGTTACTAGCTGAATGTAATAAATGACACAATGTTAACCAAGGAATTTTCTATTTGCAGGTTTTTCTTTTTTATGCTGTTTTTTCTGTTCCCCTTTATCTTCAGAAATATTACGAACTGTAATTGCACCAACAGAACAATAACAAAACACATATTCCATATAGGTTGAAATGGCATCAATTGTAATTCACACAACACGAGCTAGTTTCAAATAAGTTCCTAGAATTTTGATTTGAACTTAAAATTTTTAAAAAATCTATTAATAGAATGTAAGTCAGCAAATTACATGAGATTTTTTAATAAATATATATTGTAATGTATCTGTTCGCGCGAACGAATCCTACTTCTACTACTACTTATCTTTGTAATATTCTTCTTCTTATCTACTTCTACTTATCTACTTATTTACTAATATTTTAATATTATGACACACCTTTAATGGCCCACCTGGTGGTGCCAACTGTAACGATCTTGCTCTTCTACTACCACTACTATCTCCTATTTACTCTTCTTCCTATACTCGACTTGGGATGCCAATTTAACAAACTTTCGAATACATTTGGGCGCGTCGTATTTTGAACTCACGTGTTCCTTTTAACCCGGCTTCAACTTTTATTCATGCCCGTCCGCTAGCTAAATTTACAAAACTTCCTTCTTTTTTTTTTATTTCCTTTGATGGGCGTGAGGCTGTGATTGCCCTATACAGAGCTTGAAACAAAGTACTTAGGCACGTGGGCGTAGGTCGGCATCTAGCTACTTAAAACACAACGCATTTTGCGGGTTTACTGACGAACCTGAAGATAGTCAAAGATTTCTTCCGGGCTGAAGGGCCGTGGTCCATTGGAAAACATATTTCCAGACGTTTCGTCCGCAACTACGGCAGACATCCTCAGTGGCGATGTGGTCTCGGACGAAGAATCCTCCTTGAAGGTTCCCCGGTGACTGTAGTAGGAGCTACTGCGTAGTTCGCTCCCTTGGAGAGGACTGCTATTTCAACTGAGGACAGTTGGTGGTTTGATAGGTTGGTGACTGTGCGTTTCGTATCTAACACTGGTGTTGGTTTATGAGAAACTGCCAATCTGTCATATTTCTGCATTTGTTTCTTGATCAAGTAGGCCCGTTTTGTCATCATGGAGTTGTATGTGATCTGATCTACTTTATCCCAGTCTGGAACCTGCATTTTATTGCTGATTTCAAGATGTAACCTATAAAGGTCTTTGTCAGTTGCAGCCAGGTCGCGGCGAGATTGATGTATACGTTCACGGAGTAATGCTTTCTCTGTGCGATTATAGATAGTGAGACGCAGCCGTAGAGAAGTTGCGTTTCTGTTGTAAGAAACGAGGAGTAGTATTCGTCGCCGGGGAACCTTCAAGGAGGATTCTTCGTCCGAGACCACATCGCCACTGAGGATGTCTGCCGTAGTTGCGGACGAAACGTCTGAAAATATGTTTTCCAATGGACCACGGCCCTTCAGCCCGGAAGAAATCTTTGACTACAACTCCGGCCGTGAAAGCCTACATTGTTTTATGAACCTGAAGATGTTCATCATCATTTATTACTTTTTTTCAGTAATTCCTATTTTTGCTAATGTCAAACATTACGCACACAAACGGGGTTGCTGCCCTCTAGCGACACACACAAAAACACCCCATGGCGGATAAACAATGCAATAACATAAGCAAACAAATATGACACCAAAACAAAACAAAATACTACTCATTCACTCAAATTTACAACATATACAAAAAAAAAACATTCACACCGAATGCTCATTCTGTCGAAATCAATTATTGAATTACTTATGCTACTACAGAACTTGATCTTCGACAAATGCTCTTAATGGATTTTTTTGTTGTTTCAAAACAAACAAACCAAATAAAAATACACATTTATTTGTCACTTCCCTTTCGCCGACTTGATGCTGCGACATGCGGCGTACATCACCGTCGTCCATTGGCTATCTCTGCACACAGCGCGGCTTCTCCCAGTTTTTATAAAAATCGCACCCTTCCACCGCGTTGCACTGCCGAGAAATTCCACCAATCGCTTAGCGGAAATTATTTAGTCTTATTTCGTCAATTCCCGCGACGAACGAACGTTATTAGTTACGCAAATAATATCGCGATTGCGTCTCCAGCTACCGTCCGCGACACACGAAATTAGTGTTAACTCACTTCTTTGTCCGATTGAAACACCAATAAAATGTTATGTGCTTGTTGCGCAATTCTATTTCAAAAAATTCATTACGCGAACTTCACTTCCGACCGACCACTACCCTGCACATCTGAATCCCAGCGCTTCTACTCATCTTTCTTATACTCATTGTTGTCCGGATCTTTTATTTACTTCTGGCGAATATCTGTCGATCGCTTGCCCGTAGCCACAAATTACATTATAAAACTTTTCTTTAATTCGTGCACGTCAGCGTTATTATGCTTCGACATCGCTTCGCACTATTATTTCTTGTTTCTTCGCTAATTATTATACTATTTCCCTTTTCTTCCTTAGTCTCATTTCATTAAATTCTATTAATTTCTATCCTCTTGCATCGTGACGTAACTGTGACGTCAGCGCGATGTGTCATTTGTTCCGTGTTTATTTCAATTATACAAAATTAATTTTAATTTTGACGCGCTTCCTCGCTACTTCTCAAAACTGCGAGTGTTCCCATAATTTTCCATAAATTCTCGCCTATCATTTCCGAAAGTCTCATCTTGACGCCTTCACGCGTTTTCTTGATATTTAATAAAATTACACTTTTGCCTTAAGCTTTGCCATAGCAACAATGGTTCTCGTATTCTAGTTTAATCACCAAAAATACAATTCCAATTCTGTCCAAATCTCCTGAACCTCGGACTCGATTTTCATGATTCCACCTTCTTCTAGTTCCGAAAATTATGTATAATTGAGTGTTAATGTCTATTTCCATTTTCTATCACGCATTTGTTTAATTTAATAAAAATATTTATGCGAGAAGTCGTCGTCTTTTGTGTTCTGAAATCTAAATCTTGATATTTTCCTGTCAAGTTTATACAGTTTAAACGCAAAACTGTTCCGAGGGATTATGGATCATTACAATATAGAAGACAATAGTGAAGAGTTTACGTGGATGAAACAAATAAACTTATACTTCCGAAGAGTAAATGTACCTGGACAACAGAAGTTCTCCTCAACTTGGGAACAATTTGGTTTAAACTTGGAACATAAATCAGAGTATGAACAATATTTATGAAGACTGCTCAATGCGTCCGTAAGTGTGCAGGGAGGAATTGTAAACAATATCCACTTCAAGCTGTTTGAAATATTTGTATACTGAGTAAGTACCACCATTATTTCTGTTATTAAAAACATCATGGCGAGTCCTGCAAATGCATACGAAAAAAGCTTTTTTATTATATACGTTTATTATTTGTAACTAATTGGAAAATGTTAGTGAAATTCTATAACCGTAAACGCAGACAAACAATAATAATCTCCATAATAATATAGGGGAGAGCAAGAAATGTATTTTTAATTGAGAAAGAGAGAAAGTACGGTCAAGTTTTCATCAGAAATATTTTTAGAGGTAAATACAGCTCAATTAATTAAAGATCTACTCGTTCATACTCTTAATGTGTTTGAATTATCCATATGTTCTGTTATTAAGGTTTAAAGTTGACTAATTTACCTTAATAATTGAACTTACCTATAATATAAATGAATAACAAAATTGCGATCCCATTATCTTCCGATGTGAATATTAATGACACAAGGTATATGAACGGTAAGTTCTGACATGCAAAGCAGACAAGCACAGCAAACGTCCTTGCTGTTGAACATAGAAAAAGATGAATAGAAATTATTCCTGTACATATGTAAATAATTGAATACATCTGAATAATATCGGGTACTATAAAAACTTCTTTAGACCCCAAGTAGAAGTAATTTACCTTTAATGAAGGACCCGTGGCGTAGCTAAACCATACCTTTCAGTTGATGTGATATAATGCTTGTTTGTGCATAGTAATATTATTATTAATAATAATAATAATAATAATAATAATAATAGTATATTATACACTGATACAAATACATTATTATTATCTTAATTCATGACTAAAAATGGTAGGTGTTGGTTAAATATGTACGTAATTATTCTGTTAATGCGAAAAAGTAAAAAGAGGGATGGGTTTTCACAAAGCACAAAGGTGAACATAAAATAGTACTATTTTTGAATTAGTTGTTTTCATTTGGATTTAAAAGAGTCTAATTAAGCTGTTTTTTCGTGAAACGTACAATAAATTTTAAAATCTGATGAAAAATATAAAAGTAGGCAATTACAAATTTTAAGTCTTTGAACAGCTTGATTAAAATTTTTGGGGGTGAACTATCGACCTAATTTTATATTAGCGGCAAAGGTGTCTTTTACGGCTTTCACACGCAGCCGATCTTTATAAATGAGGTTTTTAAAGAAGTATAATTTCACAGAGACGTGACAAATTGCACTTTGACGTTAAAAATATAAAGGATTTGTGTGCAGAAACGCAAATACATATTCATATCAAATGTAACCCGCAACACTCGATCAGTTAATCAATCGTTAAATAACTCCTAAGCAAAGCGCTCTAGGGTCATTAAAACTAAAATTTTGAGTCCAAAGGCTTCACAATATGTTACACACACCGTAATCTACAGGATTAAAGCAAATATTCTTAGACATTCCATTATTTTTTTTTCGGTTCGGTGCTTATTGATACTACCAATACCATCTATACATGGAAGATTACAGAATATCTCTCTCCATAATCTATATTTCAGCCCTTGCTGGTGGTGGCCTCCTTTGTGACGTCACGCTTACGAGCCTTAGATTCCTCCATCTTATTTTATTTACACTTTCTTTGTACACCGTGGTTTGCACAGACTGACGAGGTTTATTTGCATAAATATTAATTTAAAAGGAACAGGTTTCACTGAGGAAAAATCTCTATCTTTAATACTCGTATTTAGTTATAGGAAGACTCCCAAAAAAATTTTGAACAATTGCAATTTTCGAAAAATCAAGGTTTTAAATGAACATGACATCTGTACCGCTCTCTTAAATGTCCTTCATATTATTAAACAACAAACTTTAAGCAAAAGGTTGGAGCAATTTGTATTAAATTTCGAAGACGTTCCAGGAGCTTCATGTAAAACCCCAAAATTAAAATATGGGTTTCAAATTCAAGAAGCCGCGGCTGGTTGGTTGGTTATTTAGTGATTCCGGGCGCGTCAACAGCTTAGGTCATTAGCCCTATAAGTGTAGTGTTTGTGTTTCCTCGGGAGGAGGCAGTGATCTGCTGGATGGCGAGATCCGTCGTCGACCTGCCGTCGGCTAGCGGGGTTTTCCCACAACCAGAACTCTCCCACCAACGGGGCACCGCCCCAGTCGGAATAAGCTCTAAGCTCCCGACCGGTCATCCGGCATGTGTGATAGTGCAGTGCATGTTAGTGTGTGTGTTAGAGGACAGGATATAACGAGGAAGATGTGGGAAAGATTGCACGCGGTCCGTGGCCAGTTTGTTAGGGTACTGCTCAAAAGGAGCCGCAACATAAGCTATATCAATTTGGGAATATCAATTGTTGGAGAAAATCGGCCGAACGGTTTAGACGCTAGCGTTGTTCACAACCGGATAGATGGACGTACGGACGGACGATTTATCGTCATTCTATTTGTCGGTATCACGGACCCACAAAACATGGATTCTATCTACACCTCGTATTAGAGGATTTTTTTTAATTTCTAAATTTAGCAATTTGGTGTATCATTTTTTGTTACCAGGGCCCTGTAACGAAGATTTATATTAGGGAAATAATTACGTACACCTATTTATTAAAACAAATTTAACACTGACCTAGATCTCCGCCAGTTGAAATGCAATTAAATCGTATGATGGCGAGAATGATGATAATTAGCACAAATGCAGCCAAGAAGCAGAAGAAATCGAAGATGAAATGCACTCCCCAAAAGACTGGCACATTCACCCCGGAGATCATCTGCAAGTGCTTGGCTTTGTTGGTGCGTTCCCTTATGGGAAACATGATGATGTAACAGGACAGCAGGATTAAGGTGGCGGTGATGGCCAAGGTCACGCCGGATGACGCCCCTTGCAGCAAGGACGCCTGAAATCGAAGACAGTCACTTCATGTTTACTTTTCCGCCCTTAAGATGAGAATATTATATAATTGTCTGTAATTGTACAAAACTCTTATTGTCGGGCACTAATAACAAAAGTAGATAATTCTTGCCCCCTTGCCCTTGAATACGTGAGCAGAACGGAAAGTAACACACAATAATTTTTTTTTCTCGGCTGGTATTGCAACTGGAATGGTGAAATTGCACGACGAGATAGTTTGAAGTTCACGCTATAAAGGGTGTTTGTTTTCATCTGCAGTTTTAGCGAGTGTAACCTGAACTACGAAACAAAAATGACGCACGTGTTATCGTCGTGACCTTGTGAAGAGCAGAGAAGTGTAGGGCGAAATTTGTTGGCCAAGGGGCATAATCCTAATCAAACTTACAGGGACATGCGTGACGAATATTCCCCATATACGCCACGCATGTCCCTGTGAATTTGAGTGGACTGCAGCACTATCTCCAGACATTCCTCTAAGAGGGTTATACACCAACCAATCGGACTTCTACGAACAGGGCATATTAAAATTGGTAGTGTGGCGTCGTGCAACGCTTTCTAGCCAGACGGGCCGGGAGAAACCGTTACACCCCCACGCTTGAGCCGGATGCGGTCGGTTATTGTTTCCAGATTTGCGCGCCTAGGCCGTGAGACGACGCGCTGAGCGGAGGGACGCCAGGGGGAGGGGCCGTCAGGAAAGCTCCGCTCTCAAATCGCCTATTGAGAAAGGTTAGTCTGGGAGGACGGTCGTCGAGCCTTCTGGACGTCCGACAGCATGGAAGCGCCGAGCCCTCAGAGTACTTAACGCGGCGTCGACCGCGCCCACGTGGGATATGTCGAGAGTCGAAAGACCGAGTGATATCCCAGTTGCTATGATAGCACGCGCTTTTCCAGGCGAAGACCGGTTTGGCGTCAGGCCATGAATAACGGTGGTTAAGGGACTCAGCGTCCGACTGCATCGCACCACGCGTTGCTCTCCTGCTTTAGAGCAGTGGCACTGGGCTAGGCCTGGGGACGGTCGCGGGCTTTTCGCGGATAAGGAAACAAAAAAGTTGCCAGAGATTTCCGTTTAAAGCTTGAAAATTTAACTTGAAAAGTATTGTAAAAA
Source organism: Teleogryllus oceanicus (assembly GCA_964035755.1). Lineage (NCBI taxonomy): Eukaryota > Metazoa > Arthropoda > Insecta > Orthoptera > Gryllidae > Teleogryllus > Teleogryllus oceanicus. The sequence continues at coordinate 88,348,612 of CAXIVR010000010.1, forward strand.
TGTTTTTTCTTAGAATCAGTCGTCTCGGTTTCTGAATCCCAGTACGTCATAGTAGCAAGCTGGCAGAAATCTGTGGACAAACTTGGCGGCTGTGTAGAAAAGTAGATCAAAGATGTAAAGTTTTCATGTGATTTTTTGGTTTAGTATCAATTGAATTTTTGGGCAAAAAATATTTTGCGTTACTTTCCGATCTGACCTCATAGAATATTACTTCCTCAATTAAGTCAACAGAATCCATGTTTTGTGGATCCTTTGTAATGAAACTTCGTTTTTCGTCTGTATACCTGTAAACAACACTAGTGGCTAAACTGTAAGCAGACATTTGAGCAAATTTGATATTTCCCAACGGATCTGGCTGAAGTCACAGCCCCTTGAATTTGAAAAATATTTTAATTTTGTGGGTACTGAACATCATATGCCTTGGACATTTTCAAAATTTTCAAAAAACGGCACCAAAGGTTTTGAATAAATTTTGACTTGGAATAGTGCAAAAAACCCTTAAGACAATGGTGGAGGTCTCATTTTTGTTGAAATTCCTGATTTTTCCATAGATTACAAAAATTAAAAAAATCAGCACTTCTTAAAACTACAAATATGAGGATCATTTTTTCTTAATAAAATGTGTTCAGCGGAAAAGTATCTTAATAAAATAGTGTTCAATTTTTTCGAAAATACGAGTATTTTTTGCGTAATTTTGCGTCAAACACATATAATTTTTAAATTAAAATAATTATTTTCTTACTAACGTCTCCAAATTTTTTCTATATATTTTCCTCGTATGTGGCAAGAACTGCTAAGATAAGGGTGATGGTCTAATTTTCGGCACACTCTATATTTTCGAAAATTGGAAAATATTTCGGAGTTGTAAATTCGAATTTCACGGGGTTCGTTTATCGCTTTTTCAGTTCGCAAAATTGCAACACAGAGGTTTCGAAATTCTTCGAATTCATTCCATTGTTGTTGGTTGAGATGATTGTATAATGGAAATTATATTCTCATAAAAGGAAATAGATTGAAGGAATGTAATAAATTTAACTTAGACCTAACAAACACACTTCTTTACTTTACAAAGTTTTGATCGGTGGATTTCGTATTCAATAATTGAAAGCTCACTTCAATGTAATCAACGCAGACTCGTGTGAAATTATTTTTGATTTTCTCTAGTACGTGCAGCAAGTATTGTAGCAGTTGAATTTATTAAAGTTTGTTTCATTTGAAAAATTTGTATGTGTGTAATAATGTAATGTATGTTTGTATGTGTGTAATCTATATATATATGCATATGCATCAGTACGAAAAACTAATAGGTCGAACCGTATGACTGTTTATCCGTGAACAGCACTAGCGGCTACACTGTTAGTAGCTTTTCTTCAAAATTGAGTATTTTTATCGAACTGATTAATGTCGCATTCTCTTGAATTTGAAACGGACATTTTGATTTTGGAGGCACTTTAGCAGGAAACCTCAAGAATGTTTTCAAAAATTTCTTGAAAATGGCTCCGATTTTTTATAAATGTTTTTCTTTAAATAGTGAAAACGGTGTTCAAAGGATTGGCGTAGACATTTTCGTGGAAGTCTCTCAATTTTCGAATATTGCAAAAGTGCAAACATTTTTCGGTGTCTTCCTTACAACTACAATATTGAAAATAGTGATATCTGTTGTTCAAATACAGATCTTGCAATAAAGTGATACATCAGTTTTTTAAATTTTAGTTATATTTGCACAATGCTGCGTTCAATATAGGCGATTTTGAAAGTGTTCTTTTCTCAAAAATGGCTCCAATTTTTTTCTTTATTTTTTACTTGCATATAGCAAAAATCAGTAAAGTAATTGGTGTGGTTCAATTTTCGGCAAACTCTATCAATTTTGAAATTTTTTAAGAAAATTCACTTGCTGAAAAGAATAGCTTGGCGGTTTTCTCTATGTATTTAAATATTTATATTTAAATACATAGAATACATTACGTAAATACATTAAAATGTATTTCTATGTTTCTAATTATTTAAATAACTTAATAGAAAATTCAAAGAAAATATGACGCTTCTAGAAACCACATAAAATCAGTTTGCAGCTAGTATTATAATATCCAGTATAGCAGATCAATTTGATTAATTTATCCAATACAAAAATCCGTCATTCGAAGGGGCTGCAAACTTCCTTTTTGGGAGCTCTAGACGTCACTGGTTGGTAATAAAATAATAAATATTACTAACCTGTGATTTAGCAGAAAATGGCAATGGATGGTTCACGATGTTTAGTGAGATGCCTGATGATTTCAGGTGGGCATTGTACAACATATTCAAAGCCAAAGGTAGAGCATGGTGTGGCTGGTCATTGAACCATCCTATAATCTGGCCTTTGTCAAATGAAGCTCCAATGATATAATGTTGACGTGCATATCCCAAGTCGGCTTTGAACTGCATCGAAATACACATTAACGTAGAATATGTTTTGGCAATATTGGAGTTTATAAATATTGGATGTTGTCTACGTATCTAATAGTTTATTAAGTCAAGAATTTTTCGATCATTACAACTAACGAAAGAGATATCAATTTCTCAGTCCAGTCAGTCAGCTAGCTGATGACTGCTGCGCAATCGAAAATTACTATTCCATTAACTACATAGATTAAGATCGTTGACAACACTTGTCTTATTAATTCTATCAAAGCCAACAATCGCTTCAACGTCTTAAGTCGAGTAAGGTTCAGAAATATATATATATATATATATATATATATATATATATATATATTCAATTTAAAATAAAACTAATGATCTACAGAATGGCAAATCCTTCGTACTCTGGGGTAGCCTAAGGCTCTGTAAACAGCAGGTACAGTAATCTTCCATTTTGGTTCATATTCTTGATGATCGAATAAAAAGTATGTTGCGCCCATGTCTTTTGAGGATTTACAGTGTACTAAGTTGACCGTGGCCGGACGTTTGCTGAATAATTAGCCAACAGCAGTGCCAAAGGATATACACAGTTCAGATTTTCAGCAGGCGAGAGAAGAAGAGGTAAGTGGTTGCAAAACTTCCATGGGGAGAAGATGACTTCTGTGGATTGTTCACGGTAATGAGATAGGATTTCTTTAGCGCGTGTAGCTTTTAGTGCGCTTTTGACAGCATAAAGAAATCACTTCTTGGCTGTCCGGGTGACGCCGCGTAGGCTGGGAGGCCGACGTTTCGCCTGACATGTCGCAGGCTTCCTCAGGGCAATGACATCGCGATGCCAGTTTGCACTGTTCTTAAAGATGGCGGCCTGCCCCTGCGGGGGAGCTCTTCCGACGATTGTGTTAAGTTTTGTTTTGTTTAACGTTTTCGCGGCCGCCCTATGATTGTCTTATATGTGGGCGGCGCGCATTGTCACTTTTCTTTGTTGTGGTTTATTTAGTTCCACTGAATGTTTTGAGTTCGATTTAGCTGCTCCCAGAAAGAAGTGATGTTGTTTCACAAGTCAACTCCCGTCGACGTTCGCTCCCCGGTCTCATTTTATTGATTTATTTACAATGTATATACAGTGTTTTTTTTTCTCTTCATCTAAAACTAACCTACCCATAATCAAATAAAATAATAATGAACCCAAAACCTGTAACGAAATATCATTATATCTAATCGAAATGACTAATATTATTTCTAATTGATTGAATATTAAATGAATGAATGAATAAAATGTTACATTAAATGCATGAAAATGTGAATACAAATGAAATATAAATTTAATTTTAAAGAAGTAAAATAAAGTACAGAATTTAGATGAATGAATAAATGAATGAATGGATGGGAGTGATGCGTAATGCCTGAATACAAATGCCTAATAAAATACAATACAATATAATACAATTACAAAATAAAATAAATGACAAATTAACTACACGTATATACATATATACACTACACACAATAAAATACAATACAAGATCATACTGTGTGAGGATGTGTTTAGTGTGTAGTGTATGTGTGTGAAAAAAAGGGGGGAGGCCGTGCTACGGTTTGATCCAAGTGTTAGATATCTATGGTGATTTTTGGAAGATGATATCTGTGAGAAGATTTTTTTAATTTTGTGTCGTGATTTTTTTGTGTAATATTGAGTGAAAGGTTCGAAGTGGGGGTGGAGGTGGATGTTTGTGAAGATGAGAGCGTAGGCTTCCGCGGCCGGAGTCGCCGTTTGTGAAGATGTTAGTGATTCTCTCCGTGGCAAGTGTGTGTGTGTGTGGCGGAGGCGATTGTGTTTGTGAGCTCTGTATCGAGAATTGTTCCGGGTGGGGGCTTGAAAGCGGCGCGAATGAAAGTGTATTCGGCGCGCGTGAGCTTCTCACGGCGCCTTCCCGCGGCCGCCGCCCACACCTCGCACGCGTAGAGCCCCGCGCCCCGCACACACGCGTGGCACAGGCGGATTTTCGCCTTATCCTGAAGGGATTTGGTTCTGAAGAGAGGAAGAAGGCGGTGTATTCGCTGTGTCATCTTTTTACGTGTATTTTGTAAGTGTGCGTTCCAAGTAAGGTGTCGGTCGAAAGTGACGCCTAGGTATTTAATCTCGTCTTGCCACGGAAGAGAGTGTGCGTGTAGGCGGATGGGAGCGACAGTGTGCGCGTTGTGGGAACGTTTGTGAGTGGAAAGAATTGCCTGGCATTTCTTCGCATTCAGCGTGAGACATCGCGAGTTGTGCGTCGAGAGTTCTCTATTGTTCGGCCTGAGTGGTCGGGTGGGGTGGCTTATCACGCAAGGCTGGGTGGGGTGGGTCGCCTGATTGGCGGAGGGTCGCTCTGATTGGCTGGTGGTCTGTGCCAACCCGGGTCTCGCGCCAATCGCCCTCGTGGTCGGACGGTGTGGGGCAGCGCCCTCGCAGACGCGGATTGGTGGAAGTAGTGATTTCCAGGCCGGGTTAAGGTTGAGCTCGGCGTGCGCGTTGATGTTATGCGGCCGTCTATTAATTTCTAAAGCCTCTTTGAAGCGTCTGGGCCAGTAGTTGGACAGCCAAGACAGACAAATCGACGCGAGCCGCAGAAGCTTACGTGTATAGTATAAAGAAAGGTAATCGTTGTTTTAATTTATTTACTTACAGAGTGTGATCACATAAAATGAATGAGAGGGCATATACCGTGGAGACATATTACTCCTCCCAAGTTATTTTCGCGAAAGCATAGCCTGTGCGGGCATATTCATACGCCCGTTTGAATGGAATGTCTGTTCGTAACGGTTAGTTATGTGGTATCAACTGAGAGAGAGTGAAGTATTTCGTAATGTTTCCTTGAATGTTCTGCTGCGGGCATATTCATACTTTTGATTTAACGTTTTTTTTCCTTCCTTTGGTTTTTTTTTTCTTTTGTAGTAGATATGTTTGATTTTGAGATAATTTTACTCAATAGACTTGTACTTTTGTGACAATTGTAGTGTTTGTGAACTATTCTAGTAATTACACTAATTGATATGTAGAATTACAGTTTCTGTGTCCCATTAGTTTAGCACCTGATGATGTAACAAAACGAGTTACGAAACGTTGTGCAATTCCTGAAATAAATGAGCCATAAAAAACTTTGGATACTTTTATTTGTAAACATATATTGACAATCAAGAAGAAATATTGATGTATGGTACCAGTTTCATTTTCGCCCTTCGTATCGTGTGACCTGTGAAGTTACGTGCCAGGAACAGAACAGTTACAGTTCCACAGAATGAGAGACATTAGGTAAATCGCCTTCATTTATGGTGTCTTATTTTACTTGCCTCAAGACGTCTGTACAAAGAATTCATTCAGAAGTAATCAATTTGTAACTTCTGCGGGCATAGTTTAATGAATAAATAGTATGTGTGAGGTTAATAATCGTAATTTCGTGTCTTTAGTCAAAATACGCTTCCTCTCTTAACCAGCGCCACTACTCTCCCCCTCTGGGCAGCTCACGACCCGGCGTGGTGTAGAATTTACTTTGTACCGAGAAGAGCCTTACAATCCGCTATCGCTATCTCTCCCTTTCAAGGTTATTCGCCCCTTTCTTCGTACAATCTTTAAAAAATATTAAAGTGACCAACTGTTTTACTTAAGTTGTGTGTATCTCTCTCTCTCTCTCTCTCTCTCTTCTTTATATTTATATATATATATATATATATATATATAACGCATTTAATAATTTCATGATATAATTTAATTAAATTATTAATGCATACAATACCCAACGCATTTTATTATTGTTTTTAAACACATTTTAAAACTATAATAATACGCAGTTTTGTTGCAAAAAATAACACCCGATGGTTAAAAGCTCCATATTTACATTTCATTTTTTATTATACTCGTCTCCAATATTATTTCAGGAGTATTCATATCTTTTGCGGCTCTCTCAGGTACTAATTTTATAAATGAGGTCTCTAAAGAAAGAGAATTTCACGGAGACGTGACAAATTGCACTTTTACCTAAAAAATACGTAGGTCATTGAATAATTAAAGAGACAAATCGGTATGGAGAAAAACAATTGGTAGAACCAGTTTGGTAATTTAAGGACATTTTGTTGGCATCACTGGAATGAGCCCTGACTATCTGAGTGATCAGCATTCTTGTGTTCATAACCTCAAAATTAAATTAACGATGGCGAATCTAACTGAAAAATCAACATTGGGTGAACAACGTTCCGTTCGCTTTTTACTTGCTGACTGTGAAAAACTAGCTAAGATATTCTCTATAATGACTAAAGCACGTGGTAAAAGTTGTATGAACCACGGAGGTTTTTACAAGTGAGTAGAACAGTTCAAAAGCGGTCGAGACTCGGTGACTGATTACCACCGTTCTGGCCGCGTCAGCAGGAAAAGTCATGTTGCGGTGTTTGGGGAAGCTGCAGGTGCGTTTTTTTGTAATTATCTCGATGAACATCGTACAATAACCAGCTAACACTACATAGATGTTCTTTTGAACAAGATGAAGCCAGCCATAGGAGCGAAACATTATGGATCTCAGAGGAGAGGAGTGATTCTCCAGCAGCAACGCACGTCCTCACTCTGCTTAACAGACTGTGAAACCATTGACAAAACGGTTTGGGAGGTATTGCCTCGTCTCCCATACAGCCCATCAGATCTAGCACCATCTGATTCCCATGTGTTTGGTCCACTGAGGGACGTATTACGCGGAAAGAAGTTCTAGGGTAACGAAGATGACAAAAAAATTCTGGGAAATTGGTTGAAACACCATGATAAATAGGAATTTGCAGCCGGTGTAAAAAAATAACCCGTTGGGAAACGTGCATTAATGTTGGTGGGGGATTGTATTGAAAAGAAGGAAAATACCTATTTTTTAAAAATAAACGTTTATTTATCCAAACAAATTTGTCTTTTTAATTATTGAATGCCCCTCATATGAAGGATTTGATTTTTAAAAAGCCTATCTAAATATTCACATCACACGCAACCCGATACGAACTCATAAACGAAGCTTTCTGAAGCATTAAAAAATAAACTTTTGAGAGGGCAAAGGTCTCAAACAAACGTTCTTCACACCATAATCTACAGAATGAGATCTTTTAGAACATTCTATCACATATTTTCTGGTTCGAAACTTCTCAGTTTTCCCCCACCAATTCAAAGCCTGTAGAAGCTTCCACTGTTTGTGAAATTAAACTAATTACTTCTGTGTACCTCTCTGCTTGGTAATACCGTTAAATAAGAATATTTTGTATTGACAAGGGTGTAGTATTGTTATTAATTACAAGGAGACATATAGAACCAGAGACGGAGGATAAGAGAATCTTGAAGAAATATATTACAGGCTTAATATGGAAATGGAAAAATTGGGAAGACGGTGGAGTTAAGTATGCGCGAATTCTCGCACGGATACGCAAGTAATATTTAATATAAATGCAAATAATTTCCCACAATATCCTGTCTAATCTATTTATTTTATGGGAAAAAATAAATAACTTAAAGAAATACATTTTTGACAGTCTCGGAAATAGCTTTCAATTGTGAAACAGTTCACGTTCTCTGATGACCGAACACAAAAATATGATAGTCACGGAATATGAACATGTTTTAATAATAGTAGTTTTGATGTGTAAAATACTAAACAAAATAAGAATATTTAAAGTCATTCAGTCACTGTAAAAGTTTTCTACAGATATTATTGTTGTCAAGTGGCAACGTTATTATTGGCATCTACGCCAACGAATAATTTGAGATCTTTTATTTTTGGGATCACTACTAATTATTTCACGTCAATATAACGTAAGGATGATTGCATTTTACATGATGTTCTTTACACGAATTTTAATTATTATTTGTGATAGCTAGTCTGTGAGTTTTACGGCAGAATAAAGAATGAGATGCGATAATTATAAAATATTTTTAAATTTTAAAGTTAGCAAAGCTATAAACATTTGTCTTTTGCTAAATCACGTGAGGGAAACGCACATCAATATAATATATCATTTACATATAGTCTATATATGATTTCCAATCCAACGTAATGAAATGAATGATTGTATTATTAAATCAATTTTTATTTCACGTTACGGCGATAAAATACCTTCTGCTGACAGTCGTAGTTCGACAGCGTTAGAGGCAACAACTACTGCTGCGCTCTATCAGCTTATCGATACACTATATCTCCAAACCAAAACACTTCAGTATTAATATTACCTAACAGTGTTATTTAAAGTGCTATCAGTGTTCCAAGCAGTGTACAACGTTTCTCTGGCCGGCCTGCCGGCTGGCTCAACGTATCCACATGAATAAAGCAGTACCAGCCAACCTCAAGATGAATCCGTCACTTAACCTCCAAGAGCAACCCACAAAGTCGTACGCCGGAGCTGCAAATACTGTGAGTTTTCCATCAAAAGAACAATATGTACTACTGGACGCATGCGAAAATCTAACTGTCAAAAACTATATAAGTAAACTAACCGAAATTGTTCCCCCCAGTGCCATTACTTTTATATCAAGAATATCCAATAACAGAATATGTGTGTTTCTGAACTCGAAGATCAATGCTGATCTTATAACTAACAAATACCCTACGCTGATCATTAAAAATACTACTGTTAATGGGAGACCCCTAATTAACAAACTAAAGAGAATCATAATATCAAATGTATACCCTTTTATTCCAAACGAGGAAATCACAAATGTTTTTAAGAATCATGACATTAAAACTACCTCTAGTATATCTTTCATCAGAGCTGGTCTGTCTGACCCTAACCTCAGTCACATTATGAGCTTTAGAAGGCAAACATTTATCCAACCTGAGGAACTTACAAACTCCTCAGTCATCAGTGATTGTATACGAAGGTACACCATATAGAATCTTTTCTCTGCTGAAACATTACTTGTTTCAATTGCAAAATGGAAGGCCATACTGCTAGTAACTGCCCCCAAAATCTCCCCAAAGAGAATTGCCTTTTGGACACTCCCAATACAAATATACCAACTATCCCTGCTAATAATATGGAAGTACAGCCTACCATAACTGAAACACCCACTGCCCCCTCCACCAGTGACCCTATGAACTTTCCTCCCCTTCTTAAAAGAAGCCTCCCCAATGAATCCTCTTCTCTATCTGAAGCAACTAATAATGTTAAAGATAATAATTAAGATAATAAGGTTAAAAAACTAAAAAGAAGTAACAGAAAAAATTCTTCAAAACATGAATAACTGCTCAGCCCAGCTAAAGATCTGCTTGAAATGAATCAAAACTCTTTCCCTCTGTCAGCAAATCAATTACACTTCCTAATAGAAAATACTCTGGGCTCTGCTGATCCTCTAACCATAGTAAAGGACAATTCCAATGATATTCCAGTCGTTATAAAATGCTCAATGACATTTACCCTGTATTAAAGGATAGAATTATCAAAGGCAGAGGCACCACACTAATAAAAATGCAGAAACACCTACCGGAATCAGACACATCTGAGTCTGAATCCAGTATGGAAACTACCTGACACTAATTTTTTTAAATTCAGGTCTCTTAAAAAACACCATTCCCCCCTTGCTAAATAAATTTCAAGCAAACAAATGAAGATACTCCAATGGAATATTAATGGATACTATTGTCGTCTTGAGTATCTGCAACTATTATGCAACAATTTTGACCAATATATCATTTGTTTGCAGAAACTAATTTCAAGGCTAATCACTCAGCTAACATTAAGAATTATCAATGTTTCTTTAAAAACAGAACCACTAATCATGCTTCTGTGGAGTAGCCATATATTTAAAAGCTTCAATTTTGGCTGATAACCTTATGATAAAATCTGACGTGGAGGTAGTTGCGTAAAGGTTGTAGCACCTACTTGTATTAATATATGTAACTTATATATCCCTAACAACCATAAACTTGAGTACTTGGAACTCAGCGACATCCTGAAACAATTACCAAAACCCTTATTGATTCTGGGGGACTTAAACAGTCATCATCCAGTATGGGGCTCATTTAAGTCCGACAGAAGAGGTATACTAATAGAAGCATTTGCATAAGACTCTGACTTGATAATTATAAACACAGGAGGACCCACCCACATCAATCCCAGTAACGGCAAAGTTAGTGCCATTGATATAACAATGGTATCGGCCCCTCTTGCTCCAAAATGCTCATGGAACGTCCTTGAATATCCATACGACAGTGACCATTATCCAATCATTATTGATATTCACTTACTCAGGCTCTGGTGACACACCTTTCCGTCCTACCAGCGAGCTGAACTATAACAAAGCTGACTGGACCATGTATCAAGAAATCATTAGCTCTGCCTCATCTAGTTTTCATCTGGATGAGAATGAATCTGACATCAATCACATAGTCCAAGATTTTACCAACATTATCACAGGAGCTGCATACCAAGCTATTGATTCTTATCAGGTTAAATCTAATAAGAAGAGAGTCCCCTGGTGGAACAACGAATGCCGGGAAGCTATCAAAGCAGCTAAACGTGCCTTCAATAAATTCAAAAGAAGAAGAACTTTAGAGAACAAGACTGCTTACAAGAAAACTAGGTCCCACGCCAGAAGCATTATCAAAGAGTCGAAAAAGAAATCATGGACTAATTATGTATCATCAATCAATATAAACAACATGTCTGAATCATGGAAGAAAATAAAGTCCATTCATGGCAATAAAGTAACTAACAATATCCCTTTTTTACAATCTCAGAACAAGATTATTAATGATTCTGCGACAATTGCCAACATGCTCGCTAAAACTTTCCAATCCAATTCCAGTTCAGCGAATTATGATAAAGAATCCTTGAAGGTTAAAAATTTAATTGAAGACTCCTATAACAACTACCTCCAAAACCCATCGGCACGTTCTGACCTACTTAATGTTCCAATAACAATGCAGGAAGTAAACGAAGTTATTAATGTGACATATAACTCGACACTTGGGCCGGTTGGTATCTCCAACACCCTCATACGGAATCTTCCTGTAGAAGGCTAGGAAATCCTCCTAAATATTTTTAATTTTATGTTTAAAAATAAAACCTTCCCCAATAAATGGAAAACAGCAACTGTTGTCCCCATTCCTAAACCTGGCAAAGCAAGATCCAACCGATTAACTGTCGCCCGATTTCCTAATTTGTAACCTGTGTAAGATAATTGAAAAGATTATTGATAGACGTTTAAGATGGTTTTAAATCACTATAACATCATTGAAGATAATCAATTTGGCTTTAGACCTGGGCATTCTACTTACTACATCTTATTAGCGTGGACACCTACATCACTGAAGCCATCCACAACAGACAACATGTCATTGCCGTCAACCTAGATGTCCAAAAGGCGTACGATATGGTCTGGATACCTCGAGTTATATGGATACTTAAAGATATCGGCATTAATGGTAACATTCTTAGTTTTATCATGAATTTTACTAGTGATCGATGTATTCAAGTGCGTGCTAACAACCGGTTATCCGAAATAACCAAGCTGGAGAATGGACTTCCACAAGGATCCACCCTAAGCGTAACTTTATTTTGATCGCAATTAAGGAAGCTGGTCAGTATATCATATCACCTACGATCATTCGCAAGTATGCGGATGATATGATAATCCCCAGTAAAGGAAAGAACCTCGCATCTACGCAGAGAATTACACAAGATGCATTGAACTCAATACATAAATGGTTGCTAAGCTCAGGATTCATAATATCTCCAACCAAGTCCGAATGCATCCTGATATCTAGACAAAATATAGCTGGAGATCTTAATTTAAAAATGGGAGAGGTAGCAATAAGAAGAGTCTATTCAACTAGAATCCTTGGTCTTATTTTTTACTGTAAGCATACTTGGAAAGAGCACATTAGAGATCTCATCACTGATGTCAAAAGAAGAACAAATGTACTAAAATGCATGAACTATAACAACTGGGGCGCAGACAAACATACCTTGCTCCTCACTTACAAAGCTATTGTTCGTAGTAAAATCGACTATGGGTGTATAATATATAACAAAGCCAAAACTAACCTACTCAAAAAATTGGATCCTGTACATAATAGAGCGCTTAGGATATGTACTGGATGTTTCCAGACAACGCCAACAGGTAGCATCCTTATAGAAGCTTCGGAACCAACCCTGCAATTTCGACGGGATTATCTGGCTATTAAATATATAAGCAAAGCCTCATCCAATAACAATATTATACTCAATGATATTAACCCACCAATCAGATCTGCTCCCATCCACTTACAATCATACCCAAAAACCCTTTACGAAAGCACCAAAGATATAATCAGGCCTACAACCTCCCAAACATATCAGTGGGAATGTGTAGAACACCTAAATATCCTCCTGGTTACATCAACATTTACTGTCGATTCCTTTCCCAAGAATCTCTCAACTCTAACTTGAACGACTCGACGCTGATCTTATCCTCAACGAGATTCTCAATAAATATCAAGATCACGATGTCATCCACAACCAAGACACGCTGGAAACAGACAGAATGGGCTTATACATCCAATCTCCATGGAAGACCTTTCATATCAAGTTTAGGAACTTTGCAAGTAAAAATAGAGCTTACAACTATGCTTTCCTAATGTCAATGAACCTTGGCAAATCCAACCAACTAAAAATGTATTATTTATCAACATATATAACGAATGGCATTAAGTTGCACCAGTAATTACCTACAATTAATCTTCACCAACCTGCTTGAAATCTGCAAAGAGACAGCTGACTTGTGTATTCAACCTGTGGTGATCCACATTACAAACAATGTAGAAGCAAGAACTACGATTAGCAGATCACCCACACCTATGTTGCTTATTGATTTTGAAGAGAATTACAAAATGTCTTACACAATTGAGGATTACGTGAAGTTTACTGGCAAATCATGAAAAAGATGTGGTCAAACCAATGGAACAATCTCAAAGCAAGCACAACGCATAAGAAAATTGGTGATTTTTTGCCCTCAAAACTAATGAAAATCTCTCACGTCGTGAACAAATAACTCTTTCATGTATCAGATCAGGACATACCAAATTTTCCCACAGACATATACTAGAGAAATATTTCATCCCAGTATGTACCTCTTGCAATTGCCCGCTAAACATTAATCACATCCTCCAGGAATGTCCCTAATTCAATTCTGTGAGACCTCAATTCTTTGATAAGGAAAGATTTAGTGCCATTCTAAGGGATAATACTTACCAAAGTAATGTTTTAAAATTTTGTAATGAAATAGGTATTTCAGGAAATATTTAACTGTATTAGAATAAAGTATTTTTCTATTCTTTTTTGTAGTAATTAACAGTTACGTAATTTTCACGTTAAGTTTTATGTTTTTAATCCATATCATCTCTGTACTGTAACCTCAATTGTAACCTCAATTGTAAAACTAAAATTGACAATGTAAAATATAACATATTGTATTTATTTAGTCGCTAATGACCTAGCCGTTGATGCGACTTAAAATAAATTAAATAAAAAAAACCTTCTGCTGAGTAGAGAATTATGTGAACCTGACAATTTGAAAGACAAATGATTTTCATGTTATTGGTGACACGAAAATATGTTTACATCACCAAAAAGACACTATTGGTGAAACATATGACAATTCATATATTTTTTATAAATACAATGTTTATTTTAAAATCTGTAAATTCCCAAAAATAGTTGTTCCGCCCTTGCTGGAACCGTAAATTCGAGTCCCACCAACTCTTCGATTTGACGAGGACGGGCGAGAACTTTGTAAAGAGGAGGTAAAGCGGTGTTCACTCTAGAGGTACACGAGCAGTCTTTGTTGTAAAGGTAGAAACGGATATAGAAAAGTTTCAAAACAGAGGTAGCGTATTCACTGGTGCGCGAACCTTGAGTTCAATGGCATTTTGCGGAAGCAGATCTGGAGCGGCTATCTCTGTCGGCGAAAGAGGAGATGGAAGGGCCTGTGGTGAACAGTAGAGGGCCACACATGAGAACAGGGGCGGATATCCACTTTCGATTGAAAGGAAAAAAAGTCTCTTTCCCGTTTCTCCAGAGCATTAAACAATATTTGCTAGTATACAACTCTTAAACAGCGAGTTGGTGCATTATTCAAGGTTTGTATTATTTACGAATACATAAATTGGATTATTTACGTGAACAAAAAAATATCGAGCACTTTGACGTAATATTACTAATATAGGATTTGTTTAATTTCCCCATGAGTTGCTCCAGATCGCGCAATCCAATGCTAGGGAACTTTCAACAAATATTGCTTCGTGACACTGGGTTTCGTTATACAGATCCCTCCAAGGTCTGTTTATATCATGTTCTGTTTCAATAAAATGCAGGAAAAAGATGTCAGAAAAGCGTATGTGAGTCAACAGGTTTAGTACTTCACATCTTTCGACAGGTAAACTTTGTAAATTGGCGCAAAAATAATTGATTGACTGGTCGAATAAATAATTTACTGCATTCCAAGGAAAGAAAGGTGAAAAATATTTTCGACTTGTAATCATTCATCAACCTCTTTTCTTAAGAAGTAATATTTTAGTGTAAATAATACATTGATATCGACATTTGGACATCGATTTAATCCCGCGCGCCTCCTTTCTGAACTCTCGCGCTGGCTTTACACTTGCAAGAAAATCGCCAGCAATATTATTTTGCAAGAAAAGTTGCCAATGTAAACATGGCAGCAATAAATACTTCTGACGTTGGCAATATTTCTAGCTTTTTCCGTCCGAATCGCGTGTTTCCGTCCTCGGAAAGATATTGCCAGCTGTCGCTGGGACTAGAATTGGATTGAAGTCTGAGCAAGATATTGCTGGAAGAAGCCAATGATGGCCACGGTCAGATGCGCAGGAAGCACGGTTAAGGTAGTACATAGACGTATAATTTTGAATTGTTATATGCGTTTTTTCGTAAAATGGGTGTGTGAAAAAGATTTAATAAAATAAATGAAGTAATAAATATTACAAACCTTCTATGGTTGATGGTCGAATGTTTCAAATTTTGGTTTAGCTATAGATGCTCCCTAATTATGAATTTTGTTACGTTAAAAATTATCAAGATATCTATTCTAAATCAATTTTAAGATTAATCTATAATAAATCAACAGTAAGTAGTGGATATTTTAAAACTGTTTAACGAACTAATAATTGCACTCTCTATAAATAGAAAATTACTTTGCTCCCACGTGAATTGGAGTCCACGAAAAAAAATTGAGGCTCCTGAACCGAATTTGCCCAAGCCCCTTTTCCTTTCGTCTTAAAACAGACACATGTTGTCCCAAAATATCGACGTTTCTTTATCTCTTCATTGAGCACAATAACTGCGGCCACGACTCGCATCTTCTCCCTTCTACTAGCCATTTCGAAGCGATGTATAACCTTGCTTAAGTTCACGCGCTATTTTTCTCGTGACGTCACCAAACACGGCAACAAAAATTTCTAACTTCAAAACGATCGGCAATATCTTGTCGGAAAAATCTTCCTCGCAACTTTCTGGCAACATATTGACCCGTCTTGTTCTTGCTAGTGTAAAGATGAGCGCAAGAAACTGCAACAAATTGCTGAAAGATATTGCGGAAACCTATTGCTAGTGTAAAGCCGACATAAGCCGTTGTGCTGATACATTTCTGAAAACTGACGCAGTTATGTAGCAGACGAAATTTATCCTCAAAATCATTGCATTTCCGCATTTCTGCAACATTTGCAGCTAAAATATTACATGAATTACCTCTAGGTGACAATAAGAACGCATAGCAATCTACAGATCCTAAAGAATAGTTCATTATACTTGTGTTTCTGTTCAAAATGATGTAATTTTCTCTGAGAGGTGCTTCGTTTCCTGTTCAATTATGCTCAAAGCTTATCACCTCTCCTGTGTCCAAGGTGAGATTGGTAGACGTACGAAGGCTGGTTTTAAACTCTCAGACGAGTTTTGTCACAGTCCGAGTTTCAGAATTCATTTGCAGCAAGTAATGTCTAGAATCTAAGAAACATTTATTGACTTCATGAAAAAATACCTACCATCTCTCAGTTTTTCTCTTTCTGTTTACCTACTCACATTAAAATTAAAAAGAAACTTCTATTTTTGCGTATTATTGGTATTGGTTACGTAATACATTACAAATTTACAATATTAACATTTAATCCTTCGCTTAAAACTCTTAACAAAACGATGACCGAGAGACTAAAAAAATACATATCTTCATTATTTTTTGAAATCTAAAAATTTTAATAAAAAATTTCACGTCTAAAATTAATATCAAAGTATTGTGCTCCATAGTATAAACCTTTTTAAGAAATAAAAAAGCCACGCTTGGGCCAGGATATGGACTCGCGCCTTCTGGTTCATCAAGCAATCACCCTACAATCTGAGCTAGACACTTGTGCACTATTTTGTATATTACGATTCTTCTTCTTCAACATCAAGGATTAGGCCTGTAGGCCTGTTCCATCCTCATCAACGTTGACATCA
This sequence comes from Teleogryllus oceanicus, assembly GCA_964035755.1. Taxonomy (NCBI): domain Eukaryota; kingdom Metazoa; phylum Arthropoda; class Insecta; order Orthoptera; family Gryllidae; genus Teleogryllus; species Teleogryllus oceanicus. The sequence continues at coordinate 88,365,493 of CAXIVR010000010.1, forward strand.
ACAATCCACCGAGTGTTCGGTCTTCCAACTCTTCTTCTATCAGTGGATACATAATTTATTATTTGTTTAGGGAGTCTGACTTCATTCTTATAATATTGGCATACAAATTTTGTTTTTGTTTTTCGACTCTTTCTAAGAGGTTAAAAGTATTTAGTTCATGTCTTATATCACATTTTTTTATGATCTAATAAAAATAGTTAGCAACACTTCGCAGGAACTTCATTTCGCTAGTTTGGATTTTCCTTTTTGATGATCTATTTAACGTCCAATTTTCGCATCCATAGGTTAATGTTGGGACGGCCAGTGTTTTATAAAATTTCAACTGAGTGTCTCTTCGGTTTTTATTTTTTAATGTTTTTCTTATTGTTCCACATATTCTCTGGAATCTACTCAGTTTCACATCAAGATTGCTTTCTATTAGATACGACACACTGCAGTCTACGTAATAAAAGGTGCAAATTTGTTCTAATCTTTTATTATTTCGAACTATCTTGCTCCTGGTATGTTCTGGATCCAAAAAGCCATGGTTTTAGATTTGGTGACAGATATCTTAAGATGATATGACTCCATTACTTTTTGTAATTTGTAAGCCGCTATTTGTAAGTCATTTTCAAATTCTGCAACGAGTAGTTGATCATCTGCAAATAACATAGTCTTGAAGGGCATATTACCTATATTTATTCCAGGTGGTATATTACGATGCTGATACCAGAAAATTCGCGAAAGCGGTCTTTTAAAGAGTTTTTTAAAGTTGGAAATTTAATTATTTAAAAAATAATATTGAAGAATTAATTGCATTTGGAAATAAATCTCTCGCTTATGCGGATATTGGAAGCAATATCGCACACTCGCAGTTAGTTCAATACAGTTTAGGGATTACGGTAATGTCATTTCAAGTACTGTGTATTGCTACTAAACAAAGTAGTTTACAATTTAATAACACTATGATTTTAATTATTAATGTTTCTTGTTTTTAAGAAATAAACATAGATTATCTCACCTGATCAGAAACATGTCATTTTAAGAACATCTTTTGGTGTGCTGAATCAGACTTTGCTAGTATATGTTATGAAGATATTTATAAAGAGCTTGTAAATGTTGAGCTGTGGCCAACTGTCTTTTTCATATTCCTTTGTAATATAATTAAAGTATTCAAATTTGTTTTGTAATATTTATGAAGTCTAAAGAGTTTTCTTGTTCATAAGAATTACTAGGTAGATTTTGTTTACAAAATTTTTACATGAAACAAGAGACTGCCATTCTTTAAATGACATTGTCTACCAACCATTGTTACCAAAAATTGTAAGTTTTACTATGTAAATGGCCGCACCTACTGTCGGCAACTATAATAGGTAAAGCCTGTTATACAGTTTCAAAATAAATAAAAATAAAAATAAAAATTATCTCACCTGATCAAGCATGTGGTTTTCAAATGATTCGGAAGGAGAAGCTTGATCGTTTAGAACTGTGATATCTCCACTACTTGCCAAATATTCATAATTTTTAGCCATAGTTTCGTCACCACCTCCAACTGCTATCACCGTCCTCGAGTTTTTATAAGACTGCAAAATAAATTTCTTTAAAACACAAATATATTGATATCAATCGAATAAAATGTTCCGGCTGCATTTGTTGACGTTAAACATTATTCTCCTGATATGAGAAAACAAAATATCTTGCTCTTAACCTTGGAGTATTATGCAATGTATCTATGATCCAGGCATTGAATATTTTGAAATAATTAAAATGATTCTATTTCTACGGATTTGTGATTTTTAGTATTCTCTGAAATTAATTTAGGAGTTTACAAATAAAAGTAGCCAAAGTTTTTTATGACAATCATTTATTCAGTAATTTCACAAAGTTTCGTAACTCGTTTTGTTACATCTTCAGGTGCTAAACTTAGTGAGGGAACGCTATCCCATTGAATTACCTCTGCAGCAGAACATTCAAGGAGACATTACGAAATACCTCACACAGTTGATACCACATAACTAACCCATAACTTAGTTATGTGGTATTACGGAATAAATGATTGTCATAAAAAACTTTGGATACTTTTATTTGTAAACATATATTGACAATCAAGAAGAAATATTGATTTACTAATTTAGGAGTTGTTACTCATTTCAGCAATTATTTTCTTAGAAACATCGAATGAAACTGAAACTTTACCAACGCGCCACGCCGAATATGGTATTTCCAAATTTCCATGCACTGATGTAAGCTCCTAAAGACCTCTAACAATGCGAGCTATAAATTAGTTCACTTCCTTACAAAACTTTAATTAAATTTCAATATTGATTTTGTAGGTGAATCTTTCGAAAAAAAATGGAGTTTCTCAATTTATTTGTTTCTTTTAACATAGATATTGCCGTGAATGTACCACACGGAAAATATGTAAATAAAAATAGAAATAGATGAAATATTAATGATCGAAACCTCAACTAGGTAAAAATAACCACGAACGATCTAGATTGCATAGACTACAATAGTCAAGTTTTCATAATCATTAGTAATTGAACATTGACCCATATTAAATAATGTGTTTATTACTTTCTAAAGCTAAAATATATTAATGTAGATACTCAGCGTACTCTCGTGACAATGAATACATCTTGAGAAGAAACGACCTGCAGCTTGTTGTGACACTGATACTGGGGGAGATGGCTCAGGGTATCAACTGATATCACTGTAGTCCCTCTGACCGGGAGGTCCTATAATCGAGTCCAGACGGTGGCAGGATTTTCAATACTATCTTGTCTGCTAGGTCAAATTCAGCCGCTGTCTGGAGGAAAATTCTAACGGCCGGCTGCTCTGATCGGTAGTTATGTGTGGTTTCACCGACCAACAACAGACGCATGCGGGAGCACTACCCTAACAAACTGGCCACGGACAGGGCGCGATATATCCTTCCTCATCCTTGTCCTGACCTCTCCTCTAACACCATAATACCCTGCACTACCACACTTGTCGGGAGACCGGTCTGGAGCTTAGTTTGTCCTGGCTGGGGCGGTGCCCCGCTGGTGGGAGATACCTGTTTGGGGAAAACCCCGCTAGTCGACGGTAGGACGGCGCCGGATCTCGCCATCGATCGGGGCACACAATCACCTCCCGCGAAAAAAATGCACTACGCTTGCGGGACTAATGAGTCTAGTAGTCGACACTAACAATCATATTGGCGCTGACCTCAAGGCTCATGCTGAGTTCGGGCAGCACCTGCGCGACGGCGGCGAGGTCCGAAACCAGGTAGATGAGGAGCAGGACGAGAGCGGGGGCGAGGATTAGCACCAGCAGCACCAGCCAGCTCTGCCGCGCCACCACGCGCTTCTTCAGGAACATGGCGCGCACTTGGTGGCCCAGCGACGGCCGGCCCGCCCGCCGCGCCACACCTGCGACCGCGCTCCCGCTGCGGCTTTTACGACTTGGCGCGTGAGGGCCTGGTCTTCGCGATGGAATACGGCACGACGTTTCGCATCTGTCACGGCCGCGCCGATTGAGCATGCGACATCTAGCGGCACGAACGTGAGAGACGCGCCATATCTTGTCATATTCCGTGATGAAGATAGACCCTAACGCTCCATGTTATGAAACCGAATTATAGTCCGCGTCCCGACGGTGACCTAGCTTAGCTTGCCAGCTAAGCCAATTGATTGATTGTTAGTAATTCCGGGCGCGTCAACTATTGGAGTCATTATTCCAGTAAGTGTAGTATATGTTTTTCATCGGGAGGAGGCGGTGATCTTCCATCCGTGGATGGCAAGATCCGGGCGCCGACCTACCGTTGGCTAGCAGGGTTTTCCACAACCAGGTATCACCCACATGTGGGACACCACTCCAGCAGGGAAAAGTTCTATGTTCCCGACCAGTCTCCCGACATGTGTGGTAGTATAGTGCAACGTGTAAGTGTATGATTAAAGGGTAAGAATAGGACAGAGAAGAAGAAGGAAATATCGCGTGTAGTCCGAGGCCCGTTTGTTAGGATACTGCTCCAGCATTCGCCTGGTGTTAATTAGAGAAACCACAAAAAACTACCGATCAGAGCAGCCGGCCGCTAAAATTCTCCTCCAGCGACCGACTGAATTCGACATAACTGAAAAGTTAGTGTCGAAAATCCACCCGCCGTCGTGACTCGAATCTAGAACATCCCGGTCAGTGACACCGCAGTGACATCAGTTGATGCACTGAGATACCGCTCTCTGTGGCTAAGTCGAATTCTGTCACTGTGTGGTGGAGGCATTTGCGGCCGGCTACTCTCAGTAGTATTCCATTGTTTTTCCGATCAACACTAGGCGAATGCAGGTGTAGTACGCTAACAAACGGGACACGAAACACGCGCAATCTTTCTTTTCTCTCCCTTCTTCCTATCTTCATCCCATACACTTACACTAACATGCACTACACTACCACATATACCGGGAAAACGGTCGGGAGCTTAGAGATTGTCCCGGCTGGGGTGATGCCCCGCTGGTAGGTGGAGAGGTAAAGCAGGGTGTTAGAAGGAGAGGTAGGGCAGGGTGTTAGAAGGAGAGGTAGAGTAGGGTGTTGGAAGGAGAGGTAAAACAGGGTGTTGGAAGGAGAGGTAGAGCAGGGTGTTAGAAGGAGAGGTAGAGCAGGGTGTTGGAAGGAGAGGTAAAGCAGGGTGTTAGAAGGAGAGGTAGAGCAGGGTGTTGGAAGAGGTAGAGCATGGTGTTGGAAGGAGAGGTAAAACAGGGTGTTGGAAGGAGAGGTAGAGCAGGATGTTAGGAGAGGAAACAGGGTGTTGGAAGGAGAGGTAGAGCAGGGTGTTGGAAGGAGAGGTAGAGCAGGGTGTTGGAAGGAGAGGTAAAGCAGGGTGTTGGAAGGAGAGGTAAAGCAGGGTGTTAGAAGGAGAGGTAGAGCAGGGTGTTGGAAGGAGAGGTAAAACAGGGTGTTGGAAGGAGAGGTAGAGCAGGATGTTAGGAGAGGTAGAGCAGGGTGTTGGAAGGAGAGGAAACAGGGTGTTGGAAGGAGAGGTAACAGGGTGTGGAAGGAGAGGTAAGCGGGTGGGAAAGGGTGTTGGAAGGAGAGATGAATTCATTATAGGGAGGAAGACATGTCAGCGGGTCCGGTCGCAGATTGGAGGAGAACGAAGAAGAATGGAGAAATGGTTAAGACTGTCATGGCATGAAGCGGGCTGTAAAACCTGATAAGAAAAAGAAGAAGAAGAAGAAGAAGAAGAGAAGAAGAAAGAAGGTGTAATTGATATAAATTATACACCAGGTGAATGCTGGAGCAATACTCTAACAATCGGACCACGGACCACGCGCGATCTTTCCTTCCTCTTCCTTGTCCTATCCTCTCCCCACTCACATGCACTACACTACCACACATGCCGGGAGACCGGTGGGGAACTTAGTGTTTGTTCCGTCTGGGACGGTTATCTGCTGATGGGAGATACCTGGTTGTGGGAAACCCAGATAGACGACGATAGGTCGGCGCCGGGTTTCGTCATCCAGCGGGGGAAGATAAGCGCCCCCTCCCGAGGAGAAACATGTACTATACATTAGGGAATAATGACCTCAGTAGTTGACGCGCCCGGATACACTACCAGCCAACCATGAAATAAAAAATCCTATTCTTTGAGTGCTTCCGATATCTGTTTCAATGACTTGTAAGAAAGTGATGATGTTGGTAACTGCCGCCTGACGCTGCTTGGCGGAGCGCGTCCGCCGCGGCTGTGGAGCACTCACTGGAGGGGCGCGGCGCCTGTTTCCGAGGTTGGCCACCCTGCAAGGTCTGGAACTCCTCGTTCATCCTGCCACACACAGAGTAGCTGCCGGGGGCGGGGCACTCCCACGCAACGTCTCAACTTCAGACCCCAATACAGAATTTCTTTTCCGTTTTTTTGGTATTTAGCCATTATAGGTCCAGTAAATTGTGAAGTCGAAGGCAAGTGAAACAAGGTTTACTTACATTAAATGCATTTTAATAGAATAAAATGATCGTATTCTTCTTTTCATAATAATAATAGTAATAGTATAATAATAATAATAATAATAATAATAACAATAATAATAGTAATAATAATAATAGTAATAATAGTATTAAGAATAGTAATAATAATAGTAATAATAATAATAATAATAATAATAATAATAATAATAATAATAATAATAATAATAATAATAATAATAATTCTGCCTTGGGAACGAGCTGCCTGAGTGCCCTTGCGAGGCTCAGAGCTATGCCGGCGGTAGTCTAGCTGCTGGTAGGGTAGGTTAAAGGCGCTGAGTAGGTTAAAGGCGAGGGGTCAGACGAAGAAGTGCTCCATGGGCCTCAACGGCAGCTTCGAAGAATAAGGGAGAATTGATGAAGAGGCACCTCCAACGCAACCGCAGCGGGCGGCTGCAGCGTCTGTGTCCATGTTGGGAGCGGCTGCATCCACAGCAAGAAGTGGAGGGGGAAGGGCCCTGAACCTTTGGACTTCCTGTTATCGGTCCGTTGAGGGTACAGGAGAGAAGCCGGATTGACACAACGGTCCGTTGATTAGCGTTGTGGCCCGAACCTTGCATTATCCAGCAAAGGAGGCTGCCTTCATCAGTCAGTGAAAATTCCGTAGAGTTTTGTAATGCCGACTGGTGATTCAATACCTTCATATCAATACATTCATACGTCATGTTCTTGCTGAAAAGTTGGAAAATTTGATGGAACTAGGAAATCCCGAAAATGTACACACGATCAAGAAGTTCTATCGAAATCGTGTTTTTGGTAATGAGCCGAAAATACCCTGCTGTAATTGCTAGGCTGCCAATTGTGTCTTCGTGCAGCTCTAATTCAAAATGCTTTTCGCTTTGGATTTACAGGAATGTTTTAAGAAAAAAAATCAAGGAAATTAACAAGTAACTTACAAAGTTACCAAAAGTTTCAAATTACATGGAAGAGCTACTTACTTGGATAAAGTAATTTCCGGTTTCCCCACAGAGTTTGATTCTGAAAGGATTTAACTACGTGTAAATTTTGTCATGCGATATATATTAATCCCACAATTGTTTTCTTCATCAACTCGGAAGGAAAATGAGCAGTCTCAGTAAGGTGTACCAACAGCTCTTAGATTATATAATAGATACTTGAATTTCAAAATCCATTGTCTCCTGTGTGGGAAAGAGAATACGACTGAATTTATGGAATCGCAAAACAGCCTGCTCTATACACAAAGAAATTTTGTACACAGGGTTATGAATTTTTCCTTTATATCATCAACAATCAATGCAGCTGAAACCATTAAAATGAATTGTGGAGCAAATAACACGCATTGCTGACGAGGACTTTGATTGTAGAAGAAACTCGACTGCAGGTTGGGGAATTATTGTCATTATCTCTCTCATGGTATGGAAGGTATTAAGTCCATCCTATGCGTTCACATTATAATATACTTTGTCAAACGTGAACTGCATTATTAAGTTTTTGATCTTTATTTAACAAAACATAAGACGCTTCAAGTAATGAAGTTACAAAGTACTATCAAGCGAATTCGATAGCAAATAAGATATCAATAAGGAGATTTCATCCAAACTTCTTGTTTACATGTGTCCTAAATCCTGTCAAAAGAAAGAGAAAAAAACGTAAGCCTTTCTGCCGATACGACGTACCAAACGCTGTACCAAAGATTTATATCTTCCATGAATCCATTTCACCGTTCTTGAGTTTTAAAATCCCTGTCTCAAACAAAACAAAGGCAATAAATTTGGTACACCCCATTCAACATTACGTAAGAAATTGTTTGTTGATAGGTATTTTTTTATTTCATGCACCTGCGAATGTGTCAGCTACTGTTTTAAAGACTCTTAGTGTTATGCGATATTGTCTTTCTTGTTTCATTAACAGAGGTAATTTGATATTTTGTACTCAACATTTCGAAAATTTACAACAGATGTTCCGTTTACTGATATCAATATGTCTTCTCCATAATTTTGAAAGGGGCATGATTATTCTGTTACGCTATCCGGTCGGTAATCTCCATGTATTCGTTCATCAAATCATTAATAAGAAAGGGGCATTCACCAGAGTTGCCTTCAAGTTAAGAATATATGAAGTGCACGATCTCATCAACATTGGTGGTTAGGCGAAATACATTGGTTTTCTTCTTCTTGTCGGCCTGCGCCATTTCGTTTGCGAGGAAAGGTGGGACCATGCTTCTTCTGTGACCAAATCCTCGTAAGCAATACGTGTTATTTTCCGACCCCATTTCATATTGACTGTTTCCATTCGCATTGATCATTGGTGAATTCAAAGAAATTTCGGAATTTTATGCCCAAAACTTCTTTCTGGATTGAACAGTATTTCATGTGATTGTGAATAATAATAATAATAATAATAATAATAATAATAATGATTATTATTATTATTATTCACGATTATTCCCATTTAAAGAGAGCGTTTGAACTTGAATTCCTTTATGATGATTGTTTGTGTTTTCTCTGGACCCATATTTTCTTCATGTGTTCACTGTGTTGTTTCTTCCGCTCTGCTGTCCATTTACATCCTGGCCTCTTCTTGCTTTCGGTGCCAAATGTATGTTTTTTTATAGTGTTCCTGAATTATTTTCTATTTTCTGCATCATTTATTGTAACGTGTGCTTGTCTGAGATCCTCCTCGACTTCTTTAATCCATTTTTTTCTCCTGCCTGAGTTGATGACTGTGAGAATCCGTTATTATTATTATTATTATTATTATTATTATTATAAAAAGAAAAAGAAACAAAAGCCATTTTATTCTATTGAAATGCTTTTAATGTAAGTAAATCATATTAGTTGTCAGAACGTATAGGCTTACTGTCACCCTTACCAGAACTTTCAAACGCGAGTTTACCTCAAGAAGTATCAAAAGCATTTGTATTTAATCGTTTTTTAATTTACTCAAGGACTTCAAAGATACATTACACAGACCACTAGTAATTTGGGGTTAACTTTAGACTAAACAGGAAAATTTGATGAAAGTACATAGTCCAATTAGGGGATGAAAAAAGCTCCCAAACCAAACAGACAATCGCGATGCTTGTATGAAAGAATAAAAAATACCGTAGATTACCAAACAATCAGCTTCCTAGGGCATTCTGTTGCAGAGATACGAGAAACGAAAGTGTTTTTCATGTTTTATTTTTTATTAGCTTCTATGACATGAATCAAGTTGAAAACAATTGCAAAGACGAGGAAAAATATTTGAGTTTTAAGATACTTTTGTCAACCAAATTTGACAACAAATTCAAATAGAAAAAATTGAAGTTGATTGTCGATGTGATAACGTTGGAGTACTGTCTTAGTTTTCCCCTTAGAATGTGTCTTATACATTCTATAACATATTTTCTTCAGATTTTTAAATAATGTGGACGATAGTGAAAAAATTAAAACCAATTGTATCACTTCAAAAATTTGAAATTCGCGCCAAAATGTGATTTGATGTAATGTAATGATACGGAAAAAAATCGTCGAAGTTTTGACAGACAAACTCTTATTGCCGGATCCCCTCTATAAAGTTCTTTATCTCGTCATGACGCTTTATTCTAGCTGGTTACGTAAAAATGCATTGACCGAGGATGTGATTCATAGTTTCTATCGCTGTGTTGCACTTCCTGCAGTATACATCCTCTCTGGACCTTCCTCTACTAAGAGTAGTAGCGGTATTTGATCTCAATTGGAGTGCAGTGATAAAAAAGACCAGGTTTCAGAAGATTATAGTATTTCAAAAAGGCATTTCCAATCGGATCGTTTATATGCGCCTTAACCGGTCTGTCGTGGGATCCCAGCTTCTCCCAGGCGGCTAACCCGTCATTGGCGCATTTCTCCTTTTAAGCTCTTAAATCAGGTAGGGCCAGTTTAGTCTCAATGCTTTGGCGATTTTAAATAAACGTTGGACAGAAGTTCAGCCATCTGCAAATGGGATCTGCAGATTTTTGTAGACGTCAGACGACTACATTTACTACATACAGGAATCCAAAACGTTACGAGGACCCGGAAATGAGAGTTTCCCCCCAAATTCGCCGTTTCTTCGCAGCATTACAATTCTGTCTCTATTCTGCGTAAACAGTAGCGAAAAAGTACAAATTCACCCTCAAAGAATTTTGCCGTAGCAACAACTAGGGAATCAACCAAACGACATTACAATGAAATTTTTTCATTACCGTAGATTATAATCTTGCAATAGCAAGGAAACGAATGCAACGCGATAACAATGTGCAACATATAACTGGGCTGGTAAAAATTGATTTGTCTCTCGTTAAACCTCCTGGATCTATTAATTGTGTTATTAACCTTTTTTTCGGTTATTATCTATTATTTTCGAGGCGCGGTATTTTATCTGCAGTCCTGATATCAAGGTTTAAAGGGTAGTGTTTGCAGTCCACCTACTTCAAGAACACTTCCTCCAAGGTGGTGAGGGAGATCCCGAAAGTGACCACGTCCAGCTGGGAAGTGCTCCGCTCCAGATCCGCCAACATGGGCTCGAAGACCGCCGTCCGAGCTTCGTCCAGCTGGTAGACGATCTCCAAGGCCCGCTTCCCGGGTCATCTTCAGGCCCTGAATATGCTTCGCCAGCAACTGCCACATTTAAGCATTAAAAGAGGAAACTTCCATCATCAATCTTTCCATTCAATTCAATCATTCATCAATAAAATATTGTATTTTATAGCGCAACCCATTGTGATTGGTTGGTTGGTGATTCCGGGCACGTCAACATCTTAGGTCATTAGTCTCGTAAGTGTAGTGCATGATTTTCTTCGGGAAATGGCGGTGATCTTCCCCCACTGGATGGAGAGATCCGGCACCGACCTCCCGTCGGCTAGCGGGGTTTCCCCCTAACCAGAACTTACCCACCAGCGGGGCACCGTCCCAGTCAGGACAAGCTCTAAGCTCCCGACCGGTCTCCCAGAATATGTCGTAGTGTGGTGCATGTTAGTGTAAGTGTGTGTCTGTGTGTAAGGGGAGAGATAGGACCGTTTGGTAAGGTACTGCTCCGGATTCGCGTGGTGTTGATCGGAGAAACCACGGAAAACTGCCGTTCGGTGCAGCGGACACTAGAATTTTCCTCAGACAGCGACTGAATTCGACCTAGCTGAAAAGCTAGTGTCGAAAATCCTGCCGCCGTTAGGATGCGAAGCTAGGACCTCCGGTCAGAGACGCTGAAGTGACATCAATTGATGCACTGTAGTGACAATAATTGATGCACTGAGCTACCGCTCCCGGTACAGACCATTGTGAAATTGCTACATTACGAACAAATAAGGATGATTTGTTGGCCGTTATTTTCGTTTTTCTCAAAATTAACAGTGCTATGCTACCGAAAGATAAGGTTAAAACAGGCAATGTTCTATGAAAAAATTGTGTCAGATACAACTTTTATACTCCATTAAAACTGTTGAGAATGAAATAGTTTTCTTTGAGTATTTAGAAAGCATTAAGATGTTTCTGAGAGGGCCTCGTGTTGAAGCGGAGTAACTTGTGTTTTTAATTTTTGCTTGGAGACAGAAACAGCTATTCTCGTAGCGTCAGCTAACCATTTATAAAGTATCCAGCATGGGCAAAGAGTATGCATCGTCGTGGTCTCACATTTTTAACAATGCACTGAATTGTGAAATGAATAACAAAATTACTTTCAACGACTAGCCTTCAAAAGAGTCTCTAGAAGACACAGACGCTTTTCAAGAAAATAACTCCTGCACGGAGTTTGTCATGTCGCCTCAAGGCTAGTTTTGTCAGTACTGCGCCTTACGGGCGAAATAAAGTACTGTTCAGCCCGATTTAACCCGTAATTACAGGCATGAATTTTGTTGCACTAATATAGTCATGCGGTCAGAGAGACTCCGCTAAAAATAAATTAATTCTTTTTAAACCCAAACAATTATATATTGTAAAATGGACTATTTCTATTATATGAGTTATTTATTTATTAAATGCAATAGAAAAATATTATTCCGGCTTTTAGCATGTCAAAATAGCTCAATTGTAAACAATTGCAGTTTCAACTTTGTTACAATATATTATACTTCTCTTCTTTCAATTCTAACTAAGGTATTGACTTAAAACAGATTTTGTTGCATAGTTAAATAGGTAAGAAACGTTGAGTAACATGAACTGAAAACAAAAATATGTTTGTACAAAATATGGGTGTCTAACACATGGTTATTTGAGACCACTAACACTGTCATGCAGTCTACGAGACTGCTCCAATAGTTCAGCGTGTCAGGATGCTCTCCAGTTGAATGCAACAAGGAAACTGATAGTCTTTACTGTTACGGACCAGTGAGAAATAAAGGTACCGAGAACGACACAAAAAATACATCTCCATAATTGTAGAGAATGTTGTTTTAAAGGATAATGATAGTGAAGAAAGAAATCCGAAAAAGGTAGCAAATCTCTTCAACCAACAATTTTCTAGAATTACGGCCCATCTCACGTAGGGACTAAAACCATAAAATTCAATACGATATGCTTCCAAAAAGGTACGGGACGATGTTCATCGCCGAAACTTCTTCCAGTGAAATTCTCAGAATAGTCAGGTTACTATTTAAAACAAAGAGGACAAAATGAACATCAATATGACCGGCCAATTTCTCTTTTGCCAGTTCTTTTATACATATTAGAGGTGCTTTTCTACGGATATTTATAAATAAAAACTTTTCTCATGAAAAATGAAGCGTTTTCAGGCTAACAGTACGGTCTTGGAAAATCCAAAGCGACGGAAACTAATTTTTTCTTTTCTTAAAGATATTGTTTCATCAATGGGCTAAAATGAAGCACCTATTGGAATATTTTAAATCTTTCGAAAGCTTTTTAAATTGTTGACCATAACATCTTCCTCTCAAAATTTCCTTCATATGCAACTCGTGGTATTGCTTCTAGATCGGATAACCTCGCATCTTAATCTTCGATCTCAAAAACTAGAAATAACGTACTGGCACGAAAGAACATTAATTACTTATCTTTCCAATTCTTTGCCAGTTGAGCTTGGGGTCCCGCAAGGTTCAATCATAAGCGCTTTCTGTTAGACATAAAAAGTGTCCTCGTCCATTAAAAATAGAAGATCAGTTCTGTTCGCCGATGGGATGAATGTTCTTTGCAAAAAACAAACAATAAATAGTACGATTTCAGAAGTTTCAAATTGGTTTATGTAGTAATAAATTACTAGTTAACTAAGAAAAAACGGTTTCAATGCATTTTTGGATTTCAAATCTTCATTTAGTGCCATACACTGATTAGTGCGTAGGCTAATCTCCAGAAGCCCCTAGCACCTTCATGTGAGACTTATTCCGAGCAAGTATACCTTGGGTAGTTTGCCATTGCTTTCCCTATGGGCGCTAGAGCGCCAATTTTGATGTTTGAATTGAATACCAGATAGCAAGCAAGATACAATAACTGCAACTTATCCAGTAATTCAAATCGAAATTTTGATTGGTGCTAAATTGCTAGAGAATTTAATCTTCCCAGATCGGCCAAGTGCCTTTCCTGGGATCTGCTGTACATGCCGACGAGAGTCTGCATGCATACCGTCGATTTTTGGCATCACCAAAATCCTCCGAACTTGACCGGGTTTGAACCCAGGAACTTGGAATCAGTAGCCCGGTATGACAACCATTACCTCCAAAACTCGCATTTCAAACCTCACTTAGCCCCAAAGACGGCATTTCAAAGGCTCCATTGAAATTGCAATCCAAATCGCATTTGAAAATGAACAATACGTAATTAGATGACGCCTCGAACTGCAGTGAATCCGTGCAAAACGGGCAATCGTTTCATTACTACGTAGTGTAGTGAAGGATCAATGAATTTTAATATCATTTTATAAGTAATTGTTACTTTGTAAATTAGTATGTATGTGAATAGTTATAAGCTTTATTTTATATTAATTTTTGTGATTTTATATTTGTTTATTTATTCGTGATTCGTCCAAAATATTAACGATTACCAATTTCCATGATTCAGAGCATTTTTCCGTTTACATAAGTTCATTCACCAGGAGGACACATACAGCCTGCACAAGATATGCTTCGCAGCGACTCCAACATCACTGGCGAACCTTTTTTATGGATTAATTGATTGATTCTAGGCGCGTCAACAAGGTGATTAGTCTCGCTGGTGTATTATACGTTTTCCCTTCGAGTGGTGGTGGTGGTGATCTTCCCCCGCTGAATGGCGAGATCCCCCAGCGACCTTCAGTCAGCTAGCGGGGTTTCCCGCAACCAGGTATCTCCCACCAGCGGGGCACCACCCCAGCCGGGACAAGCTCTATGCTCCCTACCGGTCTCCCGGCATATGAGGTAGAGTAGTGAATGATTCGATGCATGTGAGTGTAAATGTGTGCATGTTAGAGCGAGGATTGGCGAGGAAGAGGAAGGAAAAATCTCGCGCGGTCCGAGGGTCGTTTGTTAGAGTACTTCTCCGCTGGTGTTATTCGGAGAAACAACGAAAAACTACCGAACTACCGATAATTTTGATAGCAAATTGAGTTGGGAAAATCAGGTAAATTGTGTCGTAGGGAAAGCCTGGAGGTCCTTGCATTTTACTATGCGAATCCTAAAAAAAAAAAGATACTGCGAAAGCAAGAGAATTAGCTTATTTATCTCTAGTTCGTCCATTAATGGAATTCGGGGCTGTTTGTTGGGACCCTTATAGAAATTGCCAAAAGGAGTATTTGAATAGAGTACAGATTAATTAGTAGTATAAAGTACAGTATAAATTTACTTTCCGAGGGAATAGGAAGAATGTAGAATGGGAGTGTCTGGAAATTAGGAGAGTTAAGGCAAGACTCTGTGCCCTGTACAAAGCGTATGCCGGTTATCCAGCTTGGAAAGATATCTACATCCGATTGGGTAGACCTTCGTACTTTAGTAGGGGGGATCACAAGCACAAAATTCAGTTTAGGCCACACATAAAACAATAACGGACTGGAATAAGTTACCTGCGACAGCTTGACACCCTTTCCTCTAGGTGTTCAAAGATTTAAAAATAAATTAACTAATGGTATTTGTAAACTTTATTAATATAGTAATTTGGATAATTATATCAGTTGTTATTTGATTATTATTGATATTTTTATTGCCATTATTATTGTGTTAATTACTATTAAATGCGTTCTTGTTCTAAATATATAATTATATTCAAAGTAGTATTGTATTGAAGTGTGGTGACGTGTTGTGCAGTGTAGTGCAGTATAGAAGTAGAAAGAGAAGTGAATTTCAAATTATGTGAAGTGAAGTGTAATTATAATGTAGTGTAGTCTTGTATTTAATAGTTTAAAATAACTGTGCAGATCTACCATAAAATGTAGGTAATGCTATTTATTGTTAGCATATTATTATTATTATTATTATTATTATTATTATTATTATTATTATTATTATTATTATTATTATTATTATTATTATTATTATTATTATTATATTAAATTATTTTGTTAATAAAAAGTTATTTTGTTAAGTAATTTGTAATGTAAAGTTAATATTAGTAATATGTAAATTGTAGAGTTGTGCCACCTGGTTGCATATACCTATCTGCAGAATAATAAATATCTATCTATCAGAGCCGCCGGCAGCTAGAACTCTTTTCCCAGATAGCGACTGAACTCGACCTAGCTATCTTGGTAGAGTCGACAATCCTGCCACTGTCGGGACTTTAAACAAGAACATCCCGGTCGTAAGCACTGCAGTTGATGCCCTGAGTCACCTCTCCTGATATATTTCGTTAGCATACATGGTGCCGTTCCAATTCCATGGTCCAATGCTTGGCGCTGGCCGCCTAGGACCTACCTTGGTTGATGGATTGATTTTTCGTGTTTCTGGGCACGTCAACTGCTTTGATCATTATTCCCGTTAGTGTAATGCATTGTTTTTTTCGAGAGATAGCGGTGATCTTCCCCCGCTGGATAGCGAGATCCGGCGCCGACCTATCGTCGGCTAGTGAGGTTTCCCCTTAACCAAGACTCTCCCACCAGCGGGGCACCGCCCCAGACGGGACAAGCTCTAAGCTCCCGACCGGTCTCCCGGAATATGTGGTAGTGTAGTGCTTGTTGGTGTAAGTGTGTGTGTAAGGGGAGAGGATAGGATAGGGAAGAGGAAGGACAGATTGCGCGCGGTCCGTGGCCCGTTTGGTAGGGTACTGCTCCGTCATTCGCCTGGTGTTGATCGGGGAAACCACGGAAAACTACCGATCAGAGCAGCCGGCCGCTAGAATTCTCCGCCAGGCAGCGACTGAATTCGACCTAGCTAAAAAGCTAGTGTCGAAAATCCTGCCGTCGTCAGGACCGAACCTAGGATCTCCCGGTCAGAGGCGCTGCAGTGACATCACTTGATGCACTGAGCTACCGCTGCCGGTACCCACCTTGGTGACCTCACTGGTACTGCAGCGCCGTCCCTTGACGACCACGAGGTGGTAGCCGCCGCCGAAGCGCTTCTTGAGGAAGTGGGGCGAGCCGTAGCCCTGCAGCCGGCCGCCGGCCATGATGGCGATGCGATCGCCCAGCACGTCCGCCTCGTCCATCATGTGCGTGGTGAGCAGCAGGGTGCGGCCCGCCTTCATCTCGCGTAGCAGCTCCCACATCGCTCGCCGCGCCGCCGGGTCCATTCCGGACGTCGGCTCGTCCAGCAACACGACCTGCGCAGGGAAACAGTCACGACGGCGGCGAGCGGGGTTGGTTGATTAGTGATTCCGGTCTGTCAACGGCTTAGATTGATGTATTTCAGACGCGCCAACTGCTAAGATTAGTTGGTTGATTAGTGATTCCGGTCCGTCAACAGCTTAGATTGATGTGTTTCGGCCAAAATTGGTTGTTGGTTGATTAGTGATTCCGGTCCGTCAACAGCTAGATTGATGTATTATTGTATTAGATTGATGTATTTCAGACGCGCCAACTGCTAAGATTAGTTGGTTGATTAGTGATTCCGGTCCGTCAACAGCTTTGATTCATGTATTATTGTATTAGATTGATGTATTTCAGACGCGCCAACTGCTAAGATTAGTTGGTTGATTAGTGATTCCGGTCCGTCAACAGCTAGATTGATGTATTATTGTATTAGATTGATGTATTTCAGACGCGCCAACGTCAACAGCTGATTGATGTATTATTGTATTAGATTGATGTATTTCAGACGCGCCAACTGCTAAGATTAGTTGGTTGATTAGTGATTCCGGTCCGTCAACAACATAGATTGATGTATTATTGTATTAGATTGATGTATTTCAGACGCGCCAACTGCTAAGATTAGTTGGTTGATTAGTGATTCCGGTCCGTCAACAGCTTTGATTCATGTATTATTGTATTAGATTGATGTATTTCAGACGCGCCAACTGCTAAGATTAGTTGGTTGATTAGTGATTCCGGTCCGTCAACAGCTTAGATTGATGTATTATTGTATTAGATTGATGTATTTCAGACGCGCCAACTGCTAAGATTAGTTGGTTGATTAGTGATTCCGGTCCGTCAACAACATAGATTGATGTATTATTGTATTAGATTGATGTATTTCAGACGCGCCAACTGCTAAGATTAGTTGGTTGATTAGTGATTCCGGTCCGTCAACAGCTTTGATTGATGTATTATTGTATTAGAATGATGTATTTCAGACGCGCCAACTGCTAAGATTAGTTGGTTGATTAGTGATTCCGGTCCGTAACAGCTTTGATTCATGTATTATTGTATTAGATTGATGTATTTCAGACGCGCCAACTGCTAAGATTTGTTGATTGATTAGTGATTCCGGGCGCGTCAACGATTGAGGCCAGTAGTCCCGTAAGTGTAGTGCATGTTTTCCTTGGGAGGTGGCGGTGATCCATCCTCGCTGGTTGCTGACATCCGGCGCCGACCTCCTGTCGGCTAGGTGGGTTTTCCCCAACTACGTATCTTCTACCAGAGAGGTACCGCCTCAGACGGGACAGCTGAGCGGTAGCTCATTGCATCAACTGATGGCACTGCAGCGCCGTTGACAGGAAGGTCCTAGGCTCGAGTCCTAACGACGACTTTTGACACTAGCTTTGCAGCTAGGTCGAATTCAGTCGCTGTCTGAATAATTTTAGAGGCCGGCTAGTCTAATCGGAAGTTTTCCGTGGTTACTCTGATCAACACCAGGCGAATGCCGGAGCAGTACCCTAACAAACGGGTCACGGAATGCGCGCGATCTTTCCTTTCTCTTTCTTGTGCTATCCTCTCCTCTTACACACACAAACTTACAATAATATACACTTCACTACCACATATTCCGGGAGACCGGTCGGGAGCTTAGAGCTTGTCCCGGCTGGGGAGGTGCCCCGCTGGTGAGAGAGTCTTGGTTAGGGAGAATCCCCACTAGCCGAAGGTAGGTCGACGTCGGATCTCGACACCCAGCGGGGGAAGATCACCGCCATCTCCCGAGAAAAAAAAAGAACATGCACTTCACTAACGGTACTAGTGACCTAAGCTGATGACTAACCACCCAACCAAACCACGGAGCGAGAGGGGCACCTTGGTCTTGCCGCAGAGCGCCACGCAGACAGCCAGCTTCCGCTTCATGCCGCCAGAGAGGTTGTGGGACTTAACGTTCTTCTTGTCCTCCATGTGCATCAGCTTCAGAAAGAATGCTATCTCCGCCTTCAGTTCGTTGCCAGTTAGGCCCTTCATCTGTACAGAAACAACACAGTTACGATACAGACGGGGATTGAGTGAGTGAATATTCGTGTCTGGGCGTGCTCATCTCTTTGGTCATTATTTCCATTTTTATAACAGAGAGATGGCAAAATCTTCCTCCCGCTGGTACTCATTGATTGATTGATTATTGGGGTTTCGGCCGCGTCCACTACTATGGTCATTAGTCCAGTAAGTATGGTGCAGTTCTCTTTCCGTGCTAGATGGTCATGTCATTCATCCACCTACCGTCAGTTCATGGAGTATTCCCAAACCAGATTTCTCCGAAGGGCAGGCGGGCGGTATTGTGTGTATGTGCAAGAGAGAGGGAGGACTTCTGATGCTCACTTTGCTGAAGAAGTAGAGGTGGTCGTGGACGGTGAGGTCCCTGAAGAGCACGTTATCCTGCATGCAGAAACCCATCCTCTCTCGGGCCCTTTCGGTGTTGGAGCGCAAGTCGTGCCCACCGATCGCTACCGATCCTATCGTCGGCGTTAACATTCCTGCGCCCACCAAACATCGTGCCAGGTAAGGATTGGGCAAATACTTTCAATATAATCAAATTTCAATACTTCGCCAAAGTACTCTGTAAATAAGTATTTAAATACATTCTCAAATACAAATTTAAATTGCTAAATACGTACGAGTAGTGTGTTTTTGCCGATTCTGGAACACATCTAGTGCAAACAAACCGCAACCGGATACTGACATGTGACGTCACGAGGTCGGCGTCCTTGTGATGTCACATCGTCCTTGTGACGTCGTCGCTGCTGGTGACACCAACTGACAACGTACGGATAAGGTTTGTTTACACCCACTTTGTGAGTCATCGCAGCTGGTGGGACGTCCCAAGGTCACTCCATCAACATTTCTGGCGTCGTGTTCGATTATCTTTGCCTTTGGAAACCGAGTCATCCGTTTCCTTCAACGGAATAACCGTCGCGTTGTCATTAAGTTCGGCGTCGTGGTCGGTTATCTTTTCCTGGGGTGAACTGCGTCTTCCGTTTCCTTTACCAACGAAATAACCGTCGCGTCGTCATTAACGTTTCCGGTGTCCTGGTCGGTAGACTATTACTGTAAAGAATCGATTCTTCCTTCGTTTATCTGCTCGTTAGTAGTTTCAGTGCTGTATAAAAAAATGCTGTGGCTCCTAATGAGTTGTATTGCGAATACGGTTTGCGCATCCTCCACCACTACTTCAACGCAGTCTAGTTAAATGACCGCATTCTTCAGTGATTCGCATCTTGGTGCACAACAGTGCCATTTACAAATGAGTGCACCAAGCTGAGATTTTATTAGTGAATGTTAGTGTTCTACATCTCATCAATCATTAACGGTGAATATTCGATAGATATGTTTAGTTTGCTTTAGATATTTTACAAAATATTAATTATTTGAGACATTATTTTTGTTTCTTCTTTAGATGAAAAATTTGTTTAAACCGCTATCGCGAACAAAGTGAGTCGGGCATCTGCAGCACCACCGCCACCACCACCTCGAAGGAACGCTCGTCTGTGATTCAGCAATCGCACAACGACGGTAAATTTCATTTGACGATTCAACTCATTCATATTAACGTGATCTCCATTCAAAGTCATTATTTTGAATTTGTTTTTTTCTGTAGATCGCCATCAACAACAATTATAAGAACGTGTATCACGTTTATGAAATGCTCTCCAATGGACAGATTAAATAAAAAGCATAAATTAAACTTTCTTTGTTGGCGCGGACCTAACTATTAAAAAATAATCACAAACTGACAGCAGAAGACGCTGCGAACGGTGAACATGTCAAAATGTTGTTGTCCGCCGCCAGACAATATCTACAGTGAACATTCATTTTGTGAAGGCAGATTTTAACTGTGTTTGGGTCTATTTATTACATTCGAGATAAATTAATGTATGTATTCCACCACATTGTAGTGTTCACCACATTCCTCTTCTTCTTTCCCTACATCACCGACAGGCAGGGCCACCCACGCCCCGCTCCTCGCCTCGTGCCGCAGGCCCACTGCCTTTTTTTATTTTTCTTAGGTTGGTATCCACCCACCAGCTGGTGTGACGTCACAGTTCGCGGGTGACGACCATCACGTCAGCTGCGCGACCTTGGGTCGCCCACTCGCTGCGATGACGTTACAAGGACGATGTGACGTCACAAAGGTCGTCGACCTGTTGTTGTAATGTGTAAACATTCTGTTACGGTTTGTTTACACAGGATGTTGACTTCCAGAACGGAAAAGCACACTACTCGTGCATATTTAAGATTCCTGAAATATTCAAAATACGATGATTACAATTGTATTACATCTATTATATTGCAATAATATATAAATTATATTATATAAACAGTTTCAAAATAAAACAATATCAAAAAATATATAATTTAAATAAACTAAATTTTCCTTTATAACGACTAATTTTTAAGCAAATCTTCATACCATATATCCCTAGTTGGGGAATGAATAAAACCCGCAATAGAAAACGCTCGAAAATTCGTGCGAATGAATATAAACTAGTTTTATAGCGAGTAAACGCTTTCTTTACGATTCCATTGTTGTCCAGAATTTTTATTTATTTGTATTTAACATTTAAAAATTAAGAAAATTGAAATTCATCTTCATAAATATGCTATTCTCTTTGTTTCAATAAAATGTATTCACTAGCTGAATCAAACAAAAAGATACTGACCTCGTTATGTTCTTGTTCATCTGTGCACAGAATATATTAAATATCTATTTTTAAAAACATCAAATTTTTGTTTTTAAATATTTCCAAACTTCATGTTAAAAAAACTCAAAATACAGCCTATTAAAATACAAAATGTAACCAATATACGCATTTCAAGAACTAGTATTTAAATATTGACAAGCCTGTTACATCTTTCAGTTGTTTCAACGTTCACTGGTGATGTTTTGCTATGACTTGCACCTGCAAGCTCCAGGAGCCAGAAAATTTCAAAATAAACGATGCCATTAGCTGTGTACGTTATTTTCAACATATCAATAAAAAACTCTAATTTATGAGCTTTTTAGCAACGCTAATAGGGTACATATACACAGTTATTTGAGTTCAGTTTTATTTGTAAATAAAAGAACACGTGTTCTGATTTCTCCTTCATAATTTAAAAAGCTTGTGCTTAGATTTAATAGACTTTATTAATATTATACGAATTACCACCACAACAATATAATTTGTATGTAAATTCGCCGTTTTCCAGCGCACGATTACAATACTTTCTCTTTTTACAAAGTAAGGACGAGGAAGTAAATACTAGATGTTATATTTTTATATCAGTTCTTATTCAGATATTTGGCTTCTGAAAATGGGATAGAAGATCAGGCATTGAATTTAAGGATGATGGAAGACAGGATGGGAGAGTGGAATTGATAATATTAGATATTTTTTATTATTGCAGTAACGGGAATTATATAATAGAGTTCTTGTGATTCTTATTATGCTCACTGCATCTGTCAGTTTGATTATATCAGGTTAATACGCGCGTCTAATCTGCCTGATTAGTATCCGCTTGCTTCTATCGAATAACGCGGTATTGATGATGTTTGGTGGCTTTGGTGATATAACGGTTCACGTATCGAACTGTTTTTTGTTCGCGGGCTCAAACCTTATCTGTGCTGCTGAGTTTTAAAGGCGAACAATTCCTTCGCGCGCCTTTCTTTTAGAGGAAGTGTAGCCGGCTCTCTCATGTTGTAGATTTGCTAGATGTAAAAGATTCTCAAGCCAAAAGAAGCCTCTGAGCTAAATTTAAAAGTCTGTTTCGTTGATCGACTGATAACTTCTCTCTTTCTCTCTCTCTCTCTCTCTCTCTCTCTCTCTCTCTATCCTCTTCTTCTCGTTTGTGAATGGAGCGTAGCGAGTAAGAGGATAAGCCTCACCAAAAAATAGGCACCATTGAATTGAAAGGTAAATTTTGTTGTCTCAATTTGAAAAAATCGCCGTAACTCTCCGACGAGTGTGTCCCATCATTTCCCGCCAGATGGCGCGTGCAGCACTCCATGCCACATTTATCTTCTTTGATTTTCGCGTCAATAGTTATCACTTTTATTAGAGAACGTGAAGGAAACGTTATTAGTTTAGGTTTTTATACATTTTATTTCATAATAAAATGTAGATAACTAAATATAAAAAATAATATTAATAAGAATCGGATCCATCTCTCGCTCCTCCGTGTCTTTGTTCTTGTTACGTGTCGCGGAATGAACACTGTGATTTGTGCAAACATGCCTTGAAACCTTTCTTCGGAAATATTGCATCTACAAATTTGAGTTAGTAGTTAATACTCCAAAATCTGTGTCATAAAGCTCAAAAGAAAACAATAGTATTGTTACGTTTCTAGGTGGTGAATTAAAAGTCTCGTATTATTTTGACAAAAACGTTTATTTTGTTTCTTAATACAATCACTGAAAAACACTTATTTATTTACACTACACTTCTTTTTAGTTATTTACACTACATTTCTCTTGATTGATTTATTTACACTACTCTTCTCTTACACACTCGCACATCCTAAGCACTGGCTACAGTTCGATGCACTTGGTCACAGTTCACTCACCGACCACAGTACGATGCACTGACCACGGTTCACGTCACTGAGCACAATCACTGCACTGCTATTCACCGCGATGCACACACTTCACAGTTCAGCTTCCACTGCGGACTCAAGACTGACTCGCGGTCGCCGGCCGTCGCGTATTTATACTCGTCAAGACAATCCAGAACCATCCGGACACCGCGCACTTTCTGGAGTAATCCGCCGGCAGGTGATGCAACCCGCGCTCACACGCAGCTCATGGTAGCGCCGGCAA
The DNA here is from genome assembly GCA_964035755.1 of Teleogryllus oceanicus. Taxonomy (NCBI): domain Eukaryota; kingdom Metazoa; phylum Arthropoda; class Insecta; order Orthoptera; family Gryllidae; genus Teleogryllus; species Teleogryllus oceanicus. Next base: position 88,388,918 of record CAXIVR010000010.1, read on the forward strand.
ATGACGTAACCCGCGATCACAGGCTCGGGGTGGCGGCGGCGGATGATGCAATATTCGTTACAGTATAGTTCATTATTAAACGATGATGCATAATGGGTATTAATACACGAGTGTGATATTACGTTGCGAGCGAGGTACGAGTAAGTATCGTTAACTTCACACAAGTGTAGACAACCCAACAGCATGATTAAGCCAAGGCCACCTAGCGGACAGCTACCCTACCTGCCGCAGTTGGCTTTGGTTTACCAGTGCGAGATAATACAAAAGTTGCTCTTACAATAATTCCGAGGTCACCATTTTCGCTTTTTCTCTTATTTTTATGGGTGCCAACTCCACTTCTAATTAACTAGACATTTCAAACTAAAGAATTGGACGGTATTAAAGGACAAACACTTGGCAGCAACATATAACACACAATAACTTGCGTTTTGATCTTAACGTCAGTCAAATGTTTCCCCTCTAGCACTACCACTGCGCTAGTCAAATAGGATCAAAGTGAAATTACGATTCAATTTATTTTATATAATATTCCTCATACAAATTACTGATACTAAAATAAATTAAACTGTATATACATAACATAACATTAATGCAATTTTAATGTGCACCATCGAACAAAACATTTACTAGAACGATTCTCAAAGATTAATGAAGTCTCAATACTTGGTTTGTAAGATGCTCAGTGATTGGTCAAGAACCTGTATTGAAATAAACTGAATATATTGATGATTTATTCCAACGTAATCCGTTCCGAATTTGTATAAATGAGCGCCAGAAAAAGATTACGCTAATACACGCATATACACGTCAACCTTCAACTCTAATTATAATAAATTAGTTTCCGGCTACCTGGGTCGATGGGTTTCATAGAAATAATAACTATTGATGCTAATAGATGATTATCCGAACTGCCATATATACAGAGTGGTCGAGGAACTTGAAAAGCAAATATATTTCTATCTTGCTACTTCGTTGCTAGAATTGGCTCCATGAGAATCATGTATTCATTTCACAAAACATGGAAATTTATTAAACAATTTTGGTATTTTATAATTTTACCCAATATGAAATAAAACCTTGGTCATGACCGCTTCCAACCTTATAATGTATTCGTCTTTGCGCGCTTTTGGACCATCTTTATTTATCTCCGACTTCGCCGTCCTCAGGTCCAGATACCATCTTCTCTCTTCTTTTCTCGGAAACACACTTCAATCACCGTTCATCAGATCGATAAACTATCTGCTGCTAGCATTCCAGTCCAATTACTGATAACTTCGCCTAAGCCCTCAATGTCCTTCTAACTCGTTCACTTGAAATATTTTAAGTTTTACTGTCACACTTAGTATTCAAATTCGATGTTCTATCAATATCTATTCCCTAGTAGATTCTTACAAGTCCCCAAAAAACTCCTAACATTAATTGGAGCACGATCCGTTCAAGACCACAGCATCAGTCAGAATGAATGCCTCTCGTATTCTTTCAGCCCTCCAAAGCTCGGTCCATCTTTTTCGATTGTTTATTTGCAGATAACACTTGATGTACTTTCGTACCTAGCCAATCCCTAAATTTCTTGCAAAACGAACTAGCCGTCTTCACGACTGTCACTGCTTTTTTTGGCCAATCCCTGAATTCTATACAAAATGAACTAGCCGTCTCCGCGATTTTCACTGCATGAAGATGTTGACTTGACGGCTCGCTTACCGTTGCTATGCTAGCATATTCACATATTATTTATCCCCTATAATTTACGCCATTTATAATAAATATTGTACCATTTCAGTCACATATTGGTATGTCACAGTATCATAATGAAATCTGTATCGTAATGAGTATCATTATGCAACGGTTTGGAGGCATCCAATGACAGAATTATACAATGGGAGTAGAAAAAGAATTATGATGGATAGAATAAGCAAATACCTTAATTACATGACATGGCCCGTGCGGTACGGAGTACCGCAACCGTTTACGAGTTTTGTTTACTAATGTATAACGGCCAATCGGCAGTGTCTAAAATCGTGCTTAGAGTGACATCTGATTGCAAATATAATGATAGAAGAATAACTGTCATATCAAATGTGAGAAATTATTTACACGAAATCAACGAAAATGTAAGAATGCGGAACTGACTGTCCCTACGCGCCCATCGGAGGGATAATAATCCAAAATTATCAATATATTCACACGTGATTTTAAAATATGTAGTCTGTAGAAGCTATATGAAAACCAACGACGACTTCTACCTAATCACCTACGTTACATATTTTTCTTGTGAAAAAAATGCCATTTAATGAGACCAATTTGCATACCTGTGATCATCGAAATTGTAGTAGACTTGCCAGCTGCGTTATGTCCAAGAAGTACTGTGATTTGACCCTCATACATGTTCAGGCTCAAGTTGTTCACAGCCATTTTGTTCCCTGGGTACACCTGGAAATGAGAGATTTTGCGGCATTGCGACAACTCTGACTTTAAAACCTATAAATTTTCCATCCAGAGTTATAAAAAGTATAAGACTTATTTACATTGATAAATGAAATCCATATTTGAATTTTTATTATTGCTAACAAAATAACTACCAAATATAATTAGATTTACGGATGGCTGATAATCACTTAGTGGTGACTGTTCTGCCGTTGCCCTGTAATGAAAGCATACATTTGAGAGTGATGCGTCAAATGGTTCGAATATACCAATAAGGTGGTACAATGAAATTAAAGAATACGCAAATTGTTGAGTTTAAACAACGATAATATCATCTTCTGCAGCAGATAAAGGTAAAGCCAATGTAGTTCTAATAAAAGTTGACTATATGAACAAGATAAAGTACATCCAAGATCGAATCATCTAGCGCAAGCTTCCACGTGACTCTACGGCACACATACTCCGCACCAACCAGTAATGCAAAGATTCATCTTCCTAAAAGGAACCCAACGGTTCAGCTAGAAATAGGAGCAGCAGCATCCAGACCATATTCTCACTCACGTCGCGGCGTCAATGTAATATACTCTGCTTTACAATCCACCTCTCTGCTACCACGACGCCTCACGTCGCTGGTGCCAATGTAATATTTATATATAATCCCGCTTTTAATTACTCTCTTATAAAATCTCACGCCCACTATCTTGCCCTGCCCTAGCCCTAAATTATAATTGGGTGCCACATTATCAATTGCCCGTACCTCTGCTAGCTCGTCCTATTATCTGTTCCTTAACGTGTCGTAGTTCGCGCGCTCACTCCATACGGAGTTGAAGTAAGGGTCCGCTTTGTTCGTGCCTGGGTCAACATTCATACCATTACAAAAATAAAAAACATGGAATCACGGCAATTATGAGCCATTGGGATGCTCATGCATTTAATTTTGGACTTTCGTGAACACCATCTGCCCCTCCAACTTACAAAACATAACAACACAAATATATATAAACACCCAGGAAGAAAGACATATAAACATACACACTGAAAATACAATACAAAGAAAACAAATCTCATCCATCCATCAGAATGCGCATTCTGTCGTGATCTTATTTATTATCCTTAGCCTAATAGCATAACTTGGTCTTCGACAGAACTTCTTTTGAATGGAGCGTAAACAAACCAAAAATACAGTTTTGCACAATTCGTGCCACTTCCTTTTCTGCAGCGATGTCACCTTCCATCGCGCCCTCGCTGGTAGTTGTCACGTGCATTATTCACGGACGCGGTTCCCCGTTCAGCTGCCACCAGATCCGCTACGGTTCACTTCTCCGTTTAAGACATGCCAATGCATCCACGACTATTGTTTTTTTTCTTTGTCTTAATCGCGTCTTCCCTGAACGTTATTTCTATATGTCGCGATATCCCTATATATCTTTCGCGACGCTTCTATTTTCTGACACCTAATTTACGTAAGTATTTCCTATGCAGATTTTTTTTCGTGAATTTCTCAATGAATTTAACTAAATTTTCGATGCACTCGGTTTAAACAATTGTTCCTATGTAACCAAAATAGCCTATTAACGTTTTGCACGACACTTCCGCGAAATTTCTCAAAAATTCAACACAACATAAAAACGTGTGTGATCGTCCTTAGATCCGAACTCATTCTGTCTCTGTAACCCAGTTCACATTGTTGGTCCCTACAATCCAAGTGACTGTCTTTTTTCCAAACATATGCCCATCACCATAATAAATGTTCAACAACTCTTACATTTTTGCTGTTTTCGGGCATTTTGCGTCTTACATAAATTCCCCCCGCACCGTAACTAATTTTGCCCTGCTCTAAATATTTTCCCCTATAATTCCCGTAAGTTTGGCCAAAATCCACCGAGGCATTCACTGGATATTCAACAAAATTCTTCTTGTTATATATTTCCAGGAGTACAACAATGAGTTCCGTCTTTCATCTTCGTCATGTTATGCATGCAATGTATACCATTTATAATATTTTCGGAACCCGTGGCTCGAATAACGTGGTTTTTGCTTTAAAATGTTTCTAAATTTAAGTTCTGTTCATCGTTCATCACACCTATTTCCGCCCCTTATGCTTTCTTGTATCACGCTTTTAATTATGGTTACGCGGCGCTGTTGTCTATTGTTTCTTTCATTTCTTTTAATTTCTCCTTGCCCACATAAAAGTTCCATGCCTTCTTGCGGGCTCGGCCCCACAGATCATTACAATACTTACACAACTTGCTCCAACGTCACATTGGCAAGACCGACTCCTACATCAGAGACTCGGCACAGTTCGTCGACAATACTGAAGACCCTGATACCGCAGCTTATCAGGCCAGAAAATGTTTCTCACGTATTCTATTTGTTATAAAATAGTTATTATTAAGGAGTGATGGAAAATTCCATTCGCGTCAACTGCTAAGGTCATTAGTCCCGTAAGTGCAGTGCATGTCTTTCTTCGGTAAGCGTCGGTGCTCTTCTCCCGCTGGATGGTGAGATCCGTCGCCAATGTACTGTTTTCCCCAACCAGGCATGTCCCACCATTCGGGTCACCGCCGTAGTCGGAACAAACTCGAAGCTTCCGACCGGTCTCCCGGAATATCTGGTAGTGTAGTGCATGTTAGTGTAAGTGTGTGTGTAAGGAGGCGAGAGGATAGGACAAGGAAGAGGAAGGACAGATCGCGCGTGGTCCGTGGCCCTTTTGTTAGGGTACTGCTCCGGCATTCGCCTGGTGTTGATCGGAGAAACCACGGAAAACTACCGATCAGAGCAGCCGGACGCTAGAATTCTCCTCCAGACAGCGACTGAATTCGACCTAGCTGAAAAACTAGAGCTGAAAATCCTGCCACCGTCAGGACTTGAACCTAGGACCTCCCGGTCAGAGGCGCTGCAAGGAACATCAGTTGATACTCTCTCCCGGTTATTATGAAGAAGTAATATAAACTGCTGCTCTACGTTGGTTCAAGGGAGGTGAGCGTGTGTGTGTGTGGGGGGGGTATACCTTGGTGACGCCCTTGAGGCGCACGCCCGCTCTTGCATCCGGAGGGTCTTCCTCGAAGTTTCGCGGGTCGGCCGCTTGGCCGCGCTGAGGCGCCAGCCCCTCCTCCGCCAGCTGCGCTCGCCAGAACGTCTTCTGCGCACGCCACCAAACTCTTCCACACACAGTACAGTTGACTCCGGTTATAGTGAACTTCTGGGGACTAACAAGTTCGGTTCACTATACTCCGATTCATTTAACGTGGCGCCTCAAAGCCACGAGCTGGGCGAAGACGGGGACACTGACACCCAATCGGGAGCTTCGTTACGATTTAAATATTTGGTTTGGAGCTACCGATTGAATGACAATGTCCCAGTCTCTTTCCAGCTCGTGACCTTGAGGTGCCATGTTAAATAAATCAAAGTATGTATCAGAGGTATACTATATCTGATGATGTCCAAATTAAATAGTTTTTCTCCTCCATAATTCATTTTATTGATATAGAGATTTACCAGAATTAATTAATGGAACGAACTGAAACTTTTACTATCTTTATTTGTATATAAAAAGTCAATTATTTTCAATTATCTGATTCCTACATTTTTCATTAAAACATTCTCTAGATCCTTCTCCAGAGATCCTTCTCCGCCCGTCTGTCCGCCCGTCTGTCCGCCCGTCTGTCCGCCCGTCTGTCCGCCCGTCTGTCCGCCCGTCTGTCCGCCCGTCTGTCCGCCCGTCTGTCCGCCCGTCTGTCCGCCCGTCTGTCCGCCCGTCTGTCCGCCTGCCCTTCGGTGTGCAGAGAATTCACCTTCTAGAGGGCTTGTACCTTCCAATCTAAGCTCTAGAACTGTCTCCCGATTTCCGAGAAATTGGAGTGGAAATAGCAGTGCAATTACGGAAGTGTGTGTGTGTGTGTGTGAGACTAGGAATTTGGGATACAGCAGCATAGGAAAGAATGGGAAGAATAAATTCTTCCAATTTGAAGCTCTTCGTCACTAATGAAATGGAATAGGCTAATCTAGCCAGTTTTGTCAGTGTTCTCACATAATATTCTCCTCTTCTCTGGTCAGCTTTCCCATAGTTTTCTACAGGTGTTTGCTCTTCTTCGCAACGCGGCCAGGCGACTAAAGCCGTGTTAAATCATGAGAAAATGAATGCGAGTTTGAAAGTGATCGAAGTAAGTTCAGAAACGAAACAGAACTTTATTTCCCGATAACATTTTGTTCACAACTATTCAAATTGAGTGCTGTTATTCTAGGAGTAAGGAAATCTATTTAAGCACTCCACACTTCAATTGAGATGAAACTTTCAAAAGTTACTTCAAAATCTGACACTGCATTGGGAAATAGTGAACTGGGAAGAAAAAATGAAACAGTAATTTTTATAAAGAGGATTCAAGTTTCACAATATATATCAAGAATATTGAAAATCCTCGTCTCCAATGGCAAGCAGTAGTCGAATTTATCCCGTTTTCAATGTCGTCTTGCCACAATAATCACTTCTCTGCTTCTCGTTAAGAAAATTAACAGTTTGGATGAATGTGAAATTGCAGTAGTATCTGTTAGTGTGTTTCGTATTTTCGCCATTGTCCCTTTGTTATATTTTTTGTACTATCTGAAGTACTATTCGTCTCTATTTACGAACTTACTCATTACATATTAGTCCGTAAAAAGATATTGAAACTACATTATGGCGGCGGCGATGGTGTAGCGGTTGTGACATGTGAATTGCATAGCAGATTTCATGCCATTTTCATCCCTATTACCGTATTTTTAAAAATAAATTTTCAAGAACGTACGAACAGTATTGCTTCGGATCTTATTAAATTTGAAGAACTTCAAGTGAATTCTGCATAAAATAACTGTAAATAATGCTAGAGCACATTTACGTTCTTACTTTTCACTTATCTCATTTATATTCTTAAGCATTCCAAACAAAGCTCTTATTCAACTTAGAAGGTCCTTATTCAACAACATAAACACAAAACGTTCACATTTTATAGTGTGTATTGATTCACCGATACATAGAGCAATTGCAGAAGTACAAGTGAACACAGACTGATTTTTTTTTAGTTTTAATCTCTTCAAAAGCTAGTGGACAAAAACATGGAAGTGTTAAGCAAGTCAGGGAAGAATCAAATTTAGTTGTAGAATATTTTGCAACAGAATTTTAGGAAGTAATTGAGAATGATCTGATTAGAGAATAACGCTAAAGAGCAGCTAACAGATGATTTGTATGTGTACATTAGCAAAAAAAAAAGTAAAAACGTAGCTGTACTAAATTCTAAATATTCATCAGTAATACCTTCAAGTATTTTTTACCACGTTTACAATTTTGAAGTTGAAATATTATCAGTTCACCTTGAAATATTATTCACATTTCCTATGGAGGCAACACACACAGCCATTGGGTGTAGGGAATTTTTTAAATGGAGGAAAACATAACTAGCTACTAATCCCAATTTCAAACACTGTAAGAACTTATTTGAACAAATCCATTAAAACACTTTTTTAACGCACGAAACAAATTAAAACAGTTAACAGCGTCAACACCCCATTCAACTAGTTTAAAGTCCGGACAGTAGCTTACCTGACAGAAGAAGTTCCATGGCTTTGGCACCCCGTATTTTCCTGGGAAAACCGCCTCCACGTACAGTGTGATGAACATATAGATCACGCAGGTCAGTAGGAGAAAGAGCCAAACCGTCCCCATGGCCACTGGGTAGTCTGCTGAAGGAGTCGACCATATATTTGCCCATTGCTGGCCGACACCTATCGCACACGAGGAAACTAGTATAGAAATTAATTAGTAAGTAACATTATAAAGAGTATCAAAAATATATACATTTAAAGAAAGTAATAACTTAATTTTGGAATTACTATGATTCAGTTCTATTGGAATAATACATACTTCTTTGTACATATAATTATTATAAATATTACAACTACGCATGTAATTGTTCTAGTTCTATATGATTTACAAGATTTAAGTGAAAATAAAACCAAGGTTCAAAGGAAAAGAGATTATGCGTTTTTTTTTCAAGTATCAGGATTCACTTCTCACTAACCGTGCTTGTCAGAATTAATTTTATTAATATTCCTCTAATTCACGATCAATGATTTTATGAGTCAGATGAATTTGAAATCTATTCCGTTTGCAATCGGTTTACTAAGGACTAGTGACTGTCGGTGCCTATAAAATACTTTACTGAAAATGTGGGTAGCTCCCGATAAAATAAGTCTTGCACTTTGCAGTCTTTTGAATGACGTGGGAGTTTAGAAAAGTTATTACTCAAATATTGCCGAAAAAATCGTTGAGCTCCGATAACCATCAGTATGATCTGTACTTTTACGCCCCATATTCGTTTCATCTCGATTTCCCAACCTTTGTATTTAAGACGTTTTTCTGCCTTCTTAGTTACAACTTTGTGATCGCACGCTAATAATTTCAAACTGATAGAATTTATAAGATCTACAACAAGTCGGGACTCTGAATATTTTGCGATGTGAGAAAATTCGAATTTGAATGAATTTGTACGCAACAGGACTTGGAATAATTCTGAGTAAATAATAGTTTGCTGAACGTTAACATTCTCATCGCGTAATCAGAAAGAACTGGGAACTTTCGCGAAGTAAATTAAATTAGAACTACAAGTATTTGAGGCGGTTAGGATCAGTGACTCGACAACATTTGTGCAAGAGCAGGAGAGAAGAATCTGGTACTTGGAACTTGGAATTCTCGTCACCGAGAAGAAGAGGAAAATGGTTCTTCGTGGCGCCCTCGTTCAAGTGCGCGCAATATATAAGACGGGTACTGCAGGGTAAGGTTTGAAAGAGCTCATGACCAAAATAACATTCTTTATTTGTTATAAATTTTTCAAGTCAAATTTTCGCCTGGCATTGGGAATAAACTATACGTTTCTTTGAAAGTAGAACAAACGATTTTCATTTGGCCAATTCCAGCTAATAAGTAGCTAGACAATGTATATTTGTTTTCAGATTCCTCGCCACTCTGTATAGATGGCAGATCGGATAATCGGCTATTAGAAGGTAACAGCGATTATTTCTAACGAAACCCATCGACCCAGCTAGCGGGATATTGATTTTATTTAGATAACGGTTGAAGCCTTAATTTGAATAATATTAACGTAACCTTTAACTGGCACCCATGTTTAAAACATCAATTCCGAACGGGTTACATCAAAACACTCAATAATTTGATAAGCATTTTGTGTGTGGGCATTGTTTCAATACGTATGTTGGATCCAGTACATTCTGAATACGTCCCTTGCCCAAATACGCCCAAAGATCGGCGGCAAGCCAACTGATCACTGCCTCTTCCTCGAAGCTATCGATGTGAGCGTCGCGGGAACCTAGGTACCTGACAGGGAGGGTCATAGTCCCCACTTGGACTTCTATACGTGGGATTCGGAATCACTCCGAAGAACGTCCTTCGCCCAATCCCACTCAAACGTCGACGCGCCAGAGGCGCTACTGGTGAATTCTCGGGCGAAACATGCAACACCGAGAATCGCTCCCACTTCGAGTCAAGAATACTTCGTGTCATGTCTATATCGTGTGCTTCACAGTCTGATGAATTTTCGCCACTGACGGAAGTTTCATTGGGAGAGATGAACCTTCATCAGAACTCTCCTTTTCAGAGATATTAGTTCATGTTCGTCATGTGGATAGTTTGTTCGAAGGACATATTTATCGTTTTCCTGAATGTCAGCAAGTTGTTCTACTGTACATTTTACACTGCTGAGTATGTATCGTCGTTGGCTGCCAAGATTCTTTGAACATAAGTTATGGTTCACGGGGGTACTAAAGTTCCACCACCAACTAGTATATCTGACCTGGTATCTGGCATCTCGTTCTATTCATATCTTGAAAGCTTCTATTTATGAGCCCACATTTTTCACTTTCGCATTGTAAAAGCACCTCATCACTTTCTTCAATTGATTCGGTGTCTTCTCTGACGATGACATCAAACTATTGCCGCCTTGGTGTCCCTGGGACTAATATCCGTTGGATAGCCAGACGTCGGAAAGTTGTGATTAGGTCGGTTTTTGAGCAGATATGGGACACTGTTAGAATGTGGCACGTTACAATCCATTACGTTTCTTGTTCTATCCATATTGTTCGTTGGTTTCAGGAAAGTTTCGCGGGAAGCAAGTTGGAGTTCACAGACCTCACTTCACTGCTGTTTCCTGTCTTCCATTACCGCGATCCAGTGGCGTCGGAAAATCCTCCTGCAGGGCGCAGCAAGGGTCGCCCCGATCACCAGTCGGCATTACTACCGGGAGCGGTAGCTCAGTGCATCAACTGATGTCACTGCAGCGCCTCTGACCGGGAGGTCACCTAGGTTCGAGTCCTGACGGTGGCAGGATTTTCGACACTAGCTTTTCAGCTAGGTCGAATTCAGACGCTGTCTGGAGGAGAATTCTAGCGGCCGGTTGCTCTGATCGGTAGTTTTCCGTGGTTTCTCCGATCAACACCAGGCGAATGCCAGAGCAGTACCCTACCAAACGGGCCACGGACCGCGCGCGATCTGTCCTTCCTCTTCCTTGTCCTATCCTCTCCCTTTATACACACACACACTTACACTAACATGCACTACACTACCACATATCCCGGGAGGTCGGTCGGGAGCTTAGAACTTGTTCCGGCTCTGGCGGTGTCCCGCTGGTGGAGGAGTCCTGGTTAGGGGGAAACCCCATTTGCCGACGGTAGATCGGCGCCGGATCTCGCCATCCAGCGGGGAAAGATCACCGCGCATATCCCGAGAACAAACATGCACTACACTAACGGGACTAATGACCAAAGCAGTTGACGTGCCCGGAAACACGAAAAAAACAAATCAAATCTAATCGGCATTACTAAACTCTACGAAAAGTTCGCTGTCTGCTGAAGGCAGCCTCCTTCGTAGGCTAATGCAAGGATAGGTCCTCCACTCTAATCCGTGACCTGTTGTGGCAATCAAGTTTCTCTCCTGCCGATGGGCCGACAACAAGAACTCCAAAGGTTCACGATCCCTTCCTCTCTACTTACTTCCTGCTGTCGATGCAACAATACCTGCCAACACTGGCAGTCTTCTGCCTTTTGAATGATCTTCTCCTCAATTTTTAGTCATTTTTTTGGTAATATTTTCTTATTTTTATGTAATTTTATTGGTCATTTACAAAGAATTCTTCGATCAGCAGAATCCGAGCTCTGGAGGTTGTTTAAAACAAATCCGTTCACTGTACAAGAAACATCACATAAAACAAAAGTCTCCACAATGGAGGTTTTTACTTACTCAATTGCCGCGATGATCGAAGTAAAGGAAATAATAAATATCCTTAAAAATGTAAGTAATATGATGTTTCACATTACCTGACTTCAAACAAACTTTACAAAGTACTATAATACCCAATGAAATCAATACATTTTGAGAGTCCTCTGTATCCTATGGTGTGGTACAATGTCTAAGGCCTTCGTGCAATAGTGCAAACCATGCTCAAATAACGTCATCATTCTCTTACATAATTTAAAATGACATTGTTGAATAGCAAGATTTTGATCATTGATGCATGAAAGATGCAAGGGTACCATTTATCTCATAAATAGGAGAGGCCTAAACAATATTTTGGATAATTTGTCCAGATATTTAATTTGCAAAATGGTGATTTTAATCATTTTTCTCCAATTTATCAGATTCAACTCTCTGTTACATTCCATCCGCGTCTGTATTTTTTGAAATAAATTCAACAAATCAACTCTGTTGTTGCCTCTGTGTAATTTTAAAATTATTTTACATTTCGACCCATATTCTTATAGGATTATGTACTAGAATAAAAATGAAATTTTTCTCAATGATGTTTTCACATACTCACCTATGCCCTCATGCTTCAAAACGATTGTAAAACCGACTCCCAGTGCACTGATACAAGATAAGCAGATTATAAGTGTTGCAGTTAATGGATAGTTTGCTCTTGCAATGAAGATGAAAATATAAGATAATAAATAGTAGATAGCTGTAGCGATTAACATTGCAACAAACACTGAAAACGAAGGATACAAACAGTTAGTACATAAATAATAAACTTCATTGAAACGAATTATTTTTAGGGTGAAAACCTAGATCAATTTTTTAATTTAATTATTTGCTTAATAAAATAACATGTTATTTTCTAAACATTTCTATGTCGAATTTATTGACATACCCAACTAAGTGTATTATGGTTATTTATGCCCTTGGTGCATAAATAACTCAAGAGCCTTTGTCCTTTGTCCCTCGAGCCATTTGTCGTCGCTCGATCATTAGAACCATTTTGGTACATTCATGATTTTATATTTTACCAAATAATTAGATCGCGAATTTTTAGCTTTTAAAATAGGCGTTTTATGCGCCTGAGAGTTTCTTTCAGCATCTAAGTTAGACTTTTTAAAGGGTAAAAATAGATAGAAATAAAAAATCTTAGAAAACACATTTTTATAATTTATTACACATATTTTTCAAAGATAAAATCATAAATCAATATTATATAGATTAATATTAACAAGATAAAACATCATGAGCTTACTGAATACAAAGCAGAAGAAATTCAAGGTCCTTCCGTAATGATTATAAAAAACGGCATACCACTAACTCTAACAGCTGTTTATTGCTCACCGAAACATAAAATAACAGAAGATCAATTTGCTGAATTTAGAAAAACACTTGGAAGGAGATTCATAGTCGGCGAAGAGTACAATGAAAAACATGTACAGTGGGGCTCAAGACTCAATACATCAATAAATTAAACTTACTCAAAGCAACAAACAAATTGAATGTAATGACACCATCAACTGGAGAACCTTCGTACAGGCCCACTGATTTGAATAAAATACCTGATTTTCTAGACTTCTAGAATAACATCTGATATAATTGAGATTAAAATCGACTACGCCCTAAGTTGCGATCACATGCCAATGGAGATGACTCTGTTCGTATGTTACTGAGCGAAGATCGCCACCTAAACTGTATAGCAAGTTCACCAACGGGAAAATTTTTTAAAATTTAAAAACCCCTAAAATCAAGCAAAGATATAGAAACCGATGTGCAGCATTTAACAGAGATTATACAAAAGCTTCCTGGAAAGCAACCCAAAAATTGACGTAGTCCCAAAGAAATTAGACAAAAAATAGCAGAAAAACGTGATCTCCGTAGAATCTATAAGTAATCCGACAACCTAACGCACCAGCTCAACGCCTAAAATGGAATTAAAAGAGTACCAAAAAATCAGATTTTCCAATTACGTACAATCTTTGTCTCCAACAGCTACAACTAGTTACTCGTTGTGGAAAGCAACAAAAAAAGAATCGTCCACCACAACACATCTCGCATATTCGAAAAGACAACAGCGCATGGGTACGAAGTCCTGAAGAAAATACAGAGTGACTTGCTAAGCACTTTTCTCCAGTATTCAAACCAATAGGTAAACTAACTACTTCGGAAAATGAAGTAATAGAATTTTTACAGACTCTACCCCAACAGTCGGCACCTATAAACACGTTTAATTTAAATGAAATAGAAGAAACCATTAAAAAGCACACAAACCCTACACACGATCTTGTAACCGATAAAATATTATAAGAATTACCCAAGGAAGCATCATTCATAACATACACCTTTAATTCTATAATAAGTGAGATTGACTATCCAAATCTATGAAAGTATGCACAAGTGTTAACCATACCAAAACCTGGAAAACCGATTACAGAAGCTGCGTCATACAGACCAATAAGTCTTCTACAGGTTTTATCAAAAGTGTTTCAAAATCTACTTCTACAACGGCTTTAACCAATAATAAATAATATAATACCAGAGTTTGAATATGGATTTCGAGAAGGTCATTCAACGATAGATCAGAATAGTTCACCGAATAATGAACAAATATCTCAAAGCCTTGAAGACATTTTTTTTCTGACTCTATCTTGGACATACAGCAAGCATTTGAAGGGTCTGGCACAAAGGTCTGTTATTTAAAATCAAACAATTACTCCCACACACATTTTATCCCCCTTATCCAGTCGCTCTTTCCAAATTAAATACCAAGACGTTTTCTCTGAAATTATAACAATGAATGCAGGTGTCCCTCAAGGAAGTATACTTGAACCAATACTGTATGTAAAGTATACTTTTGAACTACAAACAATAGAATGCACTATGATAGCCACATTCGCTGACAACACAGCTATCATATTCGACAACGAGGACTCAATTCGAGCAACCCGATACCTGCAAGCACACCTCGATAAAGTAGAACAGTAGACAAATCAATGAAGAGCAACTATAAACACAGCAAAATCACAACATATTACCTTTTCACATCGAAAGGAACAGTGTCCAAAAGTGAACCTAAACTCGTCAAAACTCTTGGTAACAACTGTTGTGAGATATCTTGGTTTACATTTAGATAGCCACTTAACCTGGAAACCCCATATCATAAAAAAGAGGAAATAATCACAAATGAAAGTAAGCAAATTATCATGGCTACTTAATCGAAGATCTAAGCTCTCCTTCTACAACAAAATATTACTGTACAAAGCAATAATCACGCCAACATGGACTTACGGCATAGAACTGTGGGGTACAGCCAGCAAGTCAAATTTGGAGAACCTGAGAAGATTTGAAACAAAAACCTTGAGATATTTTTGCAACGCCGTGGTTTGTAACCAACAATAATTTGCATAAAGACTTGAACATCTCAACTATGGCAGAGACTATCACCGAGCGAAGTAAAAGGCATCCCACGAGACTGAGCTACCACCGAAACTAACAATCAGTGGACATGTTGGACAACAGTAAACATGTGTATAGATTGAAGCGTGAACATATTCTAAATTTACCATTCAGATTCACTTTATTTATTTATTTATTTATTTATTTATTTATTTATTTATTTATTTATTTATTTATTTATTTATTTATTTATTTATTTATTTATTTATTTATTTATTTATTTATTTATTTATTTATTTATTTATTTATTTATTTATTTATTTATTTATTTATTTATTTATTTATTTATTTATTTATTTATTTATTTATTTATTTATTTATTTATTTATTTATTTATTTATTTATTTATTTATTTATTTATTTATTTATTTATTTATTTATTTATTTATTTATTTATTTATTTATTTATTTATTTATTTATTTATTTATTTATTTATTTATTTATTTATTTATTTATTTATTTATTTATTTATTTCAAGTAAAAAACAGTTAAAATTGCGTATGACGTGCTATGGGGAGAAGTGAATTCTGTGCACATTTTCAAAATTCTGATCCCTACACGAAATCATACACTACATGAATTTTGAAAATTAAAAAAAGCTCTCTTGTAATAAAATCTATTTTCAAGGATAAATAAGCAATAAATTTTGGGCTCTTATCCATGATTTCCTTCGTCAAGGAATAAAACTTCCTGCCGCGACAACATGGAAACGATAATTTGAATAACTATATTTCCCAATGAATTCTAGCAGACGTGCACAGATAATGAAGTTACATTTATGTCCAGAAGCAATACAAGGGGCCATCTCAGCATTTGCTCAATGGATCAAGTAAACTGGACGAAAAACCCGATCGAAATGGTAATTAATAGTTACACTTAATAGTTACTTATGACTTGTATACCATTTACTAATAGTTCCAAGTGAACAGATTGTAAATTAACAGTATTGAAAAAAAAATCACATCCTCGAATTTCATTTCTTCCTGGTGTAGAGGGTGTTGCACATGGCAAAGTGTTTGCGACACTTCGTTTGGGAGAGATGGTTGGTGGTGTTCTTTGTTATCAAGTGATGTTAGCTCACGATGGCGAAATGTTGAGCTCCGGATTTGAGCGAAATATTGCCGACGTTCGTATTTTCTCACATTCGGCAGGATAAAGAAAAAAGCTGCGGCAAGTTTTCCTCTCGACCGGGAAGGTGGGTGAATTTTTAGATTTATGATGAGTTTCTGTAGTTGAATGGGAAATAAATTGCTGTCTGTGGCATTTGAATGTTTTATCAATTTAAAAAAAATGCATTTTCCAGCCAATCGGCCTAATTCAAATAAATATGGAAGTTAATATCTACATTGGATGTTCAAATAGTAGATTGAGTACCGTGCACCTGACCCAGCTGCTTCAACACTCAAGAAGTACCCGTTTTGGCCACACAGTGCAGTGTTGTCGATTAACTCCTGTACCTTATTGTAGATGGTGCCACACGAGGTTCCCCTCCCGTTCAGTATTCCTCCATGGAAGTGACATGGAGACTTATTGCAAGGTCCTTGTCCCGTGCATTCATTTCTCGCAAACTTACAGATTAACACATCTTAAAATGAAGATCATTATTGTCTACTGTGCTGTCGCAGAAGAAAAAAGTTAAAAGTAGCCACATACCAAAGAAGTCAGGCAAATTAGTCTCATTTTCGGTTTTTAAATGTAACACTGGCGCAAGCAGGCATTAATGTTGAAATGGGCTCTATTAGGCGATACAAAATTAACGAGTTTCAGTTCAAATAATACTAAAATATAAAACTTCATTTAGTTCATGGTTCGCAGGGAAAAAAGATTTTTACCTAAATATCCGCGATCTACTAAGAAAATTGATTCTGATTTACTTATTTTCTAATTAACTAGATGTTAACATGACTCGGTTTGTCTTTTCATATTTCCCTCCATGCAACATGGCGGCCCGTGCTGTAGCCACGTGGTTTGTGACGCAAACTGGTGGTGCGAAGAACCAGCTAAAATCGGTGCACCGGAGGAACCCACCCACGTATTTCCCCCATGGTTAGTTCTATGAAGGAAAACTAGTTTGGTACACAAGAATCTTGACAATGAACGCACTCTCGTGGAGCAAATGCACTTACCGTTCGAACAGAATACAGATATCATGAAGGTTAAGGTCGTAAGGGAAGCTGCGAATAACACAAAGAATACGATCAAAACAAGAGTCGAACTGTGGTTCAATAAGGCTCCATTTTTAATTGGCAACTTTAAGATCACCACTACCAACAATATTATGATGAGCAGCAAGATCATTGTTCTTATCCACCAGGAGAGCCAATGAAGCGATGTGGTAACACCCATTATTTTCAAGGTTTCCTGCGAAAAAAAAAATCCAGTTACTTTAGCAAGTTCGAAACTGTTGACAGGATCTTTGGTGGTTTCTGTCGCAGAAACTCTTGGATTCAAGAGCTAGTGGGTTTCAACAGCACGTACTTTCTCTCGTCAGTAGCGGAAACGTAAAGTTATAATACAGTAATTTCTGTCCATATCAACACATTCCAAGCATCACTTCTAAAACTCATTACCAATCGTTGCGCGCTAGGCGAGAAAAATTAAATGTAATTCATCAACACAAATTCGACAATTCAAAAGTTAACTTTCGTAGTCACACAACAGCACCCAACTATGAGAAGTTATTTAGGGAATTACAATGTGTTTTGTCGAAGTATTTCTTTGCTGCATTAAAACATTATGACACGACACAACTGTTCGTGCACTGTGTATTACGAATAGTCTCCTCAACTATTGGTGTTACAACAGCACATACTTTCTCGCGATATGACATATATCATATTATAATATGACAATTTCTGTCTTATTAACTTCAACAACCATTTAAAAACTTCGTTAAGAAATGAAGCGCAAAAAAATAATTAAAAATTCAAGTGTTTAAACGAAAAAAACTGTCATTGAATTCAGTGTATGCACGTTCTACATCAATGTACCAATGATGTGCGGTGCGTATTTTAAGGCTAAATGTACCGACTCTAGTTCAATTTGTCGCCACCACGTGGCAGCACCAAAATAAGCAAAATTTACTAGACTGATAACGTCTGACGAAATGGTCCGATTTTCGATTTGTAAACGGCATTGGACGCCTTTTTAAAATAGAATTTACGCTTATTTTTTCAAACAAGATTTCCAATTTTTTTTTAATTTCTAAGAGTTCCGGGAAGAAATTTAAAAAATATGGGCTTATAGCGCGATGGCGACGTGCTTCCTGAATCCAACGTGTCAATCATGCAAATCGAATGAATAGGAACGGCGTAAAGTCAAATTTCGGAAAAAAATACTATCTAACACCGAAAATTAATCTAACACCGAACACTTTTTACATTTTTTACACTGGGCCATACATACACATACACTTATAAACCCAACACATAAACTCATTTAAACACTATTTACACTGTACATGCCGTCATCCACCTCATTTAAACTGCGGCTGCATGAGAGCCATTTGGAGATTCCTGAGGTAAAAGGAGTTTAAATGTCGCCCTTACACCCTGCCGTAGGTAAGGGAGCGCATTATTAAACCTGTGAACGCCATAGCCCACGATATGTTCAAAATTTCTTTGCATAGGTTTCTTTAAGGTATTTGAAGATGTAATACTGTAAATGTACCTTTTCCTTTTATTCAATATGCAGTAATTTTTTTTAGTAATCATATGATATTAAATGTAACATATGTCACTAGGCATTGGGCGTTGTCTGAGGAAGTCTTTATAAAAAGGCTGTAGCGACATGGGTTTCCATCAGGTTGACGCCCGAGTGGAATCCACTTATCTTCCCATGGCCAGCTGCTTCCCTGCATCTTCTCTGTAAAATTTCAGTATTTCTATTCGCTACTGATTTCCAAGTTGTCCCTTTTTTCAAACATCTGTCACATTGGATAGAGATGATTCGTTGATGGACAGGTCCTGGTGAATAAATGCAATCAAGAGAATAAGATGTGAATTTGGCGCACTCTCCATTGCTATAGCTGGAAACTACTAGCAATTAGAACGCAATGTTGAGGAATAAATAATTATTTACGCACGAAGGGCGTTATAAGGGTGATCGAGGGGAAACAAATTGTCAGGGGGGTTTTGATCCTGAGGGCTTTTTGTCGCCCGAAATAATTACTAGCAGTTAACGCCCGTGATACATACAATTTTATTTTTTATTTACTCTTATTCATTCAAATTTACTTATATACTAATTAATTAGATGTTAACTTGGCTGTTTGTCTTTTCATATTCCTCTCCCATAATTCTTTCATAATTCCATCTCATAATTCCTCCATACGAGAACATGTACCAATATTCAACTGTTTTTACATTTCTCGTACACTAATAATAATCCTTGCGATCTACAGACGTTGTGCAGTGTATATCAAGTTCCGTACCAAAAGCAATGACAAACGGTAAAAAAACATGACATAACGGTAAAAAAATAAAATTATTTTTACACCTACTACGCTAATGGTTTGCCCACCTTCATTTGGCTCTCCTTCTCCTGTACGATGATTATGACGGTGAAAATGAAGGCACTTGCAAAGCTGAATATCACGTAGAAAAATAACATATTGAAAGCCACATCAAATGGGTCTTCATCGTACGGGGGGTAGGAGAAGCGGCGCAAACGCACCTCGGGCCAGGGTGAGGGCTGCGCGGGCTGCCTGCGCCGCCTCGTCGCCTGTGCACAGCAATGTATCAATGCCTCATTGCATCAATGCATCGTTGCCTCAATGCGTCGTTGCATCAATCCATCGTTGCATCAATGCATCGTTGCATCAGTGCATCGTTGCATCAATGCATCATTGCATCAATGCCTCAATGCATCATTGCATCAATGCCTCAATGCATCAATGCATCATTGCATCAATGCATCATTGCATCGTTGCCTCAATGCGTCGTTGCATCAATGCATCGTTGCATCATCAATGCATCGTTGCATCAATGCATCGTCGCATCAATGCATCGTTGCATCAGTGCATCGTTGCATCAATGCATCAATGCATCATTGCATCAATGCCTCAATGCATCATTGCATCAATGCATCATTGCATCAATGCATCGTTGCATCGTTGCATCAATGCATCATTGCATCAATGCATCATTCATCAATGCATCATTGCATCAATGCATCATTGCATCAATGCATCAATGCATCATCGCATCAATGCATCATTGCATCATTGCATCAATGCAGCATTGCATCAATGCTGAATTGCATCAATGCAGCATTGCATCAATGCTAAATTGCATCAATGCATCAGTGCACCAGTGCATCAGTGCATCAATGCATGTATGTATTAATGAATTAAAGATTGTTATACTTTGATTTATTAAGGTACGTTTTATTCTAAACATGCCAAAATTTTAAATATCGTTTATTACGATTTCATATATTTATTGGTTAAATATACATACAACGAAAACAAAAACAGGCCCTGAGCTGTGACATAACTTTAGTACTACTATCTGTATTGCATCAACTCTTTTTTTCTCGTGATAACAGATGATTTTAACTTGCGCTTGAACCCAAACAATACTTGTACCCTTGGTACTTACATAATTATAACAATTTTCTTCTCAGAAAATTAAATAATCAAAACATTAAATTTTTAAAATAAAATGTTTGTCATGAAATAAACGGTGCACATATTTAGTTTTGGTTCATGCTCTAGATATATATTTCAGAATTATAAGAAAAAAAGAATCAGAGAGTTCAAAGGGGGCGTGATTCCCCTAACGCAAGGTTACATAAATACCCAAATCAAAACCAAACAAAAGATCGTTCAATAAAACGTACTTCGCCATGATAAAGAGAATATATCAAAGGTTCTGATTCTCTTAAGAGACCGAAAATAGATTTCCTGCAATTTTCTTTAAATTTGGGGGAATGATATATACCTTAACGTGGAGCCTCAAGGGGCGAGAGAAGGGCATTGTCATCCAATCAGTAGCGCCAATCCAGTAATTTAAATCGTAACCCGCTCCCGATTGGATGACAGTGCTTCTTTATTCGTTCAGATCGTGGCCTTGAGGTGCCACGTTAAATAAATCCGAGTATAACGATTTCCAGGCGAGTGAACTACTGAGGTATTACCTCCGTAAGTGTAGCGCATGCTTTTTCATCGCGAGGTGGCGGTGGTCTTACCCCGCTGAATGGCGAGATCCTGCGCCGACCTACCGTCGGCAAGACGGGTTTTCCCCAACCAAAACTATCCCACCGTGGAGCCCGAGACAAGCTCTCAACTTTCAACAAGCCAGTGTCGAAAATCATGCCGCCGTCGGGACTCGAAACTAGGACCTCCCGGTCAGAGACACTGCTGTGACATTATTTGATACACTGACCCACCTCTCCCGGTTCAATGTATTAATCCACTTTTAGACAAGACGGTACAAGACATCGACCTCAAAATCATGACAGACCAGCGACCAAAAAGCTTTTTGTGTGTGTTCATTTAATTTTTATACTTTTAAGTGTGCTGTTTCCAAAAATAGCATTCAAAAAGCTCAAAAGTCATAGGTTCAGTTCCTCTCTGGTTTGCTCTCACTACGACATACGAAGGTCGGAAACCGAAAGACAATTTGCGTTGCCCTCGTGCCATGCGAAGTAGGCTGTTAGGTTTCCAACCGCCTCGCATTCCGAAGCCATTTTCCCTGCTGCTGAATGACGTCCGTCCCCTCCTCGCCCCAATGCAGCTCGCGAGCGAATTTCAGGTCTCGCGTGCCGGGAGCGGCTCGGGGCGGCTCTTGGAGCCACTGGAGGCGGGCAAGCCCGATTCTCCTCATTTCGACTCTTGACTAGCGTTCTGCAGCTCATCAACCTCTTCAGGGACGAATTTTTCCTTTACACGAAGAGCAGAATCACATAAAGTCACAGCCTTCTTAATGAACAATTCACGGTTAAAAGTCTGAACTGGTTAAAATCAAAGCAGCTCGCTCATGAAACTTCAAAACGTAATCCATATAATTTATGAAACAAAATGTTTTATACCAATTATTTGTAATATTCAGGCAAAGTGTTGGATGCCACAAAATCTAAAACAAAACATATCAAATTACATTCCCTACAATGAAAATGTATGAAACTAACGACATAAAATAAATTTAAATCGAAAGTCTAACTTGACCCCCTAAAATGTTTATCCAGTTTTGTAGCTCTCCTGTTCTTGTTGGTTACGACACATTGCATTTTCATGAGCCAGCCAACATATTATCCTAATGACCTCATCAGTGCCCATTGCACATTAGAGGACTTTCTCTTGGTCCATGCCACGTATGTGGTGATAGAGGTACACACCACGTCATCATGCCGTGTTCGGCGTTTCGCGGTGGATTACCTGGTCGCGCAGGGGCTGGAAGGGGCCTCGCGCGTTTTTGGAGCAATGCTGTGCCACAGCGTGCGACACTTTCGCCTGCAGTGCAGCGAAGCCTTCCTTTGTGTAGCCCGGCAGCGGCCCGGTTGTCTGCGCACGAGACAGTCCCTCGCATGCAATGACTCCATACAACGAACGACATGAGGCTTCGTTCTTCGAGAAGCCTTCTCAAGTACGTGTCTTGTTCTTTCTTTCTTTCTTACTTCTTTCTCTCTCATTCTTTTTTTTCTTTCTTTCTCATTCTTTCTTTCTTTCTCATGCTTTCTTTCTTTCTCTTTCTTTCTTTTACATTCTTTCTTTCTTCTGACACTTCCTTTCTTGCTTTCTCTCTCTCATTCTTTCTTTCTTTCTTTCTTTCACTTTCTTTCTTCTCATTCTTTCTTTCTTTCTTACTTTCTTTCTTTCTTTCTTTCTTTCTGACTTCCTTTCTTGCTTTCTCTCTCTCATTCTTTCTTTCTTTCTTGCTTTCTCTCTCCTTTCTCTCTCTTCTTTCTTTCTTTCTTGCTTTCTCTCTCTCTCTCTTTCTTTCTTTCTCTTATATATATATATATATATATATATATATATATATATATATATATATATGTATGTATGTATGCAGTGCGTGTGTTAGTAAAGAAGTCAGTCACAGCAGTCCGGCTCGAATGTGTGTTGAAATAAGTGTTAGCTGATTGGAGTGAAACAGTTAACTTGTGTGAAACAAAGTTTTTAAAGCAGAGATTTCAGTCTTATTTAAATTAAAAGCATTTGATAAAAATTTACGCAGCTATGTCCATTTGAAAAATATCTATTTCTACGATTTTAATGTAAAATTGGCCATATTCAGGCTAATGAGAAACACTGAGTAAAAAAGTAACGTTTGATGACCATAACATTGTTGCAGTGTAACGAGGGAACCACCGCAGACAAACGTTACTTGATAAAATACCATTAATAATATTTTTTTTATTTTCTAAAATGTAGCGAAAATGCGAAAAGGGCTGGAAAATGAGGTGCTTATGGGGTTTGTGTAACCTCTAAACCCATTTTAAAACCGGTTTAAATGTGACCGATATTGTTCTTTCATCGAAAACTAACACTTTTTCACTAAGGTAATGACTTTTTTTGTTTTCGATGTAGCCTAATATATCTTATGTATGTCTGTCCTTTATTTATTGCTACATCAATTCATACGATCGCCATGAAACTTTGGAAAGTTATTGAGTTCACTTTCGCAAAGGTTTCTGACAATTCCTCACCCTAAAAATAAATATTCAAAGTCTTCCTAGAAAATATTTTAAACAAATATATACAAACAAATTTCGCCCTCAAAGTGGGCTGGGGCATTTTTCCCCTCCATATCGCAATACAAGAAGGGATTCAAATTAGTTTTACCTCTTGTTCTTATTAAAAAAACAATTTTAAAGAATCTTTAAATATCGGCCCCAGAGAGGAGCAGAAAAGGGATTCAAAAAATATTTTACTTTTCTTTTATTTCTCAAAAAAAAAAATCAAAAGTTTCTAACTTCAAGATAGTACCAAGTCAAGGGATACTTCAAAACGGTTGCCACGGTTAACATCGGGTGGGTAAATCTAAACTAACTGTAACAAGTGTTAGGACCTCAGCTTGTGGGTCAATGACGCCTATTTCGATCAGATTTTCCGTCTAGTTACCCTGACGCCTTGAGCAAACTGAGATGGCCCTTTGTTTTGCTTCTGGACAAAACTGTAATTTCTTTCTCTGGGCACGTCTTCTGGAGTTCAGCGAGAAATATAGTTATACAAACTATCGTTTCCTATGTTGTCCCAGCAGAAGTATATTCCTTCATGAGAGACATGACCAGGGATATGAACCCAAATTGTGTGAGATTATATGACATTAACCTTCACCTGAAGCAGCAGAGTCCTGGGAACACTTCATTGTTTCTTTTGATATATTTATATTTGTACGGGTTATTCATGCGGGGAGAGTACCCGTAGGCAGTGTTCCGCACCCGCGTTTCGAAGCCTACCCCCGACGCGGGTCTGGGGACTCTTTATCTAAGCAGGCGCGCCCCGTCGACAGTCCCCGTCTGCGCCTGGGATTTGACTCTCACTTTCTCCGCCAGATGTCGGGCTCAGTTAACTATATACGAACTGTCTGGTTGGGAGAAAGTGGGATCTCGTTAGGCGGGATGTCGGATTTTTTGCCGGGCATCCTGCCAGGGTTCTTTTACATGCCACAAGAGTGACATGTCTACTGTGGATTTTCCGCCCGTTCGTGGATGTTCCTCGGCCGGGATCGAACCCGCGCACTGGGGGTTCAGAGGCCAGTAAGCTAACCCTCACCCACCGAGAAGCCTTGTTTCTTTTGCTTCAGCATTTTGTCGCAAGGAGTTCTATGCAATCGTGACTCCATGAAAATTCACTTCAATACGTCGACTAACCTAATTAGGGTTTGGCTAAGTTCAGCTTAGTACTTTGGTGCGCTGCTGTGAAATTATATTTTGTAACAAATGTTAAGTGTCCTGTGGACCCTGGGGCTCCATTAGTTGTAAATATTTTAGCTAATTATTAATCTGCTTTGTTATGATACCAGGAAAACATTCATTGACTACAGAAAATGTTACAATAATAAATAATAATAAACAAATAAACACAATAACAACCAAATAAAAATAAACAAATAAAAAATCAATAAACAACCAAAGAAATAAAAATAAATGAACAACAAAAATAAAAAATAAATAAACAACTAAAAATAAACAATTAAACAAACATATAAAATTGCTTTATTAAGTGGCGAAACTCGGACCACGCGATCTGCTCTTCCGTCTCCCCATCATTGTGCCATTTGTACTTTCTCGTACATAGACGCATATACAGAGTAATACACGAAGTATGAAGTTATGTAATGCTGCGGAAAATCTATTTCAGATATTAACGGAAATATTCATTTTGGAGTCCCCTGATACCGGAAAGTGTTTCTTCCCAAAACGTGTCTGTGTCTGTGAAAATACTAGCTCCTAAACCATACGTAGGATATTTTCAAAATTAAAGAAACCCTGCCTATCCGGCGCTAGTTAAAACTTTGAAATTTTTGAAACGCATTCTATAAAATTTGGGTGTTCTTTACATGAAGCCTCCCGGACATTTTCAAAACTTTCTAAAACGGCTTCACCGGGAGCGGTAGCTCAGTGCATCAACTGATATCACTGCAGCGCCTCAGATCGGGAGGTCCTAGGTTCGAGTCCTGACGGTCACAGTATTTTCGACACTAGCTTTCAGCTAGGTCGAATTCAGTCGCTGCCTGGAGGAGAATTCTAGCGGCCAGCTGCTCTGATCGGTAGTTTTCCGTGGTTTCTCCGATCAACACCAGGCGAATGCCGGAGCAGTACCCTACCAAACGGGCCACGGACCGCGCGCGATCTTTCCTTCCTCTTCCTTGTTCTATCCTCTCCCTTACACACACACTTACACTAACACGCAGTACACTACCACATATTCCGGAAGACCGGTCGGAGCTTAGAACTTGTCCCGGCTGGGGCGGTGCCTCGCTGGAGGGAGAGTCTAGTTTGGGCGAAACCCCACTAGCCGACGGTAGGTCGGCGCCGGATCTCGCCATCCAGCGGAGGAAGATCATTGCCATCTTGCAGAAAAACATGCAATACTCTAACGGACTAATGACCGAAGCAGTTGACGCGCCCGGAAACACGAAAAATCAAACAATCAATCGAACACGGCTTCAAATTTGTTCCTTAAATTTCTGCAAGAATAGAGTAAAAGACATAAGTGGCATAGATCCAATTTTCGCGGTAAACCCGATGTTTCCAAAATCCCGAATTATTTAAATTTTTCAAACTTTTTTAAATTTTTGTTTTAAAGTTTTAAAGTTTTTAAGTTTTAAAGTTTTAAGTTTAAGTTTTTAAAGTTTTTAAAGTTTTAAAGTTTTTAAAGTTTTTAAAGTTTTAAAGTTTTAAAGTTTTAAAGTTTTAAAGTTTTTAAAGTTTTAAAGTTTTAAAGTTTTAAAGTTTTAAAGTTTTAAAGTTTTTAAAGTTTTGTTAAAGTTTTAAAGTTTTTAAAGCCCTTTAAAGCTTTAAAGTTTTAAAGTTTTAAAGTTTTAAAGTCTTTAAAGTTTTAAAGCAAGCTTAAAGCTTTAAAGCCCTTTAAAGTTTTAAAGTTTTAAAGTTTTAAAGTTTTAAAGTTTAAAGCTTTTAAAGCTTTAAAGTTTTTAAAGTTTTTAAAGCTTTTAAAGGTTTTAAAGGTTTTAAGGTTTGAAGGTTTAAGGTTTAAAGGTTTGAAGGTTTAATAGGTTTACAGGTTTAAGGTTATTAAGGTTTTACAGGTCTTACAGGTTTTAAGGTTTTACAGGTTTACAGGTTTTACAGGTTTACAGGTTTACAGGTTTTACAGGTTTTACAGGTTTCTAGGTTTTACAGGTTTTACAGGTTTACAGGTTTTGCAGGTCTTCAGGTTTACAGGTTTATGGTTTGAGTTTACAGGTTTACAGGTTCTACAGGTTTGCAGTTTACAGTTTTACAGGTTTAAGTTTACAGGTTTATTTCAGTTTGCAGGTTTCAGGTTTGCAGTTTGCAGTTCAGTTTTGCAGGTTTACAGGTTTGCAGTTTTCAGGTTTGCAGGTTTTGCAGGTTTGCAGGTTTCAGGTTGTTACAGGTTTCATTGGTTTAAGTTTACAGGTTTTACAGGTTTCACAGGTTTACAGGTTTCATTTACGGTTTAAGGTTTACAGGTTTTACAGGTTTAGGTTTCTATGTTCTATCAGTTTCTTATATTTACAGTTTTCAGGTTTAGGTTTGCAGGTTTGCAGGTTTTCAGGTTTGAGGTTTGCATTTGCATTTTGCAGGTTGCAGGTTTCAGGTTTGAGGTTTTCAGTTTCAGTTTCGGTTTGCAGGTTTCAGGTTTGCATTTGCAGGTTTTAGGTTTACAGTTTACAGGTTTTACAGGTTCTTACAGGTTTACAGGTTTTATTACAGGTTTATTCACAGGTTTACAAGTTTACAGGTTTACAGGTTTACAGGTTTACAGGTTTTACAGGTTTACAGGTTTTACTAGTTTTACAGGTTTACAGGTTTTACAGGTTTTACAGGTTTGCAGGTTTTACAGGTTTTACAGGTCTTACAGGTTTACAGGTTTTACAGGTTTACTAGGTTTACAGGTTTTACAGGTTTTACAGGTTTTACAGGTTTTACAGGTTTTACAGGTTTTACAGGTTTTACAGGTTTTACAGGTTTTACAGGTTTTACAGGTTTCAAAGGTTTTAAAGGTTTGAATGAAAATTGCTATTTATGACAAGATTTTAGTCTTCTTTAATATTTTTAAAAAAATTTCAGTTCTACTATTTGAAAACAAAAAGTTGAGAAAATTTCAAAAAAGTACATTGGGCAGCGATAGATGGACGCTGGCAAGAACAAGGGAAGATCAACTAACGAGGCCCATACCAAAGAAATTGGAAAACTTTACTACGAGAAAGTCTGTGCCATTCTGTAGCACCTCTAGTTATTTTTCATTCCAATCAAGGGCTAACTGATGAGTTTCAATATTGATTTTCTATATTGAGTCTCTTCATAATAATTGATCGATGGTTGATATCTAGATTCCACTCTTTGTCTTCTACTTACCATGTTGGGGTCGCGAGGTCCCGAGGCTTGAAATTCCGGGAAAAGACGATCTGTCCTCCAATTCTTACTCGGGTCCTCGACCTCCGTCATGCGCAGTTCGCTGGGAAAACGCAGCGTCACCTTCAAGCACAGATAATACACAATCCCTCTCATTGAGGGATTCAAGCATTCGGGAAGAGGCTTCGGTTAGTTGATTGATGACTAGTGATTCTGGGCGCGCCGACTGCTAAGGCCATTAACGCCGTGAGCGCGGGAGATGGAGGTGATCTTCCAGCAACGGATAGTGAGATCCGAATCCGACATACCGTATTGTTATCGTGGATTTCCCAACAAGGTATCCCCCACCAGCAGGGCACCACCACTGCCGAGACAAGTTGTAAGCTCCTAACCGGTCTACCGGCATCTGGGGTAGTGTAGTACATGTATGTGTGTGTGGGTGTGTGTTAAGGGGAAAAGATAGGATAAGGAAGAGGAAGGAAAGAATGTGCGCGTTCCTTGGCTCTTTTTGTTAAGGTACTGCTTCAACATTCGTCTGGTGTTTATCGAAAAAAACACGGAAAGCTACCGATCAGAGCAGTCGGCCGCTTGAATTCTCCTCCAGACAGTGACTAAATTCGAACTAGCTATGTAACAAGTGTCGAAAATCTTGCCAACGCCAGGAGTGGAATCCTAGAAGCTCCCAGTCAGAGATACTGTTGTGACGTCAGTTAAAGCCCTGAGCAAACTCTCGCGCATTTGACTTCGCCGTGGTGGTGCTTGATGCTCTTGTGAAATTGAGACGCAATTTGCCCCATGGGCGCGTTGTGGCTGGTGCTCTCGCTCGACGTCTATACCAGGCTGGAGGAAGAAAGAGTAAGTTACTCTACAGAGCGATTTGGTGGATTTACAAAGAAATGATGAAAGAGCTTCCCTAAATTTTGGTGGATTTACAAAGAAATGATGAAGTCGTTCTCCTCATGATTTGACGATTTTCACGCAGAGGAGGAAAGACTGACTTTATCCTCAGGCGATATGGAATAGATTTCTTGTTGCTTAAAACTAAATCAAAGTATTTTTTCTCAAGCTTATTGACTTAAAAAATACTATTGTTCTAGAATACTAAAGCAAATTTGGTAATAAAAAATAAATGATCTTTCCTTCTTTCCAATCCCTGAGAATCCGACTTCATTAGAAAGCTGAAATTCTCAAAGAACTGGTGTAGACTTCTTTTATAGTGAGAACGTTTGCGCATGGTATTGTACTTAGAGATGTGACATCGATAACAAAACATCGATGTCAGCAAACATTTGATATTCAACATTAAAACATCAATGTTAATCATACACCGACTAAAAGCAATCGATGTTTGTCATCGTCGGTGCTTTTAGATTGCTTTAGTAACCTCTAACATTAAATTCGTGTACATTAAAATTCAATTTGAGTGTTCGTGTTTATCAATTCGTCGAATAAGAAAACGAGAAGAAGGGGGCAGATCGTACTCCCACAGCGTTATTTGTTACCCACACCTCAATGTACGAAATGAATGTGAAGAAAGAGGAAATACAATGACATGAAGATCATCTTGGACGAGACAGTTTGGTTAATGCAGGTAGTACAAATAGCGTTCCTTTGGATCCAACACAAAAGTCATTTCTAAAAAAACATGTTACAAATTGTTTTTACAAAATCATCAATGTTTTCCTTTGGTTAATTTTTTTTTTTAAATTCACAGTATTGAGATGATGGGAATTTTTCATTGAGGAAAAAAAATCGGAAAAGAAAAAAAAAAATCCTTTCTACAAAAAACATCCATGTTCTACAAAAAACATTGAAGTTCTACAAAAACATCGAAGTTCTACAAAAACATCGATGTTCTACAAAAAATCGATGTTCTACAAAAACATCATGTTCTAAAAAACATGAGTTTAAAAAATTAAACATTGAAGTTCTACAAAAACATCGATCTTGTAGAGGAACATCGATGTTGTAGAGGAACATCGATGTTGTACCAAGATATCTATGTTCTACCAAAATATCTATGTTCTACCAAAATATCTATGTTCTACCAAAATATCTATGTTCTACCAAAATATCTATGTTCTACCAAAATATCTATGTTCTATCAAAATATCTATGTTCAACCAATATATCTATGTTCTACCAAAATATCTATGTTCTACCAAAATATCTATGTTCTACCAAAATATCTATGTTCTAAAAAAAAGCTATGTTCAACCAATATATCTATGTTCTACCAAAATATCTATGTTCTACCAAAATATCTATGTTCTACCAAAATATCTATGTTCTACCAAAATATCTATGTTCTACAAAAATATCTATGTTCTATCAAAATATCTATGTTCTACCAAAATATCTATGTTCTACCAAAATATCTATGTTCTACAAAAATATCTATGTTCTATCAAAATATCTATGTTCTACCAAAATATCTATGTTCTACAAAAATATCTATGTTCTACCAAAATATCTATGTTCTACCAAAATATCTATGTTCTACCAAAATATCCATGTTCTACCAAAATATCTATGTTCTACCAAAATATCTATGTTCTACAAAAACATCTATATTCTACCAAAATATTTATGTTCTGCCAAAATATCTATGTTCTACCAAAATATCTGTTCTACCAAAATATCTTCCAAAATATCCATGTTCTACCAAAATATCTATGTTCAACCAATATATCTATGTTCTACCAAAATATCTATGTTCTACCAAAATATCTATGTTCTACAAAAACATCCAAGTTGTACAAAAACATCGGCACCGGTACCTTGAGGCGGCGGGAGCAGACTTTGGGCGCCGCGGGGTCGGCCTCGTCCGCTAGCACCACCCCCGCCAGCGACACGGAGCCGTTGCCCGGCGAGTCGAAGCGCAGGCGCGCGGACGTGCTGAGGTACTGCTCGAGCTCCGCCGGCGAGGAGAACTGCCGCACTGCACACAGCAGCTCCCCTTCAGTTGAGTTACAACTAGCGGAAGCCGGCAGACGTTCTTATGCCCCCCCATCTCCCTCTTTCTCCTTCCCCCTCCCTTTCTCGCTCTCTATCTTCCTCTCTCCCTGTTCCTGGTTCGTTTTTTGCTGTCTCTGTCTCTCTCTCTCTCTGTCCCGCATTCACATTTACTTGCAGATTCTGCATGTCTCTGAGCAGGTGGGGTAATATCAAGGAACGCCAGACCAGCAAAAAATCTAATAGTACATTAAAAAGTTCTCATTTTGTAGATTACTGCGTGACAAAGGTTTCTTTGAAACCTTCCGCCTCAATATTGTAGTTTTTAATGCCCCTAGAACGATTTGTTTATGAGCTATTTAACGATACAGATTCAAAAATTCTACCGAGTTTTGCGGGTTGCGTTTGGAATGAATATAACGTTTTGTTCTATAATTATTTTCGAATTATAATTAATTCGCAGCAAATGCCGGAGTCTTAAGAGAGGTCGGTAGTGTAGGAATTTGGAAAGATTTTAAAATAAAACCCATTAAACTTTGGATTAAATTAGCAGGTAAACAGGCTGACACACTTATACATAGATGTTTTCGAGTGTAGTTACAGGGAAGCAACCAACGCCACTGGTCGTATAAAATTAAATTGCTACTGGAACGTGCAGGTCTGGGAGACGTTTCTCCGGAGATGGTGGGAGATAGGGGAACACGTGACATAGAACGGTTAATTTCGGATAGACTTGCGGATATTAAAAGGCAAGAGATCCTGGCAGCAACGGCCGAAAAACGTTCGCTA
Organism: Teleogryllus oceanicus; assembly: GCA_964035755.1. NCBI lineage: Eukaryota > Metazoa > Arthropoda > Insecta > Orthoptera > Gryllidae > Teleogryllus > Teleogryllus oceanicus. The sequence continues at coordinate 88,420,846 of CAXIVR010000010.1, forward strand.
GTTGCGCAAATTCACCGTTATGGGGTTGCGAACGTTACGTACACACACTTCGAAAGGACGCAAGAGGGGGATACGCTTGGTTCAGGGTCGGGGGGTGGATGCAACGTAGATTAAAGGACTCTAATGGTAATGGCATCTGCGTGCTTTGCGATGATAGGGAAGGCTGAATACACATCCTTTTAATTTGCAGTGCGACCGAAACTTGGGGAGGAAAATGGATAGGAATGGGAAATTACTACTTCCAACATAGGCATGTAACGCTCGCCCAAAACATTTTAGGTGATAAAAGATCTAACTTCATGAAAGAATTAGGAACATTTCTAGGAAAGGTTCGGACCATTAGAGGAACTGGAATTAGGGAGTGGGAAAACAGCACTGGTTAGTATGAGCAGAGCCTAGACTGGAGAGAAATAATAAGTCAATAAACTAACAATAATTAAGTTAGTAGTTTTTTATAAAAAAAATTAACTTAAAATAATTAAAATAAATTAAACGATTTAAAGAAAAATTAAATTAAATTAAATTAAAATAAAAGGAAACGGTTAAAATAATAAGCACATTAGGGGGCGAAAGGAAGTGGGAATTGGAAATGTAAGGGCAGAGGCGTTGGTGCGGACGATCTTCTGTGGTGCTGTTTGTTTTCAGATGCGGAGGAGGTCAAACACTGGTAGGAGAATGCCTGACGCCCGCGCCAAATAAATAAATAGTTTGAAAACAAAAATCGGATAGATTAGCATGTACTCGGCTTCTGACGGCAGGTTAGTGGTCTCTTTTTCGCGGCATTGATGCGATGGAGAGACCATTTGGGGTGAATACCAGATAAACGAAAGGTGAGAACGCTATAGAATGTAGGAATTGTAAAGGCTTAAAGACCTTCGGCCTAGCCAATTAGCATCAAGTTAGTTTGGCAGTCAATAACCGCCATCTCCCGAGAAAAAAACATGCACTACACTAACGGACATGACCAAAGCGGTTGACGTGCCCGGAAACACGAAAAAATCAATCAAACAATCCACAGCAGCTAACTAGGCGGGTGTAGGCCGACCTACCGCAGGATGAGAGCTGTAGAGGCAGAGTTCTCAGTATCCTTTTCTTTGTTTCTTCCTCTATACGACTCTGAAACCATTAGAGGAAGAACTGTGCAGAGAGCACACCCGGTGCGCTGCAGGGTTACCCCAAACTGCTACCCACAGAGGTGGCTCAGGGCATCGAATGATATTACTCTAGTGCCTCTGACCGGGAGGACTTAGGTTCGAGTCCCGATGGTGCCAGGATTTTCCACACTAGCTAGTTAGGCCGAGTTCAATCACTGCCTAGGGGAGAATTTTAGCTTTCGGCTGCACTGATCGGTATTTTTCTGCAATTTCTCTGATCAATACGTAGACCAGCTTTTATTTCACGGATTTCAACGATTGAATTGATTGATTGATTTTTTTGTGTTTCCGGACACGTCAACTGCTTTGGTCATTCGTCCCGTTAGTGTGATGCATGTTTTATTTTCTCGGAAGATGGCGATGATATTTCCCCGCTGGATGGTGAGATCCGACACCGACCTACCGTCAGCTGGTGGGGTTTCCCCTAAACAGGACTCTCCCACCAGCGGGGCACCGCCCCAGCCGCGACAAGCTCTAACTTCCCGACCGGTCTCCCGGGATATGTGGTAGTGTAGTGCATGTTAGTGTAACTGTGTATGTGTAAGGGGAGAGGATAGGACAAGGAAGAGGAAGGACAGATCGCGCGCGGTCCGTGGCCCGTTTGGTAGTGTACTGCTCCGGCATTCGCCTGATCGGAGAAACCACGGAAAAGTACCGATGAGAGCAGCCGGCCACTAGAATTCTCCTCCAGACAGCGACTGAATTCGACCTAGCTGAAAAGCTAGTGTCGAAAATACTGTGGCCGTCAGGACTCGAACCTAGGACCTCCGGGTCAGAGGCGCTGCAGTGACATCAGTTGATAAGGGCAATGAGATATCTAATCAAAGTCGGGTTAGTGAGACCATTTATAGCTCAAGAATGGCTGGACCATCTTTAATTGTCTATGATTTGTTGGATTCGAAGGACATCGCCCGCGGTCCGTGGCCCGTTTTGAAGGGTACTGCTCCGGCATTCGCCTGGTGTTGATCAGAGAAACCACGGAAAACTACCGATCAGAGCAGGCGGCCGCTAGAATTCTGCTCCAGACAGCAACTGAATTCGACCTAGCTGAAAAGCTAGTGTCGAAAATCCTGCCGCTGTCAGGACTCGAACCTAGGATCTGATTGAATTGATTATATATTCCTTTCTAATGCTCTGATTTGATGTTGTTTTCTCAATTTTCTGGCTGTCTTTAGAGTCAAAATTTCGTATGTGCAAGGGTAAATAAGAAAAAGTCATAACGTCCCGTTCTTTTTTCTTTCTTTCTTTCTTTCTTTTTCTTTCTTTTCTTTCTTTTCTTTCTTTTTCTTTGTTTTTCTTTCTTTTTATTTCTTTCTTTCCTTGTTTCTTTCTTTTTCTTTCTTTTTTTCTTTCTTTCTTTTTCTTTCTTTCTTTTTTCTTTTTTTCTTTCTTTATTTTCTTTCTTTCTTACTTTCTTCCTTTTTCTTTCTTTTTATTTCTGTCTTTCTTTCTTTCAGCTCTGGTCACCTTAGTCTACGCGGATGCAAAGGCTACTGCAGCCTGCGGGCTTTGCTCACGGGTGAAGTCCTCTCCGGAGGCGATCTGCATCACCCTCTGCAAGTCGTTGGCGAAGGCGGCGGGCGCCGAGTCCTGAGGGCTCCACGCCAACTCCCAGGACGCAGGCGACGCGTTCCTGTTCAAGGAAAAACGCCCTTCGACACTGGACAAGATCACCTTCCAGCAAATGCGCGCGGTATTATAATCACATTTTTCTACTCCCTTTGTATAATTATGTGATTTGAGGGCTGAAACCCGTTGCATAATGATACTCATTGCGGTGCAGATTTCATTATGAACCAGGTTCTTGACCAGTCAGAGAGAAGTTTACATACCAAAAATGTACACTTCATTAATCATTGAGAATCGTTCTGGTAAATGTTTCGTTCGATTGTGTACATTAAAATTGCACTTATTATTATATTATGTTTGTCAGTTTTAATTTCTTTTATTATTAGTAATTTTTTCGTGGAATATTTAAAATAAATTTAATCGTAATTTCACTTTGATCCTATTTGACTAGCGCAGTACTCCCTCGCAGGCGGACTAATAATCACAAGCACCTGCGGCAGCATGGGAGGGTAGGGTTAGGTGGCCTTTGCTGAATCCTACATTTCAACTGCCGCGAAAAGATCCAATGCAAAAGTTTAACTTATAAAAGTCGTAGAAAACGTACTGTATGAAACTCCATGTAATGGGTTTTAATACACTTGTGTGAAGTTAACGATGCTCCCTCATACCTTGCTCGTATCGTAATATCACACTCGTGTCTTAATACCCATCATTACATCATCGTTTCATAATGTACTGTTTTACAAAATAAGTATTTCCGGAGCACTGAGTTGTCGGGTATATTTCCAACACAGGAGATGCAATGAAAGATAGGAAAAGAAAAGAAATACCGATGTTGGAAAGGAAGTTAAGATATTCAGCTTGCAAAATAGAAGGGAAGAATATATGAATACCTGGTATCAGTACATCATGAGAATGGATGAACACGGGCTGCCCGGACGAATCCTATCCTACAGCGAGAGAGTGTAGCGTTATGCACAAACGCAATTGAAACGAACGGCCGCGTGGCATAGGCGACGCTAAGGCACCACGCGTCAGCCTTTGTTTACGAGCGGATGTGACGTCGGCGGGAAACCCTAGGAGGCAGCGTGGTGGGGGGAAGGGCGAGCGTCAGCCCTGGCGAGCGGCGGAACGCTCTCTTGGTTACGGGACGCGGTGCGGCACGGATCGGACGGTCTGGGTGGGCGCGGGCCGCGAGCTGTGCAAGAGCCGGCAATGTGTTGCCGTACAGAGGCTGACTCGATGTTGAGTCGTAGGTGGGTTCCGGCGCTTCACGCCATCTAATGCTTGAGATTAGTGCGTAGTGATGTGGTAGCCGTAACGGGAAATTACTCCGTGTAGGGATATTAGTAATTACGTTATTTTGTAATAAGGTGGTGGTCTGTTAATAAACCTCTAAATTACTAAACCCACACTCGTCTGTGTTATTATTGCAAATGCATGACGCCACAAGAGGAAGAAGTGCCCCAGCGTGCGACGACAGGAAGGAAAGAAAGATGGAACCAAGGAGTCGCAACAGGCGAAAGAAGAAGAAGAAGATTTACAACATATTTTATCATAATTCTGTGGCATAAATAGTGAGTTAATCTATTCTACATGTCTCCCAAAACGTAATAAACAAATACAGACCGTGTCAAATTTTGCCGCAATTCAAATGTACCAACGAGTTGAAATGATAAACTGTAATGAAATTGTCAAACTATTAGTACAAAACTGAACGTATTTTTCGATTTATTTGTAACGGTTGTGTAATATATTGTATACTACTTGAACATTCATTTGTGTAATATTTGAAAAATTAAAAGTTTATTTAACAGCTTAGTACGATGAATATTGAAGATGTGAACTGAGTGGAGAGGTATTTTCGGATATGTAGCTGAAACTCTGGGATAGTTCAGTAGCTCTGTTACAATGAAACGGAGGTTGCGGAATCCTTTGTGTAACATACACACTCATGCAGGATATTAAGGCGAATGAACTTTTATTCACAATGGATGCGTGACGGCCCTGCAAAAAACAGAACAGGTTGTAAATGACACTTTACAAGGATGGACTATTTAGGGCGTTTTGACGTCACATCAAACTGGCAGAATGATAGACTTCGCAGCACATAACTGGACCCACACACGTAAAAAGTAAATACATCTGATCAGCACTGTGGTGCTACTTTACGTATGCAAACGTTTGCGAGCCACAATTGACTTGAACAAGGAACTGATATCGCGATGTTACTCTTAGCTCATAGTCAGACAGTACAGTTCAGAGTTTATAAATCGTCACTCTCCAATTGCCAACAATCTATTTATTAAAAAAAATAAGCATTCTGCCATGGCTTCGTTTGGAGCTTCTACTTCACCGATTGTATTTATTTTTCTTTTAAATGAAAGAATGTGATCCCTAGATGTGTTATCAGTTATTGTTTGAGTTGATTCACCAGCATTTACGGTGTAAATTAAATAAATAATTCTTTAATACTACGCTTATCAGTAGTCAATTGTTTTCTTCTAAATGCTGTGTTTCAATATCGATAGCTATGCTGATATCGATAGATGTACGTCCTCGACGCTTGATGCGTGTAGTGTTCACAATTCATCTGGGTTGTGTTTCAGGAGCAATATTTGCATTTTGTGTTTGCATCAATTTATTTTCGTGGTGTATTTTGTACAGAAATTCGGACAGTGCGTTTTATTCGATTTTACTAAAGTAGTGAAGTAATTTCGTTTACTCTTGGGTCTTAAACTATAAAAGGTCTGTATTGTTCAATATACTTCCTGTGCAAGGGAAATTCTGCAAACCAGATTACTTTGTGTTGCTTAAATGGAAAAAAAAGGTTTCCTTCGAGCAACATGTCGGAAGACGTGAAACGGTTGTTTATTAATGACGGGACATCCAAACACTTCAGAAATAATATCAGTCAATATAATTACAGTCTGTCTTCTGTGTCATTCGGTGCTCATATTCCGTTGCCACCTAGTTACGGACCACATGTGTTCAATTGTGTAAGTGTTAATATAAAACAATTGCTTTTGTGCTGCATAATATCTAATCATCCTGACCATAAAAGTGAATATTTGCAGAGATGAAAAAATTAGCGTTAAATAAGAGGAGTTTGCTCTATCTTCTTCGTATGTAAAAAGTTGCAGGCACAGTATTTGACATTTATGTTAGATCTCACCGTCAAATTATGACGGGTTCCCGCGAGTGCAAACTATTTACTTAGCCGATTACCACACTAATACATAAGTACTTTGTGACGACATGGACACTTGTACAATTAATACGTTTGCTTTGAACACGACTTCAAAATTAAATAATGTAATTATTATGCAATAAACGCCACATTCGTTAGAGACTCGTTAGACTAAAAATCTTACTGTTACGCGAAGCGCTAACAAGCTATAAAAAGCTAAGAAGCTATAACAATTAGACAAACAATTCTCCTTTACATTTAAAAATTATTATATTATTATTGTCTAATATATATTTTCCTTTATATATCATACTAGTTTATTTCTCGTCAATCCTTTCATCTATAATATTTGTCGGTCACGTGGTTTCTAAATTTCATTTTTATTAAAATTTAATGAATTAACACCTAGTCAGGGGGCTCTGGCGCATCGTATCCGAGTTCGGCCAATGAGCTCCAGACGCCAGTTTGCATGAGCGGGAATTTTAAATCCAGCCAGATACTAAAATCATCAATTCGTTGAGGCCAGCGTCTGGACTGGCTTTTCAAACAAAGTGCCCGTGCTATGGTCACGTGATTCGTGTCGCAAACTGCTGATGCGCAGAACCAGCCAAAATCGATGCACTGGAGGAACTCACTCATGCACGTAGTTGTGCCAGAGAGTAATGACTTATACCTCTTTACTCTACTATGTAGTAATGTTTTAGTGTTAATATGTAGTAATCAGGGGGCGGGGCTTTGCGCATCGTATCAGACTTCAGCCAATGAGTTTCAGACACCAGTCTGCGTCACAATATGAGCGGGAATTTTAAATCCAGTCAGATACCAAAATTATCACTTCGCTACAAGACATTCAAACGAATTTATGAAGTCTCTTAAATATTGCATCTTGTACAGCTTCATCGTGTTAATTTTGGTTGGTTATTGATGAAAATTGTCACTTTATGCCCCTTTCAAAATGTTTCTCAACACTTCTCGTTCTTCATGCAACATGGCAGCCAGCGTCCGGTGTTCCTTTTCAAACCAAGTGCCCGTGCTGTGGTCACGTGGTTTGTCACGCAAACTGGTGATGTGCAGAAAGAGCAAAAATCGGTGCACCGGAGGAACCTACTCACGTATTTCCGCCATGGTAGTAATTGCACTCTTCGATACTCGAATCGATTCCAACTATTCGATTCTGGTATTAATTTTGGAATCGATTGTTTTAAAGGAATCGAACGTCCATGGTGGAAATACCATGAACCATTTCCACCATGGGATCGTCCTTACGTTTGTCTCGGAAGCCTTAACTCTGAACTGTGCCGTACGAGTTAGTTTGAAAATAACATCGTGACCTCAGTATCGTCGTTCAAATCAACTAGGGTCTCGCAAAAGTTCGCATAAGCAACCTAACTCCAGTTTGCTGATCAGTGATGTATTTGCAGATCAGTGATGTATTGGCTAACACGTATGTCTGGGTCCAGTTATGAGCAAGCAAGCCCTATCAGTCCGCCCGTTCGACGTGTCAACCGGCAGCGGTAGCTCAGTGCATCAACTGATGCCACTGCAGCGCCTCTGATCGGGAGGTCATAGGTTACACTCCCCACGGCGGCAGGATTTTCGACACTAGCTTTTCAGCTAGATCGAATTCAGTCGCTGTCTGGAGGAGAATTTTAGCGGCCGGCTGCTCTGATCGGTAGTTTTCCCTGCTTTCTCCGATCAGCACCAGGCGAATGCCGGAGCAGTACCCTACCAAACGGGCCACGGCAGCGCGCGATCTATTCTTCCTCTTCCTTGTCCTATCCATTCCCTTAACACACACACACTCACACTAACATGCACTACACTACCCCATATTCCGGGAGACCGATCGTGAGTTTAGAGCTTGTCCCGGCTGAGGCGGTGCCCTGCTGGTGGGAGAGTCCTGGTTAGGGGGTAACCCCACTAGCCGACGGTAGGTCGGTGATGGAACTCGCCATTCAGCGAGGGGAAAATCAACGCCATCGCCCGAGAAAAACATGAACTACACTAACGGGAATAATGACCGAAGCAGTTGACGCGCCAGGAAACACGAAAAAATCAATTAATCAATCAATCGACGTGTCATCAAAACGTTCCTGCGTAGACCACCTTTAGAAAGTGTCATTGATATGTTTTGTTGTTGTTGTTGTTGAGCCGTGACGCATCAATTGTGAATATAAGGCCTTTATCTCATGTATGTGTGTATGTATGTTACACAAAGAATTCCGCAACTTCCATTCCATTGTAACGGAGCTACTGAACTATCCCAGAGTTTTAGCTACATGTGCGAAATTACCTTTCGATACAGTGTACTCTTTCAATATTCATCGCACTAAGCTGTTAGGCTTTTAGTTTTCAAATATTACACAAATGTAAGTTCAAATAATATTATAATTTTACGTAATTATCACGTTACAAAACATGCGAGTTTACATTCGCAGCGCTTAGAAACATTCCGTTTAGTACCACTAGTTTGACAGTTACATTACAGCTTATATTTTCTGTACGTTGGTACGTTTAAATCGCGGTTGTTTATTAAATTAAAAATTAAAGTCTCTTTTTATTTATTACGTTTTGGAAGACATGCAGAATAGATTCTGAATCTATTGTGAATGGTGGGTCTTCCTTCGTGCACTCACCGCCAGAAGGCGTTGCCAGCGCCTCTGCCTGTGAGGGCACGATCCAATGGGTCGAAGGCTGGGAACTGGGTGACGTCGGGGTGACGCGTCACTTTCGTCTTCATGCGCGTGAGGATCAAAAGTTGGAAAGGCAACAGCGGAAAGATGATCACCGCGACCGTTGTGAACGGTCTATTCACTTGCAGCTTCCACTTCGTCCACAGCAGCAGCAACAGCTTGCTACAGTAGCCTGTCATCTCTGAACATACACAGGACATGCGTACAAGGGAATGAAGTCCCATCTCGATCAGGTTTTTTTTTTCTGTCCAGTTTCCCTGATCCATTGAGCAAATGCTGAGATGGCCCCTTGTTTTGCTTCTGGACATAAATGTAACTTCATTTTCTGTGCACGTCTTCTAGAATTCAGTGGGAAATACAATTATTCAAATTATCGTTTCCATGTTGTCGCGGCAGGAAGTAATAAGAGCCTTTTTATCTTTTAATTTATAAATTCAAAATTTATTGCTTATTTATCCTTGAAAATAGATTTTACTACATGGGAGTTTTGTTTTTTTCTCCCTTTCAAAATTCAAAATTTAAGTAGTATATGACTTAGTGTAGGGATCACAGAATTTTGAAAATGTGCACACAATTTACTTTTCCCCATAGCACGTCATACGCAGTTTTAACTGTTTTTGACGTAAAATAAATAAATAAATAAATAAATAAAGTCACGTATGCGGAACTGTGAAACTAGTGGTGTTACAGATTGATACAGAACATCTCGTACTAGTTATCTCATTTCTTTGGTCTCAGCTAGCTTTTCGGACTTGTCACATACTCCTGCCATATATCGCAGCCCAAACTACATAATTTTTTTAAAAAAAATTCTTACTTTCTCGGTATCGTAATAGTAGAATCAAAATATTATTTAAGGATATTACAGATGAGTAAAACCACGTCCTACAAGGGAATTTTTGTTGAAACCTTAAGATGCGTTTTTAAGAAAATTGCGTTTATGCTTTCCTGTAAAAGCGAAATTTCAAGCTGTTTTCCATGCAAAATTTTGAGTTTTCGAAAACCTATATTGGAATCTATTTAAATCAATTTCACTCGCAAATGCAATAATGTAAACAAATTGCAGAAAATGTGCCTATTAATGGCATGAGAGATATTTAAAAAAATATATTTGTGTAATGTTTCAAAAAACAACAAAAAATACAGCAAAATGTGTTTCTGTAATCTGAAATAGTGCAATTACTAAAACTTATCCCTACGAAAAGTTTGAAGAGACAAGTGATGCTAGAACAGCATGTACTTTCTCGCCCTTAGTAATTGTTATATAATAAATACTATTTACACCGCAATTTCTCTCCGAATAAACACATCCATTTTCCGTCCGTCTGTCTGTCTATCCGTCCGTTTGTGATCAATCGCAAATAACTGCGTAAATTTTAATTGCCTTGCAGGAGACCCGAAAAATTTTAAGTCTTGAAACTTTCGAAAATTCAGAGCTGACAGTGAAAACCAAACCTTTGCCATCTTTATGAGAGTATATCACTATTCTTACATAAAGAATTAAAGAATTTGGAGATGATTTTGAAACTATCCCAGGGGCTTCGTGTGCAGTACTCCCAAAATTTAAAGAATTTCTTTTCAAAATTGTAAGACTTGAGGTCGAGCCACATCGATAATCGTATATTAATTTTGGAAAAAAATTCTATGAATGATTTGGGCGCATTTATTGTTCACATACGGACGCACGAAAGTTTGAAACAAAAAAAAAACATTTCTTTCGATATTAGGTGCCCTGTTTATGGGGATAGATACAGCTTAAAATCTCAAAAAAGCCATTTCTATTTTTTACTGTTTTATTTGCTCACTGTTTGTTTTGCTTTAATTTGGTAAAATAATGTTTAATTCTTTACAGTAGTTTTAGAGTTATGATTTAATTTATGAATTGCTGCGCGGTATTGTATCAGCTGTCAGTGAACAGTGCCACGCCCATCACCTTTTTTCCATGTTTTTAATTAGTTTTAAACACGATCGTGTTTTTTAGCGTAATTTCTCACAGTAATTGTGTTGGGAACGTAAATGTCTCATACTGCTCGCGCAACTTTTCTTGAACGATGACCTTGCTTCTCCCTCCCTTGAGCAATAAACAGTTGAAGGCAAAATCTCGCAGCGAGCACTGATGAAATTCCAAGCATTAAACCTTCGTTGGCGCGAAACATAAACTAACCAAAGCTAGTTGCTTTCATAGTCGAGAACTTCTGTTTAGCTTTATCACTATTACCTAAAGAAATGGCTGAGGTAGGTCCAGGTCCTTGAAGGGAGGCACCCAAAACTCTTATTTAGTGTCCCTGCTGTTGCCTACCCAGAGCGATGACCTGGCCGCACACGTAGCTGGTTGACTTGGATTTTCCAGAGGTTAGCAGTACGGTATGTACTCCAGTATACATCGCATTTCTTCAATCCATCAAACCCCCACTTTACTCGCATTTCTTCAATCCATCATTCAAGAAAAGTTGCGCGAGTAGTACTTGCACCATTTTGATTGTTTTGTTTTGGTGTTTGTAGTTTCGAGTTGTAAACAACGTACTGCGTACGCTTTGGTGTTTGTAGTTTCAAGTTGTAAACAACGTACTGCGTACGCTTTGGTGTTTGTTTTGGTTTTTGGGATTTGCTATGGTGAGAAGAAAAGTGTCTCTTGAGAGTAAAAAGTCAAATTTCCATGAAAATTACCAAACAAAAGCTTTAAAAAATAGGATATTCCTGACGAAAATAAAAATAGTGCTAGATAGCTTTTTTGATTTTATAATTACATTCAAAAAAAGGAATTTATGAAATTTATGAGGATATTTTATGAGGAAGTTCGTTCGTTTTCCAATTGTCCGATGATAGATAAACTAGAGGTGCTACAGAATGACATAGACATTCTGGTAGTAAAGTTTTCTAATTTCCTTTTGTGGACTGGTACTGTACAGTATTGCCCTCTCCTTCTTGCCTGTTGCCATCGATCGTCGCCCAAATTACATTTCTTTGAAATTTTCTCAACATTTCGGTTTTCAAGTAGTAGAACCCCAATATTAACTTAATATTAAAGAATGCTAAAAGCTCATCCTAAATAGCAATTTTCATTGAAAAAGTTGGAGCGGAGACGATGGTGTTAAGCGTTACTGTAAATGCGAAATTTTAATCTCTTTTTCACAATTGAGGTTTCGAAAAACTTCATTTAAAGTCATTTAAAGCATTTCTACTAACAAATGCAATAACGTATGGAAATTTATTGTTAAATTGTTAAATTGTTAAATTGTTAAATTGTTAAATTGTTAAATTGTTAAATTGTTAAATTGTTAAATTGTTAAATTGTTAAATTGTTAAATTGTTAAATTGTTAAATTGTTAAATTGTTAAATTGTTAAATTGTTAAATTGTTAAATTGTTAAATTGTTAAATTGTTAAATTGTTAAATTGTTAAATTGTTAAATTGTTAAATTGTTAAATTGTTAAATTGTTAAATTGTTAAATTGTTAAATTGTTAAATTGTTAAATTGTTAAATTGTTAAATTGTTAAATTGTTAAATTGTTAAATTGTTAAATTGTTAAATTGTTAAATTGTCAAATTGTTAAATTGTTAAATTGTTAAATTGTTAAATTGTTAAATTGTTAAATTGTTAAATTGTTAAATTGTTAAATTGTTAAATTGTTAAATTGTTAAATTGTTAAATTTAAATTGTTAAATTGTTAAATTGTTAAATTGTTAAATTGTTAAATTGTTAAATTGTTAAATTATTAAATTGTTAAATTGTTAAATTGTTAAATTGTTAAATTGTAAATTGTTAAATTGTTAAATTGTTAAATTTAAGTTTAAATTGTTAAATTGTTAAATTGTTAAATTGTTAAATTGTTAAATTGTTAAATTGTTAAATTGTTAAATTGTTAAATTGTTAAATTGTTAAATTGTTAAATTATTAAATTGGTTAAATTGTTAAATTGTTAAATTGTTAAATTGTTAAATTGTTAAATTGTTAAATTGTTAAATTGTTAAATTGTTAAATTGTTAAATTGTTAAATTGTTAAATTGTTAAATTGTTAAATTGTTAAATTGTTAAATTGTTAAATTGTTAAATTGTTAAATTGTAATTGTTCAAATTGTCAGATTGTCAATATTCGTCAACTTGTTAAATTGTTGAATGTTCGTTAACTGTCAGTTCAGATTCAGTTGAACTGTTCAGTTGAATTGTTCAGTGAACTGTTCAGTTGAACTGTTCAGTTGAACTGTCAGGTTGAACTGTTCAGTTGAACTGTTCAGTTGAACTGTTCAGTTGAACTGTTCAGTTGAACTGTTCAGTTGAACTGTTCAGTTGAACTGTTCAGTTGAACTGTTCAGTTGAACTGTTCAGTTGAACTGTTCAGTTGAACTGTTCAGTTGAACTGTTCAGTTGAACTGTTCAGTTGAACTGTTCAGTTGAACTGTTCAGTTGAACTGTTCAGTTGAACTGTTCAGTTGAACTGTTCAGTTGAACTGTGCAGTTGAACTGTGCAGTTGAACTGTGCAGTTGAACTGTTCAGTTGAACTGTTCAGTTGAACTGTGCAGTTGAACTGTGCAGTTGAACTGTTCAGTTGAACTGTTCAATTGAACTGTTCAGTTGAACTGTGCAGTTGAACTGTTCAGTTGAACTGTTCAGTTGAACTGTTCAGTTGAACTGTTCAGTTGAACTGTTCAGTTGAACTGTTCAGTTGAACTGTTCAGTTGAACTGTTCAGTTGAACTGTTCAGTTCAACTGTTCAGTTCAACTGTTCAGTTGAACTGTTCCAGTTGAACTGTTCAGTTGAACTGTTCAGTTGAACTGTTCTGTTGAACTGTTCAGTTGAACTGTTCAGTTAAACTGTTCAGTTAAACTGTTCAGTTGAACTGTTCCGTTCAGTTGAACTGTTCAGTTGAACTGTTCAGTTGAACTGTTCAGTTGAACTGTTCCGTTGAACTGTTCAGCTGAACTGTTCAGTTGAACTGTTCCGTTGAACTGTTCCGTTGAACTGTTCCGTTGAACTTTCCGTTGAACTGTTCAGTTGAACTGTTCCGTTGAACTGTTCCGTTGAACTGTTCCGTTGAACTGTTCCGTTGAACTGTTCCGTTGAACTGTTCCGTTGAACTGTTCAGTTGAACTGTTCAGTTGAACTGTTCAGTTGAACTGTTCAGTTGAACTGTTCAGTTCAACTGTTCAGTTGAACTGTTCAGTTGAACTGTTTAGTTCAACTGTTCAGTTCAACTGTTCAGTTCAACTGTTCAGTTGAACTGTTCAGTTGAACTGTTCAGTTGAACTGTTCAGTTGAACTGTTCAGTTGAACTGTTCAGTTCAACTGTTCCGTTGAACTGTTCCGTTGAACTGTTCAGTTGAACTGTTCAGTTGAACTGTTCCGTTGAACTGTTCAGTTGAACTGTTCAGTTAAACTGTTCAGTTGAACTGTTCAGTTCAACTGTTCAGTTGAACTGTTCAGTTGAACTGTTTAGTTCAACTGTTCAGTTCAACTGTTCAGTTCAACTGTTCAGTTGAACTGTTCAGTTGAACTGTTCAGTTGAACTGTTCAGTTCAACTGTTCCGATGAACTGTTCCGTTGAACTGTTCAGTTGAACTGTTCCGTTGAACTGTTCCGTTGAACTGTTCAGTTGAACTGTTCAGTTAACTGTTCAGTTGAACTGTTCAGTTGAACTGTTCAGTTGAACTGTTCGTTCAGTTGAACTGTTCAGTTCAACTGTTCAGTTGAACTGTTCAGTTGAACTGTTCAGTTGAACTGTTCAGTTGAACTGTTCAGTTGAACTGTTCAGTTGAACTGTTCAGTTGAACTGTTTGAACTGTTCAGTTGAACTGTTCAGTTGAACTGTTCAGTTGAACTGTTCAGTTGAACTGTCAGTTGAACTGTTCAGTTGAACTGTTCAGTTGAACTGTGCAGTTGAACTGTTCAGTTGAACTGTTCAGTTGAACTGTTCAGTTGAACTGTTCAGTTGAACTGTCAGTTGAACTGTGCAGTTGAACTGTTCAGTTGAACTGTTCAGTTGAACAGTTGAACTGTTCATTTGAACTGTTCAGTTGAACTGTTCAGTTGAACTGTTCAGTTGAACTGTTCAGTTGAACTGTTCAGTTGAACTGTTCAGTTGAACTGTTCAGTTGAACTGTTCAGTTGAACTGTTCAGTTGAACTGTTCAGTTGAACTGTTCAGTTCAACTGTTCCGTTGAACTGTTCCGTTGAACTGTTCAGTTGAACTGTTCAGTTGAACAGTTGAACTGTTCATTTGAACTGTTCAGTTGAACTGTTCAGTTGAACTGTTCAGTTGAACTGTTCAGTTGAACTGTTCAGTTGAACTGTTCAGTTCAACTGTTCAGTTGAACTGTTCAGTTGAACTGTTCAGTTCAACTGTTCAGTTCAACTGTTCAGTTCAACTGTTCAGTTGAACTGTTCAGTTGAACTGTTCAGTTGAACTGTTCAGTTGAACTGTTCAGTTGAACTGTTCAGTTGAACTGTTCCGTTGAACTGTTCAGTTGAACTGTTCAGTTAACTGTTCAGTTGAACTGTTCAGTTGAACTGTTCAGTTGAACTGTTCAGTTGAACTGTTCAGTTGAACAGTTGAACTGTTCAGTTGAACTGTTCAGTTGAACTGTTCAGTTGAACTGTTCAGTTGAACTGTTCAGTTGAACTGTTCAGTTGAACTGTTAGTTGAACTGTTCAGTTGAACTGTTCAGTTGAACTGTTCGTTGAACTGTTCAGTTGAACTGTTCGTTGAACTGTTCAGTTGAACTGTTCAGTTGAACTGTTCAGTTGAATTGTTCCGTTGAACTGTTCAGTTGAACTGTTCAGTTGAACTGTTCAGTTGAACTGTTCGTTGAACTGTTCCGTTGAACTGTCCGTTGAACTGTTCAGTTGAACTGTTCAGTTGAACTGTTCAGTTGAACTGTTCAGTTGAACTGTTCAGTTGAACTGTTCAGTTGAACTGTTCAGTTGAACTGTTCCGTTGAACTGTTCAGTTGAACTGTTCCGTTGAACTGTTCAGTTGAACTGTTCAGTTGAACTGTTCCAGTTGAACTGTTCAGTTCAACTGTTCCGTTCAACTGTTCAGTTGAACTGTTCAGTTGAACTGTTCAACTGTTCGCTGTTCAGTTGAACTGTTCAGTTAACTGTTCAGTTAACTGTTCAGTTCACTGTTCAACTGTTCTACTGTTAACTGTTCAATTGACGAATTGACGAATTGACGAATCGATGAATTGACGAATCGGCGAATTGACGAATTGACGAATTAACGAATTGATGAATTGACGAATTGACGAATTGACGAATTGTTTAATTGACGATTCGACGAATTGTTCAATTGATGAATTGTCGAATTGTTCAATTGTTCAGTTGTTTACGTATTTAATTGTTTACGTATTTAATTTTTTACTTACTTATTTACGTCAAAAACAGTTAAAATCTGTGTATGATCTGCTATGGGGAGAAGTGATTATTGTGCAAGTTTTCAAAATTCTCTGATCCCTACACAAAGTAATATACTACTTGAATTAAAAAAAAACACCGCTCCGATGTAATAAAATCTATTTCCAAGGATATATCAGCAATAAATTTTGGGCTCTTATCCATGACTTTCTTCGTCAAGGGATAATACTTTCTTACGCGGCAACATGGAAAGGATAATTTGAATAACTATATTTCCCACTGAATTCCAGAAGACGTGCACAGATAACGAAGTTACATTTATGTCCAGAAGCAAAATAAGGGGTCATCCCAGCATTTGCTCAATGGATCAGGGAAACTGGACGAAAAACTTGTTCGACATGGGGATCATTGACCCGGGGCCGCAGTACAATACTTGTTACAGGTTGTTTACATTTATACATTCCAAATGGTAAATAATGCAATAAATATCACTGTTAAAATTAATTTTAGTTTCCTTGTTATGCTCAGTATAGTTTCTGAGCATAGTAGTGTCGCTATAATATAAATGTAAAACCAAGTTTTTCCTGACTAAAACATATATTAGTTGATAGAAGATAAATTAATTTGTCAGAAAATAATTTGGAAATATACATAATAGTAAATTATAATGAAAGCAATTAAGAATATTTCCTGTGTAACTTTTTTGTTTTTTTTATTTCTGAAGGAATATTTGAATTTTTCTATTTTTTTATTTTTTGTGTTTTGTTGTTATGCTAATTTAATATTGTTTAAAATACCAAATATGGTTTGTTCAAATAATATGTACAAACATAATTATAATAAAAACACTAAAATTATAATATTACATTACCGCAAATATCACATTCAAAATATAAAAATAGGTTGATAAGTAGATGAACTGGGATTTTTAGGCTACCTAACGCCGTTTTCCAGTCTTGATCTTCTTATTTCATGTTTTTGCACGTTTTGGCGTTTTTATTGCACGCTTTTGGAGTTTCACTACATGGACATCCGGTCTTCATTAATAATCGCGTAAATGATGCTATTAAAGCGGTTTTGAAACTGTCCATGTAATCGGGAGCGGTGGCTGAGTGCATCAACTGATGTCACTGCAGCGCCTCTGACCGGGTGGTTCTAGGTTCGAGTTCCGACGGCGGCAGGATTTTCGACACTAGCTTGTCAGCTAGTGCAGTCGAATTCAGTCCCTGACTGGAGGAGAATTCTAGCGGCCAGCTGCTCTGATCGGTTGTTTTATGTGGTTTCTCCGATCAACACAAGGCGAATGACGGAACAGTATCCTAACAAACGGGCCATGCACCGCGCACGATCTTTCCTTCTTCTTTCTTGTCCTATCCTCTCCCCTTACACACACACACTTACACTAACATGACCTACACTACCACACATGCCATGAGACCGGTAGGGGCCTTGTAACTTGTCCCGGCTGGAGCGGGCCCCGCTTGTGGGAGATACCTGGTTTGGGAAAACCCCGCTAGTCGACGGTATGTCAACGACGGATCTCGCCATCCAGCGGAAGAAGACCACCGCCATTTTCCGAACAAAAAATACGCACTACATTTACAGGACTAATGGCCATAGTAGTTTGCGCGCTTGGAATCACTAAAACAACCAATCAAGTAATCTGTCCATGTGAAACACAGGAGGTAGATTGTAATCGTGACACAGATCTTTCTGTTTCTTGTGATGGAACATGTATAACAAGAGGTTTTACATCACAACATGGGGTTTGTACCGTTGTTAGTAAATCTGGTAATGTAATTGAAACCAAAGTTTAATCTACCCAGTGTAAAGTATGTGAACAATGGAAAAATAAAGACAGTACAGTATATGCTAAATGGTGGAAATGTCATGAGGATACGTCCAATGTTATCCATGAAGGAATATCAGAGGGGATGGAAGTTGAAGGAATGAAAAAAACATTCCTGCGTTCTCAGGCAAAGCATGGTTTACGTTATGTGAATTACGTAGATGATGGTGAAACAAAATCATTGAAAGTAGTGTCCGAGATGCAACTCCATGGATCCAGTTTGCCCATCTCTAAAATTGAATGTGCTGGTCATATTCAAAAGCGTATGGATACACAACTAAGAAATAAAAAGGCCGAGTACAAAGACAAGAAAGTTTCTGATGGTAAACGATTTTCAGTAAAGAATCGACTTCCTGACTCTTATAAATACTTGAACATGCTATAATGGCAATGCTATTGGAAGTAATTCATAGTCAGTGACATGAGAACTGCTATTTGAGCCATGTGGCTCCATAAAACCTCCTCTGATACAAATTCAATGCACTAGACTTGTTTTTTTTAATGTAGCATCTGTGGGTAGTATCTCCAAGATGGAATTCGGCACGACGTTTTGAGTCATTCTCGGTCCTGCCGCACGATGTCGCGTGATTGCGACGGTATCAAGCAGTGCTGCAGATCAAGCGACTCTAGTGGTAGGACTGAAAATAACGGAAAAAGTCGGGCCGAATTCCATCTTAGAGATACTACCCACCGATGCCACGTTAGAAAAATTCAAGTATGCTTCTGTCCCAAAGGAGAAAATTCTTGGAAATAATGAAACTGCAATCCTACAAGCACAAAAACACAGTGTCTGCTGCAGTTATGGAAGCAGTTAATCTAGTTTCTAAAAAATTAGTTTCCACTGAACTTACTACAAGGTGCTTGAGAGTGTACACGCAAAACCAAACGACTCACTATTCTAAGATATGGAAGATTTGCCCTAAAACAGACTTCTATGGGAAAACAGTTGTAAAAATTGCAAGTAATAATGCAGTTATTATATTTAACGATGACATGATGGCAAGAATAAAAGTTCTAAATGAGATGGGAATTTTCTCAAGAGAATTTTGTAAATGTGCAATGGATCAACTAGATTTGGATAGGTTAAAGTTTGCTGGGAAAAGCCATTGGTGAGCACAAAAGAGGCCAAACAAGGCAGAATGAAACTTTAAATGGAAGAAGTGACGCAGAAAACAAGAAAAAGTAATACTTATGCTGTGAGGAGATTCTAGGCTGAAATGATGTTCTCACAAGTATCGTAAGTAGCCATTTATCGCCATTGATCATTTCCCTAAATTTATTTTTTCAAAACCATTTCCTTAATAGAACAGAAACTATTTGTAAAAATTGACTGAATTCTTGTGGATGTTTCTTGCGCCCATTTCTACAAATATGAGCAGAATTATGCTTTTCTAATAAAATGTTTTCATATACAAATATTTTCATGAGAAATACACACTGAGAATGTGTTATATAAATGTGTTATATAAGGGGAATACACTGAAAATGAGTTATATAAGCTCGCTCGTGACACAGCTAAGTCGCTAGCCTATCACCACTGAGATCCGCATTCGATTCCCGTGAAATCTCATGTGTAATTTGTTCCAACAAAACGAGTTCTGCTGCTTCACAAGGGCTAGTCCAACCTCTGTGAAGTGTCCTAAACCCTACCCCTATCCTTATTCCTTCCCAACACTGGCCGCTGGGTAGTGACACAGGAGCGCGTAGCAGGAGGCGCGTACGCGGAGATGCTACCTGGCGGTCCTCTTGACAACTGACTGCGACGTGACATGACAGGACATGACAGAAAGTTAATGCAGGATTGCTCTCCAAGCGCGTAATTTAATGGAGGATTACTCCCCAGCGCAAAGCACTCAACGCCCCTTAAGGGGTTTGGAGACGCGTTGTGTCAAAATTGCAGCCGTAACATTAAAAAAAATCAAAATGTACTTAAAAATATTTTAAACTGTCTAGAATATCGATTGTGATCATATTTGTAGATGTGTTATAGTAGCTTTGAAATAAAGAAAATTGAAAATCTTGGAAACTTTTTGAGTTATCAATTAAACGGCGAAGCATTGCACTGCATACCAGTTAATTATAAAAAAAATTAAATTTAAATTTAAATATTACTTCCACATTCAACAATAAGTGTTTTGAATTTAGAATGAATTAGTATTTCAAGACTGTAATTTGCAATTATGTACACCTCTTCTGTAGAGAGGAAAATATACCAAGTATGACCAATTTTTCAGTGCGTTAAGCTGTACCTACCCCCTATGTTAAAATCCAGAAATCGATTTTCTGCAGTATTTTATAACTTTCTCTTCACTGTATATAAACGCACGTATACACTTCCTGTATACGTACGTATACACTTCGAGTATTCGTACATATACACTTCCTGTATACGTACGTAGGCTATACGAGAATCTAATAAAAATGGATAGAATTAATCATACGAGAGTAATATTGCATTATTGAAATTGCGTGTTGCTATCATGGTCTAAGAAATATGTTTGATACCGTGACTGCTACATGCAGTTTACAACTGAATATTAATCCTCTTTAAAGCACTTCACACTTAAAAGCACGTCACAATTAAATCAAGATGAAAATAAGATTACAACTTAATACTCACCAGACGTTGGTTAAATTTCCCAATTGCACTAATTATATTCCATTCTCTCGAGTTAGAAAAAGTTCCTAAACTGAGTTGGTACATGAACACAAACCAACAATTAAGAAAACAAACGAACATGTATGCGCACATAACATCTGACAATTTTCTCAGTAATGTAACGCGTGTTTTCTAACTATTTCAATTCAGACCTTTATTATTTTAGTATTGATGTGTATTAAGGACCTAATAATTTCACGTTATTGATATGTAAGTCACTGGTATAGATTCTATCAGTGCATTTTATTTTCTCAAAAATGTAACGTAAAGTAAAAAGGGATGTTTCTGTATTCGCAAAAAATATTTTTACTTTCTCGTATACATATGTATATACGTAGTATATAGAAAGTTATGTTATGTTGCAGGGGACCCCAAAACGTGTATTTCCGTTGAAATCTCGAAGTCTATTTTCTGCAGCATTATATAACTTTCTCTGCGTATATTTTGTATCCTCTCATCGAATATTACTCCGCATATACGTACGTATACGAGAAAGTAATAATTAATATTTTACTTTTGCAGTGTTAATATTTTGCAAATTTCGTAAGTACAGAGAATTCGCCAAAAATATCGGCGTCTATCTACAAGTACATAATGAATGTGATTTTTCGTTCAAATAGATCTCGCCATCCAGCGGGGGACGATCACAGCCATCTCCCGATAAAAAAAACATGCACTACACTAACGAGACTAATTACCACAGCAGTTGACGCGCCCGGAAACACGAAAAAATCAATCAATCACAAAATCCTCCCTCTCTTCTTCTCTTTCGTATCTCTTTTCTTCTCTCTTTTTTCATCTCCCCTTTCGTCTTTTAATAATTTGTTATGTTGAAGATCTCTCACAGAGTTCTGTCTCATTCATTCATTCATTTTTCATAATCTGCGATTTAAAAGAAAACATGTTTGATTTTTAAAAATTGTTTTTACACCAACCTCATCCTGACAATTAGAACTCTCAAGAAAAGAATTGTTCAATTTGATGCTCTCGTGTTAAAGTTATGGGCTTACATATATTTCGGCGATTCGTTTATATTTATATAGATTTGGGTTGAGTCAGTTTTATGACCAATCACATAGTACCAGTTGACGTGAGGCTGGCACCACACAATTCAAATTGAGTTCGTCACGACTTTTGGAGGCATTCTTAGTCCTGCCGCAAGATGTCGCATGATCGCGACCGCATGAAGCAGTGCTGCAGATCAAGCGACTCTAGCGGCAGGACTGAGAATGACTCAAAACGTCGTGCCGAATTCCATCTTGGGGCCACATTAGAAAAACCTCAGTGCAGACAACGCCACCTGGGAGAGTGAGTGTCGAACTGGCCCAAGCACGGAAGAAACGGAATTCACCGAGGGTTGGGGTGGCGTATGCATGCTTGAAGAGAGAAGCATCGTGCCTAGTGGTGTGTTTGGTTGCGGATGGCAGTGCGACAGTGTTAGAGGAAGAACTGGACCTGGCTATTACCACACGTTCCGGCCCTAACAGTGCCCGAGTAAAAGGACTTTTTGGAGAACCGGACTTAGATATCAATAACCGCTGGTAAGGTTAGGTCGCGCCAGCCTTCCTCAAACTGAAGTAAGTGATCAACTGATATTTTTTAATAGGGGTTACGGTAGATCTCGGATTTGCGGTGCACCTTAGCCTCGGCTTTCTCGATTGCTGTGCTATGACGTGATCCGATTTGCTTCCAATCGGTGCGCAGGAACGTTATCGTTCACCTCACAGGAATTGTTTTTATTATGTTTGTTGCGGCTGTATAACCACGTTTGAAGAGCGCACCAAGGTGGCAGCGCTCAGCGGCGACCGAGAGGTGGCAAGCGGAAGGCGCCGCCCGAGCTAAGGAAGGCTGGCCGGAAGCCAGGAGGGTGCAGCGAGTCTGCGGCGCCGCCCGCTTTGAAAGCGAGCGCCGCCAGCCAGAGATTCAGAACGCTAGTAACCGTGTATTGAGTAAACTTGAGTGAGGAGATTGTACCGTGTGGAAGTGAGTGTAGGCACGGCAGTAATTTTGGTTCATTCTGGTGTATTTCTTGGTTAGACATAGCTAGTTTTTTGGTATATCTCCCGGACTTTTGGTTTTTGATTTTGGCTTGTGACATGGTACACTCTTTTGGATTCTGAAATTGTGACCAATGTACTTTCTGTGGTTCATTGTAATAAATTTGTGTTTGTGAAAAGCGTGCAATTATTCTGAACATAACAATTATTTTTGAGGAAACATTTTAAAAGAAAGAGTCTCGTAAAAGTGAGCGTTCCCTATAAAATAAATTACCTTATTTCAAATAAATTTATTCGTGTATATGTGGAGAATGTAAAGAACATGTACACCACAAATGATTTTTAAAGATTATTCGCATAAAATGCGTTGGTGGGCAGACTCAAGAAAGTTTTATGTTATCACGAGGGCTGACGGCCCGAGCATAGCTTCAAGTCAGAATGATAGCATGGTCTTTTAAGTGTAAAATTGCGGATGAACTCAAACATCTTTCCATAGACGCCGATGTTGTGAAGAATTGTAAGTACTCTATAAGTACAGACCATATCATAAGCCTTTTCTACATCTACGTTGACAGCAAGTACGTGTTGTTGATTGATGAATGCTTCTTGGTTGAATGTGGCAGTATGCAGTCGGTGAGATTGTGTGGAATGTCCTTGACTGAAACCAAATGGTTGTTAGTTAAACTTAGTTGGAAGTCCAGAAACCAACGTAGGCTATTGTTGATAATCCGCTCAATAATTTTGCACATGTTAGATGTTAGAGATACTGAACGATAGTTATCAGTTATAACCGGGTCTTTACCAGGCTTAGGAACAGGAATGACAGGAGCCAGTCTCCAGCTGCTTGTGAAGGTCTTTTCTCTATATATAGAATTGTAGACGCGTAATAGAATAGATTTTTCTGTAGGAGGTATCTTTTTTTAGGAGAATATTCGGAATATGTTCGGCTACAGAAGAAGAATTTTTGGAAGGTTCAATAGCTTCGAGTTCATGTGGTGAAATATCCACGTTCAGTTAGTATTTATTTGCCAAAATTTCATTCCCTTTAGGGATTAGTTTGGTTTCATGTTCGTTTTTAAATGAAAGAAATTCATGCATGTAGTTATTGGAACATGTCTTGGCAAATTGATTAGCAATGACAGATAAGGTAGTAAGTATTTTATCGTTACTTTTAATAAAGTGAATACAATATGATTTTTTATTTCTTTGAATAGCTTTGATTGTTCTCCATGTATCATTGTCGAATCGCAGCTAATCCTCATGAGAAACCTGCCAGCATGCAGCTGCGTATACCGGGTGCCGAAGAGACAATTTTCCCACACGCTCGAGACTAAAATGGGTGTGTGCCATGGAAGAGATTCTTTTTTTGTTATTTAAGATCGCATCAACATCTTAGTCATCAGAGATCACTACTGAAGGTAACGTTATGGTTACTGTGGAGATGAAACGATATGGTAATGATAAGGAGTGAAAGGACGAACACAAATACAACCATGCCCGAGGCGGGGCTCGAACCGGCGACTCTTCAGTCGGAGATCGCTACAACACTACTCCCTTAGCGACCTCGGCTACTCCGATCGGCTGGGGGTAATATGATATATTGCCACAATTCACTTTACTACTCTCCTATTCACCCGATTTGC
This sequence comes from Teleogryllus oceanicus, assembly GCA_964035755.1. Classification (NCBI taxonomy): domain Eukaryota; kingdom Metazoa; phylum Arthropoda; class Insecta; order Orthoptera; family Gryllidae; genus Teleogryllus; species Teleogryllus oceanicus. Next base: position 88,444,953 of record CAXIVR010000010.1, read on the forward strand.
TCGGTTGGCATTGCTTCGGATTTATAAACATAGTCTCACACTTCCAAAAATATTTCCAAAAATACGAAAATCAATTTGGGAGATTTTGACTGAAGGGCTTCACTGCGCAAGTTCTATATTTTTAACTTTTAAAATGCCGTTTACGTTTCGAAAACAGGACTATTTGTTCACGCGTTATCGGTAATGAAAATTGTGAAAATGCTGCGATCTACTGAATCACATGCGTTTCTTTGTTAAAGAAACGCGATCACAGACGTTTCTTTGTTAATTAAACATTAAGATTGCCCTTGAAAGAAAAAAAAACTTAGATGGTCTTCAGGATATCTCAATTTGATTCAATTAGAAAATTATTATCAGGGAACGGATTTTCATGTAAATACACATTTTTACAGAAAGGAGATACCCGCACTGAATAAACTTTTTCAGAGTTCACAAGACCTTTTTTTAATGAATTGGAACCATTTTTATTTTACACATTTTTACGTATTGGGGTATTATTACATATCACATATTGTATCTAAATATACTAAAATGTAACTAAATATGCATGAAATATGTAGTTTTAAACTTTTGAAACATTTCACTTTGCAATATTGTAACTCCGACGGTTGATCGCACCTACCTGGGCTCGAGTTGCCGGCTAGCTAACGAGGCGAGTAGAGCCTGAAATTTAGATGGCGGACGGACGTTGTTAAATTCAAAACCTTGGCAGACTCGTAATTTAGGAAAATTAACAATTGACTAAGTTCGAAAGTTACGGTCGCCAGCTGTATAAAACAGCACAAATTAATCTTTACATAAAACCTTGCCTTGAAGCAAATATAAGGCGAGGTGCCCATGCATTTAACCTAATTGGAAAGTTTCGGGGCCAACACAGAGAACCTTGTAAGCAATCGGAGTCATGAAGACTGTCGTCACAATCGAAACCTTTCGAGAGGACGCTCCAGATTCGGAAAGAAACAGGAACATAGATTCTAAAGGATCTCGGAAGTGGAGATATAACAATCCAAATAACTCACAACTTTTACATTTATTGCATAGCAAACAACATACAAAATAAATTGCTCTTGCTAGACGGAATTAAAAATTGCTGCAAGAGAAATGATACAGAATTACGAAAATTACTACAAGGTTGTCAGACGGAAAAATGCAGTCACTTTACAAAAAGGCTGTGAAATACACAAAACAACTTGACAAAGATGCCTATTTCGGCTATCTTTCAATACAAGAAAGTGACAAGCGGTAACTATTACAAAACGAGCCATTCAAAAGTTAAAACCAAGTTTGTGTATGAGTGTACATTAATACAAAGTTGCATGGAAATGGTCCTATTACCAAATTAGACCTTTGTTACCAATAATTGCGAAACGAGCAGGAATACTCTGGAACGAAATCCGGGCGGCCAGAGCCCATGCCCTGGCCTCGTTAGGTTGATCGTAACCCTGACGAGAACCGGTGGCCTATCCACGTCGGCTTCGCAGAGCTAGACACCAGTTGGACTCTTGCCCGAGCGACAGGAAATCGCTCCGTGGCGAGAGGTGCAGCTGACAACGGGTCACGGCCGATGCCGTACAGACCCAGCTGACGCCTATAAACGAAACTCTCCGCCGAATGCGACCAATGTCGTCTTACTCACGACGGGAGCAGGGAACTGCAACATAACACAAAACAAATTAGTAATGCACAGCCCTTTTATGGCACACCACACCAATGTTGGGGGCCATCAGATATACGCTGCCAAACAACTGCAACGTGAGCTACAAAACAAAGAAACAGAGTAAACCTGCACTAGACCAAAGCAAAAGTACAAATCCATCAAAAATACCAAAATTTCGATCCATTTCTATACCAAGTCAAAACCAATATTGCCAAAAATCAGGCCAAAACCAGTCATACACACATATAAAAAAGGAAAAGCCTAAAGCGGAAGCAAAATGACAAAGGCAAAATGTTACATGACAAATGGCAAAAGGCATAGGCCGTTATAACGGCTCAGAAGGAGCCGGGCAGAAAGGAAGGCATGGCCAAGGCAAAAAGGCGTAAGGCTGTGGCATAAGGCGAGGAGCGCTGGCCGCGCACCGGCTTATATAGGCCTCCCAGAAGGGAGGGGGGTTACTGAAGCGTCAACGGGGCGTAGCGGGGAAATATCGATTCATTAATAGTGCTATACAAACTCCATGTTTATAAAGGTTCCGTTTACCCCTTAGAGGGTAGGCAACTTGCGGGCCAAAGCCGCATGGCGGAACAAAGGGCAATCCGATGGTGGAGCCTGGCGTAATGCCGGAACTAAAGGCTGGTGAATATGAAATATGAAGTACTTTACGACCATAAATTATTATTTGAAAGCAGGTTAACAGGGCTTGGTCAGAAAAATTTTCACTAGTTGTTTGCCAACGTTTCGAAACTTTATTTCCATTCTCATGGCTAATATAACAGAAAATGAAGACAACACTGCTCAAGAATAATGTTACAAAAACAACGTATGAGAACACACTTTGGTTAAGTTACAGAATATTTACAATTTCCTTATTATTTATTACAGAAAAAATTACATACGGTACCTTGCAACATCAAGAACAACTCAACCCATTCACTAAACCATCCTCCATCTCCGGCACCTCACATGCAATGAGGGACACAACATCACCCTCACCACACCAACACACAGCATGACTGACACTAGCCAGATGTTGGGTGGCGAGACGAGAATATATATAGAGGGTGGTGAGACGAGAATATATACCTGGGTGAGGTACATGCTAGCTTCCGGTGCGAATTTACAATTAATTCAACTTAAAAATGTGCTATTTTTTACTTCATAACAAATTCTACCTTGAAGTGATGTATAAATTACAGATTGTTATTGTAAGATAATTATCACATTCTTACTCCTATCACGATCATTACCATTAATTATATTATGACACCACCAAAAAGGCCGGATTGAAATTACATACCATTTACAACATTAAAAACTAAAAACACTACAGGCATATAGATATGAAAAGGCTAACAATTTTTTCAACAAAAGACAATAATTAATTAATTTACAAATAATGTTGTGTAAACTAAAAACTTAATCTTAGTATTAAATGACAATGTAAACAGTTAAATAATATAAATTATATAGATGTGAAGATTATAATAAAAACACACAATCACAATTTATTAAAGTATTATATGTAAGAAATATGTATTATAATAATAACAATAATAATAACAACAACAATAATAATAATCATAATAATAATATAATAATAATAATAATAATAATAATAATAATACAGCATAAGAACCATTTGGATTATTGTCTATTATCATTAACCTATGTTGTAAGGTAGGCAAAACATAAAAAATCCAGACTGGGACTATCCAAACAATAATAATTTTGTTTCTTTTGCAAAACATAACCCTCGGTATGAGCAGAAGGGCCCTATCATGTTAAAGTATGCAGGAAAAACAAAAAAAAATGACACTGGCAAGAATTGATGACAGACTGGCATAAAGAAAATTCAATAAAGTTATTTACAATTGGATTTGTGTGAATTATCCTGTTTGTTGATTAGATTAGCATAGATTTTACTGAAACCCTCTGTATCAGTTTTTTATTAACAGTATTGTGTTTGTTGATATGTATCATTTCTTTAATAGATGTTTTTTGTAATTATTTTCATTATCCAAAATCGGAGTTTCATGAAATTTAAATGAATGACCAGTGGATTTGGTGTGTTGGGCAAGTGCACAAGAGGGGGAGTCTTTCTTAACATCGTACTTATGCTGGTACAACCTGTTTTTCAGGTATTGTCCAGTCTGTCCAATATATACTCTATCGCAACCCCCACATGGTACTGAATACACTAAATTGCTCATGCACTGTGCAGGTATCCTGTCTTTAGTTTTACTAAACAAAATATTGTTGAGATTTCTTTTGTTAGAAAAAAGCTGTTGAGTGATTCTCTGTAGTTAGAATTTTGCCCAAGGGCTCAGATAACCCTTTCACATATACAATGGATTTGTAGGGTTTGGTGGGTTCAGTGTTAATCTTGGCTGCAGGATGGGGAGCATTAAACAGAATTTTGTTAATTAGCTTGGGAGGAAAATTATTTTCTAGAAGAATTTTTTTAACTCTATTGAAATTCACTGTCAAAACATGGATCACTCAAATTGATGGCCCTGTGATTGAGTGCCAAAGCAACATTAATCATTTAATTAGTAAAGCAAATCAGGATTTAGCCTCCTTACTTGAATGGTCAGTGAGAAACGGCCTTAAACTAAATCCATTAAAATCGCAATCAATTATAATTGTCTCCTGTCGGCTCCATAAAGCACTTCAAAATCTAAACATTCCTCATATAGTACTGGTTAACACTACTGTTCCTCTATACTCACAAGTTAAAAATCTCGGTTTAACCATCGATAAATTCCTAATTTGGGAACCTCATGTTCGGTACACTTGCTGCAAAGTGTATGCCTCAATGAAATGTGCTTACAAATGCCTTCCACCCAAAACCAAAGGATTACGAGTAAAATCTCACTTGCTCCCTCTGCTTGATTGCGGTATATTGCCTACGGTAATGTAAAGAAATCAACCACTGACGTTCTTCAAAGAGTTCAAAATGCGTGTGTTAGGTTTCAATATAATATCAGAAAGTATGATCGTATATCGGGATACTACAAAGCAAATATATTAACCTTGAAAGGTCAACGCATGCTTCATAGTTTGTGCCATTTCTTCAAAATATTAAATACGGGTGTACCTACTTACCTCTTTCTTAAAATTTCTATCTTAAAAAAAATAAATCTTTAAAGCAACGACCAGAGAGTGGAATAGCCTTCCAGTAAATGTTAGGAAATGTAAAACTGCCATCATTAAAAAACATTTAAATACTATTTTTCTGAGCTGATATTGTATGATGTGAAAGTGTGTACTAAATTTGTTCAAAATGGTAAGGGTAATGTAATAGATTATATCTCTTTTAACGTGTTTTTTTTCATTTCTTCTATTTCCTAAAGTATTTTTAAGTTTTCTTTGATTTCTTAAGTTAGTTCTTTTAATTAACAATGTATATTAGTTTAAATTAAGTATATTATAGGGTTAGAAAGTTTTTTGTGTTATCTCCTAGTAGCTTCTCATTCATCATGGTTTAACTTGTCATGGCTCTGACTGAATGCGTCTTTTCCCCTTGTACATGACGTAGTAAACTAAAAGCGGCCCTATGCCGTCGTCCTGGCCGGGTAGTTGTGTGCATTCTCATTTATTTTTTTGGATGATTCTTTAATGTATTTGACATTTTTTGTTAACACTTGATGCGTATTGCTAAACTAATATGTTTCATCATTTATTCTCGGGAACACTTTTTTAGTTTTTCAGTGTCAATAATGTTTGTTTTGTTTTTAAAATCATTTTGAATATTTTATTTTTGTTGCTCAATGTTGAAGAGCATGTACATTTCCTTCGTTTTCCCTGGTTTTCCCCGGCCGCTTAAGGCAAATGCTGGGACGTATTCTTTTCATATTTGTGAGTCCAGGGGCATGACATCTGTAAATTGCATTTCATTTTCTGAATGTATCTCTGAATAATGTTTCAATTTTTATCCAGAAATTTATGTATTACGTAGTTATCAGGCCATTTAGCCTGCTCTTCCGCCTGACCACATTTAGAATTTATATTACAATAATACATAATAAAGGGAGTCATTCAATGAAAAATACGCACGCAATTTGGATGAAGATATACACATGGGTGACAGGAGTAAAAGCGAGGGAGGACGAGTTTGATAGGAAATCGTAAAAGAATCGGGATGAATGGAACGGTAGAGAGAAATGAAAGGAAAAAGAAAGAAAAGGAGAAAAGAATCAGTGAAATGTTAATAAGTTCTGTTAATTGGTTCATTGAGGTTTTGAGGAAGCTAAAATTGCGTACGTATTCTTGAATTACCCTAAAAAACTAGAAAGGAGGAATCTCGTCAGAATACAAGCGAAGACATATCAAGTCAAAAGTTCAAGCCCTGAGAGAAACTGAAAACATTGATAATGATAAATGATTTTGCGTATATTTCCTAATATTAATAATAATAATTATTATTATATGATATAGTGTCGTAAAACTATTTGGTTTTTAAATAAAGTTAAAAAAAATAAATTAATTAAAATGTGGATATAATCAATTTCTTTTTAGGAAAAGTTAAGTTAAAATATTCCACAAACTAACAAATTGGAAAATTTTAAGAACTTAGGAAATTTTTCCGTTTGGAGTATTCCCAAGACCCGAAAACCCGACCCAACATCTCTCACCTGTAAGCCAACGATTTATTCTACCTTTATTCCTGGGAGTGCAAGCAAGGGACCATCCCGGCATGCGCCTTAAGCGATTGAGTAAACCCAGGTAAACCTCAATCAGGATGGCGGCTTAAGGCCAAGACACAATACAAGTAAACAATTTAAGTGCACACAAAATACAAAGAAGAAAAACAAAAGGCGAAAATATTTTGAATTTAATATTGTATCTAAATGTACGGCGCAGTTTGTAAGAGATGAAGAACTGGAACAGAAATATTGCAAATTAGTGAAACACATGTAGACAAAATTAAAAGCATATCATTATAGTATTTTGAATACATACAAATATGAGCAAATGCTCATGCATAATCACACACAAAGCTACGCATACATCTGCGTACTGCAATAAAAGTGACGTATGAGATGTAAGTTTGTTCTTTATATGTTATTTAAAAATGATTGAAAGAGTGTACGAGTAGATTACAGAGACATATAGCTAGGTAATGGATATCACTTTTAAATATAGTGATAAATGTAAAGTAGATAGGAGGAGGAATGATATTTTTGTGTGCTAAAATATTAGTTTACTTAATAAATCTAAATAGTTAGATAATAGTATGAAAATTGGAGGGAAGGGAGAATAAAGTAACCTAGGATGAAAACTAAGAGAGAACAAGAACACAAAAAGAAAGAGCGAGGATTTTAGCTATCCGGAGAGAGAGAGAGAGAGAGGGAGGGAAGGAGAGGGAGATAGGGAGGAAGGAGAGAGAGAAAAGAAAGAGAGAAAATGAGATATGAGAAGGCGTTAAGGATGACTTGAAAGTATTTATTTAGGAAATGGAGTAGAACTTTGGAATAGGAATAAATATGAGATACTTCACAGTGCTGACGTAGTGCGGCGTCCGCCCAGATCTAATTTTTGGCAGGCGAGCAGTAGGACTATTGTTAAGTATTTTTTCCATTGATCCAGTTAGTGACTTCTTTTTTAAACTTGTGAAATGTACTGCAATTTTTATAGTAGAGGGAGATTGTTCCAAGCACGGATGGCAGTGACAGTGAATGATTTGCTAAACGCAGTGGTATTGTGATGCGGAATACAAATAAGGCGTGACGCTCGGGCACGATGTAGCTTCATAACCTGAAATCGTTGTGATAGGATGGTATGATGTGTGCTGTTTAAAATCTTGTAAAGGAGGAGAAGGCAGTGAAGTAACCGCCTTTTATCAACGGTAAGAATTTTAGAGTGGGCATAAAGGTTGAAATATGATCGTATTTTGAAGGTCGAAAATAAAACGAATACATGCATTTTGAGCTACTTGTATCTTACGTTGCTGTTTTAGATTTATGTCAGTTAGTAGGAAATCGCAGTAATCAAAATGAGGCATAAGAAGGGATGTTACAAGGGTCTGACGAGTTTTATAGGTAAAAATGTACGCATGCGTTTTAGAACATGCAGGGACGCGAATACTTTTGACAGATTTTATCAATTTGTACATTCCAGTTAAGAGTATTATCCATATACACACCTAAATTTATCACGTCTTTACACCACGGTAGGGGAGTTCCATTTATGCAAATGTCACGGAGAGCGGAGATTGATAGCTTTTTTAGGGAGTTTCTGGAGCCGATTAGAAGACACTGAGATTTATTGGGGTTAAGCAGTAGCCCTAATGATGATGACCAAGAGGACAGACTGTGAAGGTCTTCGTTGATTTTTGAGCAAGTTCAAAAACGCGAGAGGAGGGTCCACTAATATACAATTGGAGATCATCAGCGTACATGTGATGACGACAATTTTTATTGATTTGTCTATATAATTTACATAAATTAGGAAAGCAAGAGGTCCTAACACTGAGCCCTGTGCGACGCCGCGTGCTAGTGACAAGATACCCGACACATTGTCACCGTACACAACTTTTGTTGCCGCTCCGATAGATAGCTGGAGAACCATTTGAGCGTGGATGAGGCACATCCAATGTTTTTCAACTTGCTAATAAAATATCGTGGTCGACCGAGTCGAATGCCTTACTAAAATCGAGAAGAACGAGAATTGTGATTTTACCGCTGTCCATTGCATTTCTGGCGTCTTCAATAACACTAAGTAGCGCAGTTCCTGTGCTTTTACCGGGTCTAAAACCTGACTGGTTTGTATTTAAAATACTGAAATTATGAAGGTGATGTTCGATCTGCTTCCTGGCGATCTTTTCAAGAACTTTTATATTGTAGGTAAGATACTAATTGGGCGGTAATCAACTGGCGTCGTAGGATTTGCGCTTTTAGGAAGTGGATGGACAAGCGCTGTCTTCCATGCCGAGGGAAATTCGCCGCTCATTAGTGAGAAATTAATTATGTCCACTATTGCAGGGAGTGCTACTTCAGCTCCAAGCTTCAGCAACTTTGCATTGATTCCGTCAGAGCCAGATGCGTTTGATTTAAGACTCAAAATGATTTTAGTGACTTCTGCGGGTGTTACTGACGCAAAGTACAAAGTGTCTTTAATATCAATATCTGTGCTTCGCAGCATAGCTAAAGTTTGCGATTTTAGGAGTGGATTTATTGGCTGCGCAGCGTAACAAAAGCATGATTTAGCAAATCAAGTGACACATTTATTTCTGTTGAATTTCGAATATTTCCAATACCTAAAGTGCGCAATTTTTTCCAGAGCAATTTTGAATCACGGTTATTTTGAAAAATCGAGTGATAATATTTTATCTTGGCATTTCTCAACATTTGGGTTACACGATTTAGGCGGAAGAGGGGCCTGATAGCCCGTGTTTCGCAATAAATATAATAATAATAATAATATTATTATTATTATTATTATTATTATTATTATTATTATTATTATTATTTAGTAGAAAGATGGATCTTTTAAAAACTATACAAAACAGGATCAACAGGAATAATTCAACCAACCTAACATTATTATTATTATTATTATTATTATTATATTATTTCCTATTTTTTTGTTCGTAAATATTTGCTTAGTTATATTTCCGAAATTACTCGATTTTCTCTTCCAGCAATCACATAATGTCTAAGTCGAATGCGATGGTCTTCATCAAGCCCTGACACAAAATTTTTGGCTTTTTTCTTTATTTCCAAAAAATGGGAAATTCTTTTGCGAACGGTATTGGATTTTTTTACCACTTTATCATAACACTGTGAGGAACCCGAACAAATAATGAACGTAAGGTGAGAAGGAATTTATTGGCACTTGTACAATTTGTTGGCAAATAGAATGCGATCTTTACATTTTTGGGCTAGTTTTTTCTTATTACAATAAATATACTATTCAAATTACCCCCAAATCCTTTTTCTGTTCATCAATACTTGCGTTGTTATAAAACCGACACTACAAGACTTTCTCTTCCAGCAATCAAATATTGTCGAAATCATATAGGATACTTTGACAATTTCCAAAAAAATTTTGGGATTCTCTTTTTTATTAAAAAAATTGGAAATTCTCTTACGAGCAATATTAGACCTTTGACCGCATTTTTATTGCTCAGTAAATAAAGTCAAAAATACTGATCGCATGGAAATAAGGAATTCACGAGGAAATGTATACATATTGGATTATATTGGAAGAACAAAACACGTAGCATGTCACACTGACTAATCAGCGAAAATTTATATTTAAACACAACATTCTATCAAAATTGAGCTATGCCATAAAATAAATTCATATTCTCTAATAAAATCAAAAGTATAAAAAATCAACGAAGGAAAAAAAACCTTAATTATCTCTATATTACGTCATTCATATTATCGTCTGTATTATGTTATTCAAACTAAATTCAAACATTCGCAAACAGACTTACCATTAACTATTAATCTCGAAACAGTAGCAATAATAATGTGCACTCCAACTCAATCCAATTCCATCTTCAACTCATCATAGCAGCATATAGACCACCAAATCAAAAATTTCCAACCAATGAACTTTATCAAATATTCTCTATCAATGCTCCCACTTTAATAGTAGGTGATCTAAATTGTGAAAATCAAGCTTGGGGTTTCAATACCTCAAATTATCATGACAAAACACTCCTCATATTTAAACTGAACACTTAATATTTACATACACTCCCCAATTATCCCCACATTTTATTATAACAACACTTATTAAACACCAGATATTATAGATTTAATACTAACTAAAAATTATTATTAAACACTACACCAGATAGTTGTACCAGAACTAGACTCAGACCATCTTCCACCATATGGTTAGCATTAGGAAGAGGATCAGACTGAATAATTAATAAAAATGAGCCTGCCCCCATTAGCGCTGAACCCTTAGAAATGGGAAAAGGCAAGGTTGAAAAGAAAAAAAGTAATTTTATTGAACTTGTAATTATTACTTGCAAGTCTCTCAGTGTTTACATTCAAAATAGTTCAATCAACAAGTTTTGTGGTCCAAAAATGAGATAGGAAAAAATGTAAGAATTTTTAATGAAGAAATATTAATTACAAAAGGAAATAGCTTTTATAAGCCCTAACATTTTTAACGTCAATCCCAAACAATAATTATTTTTTAAAATCATAAAGTTTTATTAAAAGCTTTAAAATGTTGGAGTTAATACAATGCAATTACATTTTCACATGAGAATGCTAGTTTCAAATTCAGCAATCTCTATTCATTTTTTCTGAAATGTTATTGGCACCACTAGTGGATCAGGACACATGACAATCTGCTAATCAAATGAATATCACATAGTCACTGTCAAAACCATAAAACCAAACCAAAAAACAAAAAACATGCGTCTTCATGGCATTTAAAACAATTGTTTTAATCAATATTGTGGCCAATTGTCAGATGCATGTACAAACTGTTTATACCATTAACCCATATTTGCCCAGTGTTCCATTATTGGAACAGCCAACAGTGGATTTGTCTTTGACTCCTTATTGCGGAACGCACTTGGAGACTTCATTATAATACTAGAACTTAAAACAGGGATCGAATTTCCTGATGGTGCCAAGAGTTGATTTTAGTTCTAGATTGCACTCAGAACGGAGAGTGTTTATTGAATTGTTGTTTCACTGCTCGCACTATGAGTGATCAGGTGAAAAAAATATTACATTTTCTTTAAACTTTGTTCCTATGAGAATAGTTAAATGACATTACATTTTTATCAGTAAAGTCAAATATCTTTAAAATATTAGAAATTAGCAGAGCTGGAAACAATTTTTCTAAAATGTTCCAATATTGGAACACCAGGCATGAATGGTACCATTAATTATTATTTCAAAAATCATCTAATATATTTTTCTACTTAGATTATTAACAACAGAACAAATAATTGCAATATTGGTGGAAGATAATGTTTACTTCAGTGCATTTATCTTTATAATGCCTCCAGATGTATAATGTATCAGTGAGAAGGACAGCGGGGATGAAGATAGGCAACACACTGAAAAACCTGGAACCCAACTTAGATCAAAAAGAGAGGCACTAATTATGCGATTCAGTGAAACTGAAAGACTCACATCTGAGACAACTAGAGAGTAATATTGGCTCTGGACACTATGATGAGTGCATTCATGAGAATATTCTCATGACACAATACTAGCAAATGAATGATATTTCGCATATTAACTTCCGAGGGATTCGATAGTACAAGACACTGGATTTCAATAACCACAAAACAAGGAAGATGTGCATGTAAATAGAAAACAAATAATCAGTTTTAAAAATTTAAACACAAAATTGCATGAAAACTATTTCATACTCCATACTAATTATTAATTCTAATTTTGATATAGAAAATAACCAGATTGTAGTATTTTTTATATTTTAAATAAAGAAAAAATATTATAGATGTGACCTGACTTGTTGAAAAACTCTGGACCCGTCTGTGCCTGGTGTTCCAATATTGGAACAGTCCATATTTTGAAAAAGCCAAGAGAAAAAAAATACAATTTTCATTTAGAACATAACTATATATCACCTATATCATATTTATTTACTAAAATTATAATTATGTAAAAAATAAATAAACTCGGGCATAAAAGGGTTAAAGGTATTCCTGCATCTGTGCAAGCAGGCATGATTGCAGGTACAATAGTCAACCAAAAAAATAGGTATATTCAAATCTTTACACAAATATTTTTAATAATAATAATACATTTAATTTCATTAGCCATACATGCACTCTGAATTGTGCTTCCAAAAACTTCTGCGTCACTAATAACATGAAAACAGTTTATGTTTAGTATACTAATTTTGGAACTACATTCCTAAACGCAGGTGCATACTTTTGCTAACCAACTGCAAATGGATAAGGTAGGCTCGCCTTCATCTGCTGAAGTCTTCCCTATAGCAGTGGTCTTCAAAACTTCCTTGTATACTGAAAACAGAAAACAAATTAATATTTCTGGATTTCAGATTATTGATTCTCTAAAATTAAATACCTACATTATTTCCTGAGGGTTGATTATTGTTGTCAAATCTCTCTTCAAATTCACTATTTACTCTAATCATTTTATTCCAACAAATCTCATGACTATCTCCTGACACACTCTGCTCAGTAGCATTAGAAATTTCTACCTCAAATGATATCTGTGGCTGCTATTATGCATTTGGTGCCAAATACTCCCCTTCAGAGAGACAGCTGGTGAATGTATTAGTTCCCTATATCAAATAAAATGACAAATTAGTTTAAAAAATCAGCAATCATCTGTGGTAAAATGCAAACATACATAGAATATTCATGTACAAAGTATCTCTTTAATTTTACATACATACACTCGTCTAGAAAGGATCTCTTTCATTTTAATGGAAACCCAATTACCGAGTCAAGTCATTCTTTATCACACCTCATCCAAAGATTCCAGCCCTTTTCTTAACATTAAACCATCCCTATCAGTGAATATTGTGTCATATTATTTTAGAATTAAAAGAGCTTTGATATCCTAATGATTCTTGCAAACTAAATAAAATTTACAATTTTACAATAAATTCTGGAAAAGAATCTTATTTTTTTGTAAATTACTAAAAAAATTTCTTTTGTATAAAAAATTTCTTTTAATACTTGAGGGATAGAAATCCAATTATTCCAAAATAGATCATATTTCTACTTAATATTGCCATTACTTCATACAACTGCAGTCCCTAAAATTATTATTCATTTTTCTTTTCTTTTAGAAATAATCTGAGAGAATCTGATGAACAATAACTCACATTAGTTCTTTTCACAAGAATATACTGCAATATCTATAAAATAATACATTTATAGTAAATAATTACACAAAAAGTAAACAATAAGCAATTTAAATGTTCATTTAAATACCTGCTCGAAAAGTCGAAATAACGTACGCACGAGATTTATTGGTTTTTTGAAGAAAAGTACAGAGGCCCAAAATTATTTTTGAACATTGTCAATCTCCCTTGTATGTGCTCTAAGCAATATTTCATTACTGGAAGAGAATGTCGTGTAGTTTAGTTTTTATAACAATGTAAAAGAAAGTGATCGGAAAAATTTTGGGATAACTTTTATTAATTTAAAATTTTTTAATACGTTTTGGACTAACTCTAAAATCTTTGAGTGTCTCGTTTCTTTAATCATTATGTAGACATTTATCGAAAATAACTTGTTTAATTACGCTCATTATTTATCTGTTTATTATTGGGTAATATAAAAAAACTCATAAGGTCGAATTATCGAGTTTTTGAGAAGAAGAGGACCGAAGCCCAAAATATTTTAGAGCATTTGCGAAATCCATTGTATGTGTTTTAGAATATATTTGATTACTAGAATAGAACGTCGTGTAATTTAGGTTTTAATACCAAGGAAGAAAATGATTTGATAAATTTTGGTAATCCACTCAGACCCCTCAGCTCCACTTGGTCCTTCCTCACCCTGCCTTAGACCACCCAGACCGCTTAGATCTACTTGGCCATTCTCACCATGCCTTATTTCATCCAGGCCGCTCAGCTTCACTTGGAACTTCCTCACCCTACCTTACTCCACGCAGACCGCTCAGATCCACTCGGCCTTTCCTCGCCCTGCGTAAATCTACCCAGACCATTCAGCTCCACGTGGCCCTTCCTCACCCTGTCTTAGTCCACAAAGATAGCTCAGCCCCACTTGTCACTTCCTTACCCTCTCTTACTCCACCTAGACCGTTAGCTCCACGTGCCCCTTTCTCACCCTCCCTTACTCCACCCAGACCGCTCAGCTCCACGTGGCCCATTCCTCACCCTACCTTACTCCACCCAGACCGCTCAGATTCACTCGGCCTTTCCTCGCCCTGCGTAAATCTACCCAGACCATTCAGCTCCACGTGGCCCTTCCTCACCCTGTCTTAGTCCACAAAGATAGCTCAGCCCCACTTGGCACTTCCTTACCCTCTCTTACTCCGCCTAGACCGTTTAGCTCCACGTGCCCCTTTCTCACACTACCTTACTCCACCCAGACCGCTCAGCTCCACGTGGCCCATTCTCACCCTACCTTACTTCACCCAGACCGCTCAGATTCACTCGGCCTTTCTTCGCCCTGCGTAAATCTACCCAGACCATTCAGCTCTACATGGCCCTTCCTCACCCTCTCTTAGTCCACAAAGATAGCTCAGCCCCACTCGGCACTTCCTTACCCTCCCTACTCCGCCTAGACCGTTTAGCTGCACGTGCCCCTTTCTCACACTACCTTACTCCACCCAGACCGCTGAGCTCCACGTGCCCCTTCCTCACCCTACCTTACTCCACCAAGACCGCTCAGATCCACTCGGCCTTTCCTCGCCCTGCGTAAATCTACCCACACCATTCAGCTCAACTTGGCCCTTCCTCACCCTGTCTTAGTCCACACAGACAGCTCAGCCCCACTTGGCACTTCCTTACCTCTCTTACTCCGCCTAGACCGTTTAGCTCCACGTGCCCCTTTCTCACACTACCTTACTCCACCCAGACCGCTCAGATTCACTCGGCCTTTCCTCGCCCTGCGTAAATCTACTCAGACCATTCAGCTCAACTTGGCCCTTCCTCACCCTGTCTTAGTTCACAAAGACAGCTCAGCCCCACTTGGCACTTCCTTACCCTCTCTTACTCCGCCTAGACCGTTTAGCTCCACGTGCCCCTTTCTCACACTACCTTACTCCACCCAGACCGCTCAGCTCCACGTGCCCCTTCCTCACCCTACCTTACTCCGCGCAGACCGCTCAGATCCACTCGGCCTTTCCTCGCCCTGCGTAAATCTACCACACCATTCAGCTCTACTTGGCCCTTCCTCACCCTGTCTTAGTCCACAGACAGCTCAGCCCCACTTGGCACTTCCTTACCCTCTCTTACTCCGCTAGACCGTTTAGCTGCACGTGCCCTTTCTCACACTACCTTACTCCACCCAGACCGCTGAGCTCCACGTGCCCTTCCTCACCCTACCTTACTCCGCGCAGAACGCTCAGATCCACTCGGCCTTCCTCGCCCTGCGTAAATCTACTCAGACCATTCAGCTCAACTTGGCCCTTCCTCACCCTGTCTTAGTCCACACAGACAGCTCAGCCCCACTTGGCACTTCCTTACCTCTCTTACTCCGCCTAGACCGTTTAGCTGCACGTGCCCCTTTCTCACACTACCTTACTCCACCCAGACCGCTGAGCTCCACGTGCCCCTTCCTCACCCTACCTTACTCGCCAGACCGCTCAGATTCCACTCGGCCTTTCCTCGCCCTGCGTAAATCTACTCAGACCATTCAGCTCAACTGGCCCTTCCTCACCCTGTCTTAGTCCACACAGACAGCTCAGCCCCACTTGGCACTTCCTTACCTCTCTTACTCCGCCTAGACCGTTTAGCTTCACGTGCCCCTTTCTCACACTACCTTACTCCACCCAGACCGCTGAGCTCCACGTGCCCCTTCCTCACCCTACCTTACTCCGCGCAGACCGCCCAGATCCACGCGGCCTTTCCTCGCCCTGCGTAAATCTACCCACACCATTCAGCTCAACTTGGCCCTTCCTCACCCTGTCTTAGTCCACACAGACAGCTCAGCCCCACTTGGCACTTCCTACCCTCTTACTCCGCCTAGACCGTTTAGCTCCACGTGCCCCTTTCTCACACTACCTTACTCCACTCCAGACCGCTTTGTTCCGTTTGGCCCTACCTAACTCTGCCTTACTCCACCCAGACCGCTCATCTCCACTTGCCCCTTCCTCTCCATGCCATACTTTACCCTCACCGCTCAGCTCTATTTGGCCCTTCCTCACCCTGCCTTACTCCCACAATCTGATCAACTCCACGGCCCTTTCTCACCCTGCCTTACTCTACCCAGACCACTCAGCTCCACCTGGTCCTTCCTCACCCTTCCTTTCTCCACACAGGCCGCTCGGCTCTACCTTGCTCTTTCTCACTTAGCCTTACCCACGCTAAGCACTCAACACCATCTTGCCAATCCTTTTTCTGCCTTAACCCACCTACACTTCTTATCATCTTGCCCGTGCACACCCTGATTTACTCCACTGTGAATGCTTAACTTCATTTCGCCCTTCCTCACCCTTCCTGCATCCCCAACCGTTCAGCACAAGCTTGCCTTTCTCACTCTGCCTTACCCCACGCCAATGGGTCATCACTACCTTGCACTACCTCACTCTGCCTTACAGTAAACAATTCGTTCAGTTCTACCTCGCGATTCCACAACCTATTTACTCAGCCCATACCGCCAAGCCTTACCTTGCCATTACTCATTGCCATAATTCACCCAGATCGCGACACTAGCTTTCCAGCTTGGTCGAATTCATTCGCTGTCTGGAGGAGAAGTCTAGAGGCCGGTTGGTCTGATCGGTAGTTTTCCGTGGTTTCTACGATCAACACCAGGTGAATGCCGGAGCAGTACCCTACGAAACGGGCTACGGACCGCGCGCGATCTTTCCTTCCTCTTCCTTGTCCTATCCTCACCTCTTACACACACCCACTCTAACATGCACCACACTACCACATATTCCGGGAGACCGGTCGGCAGCTTAGGACTTGTCCTGCTGGGCGGTGCCCGCTGGTGGGAGAGTCCTGGTTAGGGGGAAACCCCACTAGCTGACGGTAGGTCGGCGCCGGATCTCGCCATCCAGCGGGGGAAGATCACCGCCACCTCCCGAGAAAAAAACATGCACTACACTAACGGGGCTAATGACCAAAGCAGTTGACACATCCGGAAACGCGAAAAATCAATCAATATTAGGGATGGTAAATATATTGTTTTATTTTATATGATGAAAAAATTGGGGCTTTCGTTAGGAACCTTTGACAGAGCTCGAGTAAAGACCATCGAATCCGTGGAATTTTAAGGGCGAAAAATCCTTCGTACGCGTTCCTTCGGAGAAGTCAAGCTGGCTGTCCCGTGTATTGGATTTACTACATGTGAAAGATTTTCAAGCCTAAAAGAAGCCCTTAAGCAAAATTGAGGTCGCCTGTTTCGTCGCCCCAAATAATCCCTTCTTTCTCTGCTAGATGGTGAAAGGAACATAGCGAAATTTGCGTGGTCAGACGAGAGCGGGCCTGAGTCTCGCCACGTAAAATAAGACATTAACTAAACTAAACATGTTTTGCTCTGTAAAATTTTCAGAGATCTGTGGCAAAATTATGTGCCTAAAATGTTTACTCTGGGTTCATGTAGAATGTGCGAGGGTGGAAAATGATGATTATATATGTCAATTTTGTTGCACTTGTATTTATAGTTCATGTATAAGACATTGTATTAAAAGGTTTGTGTTAAAATTCATATTAATTAATTGATTAAAAGGTTTGTGTTAAAATTCATATTAATTAATGATAGTATTTCAAAAGAAATGAAACGATTACCTTTACATAAAACATTCCCTTTGAAATCAAGATCTTATTTCAAAGCCAAAGTGTTTTTCCCCATTGGGTTTAGGTCACTTATGTGACGTCGTGGGAACACAACTGCAATCACAGACACAAGCTTAAGATATTTACATATTTACAAATATGTACTTTTACCCGTTATGTATAGCTCTGATAGATTCTATACCCCGACCTCAGAAGCGATTTTTAAAAGATGCAAATCTGCCTGACTCGTTGCCCTCGCCACTCCTCAGCGAGCTTACGCGCGCAGCGCAGAGCCCCGCAGTCACCCGTGGAAAAAATGTTCCACAGCGGCATCCCAACACGTAAGTTGCCCTACGAGCATAACCCGTCTCCGCACAGCCCCGGACGCACGTTTAGTGCGTTCGCACGAGGTTTTCACTCAGCTCAAAACCCACCCCCGCGCTTAGCGCTCACGCTTATATACTTTCCAGACCACGTGACACGCGTCATCTTGCTTTCGCGAGACACTTCATGTCACGTGACTGTCGCGCCGCCACGCGTTTTGGGCATCGCTTCCCCTGGATTCCCGGAAGTTCTCAAAATACTTCCGAGAGCCTCCACCCCTAGCTACCACCTTTGTTCTTCCTTTCTGCACCCAGTATTCTCTGGCGCCCTAATTCTGCGACACGGTGCCTGCAAGACGCCGTGTTCCTGTTTGCTAATAAAATACGTTACACATGAATCACCGAAAGAAAAACCAAAAGAATTTAAAATACCATCTATATTTTTATGTATAATTGTGTTGTAATATTACCAAATTTCAGTCACGTAAAAAGCAAAATAAAACCCTCTCCTTTAAAGGACTTTTTCAAACCATTTGCATGCTAACGCCCATTACATATCAAGACGCAATACTACTCTCGCAACATTACTACCACACTTAAGAAGCAATACCCGGAATCTCCAAAAATAATTCTGAAGGAGACTAAAAATTGTAGGACATGCTTTTTCTCTGAAGATGGCGGTGACCTTCCCCCACTGGTAGGCGAGATCCGTGGCTGACCTACAGTCGGCTAGTCGGGTTTCCACCTAACCAGGACTCTCCCTCCATCGGGGCACCGCCCCAGCCGGGACAAGCTCTAAGCTCCCGACCGGTCTCCCGGAATATGTGGTAGTGTAGTGCATGTTAGTGTAAGTGTGTGTGTGTAAGGGGAGAGGATAGGACAAGGAACACTAGGACAAGATCGCGCGTGGTCCGTGGCCCGTTTGGTAGAGTACTGCTTCGGCATTCACCTGGTGCTGATCGTAGAAACCACGGAAAACTACCGATCAGACCAACCGGCCTCTAGACTTCTCCTCCAGACAGCGAATGAATTCGACCAAGCTGGAAAGCTAGTGTCGCGATCTGGGTGAATTATGGCAATGAGTAATGGCAAGGTAAGGCTTGGCGGTATGGGCTGAGTAAAGTAGGTTGTGGAATCGCGAGGTAGAACTGAACGAATTGTTTACTGTAAGGCAGAGTGAGGTAGTGCAAGGTAGTGATGACCCATTGGCGTGGGGTAAGGCAGAGTGAGAAAGGCAAGCTTGTGCTGAACGGTTGGGGGGGATGCAGGAAGGGTGAGGAAGGGCGAAACACGGGCAAGATGATAAGAAGTGTAGGTGGGTTAAGGCAGAAAAAGGATTGGCAAGATGGTGTTGAGTGCTTAGCGTGGGGTAAGGCTAAGTGAGAAAGAGCAAGGGCCGAGCGGCCGGAAAGGAAGAAGGCAGGTGAGGAAGGGCCAAATAGAGCTGAGCGGTGAGGGTAAAGTAGGGCATGGAGAGGAAGGGGCAAGTGGAGATGAGCGGTCTGGGTGGAGTAAGGCAGAGTTAGGTAGGGCCAAACGGAACAAAGCGGTCTAAATGGAGTAAAGAAGGGCCAAGTAGAGCAGAGCGCCCTGGGTGGAGTAAGGCAGGGTAAGAAGGGGCAAAGTGGAGATGAGCGGTCTGGGTGGATAAAGGGAGTGAGAAGGGCCAATGACTAGGGTCTGGGTGGAGAAGGCAGGGTGAGAAGCAGGCCTGGGTAAAATAAGCATGGGAGGAAGGGCCGAAAGAGGCAGAGTGGTGTATTTTGGAGTAAGGCAGAGTGAGGAAGGGCCAAATAGATCTGAGAGGTCTGGGTGGAGAAAGGGGGTAAATGAAGGGGCAAGTAGAAATTATCGGTCTTGGTGAAGGCAGGGTGAGGAAGGGCCAAGTGAATCTTAGCAGTCTGGTTGGAGTAAGGTAGGGCGAGGGAGGGCCTAGTGAGCTGAAATGTCTGTTTGGAGAAAGGCAGGGTGAGCAACGGCCAAAGGAGCTTGGGGGGAGATCAGATGAGCGGTCTGGGGCAGGGTGAGGAAGGGCCAAATGGGGCTGAGCTGTCTTTGTGAACTAAGACAGGGTGAGGAAGGGCCAAGTTGAGCTGAATGGTCTGAGTAGATTTACGCAGGGCGAGGAAAGGCCGAGTGAATCTGAGCGGTCTGGGTGGAGTAAGGTAGTGTGAGAAAGGGGCACGTGGAGCTAAACGGTCTAGGCGGAGTAAGAGAGGGTAAGGAAGTGACAAGTGGGGCTGAGCTATCTTTGTGGACTAAGACAGGGTGAGGAAGGGCCAAGTGGAGCCGAATGGTCTGGGTAGATTTACGCATGGCGAGGAAAGGCCGAGTGGATCTGAGCGGTCTGGGTGTAGTAAGCTAGGAGAGAATGGGCCACGTGGAGCTGAGCGGTCTGGGTGGAGTAAGGTATTGTGAGAAAGGGCACGTGGTGCTAAACGGTCTAGGCGGAGTAAGAGGGTAAGGAAGTGCCAAGTGGTGCTGAGCTGTCTGTGTGGACTAAGACAGGGTGAGGAAGGGCCAAGTGGAGCCGAATGGTCTGGGTAGATTTACGCATGGCGAGGAAAGGCCGAGTGGATCTGAGCGGTCTGGGTGTAGTAAGGTAGGAGAGAATGGGCCAGTGAAGCTGAGCGGTCTGGGTGGAGTAAGGTAGTGTGAGGAAGGGGCACGTGGAGCTAAACGGTCTAGGCGGAGTAAGAGAGGGTAAGGAAGTGCCAAGTGGGGCTGAGCTATCTTTGTGGACTAAGACAGGGTGAGGAAGGGCCACGTGGAGCCAGAATGGTCTGAGTAGATATACGCAGGGCGAGGAAAGGCCGAGTGGATCTGAGCGGTCTGGGTGGAGAAGGTAGTGTGAGAAAAGGGCACGTGGAGCTAAACGGTCTAGGCGGAGTAAGAGAGGTAAGGAAGTGCAGTGGTGCTGAGCTGTCTGTGTGACTAAGACAGGTGAGGAAGGCCAAGTGGAGCCGAATGGTCTGAGTAGATTTACGCGGGGCGAGGAAGGCCGAGTGGATCTGAGCGGTCTGGGTGTAGTAAGGTAGGGTGAGAATGGGCCACGTGGAGCTGAGCGGTCTGGGTGGGTAAGGTAGTGTGAGAAAGGGGCACGTGGAGCTAAACGGTCTAGGCGGAGTAAGAGAGGGTAAGGAAGTGCCAGTGGGGCTGAGCTGTCTGTGTGGACTAAGACAGGGTGAGGAAGGGCCAAGTGGAGCCGATTGGTCTGGGTAGATTTACGCAGGGCGAGGAAAGGCCGAGTGGATCTGAGGGTCTGGGTGTAGTAAGGTAGGGTGAGAATGGGCCACGTGGAGCTGAGCGGTCTGGGTGGAGTAAGGTAGTGAGAAAGGGGCACGTGGAGCTAAACGGTCTAAGCGGAGTAGAGAGGGTAAGGCAAGTGCCAAGTTGGGCTGAGCTGTCTTTGTGGAATAAGACAGGGTGAGGAAGAACCAAGTGGAGCTGAATGGTCTGGGTAGATTTACGCAGGGCGAGGAAAGGCCGAGTGGATCTGAGCGGTCTGGGTGTAGTAAGGTAGGGTGAGAATGGGCCACGTGGAGCTGAGCGGTCTGGGTGGAGTAAGGAGGGTGAGGAAGGGCCACGTGGAGCTGAATGGTCTGGTAGATTTACGCAGGGCGAGGAAAGGCCGAGTGGATCTGAGCGGTCTGCGTGTAGTAAGGTAGGGTGAGAATGGGCCACGTGGAGCTGAGCGGTCTGGGGGGAGTAAGGAGGGTGAGAAGGGGCACGTGGAGCTAAACGGTCTAGGTGGAGTAAGGGAGGGTAAGGATGTGCCAAGTGGGGCTGAGCTATCTTTGTGGACTAAGACAGAGTGAGGAAGGGCCAGTGGAGCTGAATGGTCTGGGTAGATTTACGCAGGGCGAGGAAAGGCCGAGTGGATCTGAGTAAAATGAAAGAGATCCTTTCTAGACGAGTGTTTAAGAAAGGGCTGGAATCTTTGGATGAGGTGTGATAAAGAATGACTTGACTCGGTAATTGGGTTTCCATTAAAATGAAAGAGATCCTTTCTAGACGAGTGTAGGTATGTAAAATTAAAGAGATACTTTGTACATGAATATTCTATGTATGTTTGCATTTTACCACAGATGATTGCTGATTTTTTAAACTAATTTGTCATTTTATTTGATATAGGGAACTAATACATTCACCAGCTGTCTCTCTGAAGGGGAGTATTTGGCACCAAATGCATAATAGCAGCCACAGCTATCATTTGAGGTAGAAATTTCTAATGCTACTGAGCAGAGTGTGTCAGGAGATAATCATGAGATTTGTTGGAATAAAATGATTAGAGTAAATAGTGAATTTGAAGAGAGATTTGACAACAATAATCAACCCTCAGGAAATAATGTAGGTATTTAATTTTAGAGAATCAATAATCTGAAATCCAGAAATATTAATTTGTTTTCTGTTTTCAGTATACAAGGAAGTTTTGAAGACCACTGCTATAGGGAAGACTTCAGCAGATGAAGGCGAGCCTACCTTATCCATTTGCAGTTGGTTAGCAAAAGTATGCACCTGCGTTTAGGAATGTAGTTCCAAAATTAGTATACTAAACATAAACTGTTTTCATGTTATTAGTGACGCAGAAGTTTTTGGAAGCACAATTCAGAGTGCATGTATGGCTAATGAAATTAAATGTATTATTATTATTATTATTATTATTATTATTATTATTATTAAAAATATTTGTGTAAAGATTTGAATATACCTATTTTTTTGGTTGACTATTGTACCTGCAATCATGCCTGCTTGCACAGATGCAGGAATACCTTTAACCCTTTATGCCCGAGTTTATTTATTTTTTACATAATTATAATTTTAGCGAATAAATATGATATAGGTGATATATAGTTATGTTCTAAATGAAAATTGTATTTTTTTCTGTTAGCTTTTTCAAAATATGGACTGTTTCAATAATATAAAAATACTACAATTTGGTTATTTTCTATATCAAAATTAGAGTTAATAATTAGTATGGAGTATGAAATAGTTTTCATGCAATTTTGTGTTTAAATTTTTAAAATTGATTATTTGTTTTCTATTTACATGCACATCTTCCTTGTTTTGTGGTTATTGAAATCCAGTGTCTTGTACTATCGAATCCCTCAGAAGTTAATATGCGAAATATCATTCATTTGCTAGTATTGTGTCATGAGAATATTCTCATGAATGCACTCATCATAGTGTCCAGAGCCAATATTACTCTCTAGTTGTCTCAGATGTGAGTCTTTCAGTTTCACTGAATCGCATAATTAGTGCCTCTCTTTTTGATCTAAGTTGGGTTCCAGGTTTTCAGTGTGCTGCCTATCTTCATCCCCCTGTCCTCCTCACTGATACATCGTCTGAGGCATTATAAAGATAAATGCACTGAAGTAAACATTATCTTCCACCAATATTGCAATTATTTGTTCTGTTGTTAATAATCTAAGTAGAAAATATATTAGATGATTTTGAAATAATAATTAATGGTACCATTCATGCCTGGTGTTCCAATATTGGAACATTTTAGGAAAATTGTTTCAGCTCAGCTAAATTCTAATATTTTAAAGATATTTGACGTTACTGATAAAAATGTAATGTCATTTAACTATTCTCATAGGAACAAAGTTTAAAGAAAAAATGTAATACGATTTTTTTCACCTTGTATCACTCATAGTGCGAGCAGTGAAACAACAACTCAATAAACACTCTCCGTTCTGAGTGCAATCTAGAACTAAAATCAACTCTTTTGTCACCATCAGGAAATTCGATCCCTGTTTTAAGTTCTAGTATTATAATGAAGTCTCCAAGTGCGTTCCGCAATAAGGAGTCAAAGACAAATCCACTGTTGGCTGTTCCAATAATGGAACACTGGGCAAATATGGGCTAATGGTATAAACAGTTTGTACATGCATGTGACAATTGGACAATATTGATTAAATCAATTGTTTTAAATGCCATGAAGACGCATGTTTTTATGTTTTTGGTTTGGTGTTGTGGTTTTGACAGTGACTATGACAGATTCATTTGATTAGCAGATTGTCATGTGTCCTGATCCACTAGTGGTGCCAATAACATTTCAGAAAGAATAAATAGAGATTGCTGAATTTGAAACTAGCATTCTCATGTGAAAATGTAATTGCATTGTTTTAACGCCAACATTTTATAGCTTTTAATAAAACTTTATGATATTGATTCAGTGGTGAGTGTAGTTGACATCTACATTATTGGAATGATTGAAGGCGTTGTCTATGTCAACAATATTATTTATTTTACAAATAGCAGCTTTCGATGGCTTAGCCATCATCATCAGTTTTCTGGTACAAGAAAATATAAATTAGAATTAACATAGTTACCTAATTTAAAAACACATCTTAAGAAATGAAAGGAGAAGAATTAACGAAAAGAAAAGACAGAATGAAAGAAGGAAAGGGCGGAGTGTTAGATCTTTAAAATATAAGTAATTTATATAATTTAAAACATCTTAAGAAATGAAAGAAGAAGAATTAAAGAAAGGAAAGAAAAGAGTTATATCTTTATATAATATAGTAGTTTTTAATTTTAAGCAAGAAATAAATGAAAATGTAGTACATGTACAATTTTGAGAGAGAAAATACGAAAATAAGTTGAGCCGTTTCTTAACCATCGAAAGCTGCTATTTGTAAAATAAATAATATTGTTGACATAGACAACGCCTTCAATCATTCCAATAAAACTTTATGATTTACAAAAATAATTATTGTTTGGGATTGACGTTAAAAATGTTAGGCTTATAAAGCTTTTTCCTTTTGTAATTAATATTTCTTCATTAAAAATTCTTACATTTTTTCCTATCTCATTTTTGGACCACAAAACTTGTTGATTGAACTATTTTGAATGTAAACACTGAGAGACTTGCAAGTAATAATTACAAGTTCAATAAAATTACTTTTTTTCTTTTCAACCTTGCCTTTTCCCATTTCTAAGGGTTCAGCGCTAATGGGGGCAGGCTCATTTTTATTAATTATTCAGTCTGATCCCCTTCCTAATGCTAACCATAGGGGCGATTAATAATACACTTAAATATAATGGATTTTAATTTGATCTCTTTTATCATATTTCATGTTCTAAAGCACTGCATATAATATTTTTTATTACAGGAGGCTATGAGCTCCTCTCAAAGTGTTCATGAGCACACATGTATGTTTTTACTATGAGAAAATTTACAGTATTCTTAGATGCAAAACTGGTATCTTACAATTCAAGATCTCTTGGAACGTAGATAACCTAATGAAGTTTGGATTCATTGAATTTTTTTGTCTTAGGGCCGTGAATGTGTTCTTGTTGCTGTGAAACGTTCATTGTGAAAATAATAAAAAGATAATGTAAATAATTATTTAAATACAATTTTTTTTTTAATTTCCCAAACTTCTGTGGTTTTCGCGCCTAAGCTGATTACAGTAATTGATTCTTAATGTATTCCTTTATTTGGACTGTTGTTCTTCTTGAGTCATTTGCAACATGTGGCATATAGCATTTAATAGGTAAAGGTTAAAATTCATAAATTAGTTTCATGAAATGTAAAAGTTGTAGGTTGGGGTCTTAAAGAGAGCACTTGTTGATGAAAAATTATTTCAGATTTAATTTTTAATTATCTTATTCTATTCAGCAAGTGCTTTTAGTGACAAGTTTTAAAATTTTTTTTGTCATATTTGTGGTTTTAAATTATTTTGCTCTGGCACAAATTTATGTAATTCTGCGAAATTGTATAAATTCTTAATTACAAAACCAATTTAAAACTACAGGTACGGATATAACGAGGTAAGCAGTACATGCAATCAAGGGTTGATGCAAAATTTTGCGTTTTTGGTATAACCATTTATGTAGGAACTGTAGCATAAAAATATGGGTTGTGGAACCTCTCACCGAAGTTCCGAGAGAATCAACCACGAACTGCAAACATTTTGTTGTTCACGGGACTACGTGAACAACGGAATCAGGAGACACAGCGGTGGTTCAAGGCACCACGCAGGGTCACACACGCACCTCCGGTGCGTCAACCACAAAAGAGCTGGGCCAAATTTTACTATTAATTCTGGGTGGGAGAACCATTTTTTAATGTACGACAACCAGCTCTGTCTACCGGTTTAAAAATTACGAAAAAGAACTTGAAATGCAAGTCGTGTTTTTTCTTCCGGGTATTGCTCTTTGACCAATAGATATGCCCATATCCCTAAAACAAAGACGTGATGTTAGTACGTTTAGTTTTATTTGTGACATATTATTTAATTACGCTTTCACTTTTAAGCTTAATATATATCAGACCCTTCACTCCTTCGTTACTGATGTACTTTAATTCTTCCCATTGGGGAGGTTGTGTAGGAAGCATTGTACAAGTGTCAAAACTTGGTGCAATGCACAATGGCAATAATCAAAATAGCAATGGAGCTGCTACACCCTACGACATGAACTCTCAACATTCTATATCTCAAAACACGAATCTTCAACATCATCTAAATTCTTCCTACCAGTCATCTTGCATTGAATTTCCTCAAGATCCTCTCATACAGAATGGAAATTATCAAAATTTATTATCAAACTTATCAAAAATCTCCCCTCCGATGTCATCTTCCTCAAATATCCCTAATTCTTCAAAACCCTCACTCCTCCCACGTCAGCTGCGCCGCGGGCGAGAAACAGATCCCGTAAATTCCACCCAAATTAATTTAAAATTCTGCGCTGTGCTGCATCCTGTGCTACCATCTGCTACATTATCTGACTCTGCTTTTCTGCTCTGTTTTTTTGTGCTGTTAGCTATATTTTCCTTCTCTGTTTTGTATTTTTTCCTATAACATTTGTTTATCAATTTAGTATTTAATTAGTAACTTGGTATTTATTATTTTCAATGTTTTTCTTTTGTAAATTATATCTACTTCTGTACTTCTAATTAATGTTAGAAACGTAGTGTTCATATTAGTAAGCTAGTTTTGGTGTGTAAATATTTAGCTATTAAGTTCTAAATAGGTTTAAACATAGATTTAAGAAAATGGTTATGTGTAAAATAAGCCTAAATACTGTTTAAAAATATACATGTATTAACCAAAAAGTAAACACAAAGAGAAAAAGACCGGTAGCATGTGCTAAGCGGGAAATGCCAAATGAACATAACATAAAAGGGAGCAGCCAAACAAACACCCAATTGCGAACTATGAATGCCAATCAAAACACCGCGGGCGCCCAACATGACACAATCATAGGGCGCCCACAAGAAAAGTGGTAAAGCATAAAAAATTCCAAAACAAAACGGAAGAGCTCCTCACGTAGCACGCCGTTGAAACTTAAGACATCATCACGCAAGGCACTCCAGCGCAGATCAGCCCCGAGGAAGACCACGAAAAGATGGTCGAAACATCGGCAACACAACCTTCGACACGGCGTCACCCGGACAGCCAAGATCATTCACATGACTCCGGCCGCGGAAGCCTACGACTTCAAACAAGACGAACAAATAATTTGTAATTCTCGGGTTTAGCAGGAAAATTTGAAAAAAAAATAATAATACAGCTATTCGGTTGCTCAACATTCTTTTGACAGAAAAGCAGAAACTATCGTTTTGACGTTATGCACCTTGAAAAATATTTTGTTTATAATCCATTACCTCCGTATTTGATAAATATATCGACTTGCAAATTGCAGGACTTAAAAGAGCCAAATGAAAAAAAAGTTATGTTCATACTCGCCATTGAAAGACGGATTTATCGTAATTAAATTGGCCACAAACTTTCTTAATGACCTAAGAGCTTTTTAAACGCAGCAGGCAAAAGCGTGATAATAGAGAACTGCTTTTTATGCTTGTGTTAAATGAAAATAAATGGGGTCATTATTTGATCTTAATTTCTTATAAACAATATATATATATATATATATATATATATATATATATATATATATTGGGGACATGTTTATTTACAGAAAATTTGTCGTAAATGGGCGAAATGGTTATGGCAAATAATATGCAATATGGCGCCTTAGTAACGACGTCGTGGTTGTTGTCAGGATAAACAAACATTCATCTGACCGTGGAGGTGGCAGCGTGAGTAGGAGGAAATATAAGAGATTTGGGGATTGGTTGAAGAAGCGTCGACTGATTATTAAAACGGAAGTTTGGGCATTTTGTCAAAATGAAAGGAAGACGAGGCATTGTGGGTTTGAAAAGGGAGGATAAAATTCATTCGGTCGCATGTCCTGACGGTGAGCAGTTCGCTCGTGAATAGATTAATTTGTGCATGTTAGGACATAAAAATTTCGGGGGCTATAATACGTATTGGGACTTTGAAATATTTTCATGTGGTGAAGCAAGAATCGGACTTGAGGAACATATTCGGACTCTGAATATTTTCGTGGCAGAACCAGAAATGAACTTGTGATACTTCTAAGATTTGGGGAACGTGTCGAGTTCCGAATATTTCGCTGTGCATAAAAATAAGACTTGGAGTGTTTTCGCGAGTGAACTCTAATCATTCTTGAACTTATAAATGCATGCGGTTTACAAACTATACCGGACTTTGCTATTAGAGCGGCATAAACTATTCAAAAGGCCCGAGGACATAACGAATCAGAAAAACCCGCAAGGGTATTAACAATACCGTTTCGGGTTTTGTTTGCGGATAGTAAACACACAGCAATGAACTAGTACACCATAAAAAAATTTGCAACATTTGCAAATTTATAAACAATTTCTAACTTTTGCAAATCTAAACGGGGAGATGACCCAGAGTCGAAATATGTATTCGAACGGTCGGGAAGGCTCCGAAATTGTGCCTGAAATGAACACCTCAAAATATGTTTAACAAGAGTTACAAATCGATTGCTAAACATTAGAACAATTGTTGTTAAAACGCTAAATATTTACTGGTCTATTGACAGTAATTCTGGACGAAAAATCCCCCTCAGAAATATTTTTTCGTCGTGGCGTACCCGTAGGCAGGGAAATATGACGTTATTTCCGCCTCGTACGTAAACGAAGTAGCCCTCTCCCCCTGAAACAGCGTCCTTTCTTTCTCTTGGGATGTTGCACCAATTAGAAACAACTGTGGTTCTACCTGCTAGCGATTGGTCAACGCGTCCCTCTCCCTGCCCTTCCCCTGGCCGTGGGGTGTCCAAGTTTGTCGGAGCGGTTGGGAAGAATTTAGCCGGCCAATTTTTGTGAGGGAGAGAGTCCATTCGTAACACAATTACACTAAGAACTAAAAATTGAGACTATTCATACTTTAATATTTTTTCTCACCCAGTAATTCTTCAACTCCTTAGACGATTTGCAACAAACACACACTTTTAATTTAGACCAATTATACCAATATTCTCGACAAATACTTTCAATATTTCCGAAAGATAAATTCCATCCGCCATAAACTACATTATATTTATTACCTTCCTTCCTCATTAAAAAAATTAAATATTTAATTACAATTTATATACAATTAGCATTAATATATTTAACGTAGTATCATCAATAATCCCTTCCTCAGATTTCCTGTGAGATCCAAATCATCTGTTATATCAATTTATGTCAAAAACCCGGAAAAACATTCGTATCGAAGAGGCAGAAAAAACAATTTAAAACAAACAAGGCAAAAAATATGTTACAGTGAGAAAGTTCACGCTGCTATGAATGCAAAATATTGGGAATCATTGAATATTGCATTCAATTAATGAAGAATACTTGAAGTTGAGTAATCGTGAATCGATAAGATGCAATGCAGATTTCGAAAGTACTGCTGACGTTCAGTTCTTACCAGAAACATTAAATGAAGGACTGTAGCCCGTCATTTAAAAAAAATGACTCAAAAATTCCTGAAAACTACACGGATCTGTCCCAATTTTATTATCGTACTTTTGACTATTCGAGCAAAGAAAAGAGGTATTTTTGAAAAATGTAGGAAATGTAAGGGTTTCTTGTAAAATAGGATTTATTTTGAAATAGCTTGTAAGGACTGGTTGGCTCAAGTCATGGAAACTCACTATCCATCATCGACAACATACCTTCCACAAGCCCCAACTTTGTGTCACTTTACAACCTAACGAGCTTTACACAGGCGTCCCAGAACGAACATTGCAACGAAATGGAACCGTGTTCCGAAATGTTTGTTTAGGGCTTGGGAAAGAAATATTTTCATTGGTTGTCTTCTATCAAATTGAGAAGGAACGGTTTTACTTATTTCTCTTTGTACCGGGAGAGGTGGCTAAGGCCATCTACTGTTGTCACTGTCGTAGCCCTGACCGTGAGGTCTGAGGTTCGAGTGTCGACGATGGCAGGATTTCGATATTGGCTTGACAGCAAGGTGGAATTCAGTCGATGTCTGGAGGAGAATTCTCGCGGCTGGCTGCTCTGATCAGTAGTTTTCCGTGCTTTCTCTGATCAACACCAGGTGAATGCCGGAGAAGTACCTTAACAAACGGGCCACGAACCGCGCGCGATCTGTCCTTCCTCTTCCTTCTCCTATCCACTCCCCTTTCACACACACTTACACTAACATGCACTACACTACCACACATTCCGGGAGACCGGTCGGGAGCTTAGAGCTTGTCCCGGCTGGGGCGGTGCCCCGCTGGTGGGAGAGTCCTGTTTAGGGGGAAATCCCACTAGCCGACGGTAGGTCGGCGCCGGATCTCGCCATCCAGCGGGGGAAGATTACTACCAACTCCCGAAGGGGAAAACATGTACTACACTTACGAGACTAATGACCTTAGCGGTTGACGGGCATGGAATCACTAAAAATCAATCAAAAATCAAATAAATCTCTTTGTCAGCTGTAACCGTCAACTAATCTCTTGATTTTCCCCTCCCAAGACCGTAGTTAGAGATGATAAGGAGAGGATAGACAGCCAGACTGGGCAAAGGGTACGACTTCATTCATGCAGGCCCCTGGCGGGAGAAAGAGTTTAACAGTTTACGCAAAACGTCCGTCTGTCCTTGTGTAAACATCACAAGCGCCTAAAACTTAGTAGATTTTCTTTCAAATTAAAGCAACATATGTCCATCAGGCTCTAGTATCCCCCGGCATTAAAGCCATCGCAATTAACATAAATATAAACAATCAAGTATGGAAAATAATATCAGTATACAAGCCACCAAGTACCAAAATCCAAAACGCAAACCTACAAAATTTCTTCCAGCCTACGGAAAATGTCCTATTGTTTGGTGACCTCAACGCCAAACATACAAGCTGGGGCTGCCAAACCAGTAATCACGATGGCAAAATCTTAGTAAATATAATTAATCAATTTAACTTAAAAGTTTTATCTCCTCCCAACCAAATATTACCCATTCGACGTCTGCCAAACCGGATATCCTTGATTTAGCCATAACCAACACAAAAATAAAATTTCACATTTGAACAATTTTTGAACTAGACTCAGATACATTCCGGTTTTAATGACTACCCAACAATTAACCCCTCAACACGCCCCTACCCCTAAAATAAATACTTTAAAAATAAACTGGGCAAACTATCCAACACTAATCAGAAATGCAATTCCTTGAATAAAGATCCTGAAAACTCCAATTTAAATAGACCAATCAATAAACTATTTGAACGAACTAAATCTAATCACTAACATTGTCAAAAAACTCATAAAAAATCACAAAAATCAACAATTTCATAATCTACTAAACTCACTGAACACCAACAACAACTCGCTCTGGCAATTCACCAAGAAAATACAAAAAAAAAAATCAAACCTAAAAAACTAACAGCAACACTTATTCATCATATCATAAAGCTGAAGAACTTGCTGACTATTTTGCTTCGACATTCACCTTAAATAATTCACAATTTCATCCCGAACACAACACAATAATAAAAACAGACAGAGAAAGTATTCATGGACCTCACCACAAAATCCAATACACATCTCCGACTGAAATCAATAAAATCATAAAAAACCTCCCAACTAAAAAATCCCCAGGTCACGATTGCATTAATACCACAGCTCTAACGTATTTACCACCCCCAGCAATAGCATTTTTAAATACCATTTTCAACTCATGCTTCAGAATCGGCTATTTCCCACTGACTTGGAAGCATGCAATTATCATTCCCATCCCCAAACCAAACAAAAACGCTGCCTTCACCGACAGTTACCGCCCTATAAGCTTGTTACCAAACCTTTCAAAAATTTTCGAAAAAATTATCCTAAAAAGACTAAACAAACATCTCCACCTAACAAAACTAAACCAAGTTTAAGAAACACCATAGCGATTTTCATAGACATTACAAAAGCATTTGACCGAACATGGCATCAAGCCCTGAGCTACAAACTAATCAAAATTGGCACTCCCCACTACATACTCTCAATAATAAATGGTTTTCTTGACAATAGAACATTTTCGGTAAATGTTAACAACCACCTTTCAAATCCGAGATTAATAAACGCTGGACTCCCTCCCCACTTTCTCCGACCTTATTCAACTTGTATGTCGCTGATCTTCCTAAGCTACATAATATTCAAATAGCTCAATTTGCGGATGATACGGCCATATTCTCTTTAGACACATCCATGAATCTAATTAGAAACAGAATGCAATTATACCTTCACATGTTGGATAGCTGGGCTTCCAAACTCAAGATACAGCTAAATCCAAGTAAAACTTTCGCCAAAATATTCACACCTTAAGACCTTACACTCCACCCACTCCTATGACACTAAACAATAACACAATAGAATGGTTACCCCCCAACAAACCGGTTAAATATCTCGGACTTCAACTAGACACCAAACTAAACTGGAAGCAACACATAGATAACAAACTAATTCAATAAAACAATGTAGGCTTTCACGGCCGGAGTTGTAGTCAAAGATTTCTTCCGGGCTGAAGGACCGTGGTCCATTGGAAAACATATTTCCAGACGTTTCGTCCGCAACTACGGCAGACATCCTCAGTGGCGATGTGGTTTCGGACGAAGAATCCTCCTTGAAGGTTCCCCAGTGACTGACGGAAGTGCCCTTTTTTCATTTTCCCCTCGCCAATACCCTTGGCGAGGCGGGAATTTATTTACATTTCCGGATTCATAAGCTCCAGCTTTTCAGCTTTTGGAGCGGAGATGAGGGCTTTATCTTAAATAAACTAACTTATATCTAATCTTAAAAACTAACACAACAGCCTCTTTGGGCTATATAAGCTTCTATTTACAGGGATTTATAGTGATAGATAAAGTTCTTAGGGTTGGATGGTATTGTTGGTATTGGCGAGGGGAAAATGAAAAGGGCACTTCCGTCAGTCACCGGGGAACCTTCAAGGAGGATTCTTCGTTCGAGACCACATCGCCACTGAGGTTATTACCTCCATATAAATATTCAAAACAGTTATAAGACCTCAAATATGTTTTCCAATGGACCACGGCGCTTCAGCCCGGAAGAAATCTTAAACTAATTCAAGACAAAATAAAATTACTGCAGCTAAAACAACTAATTCACAGAAATAGCTCGGTACCATTCAATTCCTCCATATTAATATTCAAAACAGTTATAAGACCTCTACTACTGTACGCCTGCCCCATATGGATCAACGCCTCCAAAACCAACATTAACAGAATTCAAGTAATTCAGAATCAATTTCTTAGAACAATTGCTAATGTCCTATGGTTCGTATCCAACCTCCAACTTCATAAGGAATTTAACCTCGAACCGTTATCACTGCATATAGCTTATCTTTCAACTAACTTTTACTCTAGCTTAAATCAAATCCCCTCCCTGGTGCCTTTCAGACTCTGTAAAAATCCCATCCATCGAACCAGAATTACAAATAAATACCCCTACCATTCATTTCTCATCAAATTCGCCAATTTGGAACCTGATTAGAGGACCCACTAGGGATTCCTCTCCCAATGTAACAGTTGTAAGTTAATTGTAAGTTAATTATAAGTTAATTTTAAGTTAGTTAATAAGTGATCAATACATATGTTAAGTTGTTAACAACTAATCTGTGTACATACCATCCAAACCAATAAAATGAAAAAAATCAGGCTATAGTTGAAGATTTGAGATTTTGAAAAACATTCTTTAAAATTGTGAAATGATAAAGAAATTGTTAGTTTCGTAGTTCTGCACGATGACTGTAAAGTGCTCAAAGAAAAATCGATCTACCATATTTCACTAAATAATTTTTACAGATCTACTTGAAAGATAAATTTTTAATGTTGTATTACAATAAATGGTTAATGTTTGTAATCTTGAAACCTTAATCAAGGTTGCAGTGGCACTTTAAGTGGATCAGAAAAGAAATGTTTTGCCAGAAGAAAACTAATTTATAAAGATGCATTTCAAATACATGAAAGCAACAAATATGTTTGATGCATTACGTGAAGTGAAATATTATATTTGATTCTCCGTCACAAAATAAATAATTTTCGACACATATTTTTCATTTCAGTGAAACAATTATTTCTTTAATTAGTAATACAATTTAAACCATTAAAAAGTAATGTATTTACATATCCTGGTTATCCCGTTAGTTGTATTTATTGTAAATAATACTTTTGAATAAAAATGACTCACATTGTAATGATTTACGATCATCAAAGTCAATTACCATTTCCTTTAAATACAAAAAAAGAAAAAATACTAATAGAATTAATAGAATATATTACATACCAAGAGACAAATGAAGGAAGCGCCACGCACGAACATCTTCTTAAAAATTATATGAATGCGCGGAAGAAAGAGAAAAGTGACACCAACATTTCATAGAGCACAATTTCTAAAATCATTTAAAACCACAAATATCAAAATCAGCAAGGGATTCGAATAATTTCAAGAATTTTAGTAATCATGCATTTCGAATGAATGAAAAAGGATATGTAGGCGCCATTGTTGCCCTGAAGAAAGCAATTTCCAATAGTGTTTTTGGTAAATATTACGATAACACCTGAAGCGAACGGGTTAGAAATTGGCAGAATAAAAGAGCAAAAAATTATCGAAATTTTTTAAAGTAGTCACGATTTTGGAGGACGTCTAGGAGGCGAGATAAAGAGTAAGTGCTATATTTTCATTTAGAAAAATATATGAAACAGGAAACATATTGGTGTGACGTTATGAGAAAATAGCATGCGGTGATTTGCAATATTTAATTACATAAAGCATTGAGAGACGTATCAGACGGTACGGTAATTATCGTCGGAATTTTGGACACGATGTAGAAGCAACCGCAGGTCAAGAAACCGCAGAAAAGAATAAATATTTTTTGTTGTGCTGTTCAGCGCTATAAGCAGGTGATCCGCTTTTGTTCGCTGCAAAACCATATAAGCCAGAGGACAACAATGCCCTCAGTCAGAGAGAATGAAGTTTTGCTCGGAGCGTGAACGCGAGATCCGTGTTAGAGGTTACCAGAATTTTTAATTATTTTACGAGTTCATAACTTGAAAAATGTTTATGTATTTGACAGCCGAGAACTGCGCCAAAAATAACGCGCACGTAAATTATTAAACAGTGACCATAAAAAAATTTTGTTATTATCGCGATGTAAACAATATTTGTCGGACATTTTGCGTGTTGTGTTTAATAGCACGAATGCCAACACTATTCTGGCTTGACATTACAAGGGGGAATGCAAGTAAAGTTTTCTACGAAAATAACCTGGTGTGTCGGCGCGTAGTGAATTTGAGCATTCTGCGGGAGTTGTAACGCGGGAGAAGCTGAAACAGTCATGAAGTTGCGTGTGCTATGACGCATTCCGTGATTAATAAAGAAAGTTTCGCGCGATGGTGATGTCCATTGAGATGACGGTGGTCGGAGCATAGCAGTCATTGTGCACTGATGGAGCCCGAGTTGGCACTCGCGAGGAACGTGACTTGCGCCACACACCGCGGTGCCGAAACAATAAACAGGAAGAGCAATGACTTATTTCTTGTCGAGTACTACGAAGGCGCATTCATGTAGAAGACCAAGTAATGTTCAACTTGAATAGATTAAGAGTCGATAAGGCAATAGATGAGAATGCGTATTCGGTATGAATGAAATTTTTGTTTGTCAGGGGTCAATGGTTTTTCCTTTAATTTTGTGTCAATTGAATTTTCTTGACGTTGTCATTGAGGGTTGTTTTGGGATTTGTTTACGTGCATATTTTCATTGTTAAATGAATTGAAAGAATCAGTTGGCAACAGAAGAGAAACGGACAGAATATAGCACGATGAACACAGTTGTGTTTAGCAGAAAAACCTCTCAATGACGTCTTGTGATTTCTGGTAGTTAGATGCTGACCCACGCGCGCGTGGCGCGAGTACCACGTTTCGGTCCGTACAGGGGCCATCATAAGTTTACGCCCGCATAATTTTTAGGATTATTAAAGGTTAGTTAGTAAACGGGCCTATTAAAGTATATAATACAGGGAGTAGCCGAGTTTGTTACAATATATTGGTCTTTGCTACAATACTTAAAAATAACTTTCTTTCATCACGTGAGGTTGTAGACCTCCGAAACCAGAGTCATGTAAATAATGCCTCAGCGTTAGTGTGGTCGCAGACCAGCCCTGAGGAAGACCACGGCAGGATGGTCGAGACGTCGGCAACACAACTTTCGACGCGATGTCACCCAGACAACCAATATCATTCTTTCCATTACCTTAGCTCATCTACAAAACGTGTTTAATAGACTATCGACAGACAAATTACCGCTATTTCTAAAAGATTAAAGAACAGTGGCAGTTCCATCTCGGCAGCCGACCGAGACACATCGTGCTCCGATCGCGGCCAGTGAAACGTTGTTTTCATATTGTCATTCAGACAGTGAACTTAGTGACATTTCAATAGTGGTAATACTCTAGTTCCACGAGTTGTGAGTGTCTGAAATCAACTATACGGGCAGCCGCTGCAGCGGCTACCCTGCTGAAGGATGGAGCCCACGGGCATCAGGCTCCCATAACCTCAACAGCACCACCTCAGGTATCTACTCAACCAAAGCTGAAAACCTACGCAAATGCCATGTCAACTGAAGTGTTTCCCACCAAGGACCAAGCCATAATCATTGACTCACTAGAAGGTCTCACCATTAAAGATTACATAAACAGTCTCTCCAACATTATTGACCCTAATGAAATACGATTTATTTCAAAAATTGCAAACAACAGAGTATGTATTTTCCTAAGCTCTCAAACAATAGCTGACACCCTTACAAACAACCATAAAGTCATTAAAATAAAAGACCATGAATTGAAGCTGAGACCACTTGTAACAAAAGCCAAAAGAATAATTATTTCAAACGTCTGCCCCATCATCCCTCACTCAGTAATAGAGAATGTACTCATCACAAAGAACATCAAAT
Organism: Teleogryllus oceanicus; assembly: GCA_964035755.1. NCBI lineage: Eukaryota > Metazoa > Arthropoda > Insecta > Orthoptera > Gryllidae > Teleogryllus > Teleogryllus oceanicus. The sequence continues at coordinate 88,482,609 of CAXIVR010000010.1, forward strand.
TGGCATCCAAAATTTCATTTGTTAAAGCTGGTATTCCAGGACAGGGGTTCTCCCATATTATGAGTTTTCGGAGACAAGTATATGTCTCTCCTGAAGATGTAAGTCTACTAACTGAATCCACTACTGTATATTATGATGGCTCAACATATAGGATATTTTTCACAACTGATGAAATGGCATGCTTTAATTGCCACCAAACAGGGCATTTAGCTGACAATGCCCTCACCCAACACTTCTAATCACCATAAGACTACCAATTTAAGTAATGCTCCCATGGAATCTGAACACATTAGTGAAAAGCCTGTGACATGCCAGATCCAGCAACCAATGGAAAAGACACTGAAGTAGCAGACATACAATTTCACCATGAGCCCATGAAAAAATGCCACAACTGAGCTTGAAACCATGGAAGAGAATGGTAATAAGGTCTCTACTATACCAAAAGAACTCTTTCATCAGACTCTTCATCACAGATTGAACAAGAAAATAAAAATTGGTTTATCCTAACATGGAATCAGGAAAACATCCTAAGAAGAAAAAGAAGATGCAAGAAGTAATTGAAGAAAGCATAAATAAAGAAAAGTCTACAACTAAATCACTAGAAGATCTTATTTACCCATTGAAGGAAAAAATTGAGACTAACAGTGATGATTTTCCCCTTACCTACAACCAACTGAAAAATTTTATAGATATGGCATCTGGATCCAATAATCCAACCTTAATAGCTAAAAAAGATCTATAAAAAATAGATTCACAAGAATAATAAATAAATTAAAAAGTTCACAACTACAGGAAGAAGAAACTGACACAGAAATGTCTGAATAAACCCTCTCAATGAAAATTACACAATGGAACTGTAATGGTTTTATGCAAGATTACCCTACTTGAAATTGTTAATAAAAAACACTAAACCAGAGATTTTGTGCCTTCAGGAAACCAACTTCAAAGAAAATCACTTTGGAAAAATATCTGGCTATAAGTCATCTATTCGAAATAGAAATAGTACGCAAATTGCCAGTGGAGGAGTAGCAATTTATGTAAAGAACGATTGTTTTATGCAGGAAATTCCTCTACAAACTGCCCTAGAAGCCATTGGGTCAAGGTAAAAATTAATATTCATATAACTGTTTGTAATATTTATATCCCCAACAGTCAACATTTTGACATCTATGAACTGGATAATATTCTTACGCAGCTACCTAAACCGTATGTAATAGTGGGTGATTTCAATAGTCATAGCAAATTGTGGGGTTCTACCAAATTGGACAGAAGAGGGAAAGTAATTGAAGAGTGGCTGGATAACCACAACAACCTAATCTTATTAAACACTGGCTTGCCTACACATTTTAATATAAGTAATGGTACAGATAGTGCTATTGATCTAAGCCTTGCCTCTAATGATATTGCAGTAAGAATTCTATGGTCTACAAACTCAAACCTATATGACAGTGATCATTACCCCATTAACATTCATATTCCATCTAATGAACCAGTTTCAGAACTTAGGTGCTGGCCTAAATGGATTTTACATGAAGCAAATTGGCAAAAGTTTCAAGAGATTATTAGTTCCAATGTTGACAATCTCATTAAACCTGACAATCTAAACCCACAAGATATAAATAATTTATTAAGTGACTTTACCAATTTAATTATAACAGCAGCTAATGTCTCTATCCCCAAACAACAGGAAAATAAAAAGCACCAAGTGCCATGGTGGAATGCAGAATGCACTACAGTTATTAAAAATAAAAAGAGAACCTTTAGAAAATTCAAGAAAAACAACACATTAGAAAATGGAATAGCATATAGAAAAGCAAGAGCCTTAGCAAGACTCACCTTAAAATCTACTATGATACAATCCTGGCATAAATACACATCCAATATCACCCATCAAACCTCAACAACTGAACTTTGGCAAAAAGTTAAGTCAATCAGTGGAAAAAGTTGGCCTAGTACACCAATACCTTCATGGATAAGAATGGAAATCAACACTCTGGACCTCAAGCTATTAGTAATATTCTTGCTAACAACTTTGCTGACAACTCAAGTAATAAAAACTATGACTCAAACTTCCTGTCTGTAATAGCTCCAAATATCAACTCAAATCAAGAACATATCAGACTGACTCTACGAGATAATGAAGAACAGCATAACCAAGAGTTCCTAATGAGCGAACTTACAGTAGTACTAGACAAAGTAAAATTTCAGCCCCAGGCCCTGATAGAATTCGAATAGTTTCCTAAAAACCTGCCTAAAGTTGCACATGAATACCTACTCCAATTGTACAATTTTATTTGGAACACTCAATCCTTTCCCAACCAATGGAGAGAAGCAATTGTTGTACCAATACCCAAACCAAACAAAGATCACACCCAACCAACTAACTTTCGCCCAATCTCCCTAACTTGCAATATATGCAAATTACTAGAAAAATGGTCTGCAACCGGCTGAGATGGATATTAGAAAGCAATAAACAGATATCACCGCAACAAAGTGCCTTCAGAGCATTTAGATCTACCAATGACCACCTAGTCAATATTGATACCAAAATTTGTGATGCTCTGGTTTTGAAGCAACATGTGATGGCTGTCTCACTGGATATCGAAAAGGCGTATGAAATGGTATATAAAGACAGGCTGATTAACATTCTGTCAAACTTGCAAATTAAAGGTAACATCTTAGCATTTATCATAAACTTTCTAAAACACAGGTATATTAGAGTCAGAATTCAAGACACAACATCGCAACCCACAGAGTTGACAAATGGTCTCCCACAGGGATCAGTTCTTAGCGTATTACTCTTCATAATTGCCATCAATGAAGTAAACCTGGTAGTCCAACACCCTGTAAAAATATACCTTTTTGCCGACGATATCACCCTGCTCTGCAGTGGAAAAAACCTTCAGACAACTGGAAATATAATCCAAGAAACATTAAATAAAATCAATAATTGGTCAATTAACTCGGGATTCACAATTTCGAAAACAAAATCGGAATTCATAGTGTTTTCAAGAAGACGCAAGGATGGAATGATGGAATTCAACTTAGACTTGGAACTTTTCAACTCAAAAGAACAAGTGTCTGTAAAATTCTTGTATGCTTTTGATTCTACTCACTCATGGAAACAACATGTAGCTGCTCTCAAGTTGGAATGTAAAAAGAGACTAAATGTAATAAAAATGTTGTCGTCTATCAAATGGGGTGCACAATCTGAATGTCTAGTCAAAATATACCAAGCATTCATTCAGGCCAAGTTGGATTACGTGCAGTAGTATATAACTCAGCATCCAAGAGAACACTGAAAATGTTAAACCAATAATCACAAGCGCATGTCGCTTAAGCCTTGGGCCTTTAGAACCAGTCCTGCTAATAGCCTATTAGTGGAAACAGGCAAATACCATTAGTCCTCAGACGTAAAGTTCTCTGTCTAAATTATGCTTACTCAACTTTAAGTGTCCCTCAAATCCTGCATACACAAATATTTTCAATAACCTAAAAACATATCTTTATGAGGCCAACCGTCAATTCCCTACCACTAAGAGAGGATTCCTAAGTACCTGAAGGAACTTAATATTATTGATCCAGTTACCTTACCCAGATGTATGCCTCCCATCCCACCCTGGCGAGATCATAATGTAGTAACAAACATGACCTTAGCAAACAGTCCTCACCATACTTCTGGTCCCAATGCTAATTTCAAGAATTTAATAAGTTTACAACAGAGAATCTCAATTATTACCAAGTATATACAAATGATTCTAAAAGTGATGGTAAAGCTGGTTGTGCATTCTATGTTCAGTCTCACCAATAAAGTGGAATAGCAACGTCACACAGATTATTTTTCCATTTGTTCATGCGAAGCATGGGCAGTCCTAAAGCCATCGAATTCAGTCTCAAGCAAACAAATTACTTGCCCATTGCAATATTCACTGACTCAATGACGACCCTTAGAGCCATAGAAAATAAACACACAGGTAACCAATCATACAAAAATCCAAGAATTTGTATTTAGTCAAGGTGAAAAAGGGACAGAAATCGAATTTATTTGGATCCATCCCATAGGGCAATCGCTGGTAATGAGAAAGCTGATAAATATGCAAAAATGGCAACATCATTTCTAAGTTTTGATTCACAAATTCGTGGCACTATAAAAGACATTAAAAAGCTCTTCTGGACATCTTGCTTCAAATATTGGGACTCACAATGGAAATTAAAATCATCAAAATTACATCTAGTTAGAACTCAGTACTGGAACCAGCATGCCGAAAATCTGCCTTAAAAGAAGAGAGCAAGTTATCATCACTAGATTACGGATCGTCATTTTAATCTGAAATATTGTTATATATTTAAAAATGCGACCCAGAACCATGCCCTAAATGTGGTGAAATAATATCTACACAACACCTTATCTTAGAATGCCCCGGTATAGCAAAGGAAAGAAACCTACTGAAACTAGAAACTAACCTACATAAATTGTTCAGCTCTGAAGACGGGTGTGCTAAAGTACTAAAGTTGCTAGACATTGTTAACTTAAGTAAGGTAATATAATATAAAATTGAATGTTATTAATTTTAAGTAACAATCTGATGTAATGCAATAATTAAGAAAAATATGGGCTATAATGTTGTAAATTGTTATGTAATTTAAACTATAATGTGATGTATACTTAATTTGATTGACATTGATTGTGTATACTTAATGAATTGTGGACGCCTAATGTGTGTATACTAAATTGTGATACTTAACGCATTGATGTATACTTAATTGCGGTCGTTGATGACCTTTGATGTTAAAAAACGACCTTAAATAAACAAAATAATAAAAAAAAAAGAACAGTGGCAAGGAAGTTTCGTTTTCGAATATGTAGAAACAAGAGTACAAACATTTTTCATGGTAAAATACTCACTCGTTTGGGATATCTCCCCAATACGGACATGGCGGTGGAAACCTAGCACAAACAGATATAATAATTATATTAGTAGTTACTAATTGCAATTTTTTTATTCTTTCGTTCATTCTTTCATATATAATTTCTACTTGTAACTTTTTTGCAACTAAGTGGCCTAGTACTTCAAGTTTTATTAAATATATATCTATACAAATAGTAAATATTCAATAAATTATTTTAACATAATAATATTTCTAATCATAATAAGATTAATAAAAGCGGGTCCGGATAGCCGAGACCGCTAAAACAGTAGCGCCGTCGCGATCTCGGACGGAAAGATCGCGGTTAGTGTCCCACTTTGGGCATGGATGTGTTCGTGTATGTCAGTTTGTGTGGGCCGTCCATTCTTCCTTCATTATTATTATTATTACTATCATCATTCCATCTTCCATCTCTCCAGGACTATGAACCCTGGGGTATAAAAATCGGATTTAGCCTCATGCTGATCGCCCTGATTAGTTACATGCAAGACTTGCAACGTGACAAAATGAAACTGAGCCCGTGCAAGTGCACGACATGCGTAGTCCAAGATGCCCTATTTGCGAGCAAAAAAAGTTAATAACTTAAAGAATAATTGTAATTAATAATGCCAATCCAGTATAATTAATTATAAAAATGTAAAATTTATGTTAAACCTGTAAATCTCGATGCAGATAAAATGATTTTTTAACTTCACAGAAGTACACATTTCTTTCTTACTCTACTCTCCAATCAACAACGCAACCCTTTGAAAGAATGATGGGATTTGTAATCGCTAAATATTGTAATGATCTACGAGCATATAAATCGATTATTATTTCCTCTAAATGAAAAAAGGAAAAAATACCAATAGAATGATATAAATTATATTCGAAATGACAAATGACGGTAGCCCCGCACACGAACAACTTTTTTAAAATTAAATAAATGCGCGGAAGAAAGAGAAACGTGGCACCAACATTTCATATAACAAGATTTCTAAAATCCATTGAAACAACAGTCATCAAAATCGGACCAGGGAATCGATTACTTTCGAGAATTTTAGTAATCCTGCATTTTGGAGGAATGAAAAAGAATATGCAGGCGCCATTGTTGCCCAGATAAAACTAATTATGAATCGTGTTTTTCGTAAATATTACGAAAACATCTGAAAGGAAGGGGTTAGATTTTGGCAGAATAAAAGAGCAAAAAATATCGAAATTTTTTAAAGTAGTCACGATTTTGGAGGACGTCTAGGAGACGAGATAAAGAGTAAGTGCTATATTTTCATTTAGAAAAATATATGAAACAAGAAACATATTGGCCTGACGTTAGGAAAAGATAGCATGCGGTGATTTGCAATATGTAATTAAATAAGGCATTGAGAGGCGAATCACACGGTACGGTAATTATCGTCGGAATTTTGGACACGATGTCGAAGCAACCGCAGGTCAAGGAACCGCTGATAAATGAGAAGAAAAAATATTTCTCGTTATGTTGTTCAGCGTAATAAGCGGGTGATCCGCTTTTGTTCGCCGCGAAATCCTATAAGCCAGAGGACAACAATGCCCGTCATTAAGAGAGGGTGATGAAGTAATGCTCGGCGCGTGAACGCGAGATCTGTGTTAGAGTTAACATAAATTTTTAATTATTGTTACGAGTTTATAACCTAATTTTTTTTCTACAACTGCATAAAACAAATCATTGCATCGCTAACAGTACGTGAACTTCGTCATTTCTTAATCCTCAATAAAAAAAATATCGTTGCCAAGTCAACTATCTTGTAACCGTTAAGAAAAGTTTTATTTGCACGGTTCTAGTATACTTGTTTGCACTTTTAGCTCTTTTTCCCATACAAGTTTACGACACTAATTGTATTATATCTTTATGCAGTTGTAGAAAAAATGTTGTTCATAATTCGTGTGTAAACCTTCCGCCCTTTTCACGGGTTCGATTGAGATTTATTGCCAAAAATTTTCACTCTCGACCATGAAAAAAACGGAAACTTCACACACTTAATATGAAAATAACTATTATGTATTTCACGGCGCACGAACTGCGTAAAAAAGAAAGCGCACGTAAATTGATAAAGAGTGGACATATAAGACAGTTTGGTTATAATAGCGATGTCAACAATATTTGTCGGACATTTTGCGTGTTGTGTTTAATAGCACAAATGCCAACGCTATTCTGGCCTCACATTAAAAAGGGGAATGCAAGAAAAATTTTCTACAAAAATAACCTGGTAAATCGGCGCGTAGTGATTTTAAACATTCGGCGGGAGTTGTAACTCGGGATAGGCTAAAACATTCATAAACTTGCGAAAATTATGCCCGCGCAAGAACATTTTAAAATTAAATGAATGGCGGAAAAAAGAAAAGGGCCAAACATTTCATATAGACAATTTCTATTATATTAAAAACAATCTTCAAATCGGACAAGCGATTCGATTAATTTCACGAATTTTTGTAATCGTGCAATTCGGAGGAATGAAAAAGAATATGTAGGCGCCATTTTGCCCTGAGAAAGTTAATTACCAATTGTGTTTCGAAAATATTACCAGAACACCTGAAGGGAACGGGTTACAATTTGGCAGAATTAAAGAGCAAAAATTATCGAAATTTCTCAAAGTTGGCACAATTCTGGAGGACACCTAGGAAACGAGATAAAAAATAAGTGCATTATATTTATTTTAAAAAATTTACGAAATAATAAACGTATTGGTCTGACGTTACGAAAAGATAGCATGGGGTGATTTGCAATATTAAATTAAATAAAGCATTCAGAGGCGATTCAGACGCTTCGTTATTAACGTCGGAATTGTGGACACGATGTAGAAGAAACCGTAGGTCAAGTAACCGCTGATAAGTGAGAGGAATACATATTTTTCGTTATGTTGTTCAGCGCAAAAAACGGGTGATTCCCTTGTGTTCGCCCCGAAACAATATTAGCCGGAGAACAAAAATGCCCGTCAGTCATAGAGGGTAATAAAATTTCGCTCGGCGCGAGAACGCGAGATCCGCGTTAGAGATTACAGCAATTTGTAATAATAATTATGAATTTATAACCTAAAACTTTTTTCTACAACTGCATAAAACAGACAACTTTTTTGCATCGCTAGTGTTGTGTCCAAATTCAACACACTCAAACTTCAATCAACAATTTATTGATAGAGAAAACAGGTACAGAACTATAGTGCCGAATATCCAGGAGAAAATACAAAGAAACTTAGCCGAGTTGTCGTAATCAGTAGAAACACCAAAATATCGCCGAGTCACCAATTCTCCGTAGTGGGAAAGTCCGTGGTCGCAGCACTGTTCGTCGTAATCACAATTTTCCCAGGTTCTATCACTAGTCGCCAACACCTCGCAGTTACTCGGCCGCTCACTCTTCCCTTTCCCCCCGGGGCCACGGCAATATTCGCCCGGGCCGCAAGGTCCGCAGGCTGCAGCGTAGCCGGGGCGGAGGTTGTGACCGCCCCGCCGCTCAGGCGTGGCGGCCGCACATTTTTTAAGACCTGCGTTTCCCCGCTGGCCGCTCCCGCCAGGGGCGGTAAAGCCCTACTGTGGCGGCACCTTCGAAACTGTGCGGCCGGTCACGACAGCTAGCAGTACGTTAACTTCGTCATATCCTAATCGCCATTAAAAAAAAACCTTGCCAAGAAAAGGGTTTTTTTGCACGGTTTTAAAATACTTTTTTCTCGTTTGGATCTTTTTCCAATACACGTTTACGAAACTATTAGTTTTATATTTTTATGGAGTTGTAGAAAATATGATGTTCATATTTCGGGTGGGAAAATTCCGCCGTTTCATGGCTCGATTGAGACTTTTGCCTCGACCTCGTCACGCCAAAAAACTCAATCCGACCATGAAAAAAAGGAAAGTTCACACTTTTAATATGAAAATATCAATTACGTATTTGATGGCATGCGTAAAAAAGAACGCGAACATAAATTAATAAACAGGGACCATATATGAGAATTTTGTTATTAACGCGATGTAAAGAATATTTGTCGAACATTTGCGTGTAGTGTTTAATAGCACGAATGCCAACGTTATTCTGGCTTCATATTAAAGGGAATGCAAGAAAATTTTCTACGAAAATAACCGGTGTATGGGCACGTAGTGATTTTGAGCAGTCAGCGGAGTTGTAACGCGGGAAAAAGCTGAAACAGTAATAAACTTGCGGTACTATGGCGAATACCGTGGAGAAAGAAGAAAGTTTCGCGCGATAGTGATGCCCATGGAGATGACGGTGGTCGGAGCATAGCAGCCATTGTGCACTGATGAAGGGCGAGTTAGCATCTGGCGACGAACGTGACTTGCGCCACACACCGCGGTGCCGAACCAATAAAGAGGAATGTGCAATGACCAATTTAATTTTCGGGTACTAGGAAGGCGCATTATGTTTTCATTCGATATGCATGAAATTTGTGTTTTTCAGGGTCAATGGGGTTTTTTTACTATTGTGAAATTAAATTCTTTTACGTTGTTATGGAAAGGTGTTTTGTGCTTTTTTTACGTGCGTATTGTCATTGTTTAATGAATTGAAAGAATCAGTTGGCAACAGAAGAGAAACGGACAGAATATAGCACGATGAACACAGTTGTGTTTATCAGAAAAACCTCTCAATGACGTCTTGTGATTTCTGGTAGTTAGATGCTGACCCACGCGCGCGTGGCGCGAGTACCACGTTTCGGTCCGTGTACAGGGGCCATCATAAGTTTACGCTCGCAATAAATTTTAGAATTATGAAACGTTAAATAGTATACGCGCTATTAAAGTATATAATACTGGAGTAGCCGATTTTGTTACAATATATTGGTCTTTGCTGCAATACTAAAGAACTTTTTCATCACGTGAGGTTGTAGACCTCGTGACCAGAAGAGGTAATAGATGCCCCAGCATTAGTGTGGTCGTAGACCAGCCTCAGAAGACCACGACAGGATGGTCGAGACGTCGGCAACACGGCTTTCGACGCGATGTCACCCAGACAACCAATATCATTCTTTCCATTACCTTAGCTCATCTACAAAACGTGTTTCATAGACTATCGACAGACAAATTAGCGCTATATCTAAAAGATTAAAGAACAGTGGCAAGGGAGTTTCGTTTTTGAATATCTAGAAACAAGAGTACAAACATTTTTCATTGAAAAATACTCACGTGTTATCGCTACCTTCCTCATACTTTGGCCAATTCGACGTTTCTGTTTCCATTCCAATCCTAGCATAAACAGACATAATAACTATATTAGTAGTTACTAATTGCAATTTTTATTATTCTTTCGTTCATTCCTTCATATATAATTTCTACTTGTAACGTTTTTGCAACTAAGTGGCCTAGTACTTCAAGTTTTATTACATATATATCTATACAAATAGTAAATATCCAATGAATTATTTTAACATAATAATATTTCTAATCATATTAAGATTATTAAAAGCGGTTCCGGATAGCCGAGACCGCAAAAAAACAGTAGCGCCGTCGCGATTTCGGACGGAAAGATCGCGGGTTAGTGTCCCACTTCGGGCATTGGTGTGTTCGTGTATGTCAGTTTGTGTGGGCCGTCCATTCTTCCTTCATTATTATTATTATTACTATCATCATTCCATCTTCCATCTCTCCAGAACTATGAACCCTGGGGTATAAAAATCGGATTTAGCCTCATGCTGATCGCCTGATTAGTTACATGCAAGACTTGCAACGTGACAAACGAAACTGAGCCCGTGCAAGTGCATGACATGCGTTGTCCAAAATGGCCTATTCGCGAGAAAAAATTTTAGTAAAACTTAAAGAACAATTGTAAATATTAATGGTATTCCTGTATAATTATTTGTTACCATGTAAAATTAATGGTAATCCTGTAAAATTAAATGCAGATAACATGCTTTTTTAACTTCACAGAAGTACACATTTCTTTCTTACTCTACGTTCCATTCCACAACGTAACCCTTTGAAAGAATGATGGGAATATCAATCGCTAAATAACAAAACATTAAATTTAAATCCTTTAAATGAAAAAGGAAAAATTCCATTTAAAGATATAAAATATATCCAAATGACAAATGACGGTAGCGCCGCGCACGAACATATTTTTAAAATTAAATGAATGCGCGGAAAAAGGGGAAATAGGCACAAACATTTCATATAGCACAATTTCTATTATCATTTTAAACAACAATCTTCAAATCGGAAATTTAAATTCACGAATTTTGTAATAAAATTGAGAAAGTTAATACCAATTGTGTTTTCGAAAGTATTAGAGAAAACCTGATGGGAACGGGTTAGAATTTGGCAGAATAAAAGTGCAAACATTATCAAAATTTCTCAAAATAGGCACGATTTTGGACGACACCTTAAAGGCGAGATAAAAATTAAGTGCATTATATTCATTTATAAAACTTTACAAAATAATAAACATATTGGTCTGACGTTACGAAAAGATAGCATGGGGTGATTTGCAATATTTAATTAAATAAAGCATTGAGAGGCGAATCAGACGGTACGATATCTATAGTCGGAATTTTGGACACGATGTAGAACCAACCGACGGTCAAGAAACCGCTGATATGTGAGAGGAATACATATTTTTCGTTATGTTGTTCAGCGCAAAAAACGGGTGATGCCCTTTTGTTCGCCCCGAAACCATATTATCCGGAGCACAAAAATGCCCGTCAGTCATAGAGGGTAATTATATTTCGCTCGGCGCGAGAACGCGAGATCCGTGTTAGAGATTACAGTAATTTGTAATAATGATTATGAATTTAACTGCATAAAAAGACAACTTTTTTGCATCGCTAGCATACGTTAACTGACATATCCTAATGCCATAAAAAAAAATCGTTGCCAAGAAAAGTTTTTTTTGCACGGTTTTAAAATACTTTTTTGCTTGTTTGGTTCTTTTTCCAATACACGTTTACGAAATATTTGTTTTATATTTTTATGCAGTTGTAGAAAATATGTTGTTAATATTTCGTGTGTAAACTTCCCGCCCGTTTCATGGGCTCGATTGAGACTTTTTGCTCGACCTACGGTCACGCCAAAAATCTCAATCTCGACCATGAAAAAAAAGGAAACTTCACAATTTTAATATGAAAATATCTATTATGTGTTTGACGGCATGCGTAAAAAAGAACGCGCACGTAAATTAATAAACAGGGGCCATATAAGAGAATTTTGTTATTATCGCGATGTAAACAATATTTGTTGAACATTTTGCGTATTGTGTTTAATAGTACAAATGCCAACGTTAATCTGGCTTCATATTAAAAGGGAATCAAGTAAATTTTCTAGAAAAACCTGGTGTATGGGCACGTAGTGATTTTGAGCATCGCGGGAAATGTAACGTAGTAATGAACATGCTGTGGAGATGAAGAAAGTTTCGCGCGATAGTGATGCCCATGGAGATGACGGTGGTCGGAGCATAGCAGCCATTGTGCACTGATGAAGGGCGAGTTAGCATCTGGCGACGAACGTGACTTGCGCCACACACCGCGGTGCCGAACCAATAAAGAGGAATGTGCAATGACCAATTTAATTTTCGGGTACTAGGAAGGCGCATTGATGTAGAAGACCAAGTAATGTTCAACTTGTAAAGATTAACTGTCGATCAGGCAACATTTCAGAATGCGCATTCGATATGTATGAAATTTGTGTTTTTCAGGGCAATGGTGTTTCTTTTACCTTTGTGTCAATTAAAAATTTTTTACGTTGTTATGGAAAAGTGTTTTGTGCTTTTTACGTGCGTATTGTCATTTGTTTAATGAATTGAAAGCATCAGTTGGCAACAGAGAGAAACGGACAGAATATAGCACGAGGAACACAGTTGTGTTTATCAGAAAAACCTCTCAATGACGTCTTGTGATTTCTGGTAGTTAGATGCTGACCCACGCGCGCGTGGCGCGAGTACCACGTTTCGGTCCGTGTACAGGGGCCATCATAAGTTTACGCTCGCAATAAATTTTAGAATTATGAAACGTTAAATAGATATCGCGCCTATTAAAGATATAATACTGGGAGTAGCCGATTTTGTTACAATATATTGCGTCTTTGCTGCAATACTAAAAGTAACTTTCTTTCATCACGTGAGGTTGTAGACCTCCGTGACCAGAGAGGTAATAGATGCCTCAGCATTGTGTGGTCGTAGACCAGCCCTGAGAAGACCACGACAGCATGGTCGAGACGTCGGCGACAAGGTCTTCGACCGATGTCACCAGACAACCAATATCATTTTTTCATTACCTAAGCTCATCTAGAAAATGTATTTAATAGACTATCGAAGGAAAAAATACCGCTATTTCTCGGAGATTTAAAACAGTGGCGAGGAGCTTTGTTTTGAATATCTAGAAATATGAGTACAAACTTTTTTCATGATAAAAGACTTACCGTCCGTTCTTCTGACAATCAGGTCTCTGCCAGCCTCTGAAGGGTAAAATTCATTTACCGTATCATTGCTAGATACATTGCCTTTATAAACCAACCTTAAACAGAAACATTATTACATTAGTATTTACTAATTGGAATTTTTGTTCTTTCATTCATTCTTCATACAAAATTTCATTGTAATTTTTTTGAAACTAAGTGGCTTAGTACTACAATTTTATTAAAAATATTTCTACACAATAATAAATATTTATTAAACTATTTTAAAATAAAATTATTTGTAATAATAATAATAATAATGGTTAAGAAAAATTAGGAATAATTTTAAATAAGTATGGCAATCGTGTGAAATAATTCTAAAACTTCAGTGCAAAAAAAATAATTTTTAACTTCACAGAACTACAGATTTCTTTCTTACTCTACTTTCTAATTCACAACGCAACCCTTGGAAAGAATGATGGAATTAGCAGTCGCTAAATAGTTTAATGATTTACAATCATATCTATCCAGCAATATTTCCTTAAGGAAAATGGGGAAAAATACCAATGAATGATATAAATTATATTCGAAGTGACAAAGGACGTACATACAGCACGAACATTTTTAAAATTAAATGAATGGGCAGAAAACTAAAAAAGTAGCACAAACATTTCATATAGCACAATATCTATAACCATTTAAAACAACAATCATCAATATTGGACCAGGGGTTCGTTTAGTTTCGAGAATATTTGTAATCGTGCATTTCGAGGAATGAAAAGAACATGTAGGCGCCATTGTAGCCCTGAAGAAAGTAATTACCAATAGTGTGTCTCAAATTTTACGAGAACACCTGATGGGAACGGGTTACAATTTGGCAAGATAGAAGAACAAAATTATCTAAATATCTCAAAGTTGGCACGATTTTGGAGGACACCTAGAGGAAAGATAAAAATTAAGTGCATTATATTCATTAGAAAAATTTACGAAATAATAAACATATTGGTCTGACGTTACAAAAAGATAGCATGGGGTGATTTGCATATTTAATTAAATAAAGCATTGAAGGCGAATCAGACGGTACGATATCTATCGTCGGAATTTTGGACACGATGTAGAAGCAACCGTAGGAAAAGGAATCTCTGATACTGAGAGGAATACATTTTTTTCGTTAGTTGTTCAGCGAAAAAAGCGGGTGGTTCCTTTGTTCGCCCTGAAACCATATTAGCCGGAAGACGAAAATGCCCGTCAGTCATAGAGGGTGATAAAATTTGCTCGGCGCGAAACGCGAGATCCGATGTTAGAGATTACAGTAATTTGTAATAATGATTATGAATTTATAACCTAAACTTTTTCTACAACTTCATAAAAGACAACTTTTGCATCGCTAACTGTACGTTAACTGCGTCATATCCTAATCGCCATGAAAAAATCGTTGCCAAAAAAAGGGTTTTTTTGCACGGTTTTAAAATACTTTTTGTTCGTTTGGTTCTTTTCCAATACAAGTTTAAGAAACTATTTGTTTTATTTTTTTATGCAGTTGTAGAAAAATATTTTTTCATATTTCGTGTGTAAACTTTCCGCCGCTTCCTGGCTCGATTGAGACTTTTGCCTCGACCTATGGCCACGCAAAAATCTCAATCTCGACCACAAAGAAAACTTCACACTTTTAATATGAAATATCTATTATGTGTTTGGGGGCATGCGTAAAAAAGAACGCGCACGTAAATTAATAAACAGGGGCCATATAAGAGAATTTTGTTATAATCGCGATGTAAACAATATATGTCGATCTTTTTGCGTGTTGTGTTTAATAGCACAAATGCCAACGTTAATCTGGCTTCATATTAAAAGTGGAATGCAAGTAAGTTTTCTAGAAAATAACCTGGTGTATGGGCGTGGTGATTTTGAGCAGTCTGCAGGAAATGTACCGTGGAGAAGCAGAAACGGTAATAAACTTCGTGTACTATGGCGAATTCCGTGGAGATGAAGAAAGTTTCGCGCGATGGTGATGCCCATGGAGATGACAGTGGCGAGCATGCTATCATTGTGCACTGATGAAGGGCGAGTTAGCATCTGGCGACGAACGTGACTTGCGCCACACACCGCGGTGCCAACCAATAAAGAGGAATGTGCAATGACCAATTTAATTTTCGGGTACTAGGAAGACGCATTCATGTAGAAGACCAAGTAATGTTCAACTTGTATAGATAAAGAATCGATGAGGCAATATTTCAGAATGCGCATTCGATATGTATGATATTTGTGTTTTTCAGGGTCAATGGTGTTTCTTTTACTTTGTGTCAATTGAATCTTATTTTCGTTGTTATGGAAAGGTGTTTTGTGCTTTTTTTACGTGCGTATTGTCATTGTTAATGAATTGAAAGAATCAGTTGGCAACAGAAGAAAAGAAAGAATATAGCACGATGAACACAGTTGTGTGTATCAGAAAAACCTCTCAATGACGTCTTGTGATTTCTGGTAGTTAGATGCTGACCCACGCGCGCGTGGCGCGAGTACCACGTTTCGGTCCGTGTACAGGGGCCATCATCAGTTCACGCTCGCAATAAATTTTAGAATTATGAAACGTTAAATAGTATACGCGCCTATTAAAGTATATAATACAGGAGTAGCCGAGTTTGTTACAATATATCGGGTCTTTGCCACAATACTAAAATAACTTTCTTTCATCACGTGAGGTTGTAGACCTCGAAACCGAATCAGTAAATAATGCCTCAGCGTTAGTGTGGTCGCAGACCAGCCCTGAGGAAGACCACGACAGGATGGTCGAGACGTCGGCAACAGGCTTTCGACGCGATGTCACCCAGACAACCAATATCATTCTTTCCATTACCTTAGCTCATCTACAAAACGTGTTTAATAGACTATCGACAGACAAATTAGCGCTATATCTAAAGATTAAAGAACACTGGCAAGGAGTTTCGTTTTGAATATCTAGAAACAAAGTACAAATTTTATTCTAAAATACTCACGTGTTATCGCAACCTTCCACCCCTTTCGCCAAATCGACTGTTCTTTTTTGAATCCAATCCTAGCACAAACAGATATAATAATTATATTAGTAGATAGTAACTGCAATTTTTTTTATTCTTTCGTTCATGTTTCATATATAATTTCTACTTGTAACTTTTTTGCAACTAAGTGGCCTAGTACTTAAGTTTTATTAAATGTATATCTATACAAATAGTAATTATTCCAAAAAATATTTTAAAATCATAATATTTCTAATCATAGAAGATTAATTAAAGCGGGTCCGGATAGCCGAGACCGCTAAAACAGAAGCGCCGTCGCGATCTCGGACGGAAAGATCGGTTAGTGTCCCACTTTGGGCATGGGTGTGTTCGTGTATGTCAGTTGTGTGGGCCGTCCATTCTTCCTTCATATTATTATTATTTATATTACTATCATCATTGCATCTTCCATCTCCCCAGGACTATGAACCCTGGGGTATAAAAATCGGATTTAGCCTCATGCTGATCGCTCTGATTAGTTACATGCAAGACTTGCAACGTGACAAACGAAACTGAGCCCTTGCAAAATTTCATGACATGCGTTGTCCAAAATGGCCTATTCGCGAGAAAAAAGTTTTAGTAAAACTTAAACAACAATTGTAAATATTAATGGTATTCCTGTATAATTATTTGTTAACATGTAAAATTAATGGTAATCCTGTAAAATCTCAATGCAGAAAACATGATTTTTTAACTTCACAGAACTACACATTTCTTTCTTACTCTACGTTCCATTCCACAACGTAACACTTTGAAAGAATTATGGGAATATCAATCGCTAAATATAGTAATGATTTACGATCATATAAATCCATTATCAATTCCTTTAAATGAAAAGGAAAAAAATTTCCCTTTAAAGATATAAATTATATCGAAATGACAAATGACGGTAGCGCCGCACGAACATATTTTAAAATTAAATGAATGCGCGGAAAAAGGGGAAATAGGCCACAAACATTTTATATAGCACAATTTCTATTATCATATTAAACAACAATCTTCAAATCGGACAAACGATTTGATAAATTAACGTATTACTAACGGAAGTAATTACCAATGTGTTTTCGAAAGTATTACGAGAACACCTGAAGGGAACGGGTTAGAATTTGGCAGAATAAAAGTGCAAACATTATCGAAATTTCTCAGAGTAGGCACCATTTTGGACAACACCTAAAAGGCGAGATAAAAATTAAGTGCATTATATTCATTTCTAAAACATTACAAAATAATAAACATATTGGTCTGACGTTACGAAAAGATAGCATGGGGTAATTTGCAATATTTAATTAAATAAAGCATTGAGAGGCGAATCAGACGGTACGATATCTATAGTCGGAATTTTGGACACGATGTACAACCAACCGACGGTCAAGAAACCGTTGATATGTGAGAGGAATACATATTTTTCGTTATGTTGTTTAGCGCAAAAAACGGGTGATGCCCTTTTGTTCGCCCCGAAACCATATTATCCGGAGCACAAAAATGCCCGTCAGTCATAGAGGGTAATTATATTTCGCTCGGCGCGAGAACGCGAGATCTGTGTTAGACATTACAGTAATTTGTAATAATAATTATGAATTTATAACCTAAAACTTTTTTCTACAACTGCATAAAAAGACAAGCAGTTGAAGTAAGTTTTTTTTTATGCAGTTGTAGAAAATATGTTGTTCATATTACGTGAGTAAACTTTTCGCCCGTTCCATTGGCTCGATTGAGACTTTTTGCGTCGACCTACGGTCACGCCAAAAATCTCAATCTCGACCATGAAAAAAAAATCAAACTTCACAATTTTAATATAAAAATATTTATTATGTTTTTGACGGCATACGTAAAAACGCGAACGTAAATTAATAAACAGGGGCCATATAAAGAATTTTCTTATTAACGATGTAATCAATATTTGTCGAACATTTTGCGTGTTGTGTTTAATAGCACGAATGCCAACGTTATTCTGGCTTCATATTAAAAGGGGAATACAAGTAAATTTTTCTACGAAAAACCCCTGGTGTATGGGCACGTAGTGATTTTGAGCAGTCTGCGGGAAATGTAACGTGAGAGAAGCAGAAACAGTAATAACTGCGTGTACTATGGCGAATTCCGTGGGAGATGAAGAAAGTTTCGCGCGATAGTGATGCCCATGGAGATGACGGTGGTCGGACAGAAACATTGTGCACTCATGAAGGGCGAGTTAGCATCTGGCGACGAACGTGACTTGCGCCACACACCGCTGTGCCAACTAATAAAGAGGAATGTGCAATGACCAATATAATTTTCGGGTACTAGAAAGACGCATTCATGCAGAAGACCAAGTAATATTCAAATTGTGTTTCTTTTACCTTTATAAAGAATCGATGAGGCAATATTTCAGATTGCGCATTCGATATGTATGATATTTGTGTTTTTCAGGGTCAATAGTGTTTCTTTTATCTTTGTGTCAATTGAATCTTATTTACGTTGTTATGGAAAGGTGTTTTGTGCATTTTTTACGTGCGTATTGTCATTGTTTATTGAATTGAAAGAATCAGGTTGGCAATAGAAGAGAAACGGAAAGAATATAGCACGATGAACACAGTTGTGTGTATCGAAAACCTCTCAATGACGTCTTGTGATTTCTGGTAGTTAGATGCTGACCCACGCGCGCGTGGCGCGAGTACCACGTTTCGGTCCGTGTACAGGGGCCATCATAAGTTTACGCTCGCAATAAATTTTAGAATTATGAAACGTTAAATAGTATACGCGCCTATTAAAGTATATAATACAGGGAGTAGCCGAGTTTGTTACAATATATTGGGTCTTTGCTACAATACTTAAAAATAACTTTCTTTCATCATGTGAGGTTGTAGACCTCGAAACCAGAGTCATGTAAATAATGCCTCAGCGTTAGTGTGGTCGCAGACCAGCCCTGAGGAAGACCACGACAGGATGTCGAGACGTCGGCAAAAAGGCTTTCGACGCGATGTCACCCAGACAACCAATATCATTCTTTCCATTACCTTAGCTCATCTACAAAACGTGTTTAATAGACTATCGACAGACAAATTACCGCTATTTCTAAAAGATTAAAGAACAGTGGCAAGGGAGTTTCGTTTTTGAATATCTAGAAACAAAAGTACAAACATTTTTCATTGAAAAATACTCACGTGTTATCGCAATCTTCCAAACACTTTTGAAAAATCGAATCTTCTTTTTCCATTTATTCCTAGCACAAACAGATATAATAATTATATTAGTAGTTACTAATTGCAATTTTTTATTCTTTCGTTCATTCTTTATATATAATTTCTACTTGTAACGTTTTGCAACTAGTGGCTACTTCAAGTTTTATTAAATATATATATATACAAATAGTAAATATTCAATAAATTATTTTAACATAATAACATTTCTAATCATAATAAGATTAATAAAAGCGTGTCCGGATAGCCGAGACCGCTAAGACAGTAGTGCCGTCGCGATCTCGGACGGAAAGATCGCGGGTTAGTGTCCCACTTCGGGCATGGGTGTGTTCGTGTATGTCAGTTTGTGTGGGCCGTCCATTCTTCCTTCATTATTATTATATTACTATCATCATTTCATCTTCCATCTCTCCAGGACTATGAACCCTGGGGTATAAAATCGATTTAGCCTCATGCTGATCGCCCTGATTAGTTACATGCAAGACTTGCAACGTGACAAAATGAAACTGAGCCCGTGCAAGTGCACGACATGCGTAGTCCAAGATGGCCTATTCGCGAGAAAAAAGTTTTAGTAAAACTTAAAGAACAATTGTAAATATTAATGGTATTCCTGTATAATTATTTGTTAACATGTAAAATTAATGGTAATCCTGTAAATTTAAATGCAGATAACATGCTTTTTAACCTCACAGAAGTAACATTTCTTTCTTACTCTACGTTCCATTCCATAACGTAACATTTTGAAAGAATGATGGAATATCAATCGCTAAATATAGTAATGATTTACGATCATATAAATCATTATCAATTCCTTTAAATGAAAATAAGGAAAAAATTCCATTTAAAAATATAAATTATATCCGAAATGACAAATGACGGTAGCACCGCGCACGAACATATTTTTAAAATAAAATGAATGCTGGAATAAAGGAAACAGGGCACAAACATTTCATAGCACAATTTCTTATATCATTTGAAAAAAAAATCTTTAAATCGACAAGCGATTTGATTAATTTCACGAATTTTTAATCGTGCATTTCGGAAGAATGAAAATAATATGTAGGCGCATTATATTCATTTAGAAAAATTTACGAAATAATAAACATTTGGGTCTGACGTTACGAAAAGATAGCATGTGGTGATTTGCAATATTCAATTAAAAAAAGCATTGAGAGGCGAATCAGACGGTACGATATCTATAGTCGGAATTTTGGGAAACGATGTAGAACCAACCGACGGTCAAGAAACCGCTGATATGTGAGAGGCATACATATTTTTCGTTATGTTGTTCAGCGCAAATAACGGGTGATGCCCTTTTGTTCGCCCCGAAACCATATTATCCGGAGCACAAAAATGCCCGTCAGTCATAGAGGGTAATTATATTTCGCTCGGCGCGAGAACGCGAGATCCGTGTTAGAGATTACAGTAATTTGTAATAATGATTATGAATTTATAACCTAAAACATTTTTCTACAACTGCATAAAAAAGACAACTTTTTTTGCATCGCTAGCAGTACGTTAACTTCGACATATCCTAATCGCCATGAAAAAAAATCGTTGCCAAGAAAAGTTTTTGCACGGTTTATAATACTGTTTGCTGGTTTGGTTCTTTTCCAATACACGTTTACGAAACTATTTGTTTTATATTTTTATGCAGTTGTAGAAAATATGTTGTTTATATTTCGTGTGTAAACTTCCGCCCGTTTCATGGGCTGGATTAAGACTTTTGCCTCGACCTACGGTCACGCAAAAATCTCAATCTTGACCATGAAAAAGGAAACTTCACAATTTAATATGAAAATATCTATTATGTGTTTGACGGCATGCGTAAAAGAACGCGCACGTAAATTAATAAACAGGGCTATATAAGAGAATATTGTTATTATCGCGATGTAAACAATATTTGTCGAACATTTTGCGTTGTGTTTAATAGTACAAATGCCAACGTTAATCTGGCTTCATATTAAAAGAGGAATGCGTAAAGTTTTCTAAGAAAATAACCTGGTGTATGGGCACGTAGTGATTTTGAGCAGTCTGGGAAATGTACCGGAGAGAAGCAGAACAGTAATAAACTTCCGTGTACTATGGCGAATTCCGTGGAGATGAAGAAAGTTTCGCGATGGTGATGCCCATGGAGATGACGGTGGCCGGAGCATAGCAGCCATTGTGCACTCATGAAGGGCGAGTTAGCATCTGGCGACGAACGTGACTTGCGCCACACACGCGGTGCCGAACCAATAATGAGGAAGTGCAATGACCAATTTAATTTTCGGTACTAGGAAGACGCATTCATGTGAAGACCAAGTAATGTCAACTTCATAGATTAAGAGTCGATGAGGCAATATTTCAGAATGCGCATTGGATATGTATGAAAATTTGTGGTTTTCAGGGTCAATAGTGTTTCTTTTACCTTTGTGTAAATTAATTTTTTTTACGTTGTTATAGAAATGTGTTTTCTGCTTTTTACGTGCGTATTGTCATTGTTTAATGAATTGAAAGCATCAGTTGGCAACAGAAGAGAAACGGAGAGAATATGCACGATGAACAGAGTTGTGTTTATCAGAAACCTCTCAATGACGTCTTGTGATTTCTGGTAGTTAGATGTTGACCCACGCGCGTGTGCGAGTACCACGTTTCGGTCGGTGTACAGGCCATCATAAGTTTACGCCGCATAATTTTTAGGATTATTAAAGGTTAGTAGTAACGGTCCTATAGATATGTAGTACAGGGAGTAGCCGAGTTTGTTACAATATATTGGTCTTTGTACAATACTAAAAATAACTTTCTTTCATCAGTGAGGTTGTAGACCTCCGAAACCAGAATCATGTAAATAATGCCTCAGCGTCAGTGTGGTCGCAGACCAGCTCTGAGGAAGACCACAACAGGATGGTCGAGACGTCGGAACACGTTTCGACGCGATGTACAGACAACCAATATCACCCTTTTCCATTACCTTGCTCATCTACAAAACGTGTTTAATAGACTATCGACAGACAAATTACCGCTATTTCTAAAAGATTAAAGAACAGTGGCAAGGGAGTTTCGTTTTCGAATATCTAGAAACAAGAGTACAAACATTTTTCATGGTAAAATACTCACGTGTTTTCGCAATCTTGCGACAACATCCTTTCCAATACCCCGATATTCAATATCCCAGTGTAAACCCTAGCACAAACAGATATAATATTTATATTAGTAGTTACTAATTGCAATTTTTTATTCTTTCGTACATTCTTTCTATATAATTTCTACAGTAACGTTTTGCAACTAAGGGGCCCAAATATTTTAAGTTTTTTTAAAAATATATATATATATATATATATATATATATATATATATATATATATATATTTTGAATATACCAAAATTGTCCTCTCTTTTACATCTATATTCAAAAGATTTTAGCGCCCGGGTTTTAATGGGTCACGATATAATTATAATCCTTATTCCCTCTATAATGGATTATAGGACCCGCGACTATACAGCGCAGCTGGGAATCTGAAATAGAATGATTCTATTCTAGTTCATTTCTGTTTGGATTGACTAAATGAAAAATCACTTTCTTTTCTATAGAACAAAATTTAACAAAGTTTATTTTATTTTTTTTTATCAAACAATTTAATGTATTTAAGTTAGGCCTTTAATCATGATCTCTTTCAATTTACAATTTTACACCGCGGTTAACTTATCTTTTCTTCGTTGATGTCCTCGTAGACTTCTCAGTCGAAATATCTTTGATCTTGCCGTAGTCCAAAATTCAACGAAATCCTTTCTGCCTATCCAAGCGGGTCAAATATAAAAATTTAAAGTCCGATTACGTCCTATGACATAGTCCCGAACTTGATTACCACTCCCGACAAAGTTCCTTTTTATATTTAATATGTTCCACATAAAAATACTACGTCGTTCAAAAGCGCCTTTCAGAGCAGAATGAAATCTTCCTGCATGATTCATCCTCGAAACTCGTATTAAACTACCTTCATTTTTTCATAACATTGACCTCCTAAATTTCTCCGCCCAACCCCAAGTTTTTTTCCCGGCATCAACCCATCTCTTAATGCATTTAGAAAAACAAAAACTACATTGTTTATTCACGGTCGTTTATGCTCTAGCTCTCGTGATATTTCGTAATGCATGTTCCACCATATTTCTCCAAATAAATGTTAATTTATTTTAACGTGACATATCGGTATGTCACAGCTTCCTCTCCAAGCGTCATTTGGTTTGCTAACCAACTAAATGAAAAGACTAAATTGAACACTTTCTTCTTGCTTCTTCCCCTAAACGACATTAACACTTTACACTTTGCACTGCACTAGGTCTTGTTCTTGCTGCCTTAAAACTATTTACATTTTCCTTTCAGAATGTCAACAATAACCATTTCATCAGGTATTCTAATAGCCGTATCTGCCTAATTTGTCTATTAACTAATTGAATACACATACAATTAAATTAAACTCCCTACACAAACTGACAAAATACACATAATAACAAAATAATAACAAAAAAAAAACTATTACACTAATTTTTACAACTATTTACAAATCTCGTTATGACGTATATTTAATCATGCTGTCGCCCCTCATATACGGCTTCATGTTCCTGTAAGTTATATGTTCCCATTTGCCGTCCATTTTCATCATTCAAAATCGGGCATTCTGTTAATATTACAAATTCGATCGGTCCTTTATACAACGGAAAATTTATAAAATAGCTTCTTATCCACTGACGACACTTGAGGTTTTTAAATTTAAACTTCATCACCTCCTTATACTCGCCTCAAAGCATTGTTTCTGTTTTAGCTTTCTTTTTCTGCCCCCCTCAAATTGTCATAAATTATTCGCGTATCTCTCATCATCTGGGACCCCACTTATTTCTGGAGGTATCCTAATCCTTCGAAACGGACCCTTTTTCTCCTTCCTCCCCATGTGGACCTCTATGGGCGTGCTTGCGTGCTCCCAAGGAACATTATTAAAAACATAGTTCAATACTGGAACGGCCTCCATCCATCGGTTATGGCTTTCAAATGTAGACTCTAAATAAGCGTGAAATCTCCTTCATAATTCTTTGCTGTTGTTGAGGATTCGTCCCGTCTTAACATGTTTGGATACCAATTCTTCCATGTTTTGTTCCCATTTTCCACTAGTAAATTGCGTCCAGATCACTAATAATTTTTAGGTATCCGAATTCTTCAAAATTTGTGGCATTGATGCAACTCTGTTATTGCCTTCTAATGGGTATAATTTTGTGATTTTAGAAGAAACATCCATTATTACTAACAAATATTGATTTCCAAATTTGGATTTCGGCATTTGGTCATAAAGATCCACAGCGTATATTTCCCTAGTTGATGTAGGTATTATCGTTTCCCTTTGCCTCCCCTCATACCTTTTATTGGGGTGTTTGGTTTTCTGACAGACGTCACACTTTTTGGGATTTGCTTACGGATTTGTCGCCCATCCCCTTTCAATAGCTTTTTGATCTAAGTATTACTTCGATTTTGTTCACCCAAAGTGGCCGAAATGTTGGTGAGTAGATAGAATCAGTTCTCGCCTATGCCTTCTGGTACCCAAATTTGATACTGCGTCCTCGTTTCCTGATCCGATGTAATAATACCCTCGTACATCTTCCACATTGAAAATTTCGGATCATCCTGCCGTCGTCGTTATCCTCCGCCGAAAAATGCTCAATTATTTCCCTCCCCAGGATCCTCTCTTTGAATTTTCGATAATTCCTCCTTCGTCCATTTCGGTCGTATTTCCATTAACTGGATAGCATTGATACCGGGTTCCAACTACCTTCCTCTTCCTTTATCCTGATTCTCGATAAATAATCAGCAAAACGTTATCAGGGCCCTTTCAAAATTTGGGATGTTAAAATAAAATTTGTTGAAGTATGACCATCTCAACAATCTGTCGTTATTCAAATGACTTCATTAAGAAATTAGGGCCTTGTGGTCCTATGCTAAATGGTCGCCCAATTAATATAGACCGTAATTTCTGCGTAGCCACACGATTCCCAAAGCTTCCCGTTCACTGGTAGTGAAACGTCGTTCACTAGAGTCAACACACGACTTTCTAGCGATTATTCTCTGCTATTCTTTTCGTCGAATTGAAAGACAGTCCCATGGCAAATCCACTCCCTATCTATTGTAGATACATTCTTTAGAAATCGGGATAACTGATCAAAAATGTTTTCTAAAATAGTTTTTTTAATTTTTCAAACGCCTCTTGACTTTTTGCATCCAGCCCATTTCCTCCCCTTTTTTAGAAATTTCCCTATTATTGGGTATAATTTTGAATAACCTTTGCAGAACTGAATAATAATTACCCCCAATCAATCTTCTAACTTCCCTTCATTCCGAGGTCTGGAAAATTCTTAATCAATTCTTTTTTTTTATCTTGCATCGACATCCCTTGATCCGATATAGCCCTTATAAATTTATATTCTCCTTCCGAATTGGCATTTCAATATTTAATTTAAATTATACTTCCGAAAGATTTCGAATATTTTTTTCAACTTCTTTAAATGTTCAAACATATTGGTAGAGAATAATACAATATCGTCGACGTACATGAGAGTAGTTCCTTTAGTTCATCCGAATACATCGCCCAAATAACTGATTAAACCCGCGCCACTGTTCTTTAACCCAAAAGGCCATCCTCTGAAAACATACGATTGCCTTCAAATAAAATGAAAAATTTTTTGCGATTCGTGTAGTCCAATTTGCCAGTACGACGCAGTAAAATCAGTCCGTGAATATCTGAGCTCCTTTACCTTCCACATCATTTCATCTAATTTCGGCGGTTTTCATGACGAGCAATGGTTTTTTGAGTTTCCTAGCATCAACACAAAATCTGATCTTTTGTCTTTCTTAGAACTATCACTTTTGGCTTACATACGGTGTCATCGATTTTATTATACCATCCTCAAGCATCGTGTTTATTTGTTTACGTACTTCTTTTATACATGGGGATCGGATATTTTTTCCCAGATTAAAGGTTCTCATCCATCAACCCAAATTTTTAAATTGATATCCCTTTACCGGCTCCCTTGAACTTCCAAAAATATCTCTATTCATTGATTAACATTTCAATAGCTTCACTAGCATCTATTCCGTTTTCGTCGACCGCCCCCTCTGCTGCCGTGTGGATCTGGTCCTGGTCTCTTCAATTTGTTCCGCAATATCGCAAATACATATCTTCCCCCTCCTGGTCTTTGATCCAAACAATGTTGTTCCCCTTGTCACCTCGTAACAATACACTCCTGTTACCTATGTCGACCTTGGCGTCACATTTTTGCCATCAACCCCCAAAAAAATTTGGGACGAATCAAATTCTTCACTACAATTGCCGGAAACTGAATTGTGATCCCTTGAACTTCCACTTCCACCCAAATTTGCCGACTTCTCTTTCGATGCGCTTCCATTAGCTGCCCGAATATCCAAACTCCTGGTGGGTAGCTCATCAATTTATTTCCTTTTTCTTTAACTGCTCATAAAATTTTTTCCGACACTGCAAACATTAGCACTGTGTCAATTAAAATATCTCAGGTATATTCCGAAATATCCTTCAAAATTAAACACGTTATTCCCCCCGTTCGTCCGTATTTTCCCCTTTAATAAATCTTCGCCGATATTTCCCAATGCTATTCAACTCCTTAAGAACCATCACCCCCTCATTATCATCATGAAATTTTAGGTGGCTTGGATTACAAGCGCCGATGCATGCTTTGGGTATATTTCCCTGTGAACGCATCATAAATTTCCCGTTTTCAAACTGTTCAATCTTGCCCTTAATGTCCGAATATTTCCCAGATTCAGATTCTTGCACCTTTTTAATGTTTCTAAGTCCTCCTGTATTCGTTTTCTAATTTAAATCCGAATTAATAATTTAGATTCTATGTTTTCAATTTTTTCCATGTTGAAGCGACATTGCATTTAAATTATCTCCCGCGATTCGACGATTGTCAACTTTCGCATTTTGATCATGTAAATGTCCTAATGTCACAATGTTTTCCTGTAAACCCTTTAACTTGGAATTAATTTTGTCGCCAGATTCTTTTAATTCCCTCTGCATTTGGTCGACTTGATTATTAAAAGACTAATTTACAATGAATAATGTTGAATTCAGCGATGTATCCGCCGTAATTGCATATTTCCTTGTGTATTTCCTGACAAAAATTTTTCAATTCTAATGACATTTCCGATGTCATTCCTTCCAATTTTAGGTTATTTTTTCAAATTCAATATTCATATCTGAAGTGATCCCCAATTTATTATTCATATCTGAAGTGTTTCCCATCTAATTTATATTATTATGCTCAGTTTTGTTCATTTCTGTAACATCTTAAGAATTAAATTATTAGGTCCATATTTTCTAATGTGACCATTATTTCTTTCTTGTGGTTCAATCTCAATAATTTCACGAAATTCTCCCTCGGGGTTAGTATTGCAGACGCCATATCATCTACATTAACATTCTCCATACCAATTTTTGCTCCTAGTATCCATTTTGAATTCTAATACAAATTAAAATCTCTCTGTTAATTATTTTAAAATCACACCAATGAAATGGTCTTGGCTTTCTTATAACTAACAATTAATTTCAAATGTCAACCCATAATTTCAGATTCCCTTTGGATCACTATTTATAATTTATAAGACTAATTTTACCCGTGTCACCATGTTATAAATTATAACAAATTATGCATCACGTTGAGGCGCCATTTTGGAGATATACCAAAATTTTCCTCTCTCTCATCTATATCTGCTAAAGATTTTAGCGTCCGGCTTGCTGGGTCAATGGGTCCGATATAATTATAATCCTTATTACCTCTATAATGGATTATAGGACCCCTGACTATACAGCGCAGCTGGGAATCTGAAATAGAATGATTCTTTTCCCTAGTTCATTTCTGTTTGGATTGACTAAATGAAAACCCTTTCTTTTCTATAGAACAAATTTAACAAGTTTATTTTATTTTTTTATCAAACAATTTAATGAATTTAAGTTGGGCCTTTGATCATGATCTCTTTCAATTTACAATTTTACACCGCGGTTAACTTATCTTTTCTTCGTTGATGTCCCTCGTAGACTTCTCAGTCGAAATATTTTTGGATCTTGCCGTAGCCCAAAAATTCCCAAAGAAATCCTCTTCTGCCTATCCAAGCTGGTCTCAAACTATAAAAATTACAGTCGATTACGTCCATGACATAGTCCCGAACGATTACCATCCGACAAAGTTCATTTATACTTCAATTGCTTCCACATGAAAATATCACGATCAGTTCAGAAGCGCCTTTCAGAGCAGAATGAAATCTTCTGCTGATTCACCCCTCGAAGACTTCGTATTAAACTACCTTCATTTTTTCATAACATTTGACCGCCTAAACTTCTCCCTAATCCCGAAGTTTCTCTTTCGGCATCAACCCATCTTTATGCATTTAGAAAAAAAAAAACCATTGTTTATTCAGGTCGTTGCTATGCTCTAGCCCCGTGATATTTCGTAATGCATGTTCCACCTATTGTCTCCAAAAAAATGTTAATTTATTTTAATCTGACATAATCGGTATGTCAAATATATATATATATATATATATATATATATATATATATATATATATATATATATATATATATATATATATTATTGTGACGTACGGTAGGCCCTTGTCCAGTAAAATTATTTGTAAGGGAAATTGTTCTTTCTGGAAGGGGCCAGTTATTAATCAAACACCACTGTTCCGTGAATAAAATGAACTATTTATTAATTCTATACAAATCACTAATGATACAATATCTATGGTGGTCTTTACCTTTTTTTTTATATCGGGATCTCTTTTAGTCTCTCGATCTTATATCGACCGAAGAAATATTTACCGTTCTTTCCCTACGAGCGTCGGCGGCTCAGGACCCTCGGGTTGTACTCCTCGCAAGTTCTTTTGATTTGTGGTACTCCTGATATCAGATATCACTCTACAATATGCCCGATCTACTGTTGATGGTTACGCCAAATTGTCCGTCAATTAATCTTTCTGCATCGTTCGTTCGCGATACTTTTGCTTTTCGACCGGGGAAACGCTAACCCCTTTCCCTCGCCGGCAGCCAGACACTGCTCCCGCGGCGTCGTTCCCACGCTCTGGGCAAACCGACCACCCTTCGCCGCTCTAACCGTTTTTCTTGGCTAGCGGTCCCCTCTGCAACCTTTCCCGCGTGTTCTTGCAAATTTCTCGCCGTTTCTTTGGGTGGAAACGCGGTGCGTTTCATTCCCCCTCCCCCCTTTTTGTGGATTTTCTCCGGAAAATTCAATGACTTAATGGTCTATTCTTGTCCATTGCCTTCTCTTGTTTGGCAAGGTTTTAAATTGTAAAAATTATAATGTCCCACCACTTCTCTGTTATCGTTGATAGTTTAAACGTTTGGGTTTATTATCTTTTAATGATGTGGCCCTCATATAATGGAAAAAATTTTTGTATAACCAGTTTAGGGTTAAAACTTTAGGGCAGCAAAAAATACTGTCTGTCCCCCGAACTATATGTTTTCTTCTTTAACTTTGCCTTCCTGTCCTACCCTTACTAAGTTCTGACGTCTGTTCCGGGGTCTTGGTGGTCCTTCCTGAGTGACTTCCTCTCTCCCGAAAGGGATATGTACGTGAGGCGGTTTCCTTTGGAAAATGGCTTCCAGGGCGTCATGCCAATCGTCATGAGGAATTTGATTCAGCAGGATTGATATCCGGGATTAACTCATTCCACTTCCCATGGGTTCTCTTACAATATGTTCTAAATAGTCCCGGATAATTCTTTCATTATCCGTTCTGACGGATTGGGTTGAGGGTGTCTCACAGTAGAATGAATCGGTATCACCCCCATGCCCTGGTATGCCCTCTATCCACCTTTCACTGGTGAACATCGTTCCGTGGTCAGATAATATCTGTTTTAACGTCCCGCACATTGAATAAATCTTTTCACGAGTTTCAGCAAATTTGAGTTAATTTTGTTCATGATATACTTGCACGAACTTCGAGAAGACATCCATGATTACAAAAAAGTATTTATTCCCGTTCGTCGTTCAGGCAAAGGTCCGTATGCATCCAACCAGCCAACTCGTTTTTCTTTTGGTATAATGGATGCATCGGCCTGTCATATTTGGTGTATTTAGCTTTGAGACACGTAATGCATGAGCTTTCTGTTCTCCTAATTTTTCCTCCTCATTCCTTCAATAGCATAAAGCTTGTATTGTTTGGGATGTCTTCTGGCCGAAATGTACCAACGACGTGCACAATTCAATTAATTTAGTGCAAATTTTGTGGAACCCAAATCCTCCATGTGTCTGGATTTCTTTGTCTTGATCAGATGCTTCTGTATACTTTCCAGCGGTGTTGATTTCTTCAAGTGCCCTGTCCACGTCGTCCTCGGCTGGTTTTCCTGCTTAAATCTCTTCACCTTGTAGATTTCATCATCCCTTTCTTTGTAATGTTACTAAGTCCTCCCCAAACAAATAACGGTGATCTGGTATGCCCCCAATCGATCACCATTACCTGAAATTCTCGCATTGGCGTATCGGCTTCCTACCTGGCTCTTTGGAAAAAGTCCGGCAAATGGTTATAGTTCTTTGCAATGTTCTATATCGAATGAGTACTTTGCAATGCCATCACCCATCGAAAGAGCCGATCGTTTTGAAGTGGCATCTACTCAAAACGTTAATGCTTGATGGTCAGTACGTACTTGAAATGTCGTCCTTTCAAATACGGCTTAAATTTGATATTACACTATAGCGTTGGGTTCTTTTCCGTCGCCAAACGTAACTCGGTCCTTCAGGTTCGCTGATAATAGACACGATTTTCTCTTGGCCATCGATAACTGGTAGCATGCCCAATCCAAAGTCGCTCTGTCAGTTTGAATACATGCTTTGAAAATCGGAGTGGGCTATCGCAAACTGTTATAAACTACCTTTTATATCTGCTCCGGTAGGGTGTCATCCCCTTCCATTTACCCCTTTTTGCAGTGAGAACGGATTATAACTCCGCAATTTGGACAAAATCTCGAGTAATAATTGCATGTGCCAATGAACCTGCGCACTTGCTTATTCGTTCCTGTGGCGGTAAGTTTTGGATTTCTTCAGCGGTTTCTGGTTTAATGCTTATCCCTTCGGTTGATATGACGTACCAAGGAATTCAACTTCTTGGTGAACCACGTTGATTTCTTCAGATTTAACACCAGGTTATTCTCTTGTGAATCTGGAGCAGTTTTGCAAATCTTGGAAGTGTTGCTCGATGGGTTTTGCCTGCAGGACAATATTTATCCACGTCTCTGCATCTTTCTTGTAATATTGATCTACGCACTGAATCAGTGCCGCTCCGCTATTCCTGCCAAACGGTACTCTACAAACACATAGCATATTCCCCCGAATGAAAACCCCGTATATTTCTGGTTCTTCAGCAACCTGCATTTGCCAATGCTTACTGAAATCTGTACTAAAAGATCATACTACCCCAAATCTTTGTAATGCTTCTTCCACTGACAGGGTGCATCCCAAATGGGAGCGTCACGCATTTAACCCCGAGCATCAGCATAATCGCAATCCTCCGTCCTTCTTCTTTGATTCAATGGGATTCGTGTACGACGTCTTTGCTTTCTTTGATAATGCCGTCGCTCACCATGGATGCCAGCAACTCTGCACTTCTTCCAATACTACCGGTATCGTGGGTTTTGCTGCCTAAAGAGAGTGTAATCTGTAAGTTGTATCGAATTCAATCCCTTGATCGGTGCCGATTCTTCTGAAATACCCTTTGTTTTCCATCAGTAGGTCTAAAGCCTAGTTTTCTGCCCCGACTTCAATACTTCTATCTGGGCAACCTGTTTTTTCAATCTTTCTTCATCCCTCCTCCGATAACACGCCCTACATATTTCTAATTCCTCTCCCATCCCTGTCCATCTCGATTCTCTGGCTTCCTAGTTCTACCATCCGTGGTCAGATCAATAATCGCGCGTCGTTCGGATAAAAATCTGTCCCTATAATCATCGGATACAACTTCTTTACTACTAGAGCTACCACTTCGTACTTCTGATCGCCAATTTCAACATTAAACATTTTTGTTTCGTGATAGGGGTTGACTTCTTCTGAGTGGCTCCTATCACGTACGCCCCATTCATGGGCAAGCACATTACCTTTCCTTTCGCAATCAACTCATTATAAAATTCCTCTGATATAACTGTTGTAGTAATCCCGTATCAACCTAGTGCTTCCGTTACCACTTCGCATTTCTACTTTGATCGTGGACATTTTCTCATGCGAACTTCCGAACTTTTTCTGCCACGGTTTTGATTCATGAAACGACTGAATCGTTGAAAGGACACATTCAGCCCCTTTTTTCCCCTTTTGTCCGTCAGGGTCGCCTGTCATCACGGACTCTATCTGTTTAAAGATGTTCCCTGTCCTCCATTTGGGCCAGGCCGTGTTGATTGATTGGGCGCACCTCGCGTTCCTCTCTCTTTTTCTCGACGGTTTGGGGCTTTTCCACCCCCGGTCTTCTTACTCGGGTTTCCCATTTACCGGCTTCCCGTCTCGTGTCGCGTCCACTGGTTGCCTGCGCACCACCATTCCCTTGCTTATTGACTGGTTCCGTTCTTACCGCGTTCCGTTTCCCTTCCCTCTTATTCTTCGGTATTGGCAAATGTTAAATCAATCCTCCCAATGCGTTCTAAAGCTCTCTAAAATTTTATGGTTTGAACTTCGCAAATTATTTTGGATCGACGAAACTGACGGTCAATAAAACATTTCTTGATCACTCATTGGGGGGCGTAGTGCCCACAATCTCAACACGTTGCGTCGCATATTCGCATATTCGTTCCAATACCGCTCAGAATCGTCTTGAAATTCCTTCCCGCGTCCCCGGAAATACATCAAAAGTGTCGGCCCACGTCCAGGCATTCCTCCAACATCAAATACAAAAACTAGACCTTGCATCTTTCCGATGTGTGATCACGGCCAGGTGTCGTTCCGCTGCCCGCATGAATGCGCTGGTTTTTTCGACCATCTCCGAGAACTTCAATGATTTCAGGCGTAAGTGGTATTCCGCACTGATCGGCGTCGTCCGGCATTCTTTGGGTTAGCTCCACATCGGATTGCAGGGATGATACTCTTTCTTCGCACATTCGTATATCTCGCTTTTCTTCTATTAATTGCTGCATCATTTGGTGCTTCTTTTCCTTTGCGCACCTCCTTGCTTTGTGCGGTAATCTTCTCCTCGTTGTTGATGTAGGTCGGTTTTCAACTCCCGCCCAATTTGTCAATCTGGGATTTTATCTTCATCTCTACAAACTTACTGGCGATGGGTTGGTTTGAATCTCGACCTGTTCCGCTATCTTCTTCATTTTCTGCTGGGGTTTCTCGATTTGCTTGTTAAAAGGTCCATTTGTTTTTATTTCCATTAACTTTCCGTTCTGTTCTCGATTGCCTTCTTTTGTTCTTCAATCATCGTAATTTGTTGTTCCCTTTCTATCCTGTTCTTCCGCTAATTTCTCAATTCGTTCTTCAACGCATTGCCGCTTTTCGGATCTTTCTTGTTCCCCGATTACCTTCTTTTGTTCTTCTGCCGATTTTCAATTCGTTTAATCGCCTGAAGCTGCTTTCGGGTCTTTCTTGTTCCTCTGCCGTTTTATCAGTCGATGTTAATCATTTTCATTATCAACATCAAATCTGATGATATCTTTGTTTGGGGTTCCTGACTTGGTTCCCTGTACCTGGTTCATCGCGTTGATGTGACTTTTTCTTCTTCATCAAAACAATCGCCCGACGTGTCCTCAATTTACCCAACCCAGGACTCCCACTATCCCGGAACGTACTTCCCCCGATTCCCTTTATCCCAGTTTTTATACGCTCTATCTTCTCATTTTCCGTTCTAACGTCGCCTTTTTAGCCTCCATTTTGCTGTCGCAATCTAATTTCTTGTCTTAGCTGTTCGTATCGTTCACCATTCTCTCAATCGCTTTTACTGCTTTGCGCTTGTAATGCGCCCCCAGCTCGTCTGCTCGATACCTGCAACTGTTCCCAATTTAATTAATCTAATTCCCAAGTTGTATTGAAACAATGACCCATCAGGATTCTGGCATTAGCTGAATACATCATTGTTTTTAAAATTTTGCATGAAAACCACAATTGTATAGTCTACTATGACCAACAATTTTCACTATACAGTTACCAATATGACATACAAATTCCACTCTCTAAACAAATGTTTAAAATCACTATGCACATAAATTCACTACACAAAATACCCTTCATAAAACACATCACATATCAAAATATTACAAATAACACTTCTGGGAAAAATTTCCTGAAAACATTGGCATACACAACTCAATTCAAATTCACAACAATAATCCACAGTCTCATTTCACACACTCCTACAGCTTCCCCCAATAATGACACAAAAATATACTGTATGCAGTTTTCAAACATTACCCCAACATTCCAACAAATCAATATTAATTCCCTTCACTATTAATTACTTTCCATTCCTGCTAATAAACAATGCCCTCCACACCTGGGCTATACTCCTTTTAGATGATTGTGACAGTTATCTTGTAAGATTCATGCCCATATGCTCAAAATAATTACATATACAATTTACAAAATGACATTAACTTTCTTGTATTCATTACACTTTCCTACAAATTCTACTAAATTTCCCTTTTTTATTCAATATTGAGAAACACCCTTTTAAATTTTGGTATGTTATCATGTAAAAAATAATTATTCTAACAAACACAATATTTAACACTGTTTTTTCTTTTCACATACATAAGGTACTCTGCATACTGTTTTTTGGTTTGACTGACCAATATTTAACTAAAAAAATTTACATTACAATTACCATTGCCTGTCAATATTTCTATAATAGCTTTATATTTCCTCAACAGTATTTACTTTTAAAAAATGACAATAATAAATTTCTACCCTTTTTTCCCCGTAAGCAACTGCAATGAGACTGTTTTATTTCAATATTTCCTGTTCAAACTGTTATGTTTCTAAAATTATTACAAGTTTGTTAATAAAAGTCATTAGTTTTATTCCTCCCAAATTTTATGAATTCTCAGTACTGTCTTCAATTTATTGCAACACTATGTAAATACCCTTGTTAAATTAATCCCCTGAGCACATTTTTTAAATAACGGGGCCCTGTTCGCAACTGTGACTGCTACCTGGGGGCTTGTCCGCAGTAAAATTATTTGTAAGGACAGGTGTTCTTTCTCGTGAATGGGCTCGGGGTTATTAATCAAACACCACTGTTCCGTGAACTAAGTAACGAACTATTTATTAATTCTATACAAATCCTAATGATACAATATCTATGGTGGTTTTTTACCTTTTCTTTTTTATCACCCAGAATCACTATTAGTCTCTGATCTTATATCGACCAAAAAAATATTTACCCTTACTTCTTCCCCTACGAGCGTCGGCGGCTTGGGGACTCTCCGGTTGTATCTCTGCACGCAAGTTCTTGATTTGTGGTACCCTGATATCAGATATCACTCTGGCAATATGTCCGATCGACTATTTATGGTTATCAAGCACAAATTGTCCGTCAATTAATCTTTCTGCACTCGTTCGTTCGCGATACTTTTTGCTTTTGACGCGGAGCAGCTCCCGATACGTCCCTTTGCCGGCGCCAAGGGAGACCGCCTCCTCCGGCGTCGTTCCCCCGCTCTGGGCCAACCGACCACCCTTCGCCGCTCTAACGTTTTCTTGGCTAGGAGTGCCCTCTGCAACCGTTCTGCCGTGTTCTTGCTTAATGTCTCGCCGTTTCTTTGGTGGAAACGCGGTGTTTAAATTTTATATATATATATATATATATATATATATATATATATATATATATATATATATATATATACACACATATAGGATCCCGGTAAGATTAGAGTAATTTGTAATAATGATTATGAATTTAAACCTAAAATTTTTTTTAATGAAAAAAAGAAACTTTTTTGCACCCTAGCAGAGTTAATTTCGTCATATCCTAATCGCAGAAAAAATCTTGCAAAAAAAAGGTATGGCCCCGTGTACAAGGCCATCAAAACTTTACGCCCATTTTTAGGATTTTAAAGGTTGATAGTAAACCCATTAAAGTATATAATGGGGGGTAGGAGTTTGTTACAATTTTGGGGTTTTTTGCTAAATATTTAAAAATAACTTTCTTTCAGTGAGGTTGTAGACCCCCAAACCAGAGTCATATAAATAATGCTTCAGCGTTAGTGTGGTGCAGACCAGCCCTGGGGAAGACCACGGCGGGATGGTCGAACGGGGGAACATTTTCGACGCGATGTCCCCCCGAAAAATTCATTCTTTCTATTACCAGCTCACCCAAAAAAAACGCGTTTAATAGATATCACAGACAAATTCCGCTATTTCTAAAAGATTAAAAAAAGTAAAGGAGTTTCTTTTTTTAAAATTAAAAACAAAGTACAAATTTTTTTTCATTTAAAATACTCACGTTTTACTGCAATCCATGAAACAGTTGTGCCCAAAAACCCAAAATTCATTTCCCATTGTAAACCTAGTAAAAATATAATTTAAAATTGTTGTTGTTAATTGCAATTTTTTCATCTTTCGTTCATTTTTTTATATATATTTTTCATGTAAGTTTTTTTAACTACGTCCATATTTAAGTTTTATTAAATATATATAAAAATATATATATATATATATATATATATATATATATATATATATATATTTAAAAAATATAATATATAAAAGTCAATAAAATATTTTAAATAATAAATTTAATCACGAAAATTAAAAAAGGGGGCCGGGTAGCCAAAAGCTAAACAGAAACCCCCCGATCTCGGAGGAAAACTGGTTATTTAACTTTGGGATGGGTGTGCAGTCAGTTCTGTGGGCCCTTCATTCTTCCTTTTTATTATTATTATTATTTTTACTTATCTTCCATCTTCCCTCTCTCCCGACAGAACCCTGGGGTTAAAATCGGGTTTACCCTGCGATCCCCGTTAGTTCATCAAAACCGAAAGTGACAAACGAAACTGAACCGAATTGGATCACATGGGGGTTTCCCAAAATGGCCATTCCGGGCAAAAAAAATAAAAATTAAAGGGCAAGAAAAATTAATTATTCCTGTATAACTAATTTAAATATGTAAAATAATGGTAATCCCGTAAATTTAATAGATAAATGATTTTAACTTCAAGAACACACATTTCTTTACTCTACGTTCCATTCCCCGTCGTAAATTTTTTGGGAAGTAAATTTAAAGCCAAATATTGTAATGATTTTGATCATTAAAATCCATTATCACTTCTTTAAAAAAAAAGGAAAATTCCCATTAAAGATAAAATTATATCCGAAATGACTATGACGGAAAAGACTGCCCACGAACATATTTTAAAATTAAATAAATGCGGGAAAAAAGGGGAAACGGGGCACAAACATTTCCAATAAACAATTTCTTATATCATTTAAATAAAATCTTTAAATCGGCAAGGATTGATTAATTTACGAATTTTGTAATCTAATTTGGAGGAATGAAAGAATATGTAGGCCATTTTGCCTGAAAAGAATTCCCAATTTTGTTTTTGTCGTGACCGGCCGCAAGTTTCGAAGGTGCCGCCACAGTAGCGTTCCGCCCTGGCGGCAGCGGCCAGGAGCGATTAAAGATGCGGCCGCCACGCCGAGCGAGCGGGCGAGTCACAACCTCTGCCCCGGCTACGCCTGCCAGCCTGCGGACCTTTGCGGCCCGAGCGAATATCCGGCCGTGGCCCGGGAAAGGCGGAGAGGAGCGGCCGAGTAACTGCGAGGTGTGTGGCGACAAGGATAGAACCTGAATATTGTGATTACGACGGACAGCGCTGCGACCACGGATTTTCCCACTGGAGAATTGGTGACTCGATTTTTTGGTGTTTCTACTGATTACGAAACTCGGCTAAGTTTCTTTGTATTTTCTCCGGGATATACCGCCCCATAGCTCTGATCTGTTTTCTATCAAAATCGTTGATTGAAGCTTGAGCGTTGAATTTGGGCACATAAAAATTTCGACGAGGAGAAAAACAAAATATGGAGCCGAGCAAATAACAAATTTGATCGCGCTGATGCAACAACAAATCAGAACAACAGCAACGATGCAGCAACAGCAGCAACAGATGCAGCAGCAGGGCAACAGGCGGAGGCACAGATGGCTGCATTGTTTGGAGGCGGTCGGCCCGCCCTCCACGTTCCCCGGTTTCCGGGCCCGGGCGCGAAGAATGGGGCGAAAACAAAACAGGTGAGCAGCACCTACGTTTACAAGGGAGACCAAAAACGAAAAAAGGGGTTTTTTTAGCTGCGTAGGCAAAGAGTGACGACCAATAAGAGTTGTTCCCCGAGAGAATATCGAGGTCAAAAAGGGAAATGCTGAGAAATCCCAAAAATTACTTAACAGACCTCAGTGGTGGCAGCTAGATTAAAATTTTTCAAAGCAGAAAAGGGGGGCAAAACACAGCGAGTGGATTACGGGAAATTTTCCGGGGCGCGGCATTGTTTCAGGTGCCCCATCAGATAAGGAAGTATCATACGGAGACTTTAAAAAGGGGGCATGGTAGTGCTACAACACCGGAAGAGAAAATTTGTTCAAGCCTTACAAAGTGATAACCTGTCATTAGAGGAGGGTAATACAACCATGTAAAAAATACGAAATGACTTGTGAAACAGCCGCCAGATCGCAGCAAGTCGCATGCACCACTGTAAAAACAGTGTCGATACACGGGAAAAGACGGCAAAAGAACACGAGTCCGACAGTGACGCCAGTGAGTATAGTGACAGGGCCGAGGAGTGGTTACCGCAACAGAGGCGGCAACCGCAGTGAGTGGAGGCGTAACCGCCGACCCAGCAGCAAACCAGTGTTCAGGAGAGCCAGTAACAGTGACAGTGGCAGAGTGCAAATCAAGAAATCATGTAAAACTGTGTGAGGTTACATACAAGAGAACAGTGTAGGTTCCGTAATGCGCAGTGTTTTTGGTGCAGAAAATGGGCCACATCAGGGAAGTGTGCGGAAGAAGGAGGCCACGGAACGGTACAAAAAACAGGAGCAAGACATGAAATCGATATGATTAGTCAAGTACTCGACACCACAAGCAGGAGAAACTGATGGTTGAAATTGAGCTGGGAAAAGTACCGGTGAGTTTTCTGTTAGATACAGGGGCCTGCGGTAACACTCATCAATTTAGAAACTTACCGGCGATTAGGGTCACCCAGGTTGCAGAGGGGTACAGAAAGGCTTGTACGTCTTCGGCAGGACCCGATTAAAGTGCTGGGGAAAGTGTCGCTAAGGGCAGCCTACAAGAAGAGACAGACAGAGATTGGAAGTGATCGTGGTGGACCGTTATGACATCACGAACATCTTAGGCCTCGACTCCTTTGATAGCTAGGATTTGGAGTGGTGGACTCGGTGAACCGGATCGACGACAAAGAAGAGACACAGGTCATCAGGAACTGGAACAGGAGTTTCCAGAAGTGTTCTCACCCGGACTCGGGAGTGTAGGCATTTCGAGCAAGCATCCAGTTGAAGGAGGACACAAACCACGTTTTTCAAGGCAAGACCAGTCCGTAGGCCCTTAGGAAAAAGTGGCCGAGGAGCTGAAGCGATTGCAGGCTGATGGTGTTATTACTCCCGTGTCAACAAGCCAGTGAGGCCACCTTTGGTCGTAGTGAAGACAGCCAATGGTTCGATTAGATTGTGCGGGATTTCAAAGTACAGTGAACCAACAGCTGGAAGTAGAACAATATCAATCCCCAAGCCGGAAGACTTGTTCTACAAGTTGTCCGCGGGCGAAATTTTCGAAAATTGACCTGCGGGACGCATACCTACAGCTACCACTCGACCAGGACGCCAAGGAAGTTTTGGTAAGTAACACCCTGTTAGGACTCTTCGGTCAACAGGCTACCATTCGGCGTGAGTTCCGCAGCCGCACTGTTCCAGCGCTGCCTAGAACGTTGACAGCAGAGCTGAGGGTTGCAGCACTACCTGGATGATATCATAGTCAGGAGCACGGAGAGGAGCACAAGGAAAATTTGGAGAGTGTATTTAAAGTGCTCCACCACAATGGGTTAAAGGTGAATAAGGACAAGTGCAGATTCTTTGGACCAGGTATGTTCTTGGGGCAGTGCTGGACACACCGGCATTTCACACTAGCCAACACGTAGAAGCCATCCTGCGGCTGCCACCGGCAGACGTGAAGCGCTCAGGCATTATTGGGAAAAGTAAATTATTATAATGTTCATTAGGAACTTTTCTACTATCGCAGCTCCACTCAACAAGCTAAGGAAGAAAGGAGTGAAATTTGTTTGGTCACAAGATTG
Organism: Teleogryllus oceanicus; assembly: GCA_964035755.1. Lineage (NCBI taxonomy): Eukaryota > Metazoa > Arthropoda > Insecta > Orthoptera > Gryllidae > Teleogryllus > Teleogryllus oceanicus. The sequence goes on from CAXIVR010000010.1 coordinate 88,523,439, forward strand.
CGAAAGAGCACTGAACCAATTAAAGGAGGCACTGGTGAAAACAGCTAAAGTTAAACCATTTTTGTGCCGGTAGGCTCACCACAGTAGCGCCGACTCCTCGGAGTATGGTCTCGGGGCGGTATTATCGCAGAAGGACGACAATGGTGTGGAGAGGCCAATTGCGTTTGCGTCAAAATCCCTCAACAAGCATCAGAGAATTACTCACAAATTGAAAAGGAGGCATTGGGAATAATCTTCGCGGTGAGAAAATTCAATGATTATTTATATGGTAGTAAATTCCATATAATAACGGATCACAAGCCGCTAGTGCAGTTATTCCACCAGGAAAACGGATCCCGGAAAGCACAGCGAAGAAGCTGCAAAGGTGGGCGCTATTCTTGTCGGACTACAATTACCAGATTCACTTCAAGCGACTCAGCATGCCAATGCAGACGCTTTATCAGGATGCCAGGAGGCCCGGACCTGGAGTTCGACAAGTTGGAGGAAGAATGCCTACAGATCGACTCAGAAGAGTGCTTAGTACTATCGGAATTTCCATTGGAGCCAAGAAGATCGCACTGGGAGACGGACAAGGATCCAGAGCTGCGGACAGTGAGGAATTACGTAAGGAAGGCTGGCCACTTAGGTGTTTGAGGAGCAATGCTTCTTGGTACTCCAAGAAGGACAGACTAACTTGCAAGGCGGCGGTGTTGCTCTTAGCGGGAGAGGAGTTTACGAGAGTCGTCATCCCGAAGGTTCTGAGGAAAGCAATTGGACCTCCTCCATGAGGACACTGGGAGTGGTCCGTGCGAAGCAGTTGGCGCGTCGTCACTGTTTCTGGGAGGGGATGAACGCAGACATCAACCAATTACTGAAGAGGTGCGAGGCCTGCCAACTAAATCAAAGTGCGCCTAGGAAGGAATTGGTTCCCTGGCCGGAACCTAGTGAGCCGTGGGAACGGGTGCACGTAGACTTCGCGGGTCCATTTTGGGACAAGATGTGGTTGGTAGTAGTGGACGCCAAGTCCAATTACCCGTACGTGGTGAAATGGCCAGCACCGTCGGCGCAGACCATTAATGCCCTGGAGGATTTTTGTGACCGAAGGGCTCCCAGTCACATTGGTGTCGGACAACGGGACCCAGTTCACGTCCCAGAATTTGCAAACCTCTGCGCGAGCAACGGATCCAGCATGTATGCGCACCGCCGTTTCACCCGCAATCGAACGGGGAGGCGGAAAGGTTTGTTAGAACATTCAAGACGGCTATGGCAAACGCGCGCACGGTACGCACAGGTCAGAGCGTTGCTACAGGTCTTGCACCTTCCGCACCTTGCCAGGCGCGGACGGCAGAACCCTGCCGAGGTGCTACACGGAGACAACCGAGAACATTGTTGTCTTTGCTGAGCCCAGGAGATCTTTACAGGTCGGTAGGACGCACCCAAAATTCCAGGTGGGTGACATGGTTTATTGTGCTTCTTTTAAAAATGCCAGCTAGCCGGGCATTGTAACGGCGACAAAGGGAGCAGGACGTACTAGTCCGCACGGAGGTACGGTGGTGACACGCCACCAGGGGCAGTTGAGACCCAGGTGAACCCCAGCAGGGTGACTCACTCCCCAATGTGTCCCAGCAGGAGTTTTCAAAAAAGTGATGGGAAACTCATTACATCCCGCAGGAAGCAGCCGCCGCGGGACGAGCGGACAGAGCACAGCAGAGCCACCAGCAGCGGACGTCGGCGAGCCAGGAGAGGAAGACGCCGGGAGACGCACAGGACGAGGTTGCGCCCCGGAGGAGCACCAGGAGGGTGCGGTTCGCGCCGTATACGACGCAATTGGGCGCGGAGGGTGTCGTGACCGGCCGCACAGTTTCGAAGGTGCCGCCACAGTAGGGCGTTACCGCCCCTGGCGGCAGCGGCCAGCGGCAAGCGCAGGCCTTAAAGATGTGCGGCCGCCACGCCTGAGCGAGCGGGCGAGTCACAACCTCCGCCCCGGCTACGCCTGCCAGCCTGCGGACCTTGCGGCCCGGAGCGAATATAAGCCGGCCGTGGCCCGGGAAAGGCGGAGAGTGAGCGGCCGAGTAACTGCGAGGTGTGTGGCGACAAGTGATAGAACCTGGAATATTGTGATTACGACGGACAGCGCTGCGACCACGGACTTTCCCCACTACGGAGAATTGGTGACTCGGCGATATTTTAGTGTTTCTACTGATTACGACAACTCGGCTAAGTATCTTTGTATTTTCTCCTGGATATACGGCACTTTAGCTCTGTACCTGTTTTCTCTATCAATAAATCGTTGATTGAAGCTTGAGCGTGTTGAATTTGGACACATCAGTTTTCAAAAATTTTACGAGAAAACCTGAAGGGAACGGGTTACAATTTGGCAGAATAAAAGAGCAAAAAGTATCGAAATTTCTCAAAGTAGGCACGATTTTGGAGGACACCTAGGAGGCGAGATAAAAATTAAGTGCATTATATTCATTTAGAAAAATTTACGAAATAATAAACATATTGGTCTGACGTTACGAAAAGATAGCATGGGGTGATTTGCAATATTTAATTAAACAAAGCATTGAGAGGCGAATCAGACGGTACGATATTATCGTCGGAATTTTGGACACGATGTAGAAGCAACCGTAGGTCAAGAAACCGCTGATACGTGAGAGGAATACATATTTTTCGTTATGTTGTTCAGCGCAAAAAGCGGGTGATTCCCTTTTGTTCGCCCCGAAACCATATTAGCCGGAGGACAAAAATGCCCGTCAGTCATAGAGGGTGATAAAGTTTCGCTCGGCGCGAGAACGCGAGATCCGTGTTAGAGATTACAGCAATTTGTAATAATGATTATGAATTTATAACCTAAAACTTTTTTCTACAACTGCATAAAAAGACAACTTTTTGCATCGCTAGCAGTACGTTAACTTCGTCATATCCTAATCGCCATGAAAAAAAATCGTTGCCAAGAAAAGTTTTTTTGCACGGTTTTAAAATACTTTTTTGCTCGTTTGGTTCTTTTTCCAATACACGTTTACGAAATTATTTGTTTTATATTTTTATGCAGTTGTAGAAAATATGTTGTTCATATTTCGTGTGTAAACTTTCCGCCCGTTTCATGGGCTCGATTGAGACTTTTGCCTCGACCTACGGTCACGCCAAAAATCTCAATCTCGACCATGAAAAAAAAGGAAACTTCACACTTTTAATATGAAAATATCAATTACGTATATGATGGCATGCGTAAAAAGAACGCGCACGTAAATTAATAAACAGGGGCCATATAAGAGAATTTTGTTATTATCGCGATGTAAACAATATTTGTCGAACATTTTGCGTGTTGTGTTTAATAGCACGAATGCCAACGTTATTCTGGCTTCATATTAAAAGGGGAATGCAAGTAAAGTTTTCTACGAAAATAACCTGGTGTATGGGCACGTAGTGATTTTGAGCAGTCGGCGGGAAATGTAACGTGAGAGAAGCAGAAACAGTAATAAACTTGCGTGTACTATGGCGAATTCCGTGGGAGATGAAGAAAGTTTGCAATTTTCAGAATGCGCATTAGATATGTATGAAGGGAGTAGCATCTGGCGACGAACGTGACTTGCGCCACACACCGCGGTGCCGAACCAATAAAGAGGAATGTGCAATGACCAATTTAATTTTCGGGTACTAGGAAGGCGCATTCATGTAGAAGACCAAGTAATGTTCAACTTGTATAGATTAAGAGTCGATGAGGCAATATTTCAGAATGCGCATTCGATATGTATAATTGTGTTTTTCAGGGTCAATGGTGTTTCTTTTACCTTTGTGTCAATTAAATTTTTTTACGTTGTTATGGAAAGGTGTTTTGTGCTTTTTTTACGTGCGTATTGTCATTGTTTAATGAATTGAAAGAATCAGTTGGCAACAGAAGAGAAACGGACAGAATATAGCACGATGAACACAGTTGTGTTTATCAGAAAAACCTCTCAATGACGTCTTGTGATTTCTGGTAGTTAGATGCTGACCCACGCGCGCGTGGCGAGAGTACCACGTTTCGGTCCGTGTACAGGGGCCATCATAAGTTTACCCCCGCATAATTATTAGGATTATTAAAGGTTAGTTAGTAAACGGGCCTATTAAAGTATATAATACAGGGAGTAGCCGAGTTTGTTACAATATATTGGGTCTTTGCTACAATACTTAAAAATAACTTTCTTTCATCACGTGAGGTTGTAGACCTCCGAAACCAGAGTCATGTAAATAATGCCTCAGCGTTAGTGTGGTCGCAGACCAGCCCTGAGGAAGACCACGACAGGATGGTCGAGACGTCGGCAACAAGGTCTTCGACCCGATGTCACCCAGACAACCAATATCATTCTTTAATTACCTAAGCTCATCTAGAAAATGTATTTAATAGACTATCGAACGAAAAAATACCGCTATTTCTCGGAGATTTAAAACAGTGGCGAAAGAGCTTTGTTTTTGAATACCTAGAAACATGAGTACAAACATTTTTCATGATAAAATACTTACCGTCCGTTCTTCTGACAATCAGGTCTCTCGCCAGCCTCTGAGGGGTAAAATTCATTTACCGTATCATTGCTAGATACATTGCCTTTATAAACAACCTTAAACAGAAACAATTATTACATTATATTTACTAATTGGAATTTTTTGTTCTTTATTCATTCTTTCATACAAAATTTCTACTTGTAAGTTTTTTGAAAATAAGTGGCTTAGTACTACAATTTTTATAAAAAATATTTCTACACAAATAATAAATATTTATTAAACTATTTTAAGATAAAATTATTTGTAATAATGATAAGGTTAAGAAAAATAAAGAATAATTTTAAATAAGTATGGGAATCGTGTAAAACAATTCTAAAACTTCAGTGCAGATAAAATGATTTTTTAACTTCACAGAACTACACATTTCTTTCTTACTCTACTTTCTAATTCACAACGCAACCCATGGAAAGAATGATGGAATTAGCAGTCGCTAAATAGTTTAATGATTTACGATCATATCTATCCAATACAATTTCCTTAAAGGAAAAAGGGAAAAAATACCAATAGAATGATATAAATTATATTCGAAGTGACAAAGGACGGTAGCGCTACGCACGAACATTTTTTAAAAATTAAATGAATGGGCAGAAACACTAAAAACGTAGCACAAACATTTCATATAGCACAATTTCTATAACCATTTAAAACAACAATCATCAATATTGGACCAGGGATTCGTTTAGTTTCGAGAATATTAGTAATCGTGCATTTCGGAGGAATGAAAAAGAACATGTAGGCGCCATTGTAGCCCTGAAGAAAGTAATTATTAATAGAGTTTTTGAAACGAGAACACCTGATAGGAACGGGTTACAATTTGGCAAGATAGAAGAACAAAAATTATCGAAATTTCTCAAAGTAGGCACGATTTTGGAGTATAAATATTATTATTTGAAAAATTTACGAAATAATAAACATATTGGTCTGACGTTACAAAAGATAGCATGGGGTGATTTGCAATATTTAATTAAATAAAGCATTGAGAGGCGAATCAGACGGTACGATATATATCGTCGGAATTTTGGACACGATGTAGAAGCAACCGTAGGTCAAGGAATCTCTGATACGTGAGAGGAATACATATTTTTTGTTATGTTGTTCAGCGCAAAAAGCGGGTGGTTCCCTTTTGTTCGCCCCGAAACCATATTAGCCGGAGGACGAAAATGCCCGTCAGTCATAGAGGGTAATTATATTACGCTCGGCGCGAGAACGCGAGATCCGTGTTAGAGATTACAGCAACTTGTAATAATGATTATGAATTTATAACCTAAAAATTCTTCTACAACTGCATAAAAAAGACAACTTTTTTGCATCGCTAGCAGTACGTTAACTTCGTCATATCCTAATCGCCATGAAAAATAATCGTTGCCAAGAAAAGTTTTTTTTGCACGGTTTTAAAATATTTTTTTGCTCGTTTGGTTCTGTTTCTAATACACGTTTACGAAACTTTTTGCTTTATATATTAATGCAGTTGAAGAAAATATGTTGTTCATAATTCGTGTGTAAACTTTCCGCCCGTTTCATGGGCTCGATTGAGACTTTTGCCTCGACCTACGGTCACGCCAAAGATCTAATCTCGACCATAAAAAAGAAATTACACTTTAATATAAAATATCATTACGTATTTGATGGCATGCGTAAAAAAGAACGCGCACGTAAATTAATAAACAGGGGCCATATAAGAGAATTTTGTTATTATCGCGATGTAAACAATATTTGTCGAACATTTTGCGTGTAGTGTTTAATAGCACGAATGCCAACGTTATTCTGCTTCATATTAAAAGGGGAATGCAAGTAAAGTTTTCTACGAAAATAACCTGGTGTATGGGCACGTAGTGATTTTAGCAGTCGGCGGGAGTTGTAAGCGGAGAAGCTGAAACAGTAATAACTGCGTGTACTATGGCGAATTCCGTGGGAGATGAAGAAAGTTTCGCGCGATAGTGATGCCATGGAGATGACGGTGGTCGGAGCATAGCAGCCATTGTGCACTGATGAAGGGCGAGTTAGCATCTGGCGACGAACGTGACTTGCCCACACACCGCGGTGCCGAACCAATAAAGAGGAATGTGCAATGACCAATTTAATTTTCGGGTACTAGGAAGGCGCATTCATGTAGAAGACCAAGTAATGTTCAACTTGTATAGATTAAGAGTCGATAAGGCAATATTTTAGAATGCGCATTCGATATGTATGAAAGTTGTGTTTTTTAGGGTCAATGGTGTTTCTTTTACCTTTGTGTCAATTGAATCTTTTTTACGTTGTTATGGAAAAATGTTTTGTGCTTTTTACTGTGCGTATTGTCATTGTTTAAATGAATTGAAAGAATCAGTTGGCAACAGAAGAGAAACGGACAGAATATAGCACGATGAACACAGTTGTGTTTATCAGAAAAACCTCTCAATGACGTCTTGTGATTTCTGGTAGTTAGATGCTGACCCACGCGCGCGTGGCGCGAGTACCACGTTTCGGTCCGTGTACAGGGGCCATCATAAGTTTACGCCCGCATAAGGTTTAGAATTATTTGAAATTAGCTAGTAAACGGGCCTATTAAAGTATATAATACGGGGAGTAGCCGAGTTTGTTACATTATATTGGGTCTTTGCTTCAATACTAAAAATAACTTTCTTTCATCACGTGAGGTTCTAGACCTCCGTGACCAGAGAGAGGTAATAGATGCCTCAGCATTAGTGTGGTCGTAGACCAGCCCTGAGGAAGACCACGACAGGATGGTCGAGACGTCGGCAACAAGGTCTTCGACCCGATGTCACCCAGACAACCAATATCATTCTTTAATTACCTAAGCTGATCTAGAAAATGTATTTAATAGACTATCGAAGGAAAAAATACCGCTATTTCTCGGAGATTTAAAACAGTGGCGAGGGAGCTTTGGTTTTGAATATCTAGAAACATGAGTACAAACATTTTTCATGGTAAAATACTTACGGGCCGTACAACTGACAATCAATTCTCTCGTCAGCCTCTGAAGAGAAAAATTCATTTACCGTATCATTGCTAGATACATTGCCTTTATAAACCAACCTTAAACAGAAACAATTATTACATTAGTGTTTACTAATTGGAATTTTCTTTTTTTTATTCATTCTTTCATACAAAATTTCTACTTGTAATTTTTTTGAAACTAAGTGGCTTAGTACTACAATTTTTTTAAAAAATATTTCTACACAAATAATAAATATTTATTAAACTATTTTGAGGCAAATTATTTGTAATAATATTAATAAGGTTAATGAAAATAAAGAATAATTTTAATTAATGGCAATCGTGTAAAATAATTTAAAAATCGCAGTGCAGAGAAAATGATTTTTTAACTTCACAGAACTACACATTTCTTTCTTACTCTACTTTCCAATTCACAACGCAATGGAAAGAATGATGGGATTAGTAGTCAATAAATATTTTATGATTTACGATCATATTATCCAACATTATTTTCTTAAAGGACAAAGAGAGAAAATACCTATACAATGATATAAATTATATTCGAAGTGACAAAGGACAGTAACGCTACGCACGAACTTTTTTAAAAATTAAAGGAATGGGTAGAAAAACTGAAAACGTAGCACAAACATTTCATATAGCACAATTTCTATAACCATTTAAAACAACAATCATCAATATTGGACCAGGGATTCGTTTATTTCGAAATATTATATCGTGCATTTCGAGGAATGAAAAAGACATGTAGGCGCCATTGTAGCCCAAGAAATAATTACCAATAGAGTTTTTGGTAAATGTTACGAGAACACCTAAAAGGAACGGGTTAGAATTTGGCAGAATAAAACAGCAAAAATTATCGAAATTTCTCAAAGTAGCCATTTTGAGGACCCTAAGAAGCGAGATAAAAATTAAGTGCATTATATTCATTTAGAAAAATTTACGAAATAATAAACATATTGGTCTGACGTTACGAAAAGATAGCATGGGGTGATTTGCAATATTTAATTAAATAAAGCATTGAGAGGCGAATCAGACGGTACGATAATTATCGTCGGAATTTTGGACACGATGTAGAAGCAACCGTAGGTCAAGAAAACCTCTGATACGTGAGAGGAATACATATTTTTCGTTATGTTGTTCAGCGCAAAAAACGGGTGATTCCCTTTTGTTCGCCCCGAAACCATATTAGCCGGAGGACAAAAATGCCCGTCAGTCATAGAGGGTAATTATATTTCGCTCGGCGCGAGAACGCGAGATCCGTGTTAGAGATTACAGCAATTTGTAATAATGATTATGAATTTATAACCTAAAACTTTTTCTACAACTGCATAAAAATACAAATTTTTACATCGCTAGCAGTACGTTAACTTCGACATATCCTAATCGCAATGAAAAAAAAATCGTTGCAAAGAAAAGTTTTTTTGCACGGTTTTAAAATACTTTTTTGCTCGTTTGGTTCTTTTTCTAATACTATTTTACGAAACTATTTGTTTTATATTTTTATGAGTTGTAGAAATATGTTTTCAGGCCAAAAATTCGACAAAAAAGGAAACTTCACACTTTTAATATGAAAATATCGATTACGTATTTGATGGCATGCGTAAAAAAGAACGCGCACGTAAATTAATAAACAGGGGCCATATAAGAGAATTTTGTTATTATCGCGATGTAAACAATATTTGTCGAACATTTTGCGTGTAGTGTTTAATAGCACAAATGCCAACGTTATTTGGCTCATTTAAAAGGGGAACAAGTAAATTTTCTACGAAAAACCTGGTGTATGGGCACGTAGTGATTTTAGCAGTCGGCGGGAGTTGTAACGCGGGAGAAGCTGAAACAGTAATAAACTGCGTTACTATGGCGAATTCCGTGGGAGATGAAGAAAGTTTCGCGCGATAGTGATGCCCATGGAGATGACGGTGGTCGGAGCATAGCAGTCATTGTGCACTGATGAAGGGCGAGTTAGCATCTGGCGACGAACGTGACTTGCGCCACACACCGCGGTGCCAATTTTTTTCGGGTACTAGGAAGGCGATTCATGTAGAAGACCAAGTAATGTTCAACTTGTATAGATTAAGAGTCGATGAGGCAATATTTCAGAATGCGCATTCGATATGTATGAAATTTGTGTTTTTCAGGGTCAATGGTTTCTTTTACTTTGTGTAATTAAATTCTTTTTACGTTGTTATGGAAAGGTGTTTTGTGCTTTTTTACGTGCGTATTGTCATTGTTTAATGAATTGAAAGAATCAGTTGGCAACAGAAGAGAAACGGACAGAATATAGCACGAGGAACACAGTTGTGTTTATCAGAAAAACCTCTCAATACGTCTTGTGATTTCTGGCAGTTAGATGCTGACCCACGCGCGCGTGGCGCGAGTACCACGTTTCGGTCCGTGTACAGGGGCCATCATTAGTTCACGCATAATTTTTAGGATTATGAAAGGTTAGCTTGTAGACGGTCCTAATAAAGTTTATAATACAGGGAGTAGACGATTTTGTTACAATATATTGGGTCTTTGCTACAATACTTAAAAATAACTTTCTTTCATCACGTGAGGTTGTAGACCTCCGCGACCAGAGAGAGGTAATAGATGCCTCAGCGTTAGTGTGGTCGTAGACCAGCCCTGAGGAAGACCACGACAGGATGGTCGAGACGTCGGCAACAAGGTCTTCGACCCGATGTCACCCAGACAACCAATATCATTCTTTAATTACCTAAGCTGATCTAGAAAATGTATTTAATAGACTATCGAAGGAAAAAATACCGCTATTTCTCGGAGATTTAAAACAGTGGCGAGGGAGCTTTGGTTTTTGAATATCTAGAAACATGAGTACAAACATTTTTCATGGTAAAATACTTACGGGCCGTACAACGACAATCAATTCTCTCGTCAGCCTCTGAAGAGAAAAATTCATTTACCGTATCATTGCTAGATACATTGCCTTTATAAACCAACCTTAAACAGAAACAATTATTACATTAGTGTTTACTAATTGGAATTTTCTTTTTTTTATTCATTCTTTCATACAAAATTTCTACTTGTAATTTTTTTGAAACTAAGTGGCTAGTACTACAATTTTTTAAAAAATATTTCTACACAAATAATATTATTAAACTATTTTAAGATAAATTATTTGTAATAATAATAAGGTTAATGAAAATAAAGAATAATTTTAAAAGTATGGCAATCGTGTAAAATAATTAAAAATCGCAGTGCAGATAAAATGATTTTTTAACTTCACAGAACTACACATTTCTTTCTTACTCTACTTTCTAATTCACAACGCAATATTTGGAAAGAATGATGGGATTAGTAGTCGCTAAATATTTTAATGATTTACGATCATATCTATCCAACATCATTTACTTAAAGGAAAAAGAAAAAAAATACCAATAGAATGATATAAATTATATTCGAAGTGACAAAGGACAGTCGCGCTACGCACGAACATTTTTTAAAAATTAAATGAATGGGTAGAAAAACTGAAAACGTAGCACAAACATTTCATATAGCACAATTTCTATAACCATTTAAAACAAAATATAATGGTATAAATTTAGTAAAAAAAAAGGCACGATTTTGGAGGACACCTAGGAGCAGATAAAAATTAAGTGCATTATATTCATTTAGAAAAATTTACGAAATAATAAACATATTGGTCTGACGTTACGAAAAGAAGATGGGGTGATTTGCAATATTTATTAAAAAAGCATTAGAGGCGATCAGACGGTCGGAATTTTGACACGATGAGAAGCAACCGTAGGTCAAGGATCCTCTGATACGTGAGAGAATACATATTTTTGTTATTTTGTTCAGCGCAAAAAGCGGGTTGTTCCCTTTTGTTCGCCCCGAAACCATATTAGCCGGAGGACAAAAATGCCCGTCAGTCATAGAGGGTGATAAAGTTTCGCTCGGCGCGAGAACGCGAGATCCGTGTTAGAGATTACAGTAATTTGTAATAATGATTATGAATTTATAACCTAAAACTTTTTCTACAACTGCATAAAAAAGACAACTTCTTTGCATCGCTAGCAGTACGTTAACTTCGTCATATCCTAATCGCCATGAAAAATAATCGTTGCCAAGAAAAGTTTTTTTAGCACGGTTTTAAAATACTTTTTTGCTCGTTTGGTTCTTTTTCCAATACACGTTTACGAAATTTTTGTTTATATTTTTATGCAGTTGTAGAAAATATGTTATTCATATTTCGTGTGTAAACTTTCCGCCCGATTCATGGGCTCGATTGAGACTTTTTGCCTCAAGCTACGGTCACGCAAAAATCTCAATCTCGACCACGAAAAAAAAGGAAACTTCACACTTTTAATACGAAAATATCTATTATGTGTTTGACGGCATACGTAAAAAAGAACGCGAACGTAAATTAATAAAGAGGGGTCATATAAGAGAATTTTGTTATTATCGCGATGTAAACAATATTTGTCGAACATTTTGCGTGTTGTGTTTAATAGCACGAATGCCAACGTTATTCTAGCTTCATATTAAAAGGGGAATGCAAGTAAAGTTTTCTACGAAAATAACCTGGGGATTGTAAGCGGGAGAAGCTGAAACAGTATGCCATCCTTGTACTACTGAATTAGGGGACGGTGATTTTGAGCAGTCGGCGGGAGTTGTAAGCGGAGAAGCTGAAACAGTAATAAGGGAGATGAAGAAAGTTTCGCGCGATAGTGATGCCATGGAGATGACGGTGGTCGGAGCATAGCAGCCATTGTGCACTGATGAAGGGCGAGTTAGCATCTGGCGACGAACGTGACTTGCGCCACACACCGCGGTGCCGAACCAATAAAGAGGAATGTGCAATGACCAATTTAATTTTCGGGTACAGGAAGACGCATTCATGTAGAAGACCAATTAATGTTCAACTTGAATAGATTAAGAGTCGATAAGGCAATAGATGAGAATGCGTATTCGGTATGAATGAAATTTTTGTTTGTCAGGGGTCAATGGTTTTTCCTTTAATTTTGTGTCAATTGAATTTTTTTGACGTTGTCATTGAGGGTTGTTTTGTGATTTGTTTACGTACATATTTTCATTGTTAAATGAATTGAAAGAATCAGTTGGCAACAGAAGAGAAACGGACAGAATATAGCACGATGAACACAGTTGTGTTTATCAGAAAAACCTCTCAATGACGTCTTGTGATTTCTGGTAGTTAGATGCTGACCCACGCGCGCGTAGCGTGAGTACAACGTTTCGGTCCGTGTACGGGGGCCATCATAAGTTTTCGCCCGCATAAGGTTTAGAATTATTAGAAATTAGCTAGTAAACGGACCTATTAAAGTATATAATGCGGGGAGTAGCCGAGTTTGTTACAATATATTGGGTCTTTGCTACTATACTTAAAAATAACTTTCCTTCATCACGTGAGGTTGTAGACTTCCGAAACCAGAGTCATGTAAATAATGCCTCAGCGTTAGTGTGGTCGCAGACCAGCCCTGAGGAAGACCACGGCAGGATGGTCGAGACGTCGGCAACACGGCTTTCGACGCGATGTCACCCAGACAACCAATATCATTCTTTCCATTACCTTAGCTCATCTACAAAACGTGTTTAATAGACTATCGACAGACAAATTACCGCTATTTCTAAAAGATTAAAGAACAGTGGCAAGGGAGTTTCGTTTTTGAATATCTTGAAACAAGAGTACAAACATTTTTCATTGTCAAATACTCACATGTTATTGCAGTCTTCGAAACACTTTTGCCAAATCGAAATTGCTTTTCTTAATCCAATCCTAGCACAAACAGATATATAAATTATATTAGTAGTTACAAATTGCAATTTTTTTTTATTCCTTCGTTCATTCTTTATATATATTTCTACTTGTAACTTTTTTCAACTAAGTGGCCTAGTACTTAAAGTTTTATTAAATATATATCTATACAAATAGTAAATATTCAAAAAAAATATTTTAACATAATAATATTTCTAATCATAATAAGATTAATAAAAGCGGGTCCGGATAGCCGAGACCGCTAAAACAGTAGCGCCGTCGCGATCTCGGACGGAAAGATCGCGGGTTAGTGTCCCACTTCGGGCATGGGTGTGTTCGTGTATGTCAGTTTGTTGGGCCGTCCATTCTTCCTTCATTATTATTATTATTACTATCATCATTCCATCTTTTATCTCTCCAGGACTATGAACCCTGGGGTATAGAAATCGGATTTAGCCTGATGCTGATCGCCCTGATTAGTTACATGCCATACTTGCAACGTGACAAAATGAAACTGAGCCCGTGCAAGTGCATGACATGCGTAGTCCAAGATGGCCTATTCGCGAAAAAAAAATTTAATAAAACTTAAAGAACAATTGTAAATATTAATGGTATTCCTGTATAATTAATTGTAAACATGTAAAATTAATGGTAATCCTGTAAATCTCAATGCAGATAACATGATTTTTTAACTTCACAGAACTACACATTTTTTCTTACTCTATGTTCCATTCCACAAGTAACCCTTTAAAAAGGGAATTAAAAAAAAAAAAAAAAACCTTTAAATATAAATTATATCCAAATGACAAATGACGTAGCCCGCGCACGAACATATTTTTAAAATTAAATGAATGCGCGGAAAAAAGGGAAACAGGGCACAAACATTTCATGTAGCACAATTTCTATTATCATTTGAAACAACAATCTTCAAATCGACAAGCGATTCGATAAATTTCAGGAATTTTGTAATCGTGCAATTCGAGGAATGAAAAAGAAAATGTAGGCCACATTGTGCCCTGAGAAAGTTAATTACCAATTGTGTTTTCGAAAATATTACGAGAACACTGAAGGGTACGGGTTACAATTTGGCAGAATCAAAAAGAGCAAAAAGTATCGAAATTTCTCAAAGTAGGCACGATTTTGGAGGACACCTAGGAGGCGAGATAAAAATTAAGTGCATTATATTCATTTAGAAAAATTTACGAAATAATAAACATATTGGTCTGACGTTACGAAAAGATAGCATGGGGTGATTTGCAATATTTAATTAAATAAAGCATTGAGAGGCGAATCAGACGGTACGATATATATCGTCGGAATTTTGACACGATGTAGAAGCAACCGTAGGTCAAGGAACCGCTGATACGTGAGAGGAATACATATTTTTTGTTATTTTGTTCAGCGCAAAAAACGGGTGGTTCCCTTTTGTTCGCCCCGAAACCATATTAGCCGGAGGACAAAAATGCCCGTCAGTCATAGAGGGTGATAAAATTTCGCTCGGCGCGAGAACGCGAGATCCGTGTTAGAGATTACAGTAATTTGTAATAATGATTATGAATTTATAACCTAAAACTTTTTTCTACAACTGCATAAAAAAGACAACTTTTTTGCATCGCTAGCAGTACGTTAACTTCGTCATATCCTAATCGCCATGAAAAAAAATCGTTGCCAAGAAAAGTTTTTTTTGCACGGTTTTAAAATACTTTTTTGCTCGTTTCGTTCTATTTCTAATACACTTTTACGAAACTACTTGTTTTATATTTTATGCAGTTGTAGAAAATATGTTGTTCATATTTGTGTGTAAACTTTCCGCCCGTTTCATGGGCTCGATTGAGACTTTTGCCTCGACCTACGGTCACGCCAAAAATCTCAATCTCGACCATGAAAAAAAAGGAAACTTCACACTTTTAATATGAAAATATCGATTACGTATTTGATGGCATGCGTAAAAAAGAACGCGCACGTAAATTAATAAACAGGGGCCATATAAGAGAATTTTGTTATTAACGCGATGTAAACAATATTTGTCGAACATTTTGCGTGTAGTGTTTAATAGCACAAATGCCAACGTTATTCTAGCTTCATATTAAAAGGGGAATTTACGTATAGTAGAATGACGGGGGGTGAAGCAGTTGAAAAAAAAACCTGGTGTATGGGACGTAGTGATTTTAGCAGTCGGCGGGAGTTGTAAGCGAAAGCTGAAACAGTAATAAACTTGCGTGTACTATGGCGAATTCCGTGGGAGATGAAGAAAGTTTCGCGCGATAGTGATGCCCATGGAGATGACGGTGGTCGGAGCATAGCAGCATTGTGCACTGATGAAGGGCGAGTTAGCATCTGGCGACGAACGTGACTTGCGCCACACACCGCGGTGCCGAACCAATAAAGAGGAATGTGCAATGACCAATTTAATTTTCGGGTACTAGGAAGACGCATTCATGTAGAAGACCAAGTAATGTTCAACTTGTATAGATTAAGAGTCGATGAGGCAATATTTCAGAATGCGCATTCGATATGTATGAAAGTTGTGTTTTTCAGGGCAATGGTTTTCTTTTACTTGTTATGAATTTTACGTTGTTATGGAAAATGTTTTGTGCTTTTTTTACGTGCGTATTGTCATTGTTTAATGAATTGAAAGAATCAGTTGGCAACAGAAGAGAAACGGACAGAATATAGCACGATGAACACAGTTGTGTTTATCAGAAAAACCTCTCAATGACGTCTTGTGATTTCTGGTAGTTAGATGCTGACCCACGCGCGCGTGGCGCGAGTACCACGTTTCGGTCCGAGTACAGGGGCCATCATAAGTTTACGCCTGCATAATTTTTAGGATTATGAAAGGTTAGTTTGTAGACGGTCCTAATAAAGTTTAAAATACAGGAGTAGCCGAGTTTGTTACAATATATTGGGTCTTTGCAACAATACTTATAAATTATTTTTTTTCATCACGTGAGGTTGTAGACCTCCGAAACCAGAGTCATGTAAATAATGCCTCAGCGTTAGTGTGGTCGCAGACCAGCCCTGAGGAAGACCACGGCAGGATGGTCGAGACGTCGGCAACACGGCTTTTGACGCGATGTCACACAGACAACCAATATCATTCTCTTCATTACGTAAGCTTATCTACAAAACCTATTTAATGGATTATCGAGGGACAAGTTACCGCAATTTCAGAAAGATTCAAAAACAGGGGCGAGGGAGCATTCCTTTCTAATATCTAGGAGAAACAATACAAACAATTTTCACGGTAAAATACTTACGGACTGCACCAATACACATGTACGGTTGTCTCGCAGGCGTAGGGGTTAAGTTCAGTTTCAGCATCTTCTCTATATCCATTGGTGTCCAACCTAACAAATTCTAAAATAATAATTATATTAGTAGTTTCTAATTGGAATTTCATTTTGTTTCTTTCGTTCATTCTTTAATACATAATTTCTACTTGTACATTTTTTGCAAGTAAGTGGCCTAGTACTACAATTTTTGATTAAATATATTTATATACAAAGGATAAATATTTATTAAATAATTTAAAATAATAATAATTGTAGTAATAATAATAATAAATAAAAATTTTTAATTAATTGGAATATTTAATATAATGGTAATCCTGAAATCTCAATGCAGATAAAATGATATATTTACTTTACAGAACTATATTTTTTAAACTATTCTTCAAAAAAAAAGGGTTAAAAAAAATTTTGATCATATATACCATCTTTCCTTAAAAAAAAGAAAAAAAAATTTGGTAGCGCAACACACGAAATTTTTTTAAAATTAAATGAATGCGCGGAAGAAACGGAAACGGGACACAAACATTTCATATAACACAATTTCTAAAATCATTTGAAACAACAATCATCAAAATCGGATCAGGGATTCGAATTATTTCGAGAATTTTAGTAATCGTGCATTTTGGAGGAATGAAAAAGAATATGTAGGCGCCGTTGTTGCCCTGAAGAAAGCAATTACCAATAGTGTTTTTGGTAAATATTACAATAACACCTGAAGGGAACGGGTTAGAATTGGCAGAATAAAAGTGCAAAAAATTATGGAAATTTTTTAAAGTAGTCACGATTTGGAGGACGTCTAGGAGGCGAGATAAGGAGTAAGTGCTATATTTTCATTTAAAAAATAACGAAAAAGAACATATTGGTGTGAAAAGGTATTTAATTAAAAAAAGGCATTGAGAAGCAAATAAGACGATACGGTAATTATCGTCGGAATTTTGGACACGATGTAGAAGCAACCGCAGGTCAAGAAACCGCTGATAAGTGAGAAGAATAATTATTTTTCGTTATGCTGTTCAGCGCAATAAGCGGGTGATCCGCTTTTGTTTGCCGCAAAACCATATAAGCCGGAGGACAACAATGCTCGTCAGTCAGGGAGGGTGATGAAATTTGGCTCGGCGCGTGAACGCGAGTTCCGTGTTAGAGGTTACAAGAATTTTTAATAATTGTTACGAGTTTATGACCTAAAAACGTTTTATGTATTTGACGGCGCGCGAACAACGTAAAAAAAACGCGAACGTAAATTGATAAACTGTGGCCATATAAGAGAGTCTTGTATTTATCGCGTTGTAAACAATATGTGTCAGGCATTTTGCGTGTTGTGTTTAATAGCACGAATGCGAACGCTATTCCGGCTTGACATGAAAAGGGGTATTGCAAGTAAAGTTTTCTACGAAAATAACCTGGTGTATCGGCGCGTCGTGATTTTGAGCATTCGTCGGGAGTAATAACGCGGGATAAGCTGAAACAGTTATAAACTTGCGTGTGCTAAAGCGAGTTGTGTGGGAGATGAAGAACGTTTCGTAAGATGGTGATGTCCATGGAGATAACGGTGACCGGAGCATAGCGGTCAGTATGTACTGATGGGGCGATTTTGCAGTTGGTGACGAACGTGACTTGCGCCACACACCGCGGTGCCGAACCATTAAACAGGGAAATCTTCTTCTTCTTTCTAGGGTTTTTATCCAACCGACAGCCGGTTACCCTTTACGTCTCGAGGGGACGCATATTCGACCATACACTAGACACCAACACACTTGCGAGCTCCTCTGATCTGGGGTTAGCAGAACGCCAAGCCCTTCGCGACAACACACACATACAAAGACATGGGACAAACAACCACGCCCAAGGCGGGACTCGAACCCGCGACCCTTCGGACCGAAGCGCTGAGTCGGTACTCGCTCTTAGCCACCTCGGCCATTCAGGTCGGATTAACAGGGAAATGCAATGACTAATTTGTTTTCGAGTACTACGGAGATTCATTCATGTAGAAGACCTTGTAATGTTTAACTAGAATAGATTAAGAGTCGATAGGGCAATAGTTCAGAATGCGCATTCGGTATGAATGAAATTTTGGTTTTTCAGGGTGAATGGTTTTTCTTTTATCTTTGTGACTATTGATTTTTTTATGTTGTCATTGAAGGGTGTTTGGTTTTTTGTTTACATGCTTATTGTCATTGTTTAATGAAAGGAAAGAATCAGTTGACAACAAAACATAAACGGATAGAATAAATCCCGATGAACATGGTGTTGTTTATCAGTAAAACCTCGCAATGTTGTGTTGTGATTTCTGGTAATTAGATGCTGACCCGCGCGCGCGATGCACGAGTATCACGTTTCGATCCCTGTATAGTACTGGAAACATAAATTGATCGGGGCTGTCTGCGGCTACGTTCTGCTTTTGCTCGGCTCGGGCAGCCCTTGTCATGACGAAACAACGCTCGCGGAGCCTAACAAACCATCGTAGTCAATCTCAACGCAGGGGGGAGTGTCCTAACAAAAATTACGTCGTAGAAAATGGGGGAGGGCGCCGCTAGTTTAGATGTGGAAGAATTTTCAAATAAATACTAGGAAGAAACACTTGTATGAACATGAAAGTAAATTCATTGAAATATATATGAATACAACGCATCTAACCACAGTTAACACAATTCGTTTTGAACGAATTACATTGATATTAAATAAATAACACTGACGATAGACCAATTAGTTCTTTATACACTATTTAATTCCAATATTATTGTCCATACACAATTTACTAACTTTATCAAAAGTCCAGTGTACTACAGACTTTTCGGGAAGAAAAATAATTATAATTGCATATTTTCAATTGTTCATATGTTTATTAATTTGCAAAAACTGTAAAAAACTGACTTTCTCAAATTGATTGAGGACTTCTAGGGAACCATTTTAATAAAAGGCAGTAAAGTTCAAAGACACCTGTATATTAATCATTAAAGTAACAATTAAACTAGATATTAAACAATCAATTTGCATCTCTTGTCAAAACTGTTATTTTGGGATATTCAACTCAGGGACGATTTGAGGACACTTCCCGGCAGGATTAGCGCACATTTCGGAATTGTTTATAAAATTGTTAATAGTTTTAAAATTGTTAATTTGCAGTTTTCGTTTCTGGGACATCAGAGAACCCATCTCTCTTTAGAATTGCAAAAATTGGAATTTTTCAAAATTTTTCTTATTCTTTCATCTCAATTCCCTTGACACAAGATGCAAAATTCCGCAATCCCACCGGAGCTATCGCCTTTCGTTTTCGAGATACGCAATTGTTTATAGGATTTTAGCATCTGATGCCCTCATTTGTTTCCAGACAATTAATTCGCTCTTGGCAGTCTAGTATAAAACTCAAACAGTTTTGCAGTGTATTGCTTTCTGCTGTTTAAATTGTATTAACGATTTCTGACTTACGACAAATCGGTGAAAAATTGTTGTTCATGACTGTGTTTTAACTTTCGAAATTTAATTTCTATTCTTCATGTGTCATTGAAACAGTAGTTTAGTTATTTTGATTCAACTTGTGTAATAAATATATTGTCTTGCAAGTTTCAAAACGCCGAGACTAAATGTTGTCCTGCAAATGTGAAGATTTCTTTGTGTTTGTGTGCATTCTATTCAGTGGTACAGAAAAAATCGAAGCTCTTTTTGATAAAATTTGGAAAGTATGAAGGATTTCGGTATAAAAAACCGTCAAGATTAAAAGAATCGTTTCAATTTCAAAGGATTCGTGACATCAGCCAGATCGTTCAAGGAATATCTATTTTGGTGAAAATCTTGTTTACTTTAGGCTCAAGAATTATCCATCGGACGGACTGACGAAGAGGTTTCTCGAAAAACACTTTTTCATGTTCAAAACAATCATTTTGACAGCCATGTGTATAGAAAGGAATATTCGAATCCTCTTTTTTCAAATTACCAACATGCAAGAGACGTTTTTTCTATGCAAATTTCGACACTGTCTCCTGCAGTATTACATAATTCTTTTCTTACGCTAGTATATGTGGCGATAAAACCATGCTAACGTTGCTGGATTTGAACACGCGTCCTTCTAATCTCAAGGTCTAGCTCAAAGCCACAACGCTATCACAATCATTGCTCAGTACGTTCTCCATGCGCACTTATTACGAAAAGTATTATAACGTGGTATTCATTGCATTTAGTTTTTTTATTAGAGAAATGTAGTCCATGTGGGCAGGGCATCAAATTCCCAAATCGAAATGCAAAGGAATAAAACACACGCAACCACATAGCTCATTTTAATTAGAAATATTTTCAATAAAATACTGAGTTCTGTAGCACTCTTTGAGCAGGTCGTTTCCGGACTTATCTTTCGCCGACTATCACCAAGGTCGAAGTACGTCACAGATGCAATTCTCGAAAACGCTAGACTAACACGCGCAGTAACGCAAATCGAAAATGATAATCGCAATTGCGGCAAATTCATACCTGGTTCCTGAAGGCATTAACACACTGAAATATCTAGTGGCGCCTGAAAAGCTCATTCTTTCCGTGATTTATATAAAGGTGTCGAACAATTATAACTATACAATTAACCGCAAAAGTGTTTTCTATCCGCAAAAATTATTCGCCGCGGTTGAAATTCGATTTCAGGTACACAAGTTTCCCCGCGGTTGAAATTCGATTTCAGGTACACAAGTTTCCCCATCAGTCGTCTTACCTATATATATATATATATATATATATATATATATATATATATATATATATATATATATCACCTTTGTCAGAATCTTGTATAGAGCGAATAAATTGAGCGCAAACAAATGAAGTCTACGTAAGATGTTAATTTCGTATAAACAATTACATACATCTCGAGAACGAAATATGACAGCACCGATCGGATTCCGGAATTTTGCATCGCATTTAAACGACATTCAAATTAGACAATAAAAATTGCAACATTTGAAAATTTATAACCAATTTCCAAATTTTGCAAATCTAAAGGGGGAGAGTGTCTCGATGTCGCAGATTCGAAAACCGTGAATTACAATTTTGTAACAATTTATAATTTTATAAAGAAATTCGAAATATGCGTTAGAACGGCCGGGAAGGGTTTGCAAATTGTGCCTGAAATGAGCATCTTAAAATAGCTGTTTGACAGGAGTTACAAATCCATTGCTAAAAGTTAGAATAAATGTTATTAAAATGATAAATATTTACTGGTCTATGGACAATAATTCTGGACGGAAAACCCCGCTTATAAATATCTTTACGTCGGGGCGTACACGCAGGCAAAACTTCTCCTTCGGCAGGGAAATATGACAATATTTCCGTCTCGTACGTAAACGAACTAGCCCCATCCCCTTGAGACAGCGTTTTTTCTACCCCTTGGGATGTTGCAACAATCAAAGACAACTGTTGTTATTCCTTCTAGCGATTGGTCCACGCGCTCTTCGCCCTGCCCTCTCCCTGACCGCAGGGTGTCTCCGTTTGTCGCTTATTTTTGTGAGGGAAATGGTAAATTATGATTGTGGTTCAGCAATACTCCCAAAATAGGCAGAGTTCTGGCAAGAAGTAAGGAGGAGCGCATTTTCCCCTTTAGCTCATTCTTACGGTTTTGTAACAATAGTATAGCGCCAACACATTCATTGTATCGTTACTTCCAGTTTCATAATTTTGAAACCATTCTTCAGATTCTGCGTGCGCTGTCCACATTATTCTTTCTAAGTCAAGTTTCCAACCTTCCGCGGCCATGGATTTATAGGACAACGGATCGTATTGAAAAACACGAGGTCCATTATCAGCATCTGTAAAGAAATAACCAATGGTCAAAGCATCATTACAGGAGTCTCGCAGAGATGTCGCCCTCGAAATCTTTGTGATCTTAGGTGTAAAGTGTTGAATGAGCGATAACGTCATTTTCGAAGGGCTTTGGCGACTAAAGAGAATATATTTGGTGCATGACCTTCATTGTATACATTTTCATGTCGTAAAATTACACTATTGCAATATTTATTTTCTTTGTTATTTTCAATTTAAATTCATTATTAAAGGGTGTACTACTTATAAATACTCATTATTTATCCAAGGCAGTCAAGTTTTTAATTGCAATTTTCAAAATATGTTTCAGCCAAAAACTGTTTATTTTTCTGTTCGTAGTCATTGATTCATATTTCAATTCCATAGTTCTTTGGAACTATTAAAATTAATACAGAATTGCTGAATATAATAAAACTTTAATTTTCAGACAAAAATGTCTCCATTTCGAAACGTTAATAATACATTCTTTTGAATTTGTTAAATTATAACTTAGGTTTTTATTAATATAAGAAATTAACCAATAAATATTTTCCTTTTCCTTATTTTATTTAAAAAAAAGTTTATGCTCGTAATGTATGATATGACCTAAAGTCAAAATTAGGTAACTTACCTTGTGTAGAACATACAACCAGAAACAGGGTTGTTTGGAACAGGAAATATACTGAATTCTTCATCACAATATTCAGTGACAATTTACCACGTACAATGCTACCAACAAATAATGCAAATTTAAAAAGAGGACAATTCTTGCAATGGTAATTTCTCACCAACTAGTAATTCATTAAATTAATTTTTATTTCCCTTACACATTTTCAACTTTATCGATTAATTTGCGATATTGCTATTTCTCTTCAAATATTTAATGTATATAATTATCTATAGCAGAATGTGCTCCTAATCACAGTTTATCGGATACAAGCCAGGCGATCAAAGCCCCAAAAGGATTCAGGGACACGTTGCATAAACAAAGACGGAAAAATTCAAAAATAAACTGAGGTCTTGTAGTTGGTTGGTTTGGTTTGTGATTTGGGGAGTATCAGTGGCTTAAGTCATTAGTCTCGCAAGTGTAAAACATGATTTTTTCCGGGAGAAGGCGGTGATTTTCCCCTGCAGGATGGCGAAATCCGGCGCCGACCTACCGTCGGCTAGCGGGGTTTCTCCTTAACCAACACTCTCTCACCAGCGGGGCACCGCAACAACCGGGAACCGGGAGCGGTAGTTCAGTGCATCAACTGATGTCACTGCAGCGCCTCTGACCGGGATGTCCTAGTTTCCCACTCCCCACGGCGGCAGGATTTTCGACACAACTTTCAGCTAGGTCGAATTGAGCAACATTCAGAAGGTGTAAAGCCACCGCCAATATTTCTCTCTGGGGTAAATGATTTACACACAATGTCAGAAACTTTACAAAAAGCTGTGAAGAAGAAACAATTCTACTGCAAGCTCGTGGATCAAGATAAATTTAAAATCTAACTGGCAGTAACAGAAGCGTATCGATCACTTACTAAATACCTTATTAAAGAGGAAATTGTGTTTCACAGCTATCAGCTAAAACAAGAAAGATCATTTAGGATAGTCTTAAAAAATATGCATCCTACAATAAATATTGATGAACCGAAAGCAGAAATAGAAGAAAACTGTCATACTGTAAGAAACATTCATAACTTCAAACACCGTGTAACAAAAGCTTCTTACCGATATTTTTAATTGATTTGGAACCAAAAATTATAACAAAGACATTTATAAATTACAGTACCTTCAAAACACCAAAATAATAATTGAAGCTGTAAGAGTAAATACGAGTTTTTTCACGCTTCAAGGATACAACATATACAAATAATCCGGATGGTACAGCACATGGAGGACTTGTTCGGGGTAAAATTAAACATCACTTAAATTCTGAATATAGCACCATGTATTTGCAGGCAATATCCATTCAAGTAAGCGATGCATTCGGAACATTGAATATGGCAGCATTATACTGCCTCCCGGAACATAAAATTCAGAGTTCACAATTCGCAAGCTTCTTGAGAACACTAGGACCAAGATTCATTTCTAACGGTGACTACAATTCTAAACATTCATTTTGGGCTCCAGACTAACTTCTCCGAAAGGTAAATCTCTATTTGAAACTATAATAAACGAAAGATTATCCTCGTACTCTTCTGGCCAACCCACTTATTGGCCGAGAGACACTTACTAAATCCCTGATATATTAGATTTCTTTATTGCAAAAGGAGTAAGCCAAATTTACATTCACACCTACTGGTCACAAGATCTATTGTCTGATCATTCACCGCTTCTACTAATCATTAGCTCAATATTTATTGAAGACAATAAGCAAACCTCAATCCACAATAATAGAACAGAATGAAAATATTTCTCAGAATGGCTAATTAATAACAACACAGCTAATCTAACATTGAAAACTGCTTTCGACATAAATAAAGCTATGTAGTACGTAAACAGTCAGCTTCATCATGTTGCATGGCATTCTACACCAGAAATAAGGCAAAACAAAAAACTAAAAATCCCACAAGTAATAAGAGAAAATGTGAAAGCGAAACGTAAATTAAAAAGAAACAATAGCGAATCACTAAAAGACTCAGCTGTCAAAAGAAGACTAAATTCAGCTTCACAAAACCTCAGAAGATTACTTCAAGATTAGCCAACAACACCCTACAAGATAAGCCACAAGATTGACTCCAAATTCAAATGCAGAGTATTCTCTTTGGAAAACTACTCAATACTTGAAGAGACCGATGCAACCTATTCCTCCATCAGAAAAACCTACAGAGAAAACGGAATGCTTCGCTTCCCATTTCTCTAACATTTTTCAACCATTACCTTCACAGATATCTGAAACAGAAGAGGAAGAAATTTACAACTTCTCAGATTCCCCATTGCAACTTCCTCCCCAAATCAAACCCCTAGGTGCTCGAGAAGTTGAAACAACAATCAAAGTTTTACCAACTAAAAAAGCTCCCGGATTCGATATGATTTCATCAACAATTCTACGTCATCTACCAAGAAAATTGATAGCCTTACTTCCATCTTCAATGCCATCCTAAGACTAGGACACTTCAAATTCAATGAAAAATTGCTCAAGTAATAGTCATCCCAAAACCTCAGAAACCAACATATGAAGTTGTCTCATACAGACGTATTAGTTTTCTGCCAATATTATCAAAAGTTTCTGAAAAACTGTTTCTCTCACGTTTAAATCCACTTCTACAAGAAAATGAAATAATATCTCATCATCAGTTTGGGTTCGAACAGCGGCTTGCGACTGTAGAACAAATTCATCGAGTAGTAAACGAAATTAATGAATCGCTAGAAAATAAAGAATATGACTCTCCAATATTCCTCGACGTAAGCCATCCTTTCGAGATAGTTTGTCACCCAGATTTGTTGTATAAAAATTAAGAATAATCTGTCGTATCCTTACTATCATTTATTAAAATCGTATCTCACAAAGATATTTTCTACTAAAATTTAACGGTGAAACTTCAGGCCTTATCTATATAAAGTCAGGAGTGTCCCAAGGAAATGTGCTTGCACCTTTTCTTTATTCAGTATATACTGCCGACATCCCAACACCTGTAATCACATTGACAGCAGCCTACACGGACGACACAGCCATCTTAGCTCGACACGACGATCCAGCAGAAGCATCTCGTCTAGTGAAAGAACATCTGCAATCCATCCACTAGTGGCAGAAACGCTGGCGACTCAAGATCAAGGACAAGAATTCTGTCCAAGCATTCATCTGAAGCACGAAACATATCTACCTATAAAAGTCGAATCGCAGACTATTCCTCAAAACGACTCGTCAAAATATCTCGGACTTATCCTGAACAGAAGACTCAAATGGAAAAATATATCAAGAATAAAAGGAAAGAATTAGACTTTAAACTTAGAAGGTTAAACTGGCTACTAGAAAGAACATCATCGGCAGGCATCGCAAACAAAGTAATTGTGTGTAAAGGAAAATTTAAACCAGTATGTATATATCGAATTCAACATTGGGGAACAGCTCAAAATTCTAATATTGAAATATTACAACTCTTCCAGTCAATAGCCTTAAGAAAATTTGTAAGTGCCTCCTTGTACGTAACAAATGCAACATTATACAAAGACTTACAGACTCCAAAAATAAAAGAAGAAATCAAGAAGATCAATGCAAAATATTTACAAAGACCACATAACCCTCCAAATATTCTAGCCATAAACTTACTAGACAATAGAGACTCCACCTGACGACTTCAACAACATCATACTTTAGACCTTCCATATAATTAATTTTTATTAATAAAATATCATTAGTGGAGTATGGGCGTAGGATTTTACTCCTCTTATGTATTAGTATACATAAATTTTGTGAAATGTTTGATCACTATCAAATTGCAAAATAAAATATAATTATAAAAAATGTTATTTTCCGAATCTCTTTCGAGTGAGTTAACTATTAAGTTTTCCCCACCTCTTCAAATAATGTAATTTTGAGCTTCTTTTTACACAAACTTTTGGGTTTTTGAGAAACTTCAAACTAAGTTTTTTCCATCACTTTTACTCCCAAATCCAGTCATATATAAATTAGTGATATATCATGCACGGCCTCGCGTCCGTAACGGTTTGGTCAAGCAAGGTTTGCACAAGCTGTGACCGAAAGCTCAGTGCATCAACTGGTGTTAATGCAGAGCCTCTGACCGGGAGATCCTAGGTTCAAGTCCTGATGGCGGCAGGATTTTCGACACTCGCTTTTCAGCTAGGTCGAATTCAGTCGCTGCTTCGAGAACAATTCTAGCGGCCGGCTGCTCTGATCGGTAGTTTTCCGTGGTTTCTCCGATCAACACCAGGCGAATGCCGGAGCAGTACCCTAACAAACGAGCCACGGACCACGCGCGAACTTTCCTTCCTCTTTCTTGTCCTGTTCTCTCCCCTTACACACACACTTATACTAACATGCACTACACTACCACATATTCCGGGAGACCGGTCGGGAGCTTAGTACTTGTCCCGGTGGGGCCGTGCCCCGCTGGTCGGAGAGTCCTGGTTAGGGGGAAACTCCACTAGCCGACAGTAGGTCGGCTCGGGATCTCTCCATCCAGCGGGGGAAGATCTCCCGAGAACAAACATGCCCTACACTTACAAGACTAATGACCAAAGCAGTTGACGTGCCCGGAAACACGAAAAAAACAACCATCCAACCAAAAAATGTGTCTACGTTATCACGTGTCAGGCATCACTTGTAAAACTTATTATCAATCCTATCGTATTAGACGTGAAAATTTAATTCATATAAAGGTTACATCGACACATCAGGCAACAGTTACACTCAAAAACACCGCCCAACATGGAGAAGTTATTTCGAGAATTTCTATAAAAAAAAAGGACGGCAAATTCGCACCTGCCTATTTGAAACTGCTAAATTGCAATATACTACTAACTTCTATTCAAATAACTCTACATGATAACTTCTATAGAACATATTTTTTACAGTATATTTCATTTAAAAAATATGTCTTTAATATTATACTTTTGCAATTTATTTTCCTTTCTACATACGAGGGGGAAAATTAAAGACAATGTTTGGAGTAGTTTTTGAGAAAAAAATTATTTAAAACTGCTCAAAAATTGCCTATTTAACGCAAACTTTCGCAGAAACTACTCATAAATTCGTAGAATTGAACGTAATCTAATTAAAAGATCTATTTTAGATTAACAGATTGAAATAGATAATTTTTATCTTCATCATTGATATTGTAGAGAGACGATGAAAAAAGTAATCTTTTGCAATGTTAAAAAAACCGTAGAAATCGCTGCCATTTCTTTTAGATGGTTTTGCTCTATCAAAGAAAAAAGGTAAAGAAATAATTTTGAGTCATTTTTAAGAAAATTATGAAAATGACAAGGTTTCATGTAAAGTACCGTCAATTATCAAAAAATCAATTATCAAAATTCAAGAGGCCACCACATCACTCAGATCGATTTGTGAATATTAACTTCGATACAAATCCAGCTAACATTTTTGCCACTAGTGACATTTACTGAAGGGCGGGCTCACTTTTACCGAAATTCAATTTTATGTACGGACAAGATTTATCCACCCTTTCGTTACCAGTGTCCGGCAATACGTGTTTTTCTATTAAAGATATCGCAGTTTTTTTCCTCAGCGTTACAATACTTTCTCTATAGTGCAAAAGCAGAATGCAAGAAAAGAAAATCGCCCGTAATGTAATTTTAACGATGCGAAAGATATTTCATTACATTTGTGTAATTTTTGAAACTAAAAATAATGAATCTAAATGGCGTTTATGTCGTGTTGCGTGCATTTGCGTGTTTTTAAAGAAAACGATTGGTGCTAAAACACCACGTACATTCTCTCCCGCATTTTCAAGCAAAAATAGAAGAAAATTACCCATATTTTCGAAAAATTGTACATGAACGTATTTCAAAATAAGTCTAAAGAAACAGATTTTACTAAGGGAAAAATAGGTATATTAATATATTAGTTGTAGAAAGACTCCGAAATAATTTTGAGTTTTCAATTTCCGATGGGCCGGGGATTTCAACGAACATGAATGAAACCTCCACCATTCTCTAACAAGCCCTTCACTTTATCCAACAGCAAAATTGAACGAAAAGCCATGCAGCTATTTTTTTGAAAATTCGGAAAATGTCGGATGGATTTCATTTAAAGTAATCCCGAAAATTAAAATATCGGTTTCAACTTCAAGACGCGACGCCGCGGCATTTGCTAGACCAATTGGGGAATATCAATGTTGGAGAAAATGGCCATTGACGGCCTAGCGTTGTTCGCAGATGGATGGACGGATGAACAGACTGACTTTTTACTGTCATTCGATCAAGTACCACCACGTGTGGCTACACCGCGTGTTAAAGCATTTTTTTCTATATTTAGCATCCACTTTGTCGTTACCAGGGCCCTGTAAGAAAGCTTTTCTCCCGAAAATCCACTGTTTTTTTTCGGGCAGCATTACACATTTTTTCTCTCTTCCGTAGCAAAATAGTAACAACTTGGTGGTGTTTTGGAGCAAATCTTGTTTTTATGTCCTATAATTCACTCAAATTTAAACTAAAACTTTTAATATCGAGAAGGTAAAAACATGTATGCAAATTTTAAAATTCAGAGTTAACAGTAAAAATTGGACGACTCGCCTTTTTAAAAATATATTTCACTCTACTGTTAAAACATTTTCTTAAATGAGCCATTTTATAAAAATTATTAAAATAATCTGTGGCATCATGTAAAATTCAAAGAATTTTACGGTGAGCCACACCTAGAGCGGTACTGATGTCACTCAGCGCCTCTGAACGCGAGGTTCTAGGTTCGAGTTCTGACGGCGGCAGGATTTTCGACACTCGCTTTTCAGCTAGGTCGAATTCAGTCGCTGTCTGGAGGAGAGTTCTAGCGGCCGGCTGCTCTGATATATTTCCGTGGCTTCTCCGATCAACACCAGGCGAATGGCGGCGCCGGATCCGCCATCTTTCTAAATGCACTACATACCACATTCCGGGAGACCGGTCGGCTTAGAGTGCTCAGCTGGCGGTGCCGCTGGTGGGAGAATCCTGGTTAGAGAAAAACCCCACTAGCCGACGATAGGTCGGCGCCGGTTCCGCCATCCAGCGGGGGAAGATCACTGCCATCTCCCAAAAAAAACCATGCACTACACTGACGGGACTAATGACCAAAACAGTTGACGCGCCTTGAAACATGAAAAATCAATCAATCTATCAAAGAATTCTTTCCAAAATACGCCCTATTGTTGCCCATGGACGTACGCACTAGTGTTGCTCACGGACGGACAGATTTCTGAAGAAATCAGAGACCCCAAAGCAAGTCTGTCTTTTGAAGTTTCAAAACATAATTTTCACAGTCTTACATAAGTCTATTCTATGTATATTATACCTTATTAGTACAAGAATGTAAAAATGGGAGTTGTTTTCGGCACAATCTTGTTTTTAATATTGCCCACTGTCCAATATTGACCAGTATTGTATTTCACTCCAAATTACTCGCCAAATCTACTTTTTTAACGAGATGTATATGTCTTTAATTAAAGAACTATTTCTAGAGAAGGAAGTTAAAGAAATAATATTCTTCGATAATGTACTTGTGGGAGGAGTTCAAAAAGTTTGAAACTTTTTCAATTATCGACATTTTAGGACTAACATTAAAAATCAGACATGTGTCATTATTACACCAGTATTTCATTATGTTCTTAAGAAAAATTTAAAGAGAAAAATGTGTTGCCATTTTTCAGAAAATTTTGAAAATGTCAGAGTACTCCCAAAATTTAAAGAATAATTTTTAAAATCACAGCGCCTCGAGTGAGGGGTTATATTAATCGGGAAATATTGATTTTGAAAAAATTCTACGGATATTTCAAGTTTTTTTCAAGCTGTTGTTTACAGACTGTCGGGCTGTTAGAAAAATAATACTTTGACGTCCATAGAGGACCTTTATACATAAATATCAAAATAATTTAAAGCAGCATTCCAAAATTTTCCTTAAATTGCGCATATTTTTTGTATGTACGTACACAAAGTTTACTGGAGTACAATGTATGAAAAAATGTATCCTGTTAGATTTGACGTTTATTTCAAGTCGTTAATTCTTCTAAAATTTTGAAAAATATAGACGT
Organism: Teleogryllus oceanicus; assembly: GCA_964035755.1. NCBI lineage: Eukaryota > Metazoa > Arthropoda > Insecta > Orthoptera > Gryllidae > Teleogryllus > Teleogryllus oceanicus. The sequence goes on from CAXIVR010000010.1 coordinate 88,554,410, forward strand.
TTTCTACAGTTGACTCTTACCTGCTTAAACTCTCAATGTTGTATGAAGAAACGTAGAAAATACAGGTATTTATGTAAAGTTCGTATCAGAAGATTCGATCGTTTGACATTTTTACTATGACAATTACTCTTCTACCCACTTCTGCGATATATACTGGAAAATTATGACGACTCGTATAGACTTCGGACACTTTCTAGAAACCCGAATAGATATTTCAAATGACGTTGTTTTAGAGACAGCGCTGGAAAGATGTTTCAACCTCGAATGAAATTCCAAAATTTTTGCGCACATTTATTTCTAAAAATACTCTAGTTACAATTACACTGTAGTTCTAATATCCTAAAAAAACTATGATTTTCCTAGCTGTAAAATTTTAATATAAAGGACCTTTTATTTCTATCTACCAATCCTGCACATTCAGTACCTACATCTATTCATAGACAGGAGGCCGGTAACTAAGGAAGAACTCGCTCATTTTTCATGGGAAGCTCCATATGTCAGTCAACGTCATTCTCTATTAATATTATTACTGAAACTCAGTCATTCATGCACTAAATAAAATGACATTAACGTCATTGGATACGTGAGATACAACAGTTATCTATTTATTTGATTTTATTTATTAGTGATTAGTAAGAAGTAAATAAAGCATGATTATATTAAATGAAATGTCTGAAATTCCCCTATGTAAAAATGCGAACAAAAAATAGCTTACAGAGCTATTGGTCAAGCCGTTACCTTACTGAAGAGTATCATGCTACTTATCATGGTTAATAGATTTTATATTTTGACAGTTTGCGCATGTTCACCAGCATTTGCTAGGCAAGTGCATTGCGACATGCCCGCAAACAATTACTAGCTTTTACATGGCATTCGTATCTCACCTATTTCCTCACAAGTAATATCTGTTCGTTTCTGAAGCAGTATGTTGACTGGAGAGACAATTTTCATTTACTATCTATTGCTAAAGTATGCATGCAAACATCCACTATAAATAGCCAAACATGCACGATGCACGGTAAAAGTGGACAAAAAACGAACAATCAAATTCGTTTTACTTAATATTTTAGTAAGTAGCCTATTTTGATAGTGAACAATTGATAATTTTTGTGAACCTGTTTACGCCACAAGACGTAACTGGAGCTTACTTCAAAGACAAAATCTAAGCAAATTTTATATTTTCTGATTTTCCTTCACTGATAACGTTTTTTACGTTTTAGAGAAATTTGAAGTCGTGATTAGAATTTATCCCTTTATCTAATTTATCCGTAGCAATGTCACTGAAGGCATACTGATTTTAATTTCTGAAGACGAGGAAGATAATATTTTCTTCATTTGAATGGATGCAAGCTGTCCTGTCTTTTATATTTCCCTAGAAATGCTATTACGTTGCATTTGCTACTTTTTCGAACGGTACCTATAATTGCCCCTACTAAAGCATCACACATTTCCATTAAAAATGCATTTGTTACAGGCTTCAATGTTACATCAACGACATTAGTTTGTCTAAGTGTGGCGAAGATTCATTCCTTTTTCTAGTTTTGTGACTATGAGAAGTAGTTGCAAAGTGCTGGCTCACATGAAACATTTTATAACATTTATTCTACATAAATAAATTCAAATTGTATAGATCTACATATTTCTTAAAACGAGTAATAGCATTTTGCTACAAATTAACATAATTTGAAACACATTTTACTCAGGTTTTGACGCAAATTATTGTCAGATCTAATTTAGGACAGAAATAGTTTACTGAAACGTATTTACATAAGCCTTCGGGTTCAAATTATCTAAACAGAAATTATATAGATTCGAATGTGAAATTTGGACGTAGAAGTCAGATTTAGTACGTACTACATGTTAAGTTGTACTACTTTCTCCTTGTGGATAAAATTATACTTTTTATAGACACTGCGATGCTACCAATACTTCAAACGAAATTAAAAGATAAAATATGGCACACTCCGCGATTTTCAATGTTTTCAATAACATTAAAAATAATAGAGGTAAAATCTGAAAGTCGAGCAAAATGTTTCCAAAGAATGTGCATACTGCCTTATACAATACACACCTCCAACAAAAGCTCAGGCGGTGTCACCATCCTCAGCAAAAGTCTATTAACCACTATCCACTTCCCCCATTTATCACGCCAGGACTTGAAAACTCAGAAATTCTGTCTCCCAACGTTCAGGCCCAACCTTGACCATAACCGCCATATATAAACCACCCAATATCCCGATTAACCCCGCCTATTTAAAACTGTTTTTCGCAGCGCCTACCTCTGCCACAGCCGTAGATGATTGGAGCTCCAAACACCAATTGTTGGGCAGCCGCTCAACCGCTCCAGGTAGAGCCCAACGTCTTAATTTCTGCCATGGAAACAGCATCAATATTGCCGCCCCTACTCACCTAGAAAAAGCGAATCTCCTTGCAAATCATTTCGTCTCCTCCTTCCCCCACACCCATATATATATATATATATATATATATATATATATATATATATATATATATTTTCTCCCTTTCAAAATTCAAAATTTATTGCTTATTTATCCTTGAAAATAGATTTTATACATGGGTTTTCCCCTTTTAAAAATTCAAAATTTAAGTAGTATATGACTTAGTGTAGGGATCACAGAATTTTGAAAATGTGCATACAATTCACTTTTCCCCATAGCACGTCATACGCAGTTTTTAACTGTTTTTTGACGTAAAATAAATAAATAAATAAATAAACCCATCTAACAACGCAGCTTTTAACTCAAAAATCAGTGCCTTTATTAGACTTCCCGTCTCCCTAGCCCCAGAACCCATGTCACTGCTGCGCCTCTGACTGGGAGGTCCTAGGTTCGAGTCCTGATGGTGGCAGGATTTTCGAAACTAGCTTTTCAGCTAGGTCGAATTCAGTCGCTGTCTTGAGGAGAATTCCAGCGGCCGGCTGCACTGATCGGTAGTTTTCGGTGGTTTCTCCGATCAACACCAGGCCAATGCCGGAGGAATACCCTATCAAACAGGCAACGGACCGCGCGCAATCTGTCCTTCCCATTTCTTGTCCTATTCTCTCCCTTACACACACACTTACACTAACATGCGCTACACTACCACATATCCCGGGAGACCGTTTGGGAGCTTAGAGCTAGTCCCGGTTGGGGCTGTGTCCTGTTGTTGGGAGAGTCCCTGTTAAGGGGCAAACCTTACTAGCCGACGGTAGGTTGGCGCCGGATCTCGCCATCCAACGAGGGAAGATCACCGCCATCTCCCGAGAAAAAAAGCATACCATACACTAACGGGACTAATGACCAGATCAGTTGACGCGCCCAAAAACATGAATCAATCAATCAAACCCAGAGCCCATCAAATAGATAAGCACATCAAACATTGCCTCCATCCTCAAATCTCTCAAAAACATAAAATATTCCGGCCACAACCTCATTCCTAACAACATCCTAAACATTTACCACGTAGATCAATGGTATACCTACCAGCAGTTTTTAAAAGCTGTCTCCGTTTTAAGTATTTTCCCTCAGCCTGGAAACACTCCATCATAATTGTGATCCTCAAACCCAACACACCTTCACACAACCCTTCCAGTTATTGTCCAATTAGCCTCCTAAAACCCCAGCAAAAATATTCGAAAAGCTAATTCTCTCCAGGCTGAACGACTTTGCTAAACAAACAAAAATCATCCCTCTAGCCCAATTTGGTTTCCACCTAATCTCCTCAACATCCAATCAACTTCTTCGACTGGTAGAATCCACAGCCCTTGGATTTGAAAGGAAGCTATTCACCACTGACGTTTTCCTCGACTACTCCCAAGCCTTAAACAGAGTTTGGCACGAAGGCCTGCTATATAATCGTCACCTCCTTGGACCTCTCGACTACCTCTTCAACATCTTCAAAGACATCCTCCCCAAACGACCCTTTGCCGTCAAAGTAAACAACCCACTATCCCTACCATTTAGGAACCTTTCAGTAGTTACTCAAGGCTCACCATTATCCCAACACTGTTCAACATATTCACTTACGATATCCCCAGCCTCCCCTCCACGAAACAACCCTATATCAGATACACGTTTTATTCACATCTAATCATTCTCATTAATGCCTGTTCTTCCCTGCAAGAATCTCTAAACGAATGTTCATTTGTCTTCTAACTGGCAACATAACTTAAACCCTGCTAAATGCATTGCCAAAACCTATACCCTAAAACGCATTCCGCCTGCTTCACACCTATACATATTGTAACGTATTGTAGGGCTACACAGAGCGACCGGTGGGGCGTCACAAAGTCGCTGCGTCAAGGGATTAGACGCCAGACGCCAGGCAGGATGTGAGAACAATGAGGTATTTGGAGAATTTTAAGAGCTAGAGAAAGGCATCCGAAAATGCGGGACAGCGCATTTTTGCCAGGTGCCGCGTGCAAAATACTTAGAATCCAGGGAAATGAATGTCCAAAATGCCGGCAACGCGACTAGCGCGGGCCGTGTGAAAAACCCAGTGACGTTTCAGATCACATGGGTGGGAGCTATATAAGAGCGATCGCAGAGCGCGGGGGCGGGGTTTTGTCGAACTGAGTGGAACCCTCGTGCGAACGCATAAAACTTGCGCCCAGGGCGGTGCGGGGCCGAGCTAGGTTCGTAACGCAACCCTTGTGTTGGGGCGCCGTTGTGGACACTATTTCCACGGGTGACCGAGGTTGCCGGAGCTGTGTGCTGTGTGGAAAAGGCTCGCTGAGGAGTGGCGCGGGCCACGAGTCAGACATTTCATTTTTAAGGATCGCTCCTGCGATCAGGGGAGTAAACGTCTACCAGAGCTAAGCGTAACTTTAATTATTTACTATACATATTGTGAATAAACCTGTACATATTTATCATTGAAGCTCGTGCCTGTGATTACTGTGAATTCCCACGACGTCACAATATCATCTACTCCCTCGAAATGGGCAGAGCACATCACTTCTATCCGTTACCTTGGAGTCCTTCTAGACACCCGTCTAACCAGGAATGCCTATATACATTCACGCCTAAATCTAGCCTACTGCTCCCTTCGTCAACTCTATCCTCTTATTAACAGAAAGTCATCCCTCAACCTAAAAACCACCATACACTTATATATATTGCTGGTCCGCCCTGGAATACGTACGCAGCACCGATCTGGGGGGGCCGCCCCCTCAACAATAAAGCACATCCAAACCCTACAAAATAAAATCCTCCGCACTGCCTTAAATGCCTCATGGTACATATCTAATGCTCAAATACACCATGACTTAAAATTCCCTAGTCGCCCTGCACATCGACCGCCTCTCCGAAGGATTATGGAAGTTCCCTAACCTCCCCTTCCAACCGACTTTCTACGATGAACAAACACTCATCCTCATCTAAGCCGCATCTCGTCCAGATTCCCCAAAGATGAATTCTGTCCTTTGTAACACCTACGCTTTCTCCACATAACTCCTTTATCTCACTTATTTCACAAACCACCGCAACAATTTCCAAGCACCATATTGTGCACCGCAATGGATATGTTGTTGGTGCTGTGTTGCGCCATATTGGGCAACCATATGTTATTGTGGGTTTTATTATCATTTTATAGATGAGCAGCCCAGTTTCTATACTAAGGGTGAGTTTGTATTGATAAACTGGTAGAGTTTTATACATTTTGCTCGTGTTTTATTGGCTATTGATGGAATGTGCGGTTTCCAAGTTTACCGTTTGTCGAGTAAGATACCCAGGTATTTGGCTCTGGCGAAGAATGAGAAACCCAGGGTAGACTGCTGGCCAGCTAAAAAGCCGAACTAACGGGACAACTTTTGAAAAATGTCACTGTCGGATGAAAACATACATTTATACTCGATTTAGGGTAGTTTCGATTCGTTTTATGTTGGCTAAAGTTGTTGCCAACCGTCACACAAATACCCTGAATATTTTACCTTCAAGCGGTAGGGACATTTTTTAAAATTTAAGTTTGCAATGAAAAAATGACTACTTCCGTAGATACCGCCAACATTGAAAGCCATCCAAGTGAAATTGTGTTAGTTTACGAGTGTTGCTAAATATTTGCATTTTACGTTTTGGTGCTCGTCGTTCTTTGCGTTTTATCGTTCAATTTATTTATTTAGTAGTACTAGGCGTTTTTGAGTTTTATTTATTATTTTCCAATTGTTTTCTGTAGTAATAATAATAAAGTTAATTGAAATAGTTATAGTAGTTCATTATTTGTTGTTGTTAAGTGTCCCCTTATTTCTTGTTTTAAATTAATTATATTATATTTATTATTATTTTTCTGAATTCATTTTAATTAAACTGGAAAATAATGGTAAGCCTAATAACATCTGGGTCTATACTTAATACTGAACCTTTGAAGATAACACGTTTTAAAGACTGTCTCTGGTAACAATGGATAAGTTATTGAAAACTACACTAATGATGATTTTCATTTTTTTTTTAACTTACTTTTAAAAACTAATGAATAAAATATAATAAATATTTTTTTTCCACTTAAAAACTACCATGTATATCACGTTAATTAACTTCAATAATTGTGGTATTTATTTGCGTTCAATAAAACTCATTACTACCACTTCAAAACGTGAAGGAACTGTTGACACACATCTCAAAAGCATTAATAACATAGAAGTATGACCGCAGATAACTTTTGAGGTTGTATTTTTCATTTGCACTTGGCACTTTTTAACACTTCTTAAGCTCGTAATAGTTGATAATTCTTAATTAACTTAATTATTCACAGAGTTAATATTCGTTTATAGATGAACATCTCTTTTTAATTCTACCGAAAAACGAAACATGTATTATTGAACAGTGGACAAGACTCGAGACCGCGCGAGGATTGTGAATGACAACAAACAAAACAAAAGCGAGAGACTTGATCAGAGTTATAGTGTCATAAGTTGGCTATTCCGACAGGAAATCTTTCAAGCTGCCGTATTGCGAATTTAGTGCGGCCTGATACACGGCCTGGAGTCTACATCGGGTTTATTTGTAAGGGTGTGGGGAAAGGAGGATGTCTGAGAGTGAATATTTTGGATAGTGATTTTGAGCGGTTGATTTTAATTCTTAATTTTTTTCTCCAATTCGTATAACGGTAAATATATGATTGTATGTAATCATAGGCTAAGTTGATGTCGGTATGTGAAAGAAAGATAGAAGTATCGTCAGTATAAAGAGCTATGATGAAAATTTGTAGTTTACGAGTGTCTGATAAATATATCCAGTGGTTAAAGTAATCTGTGAATTATCTTGAGGTTCGAAGGCTGCTAAATGTTTATGTGGTAGATAACACCAAAATAACAATTGTGAACCTGTAAATTGTTAACGGAGTATTGCGAATGCGGCGTTTGTGAGTGAAACTTGCAGTGTATTTAAGGAATGTCAGTATTATTTCGGTGACGAACAAAATAATAGAGATGATAGACGACGATTTCGACGAGTCGTTTGATTGTTTAGAGCGTCCAAGAAGACAGCGTGTACTATAGGAGGTTTTTAGAATGCGCATTACAAAGTGCAGCGCCCTCCATGATTTTTGACCGTATTGTTAATATGATCCGACCAACCCAAGTCGCTACGCAGGACCAAACCCAAGTACTTACAGTTTTTTACACGCGGTATATCGTTAGTTCCTAACTTGTAATTCGAGTGTACATTCGAGCGAGATTTGGTAAAACAAATGAATTTACTCTTTTCCGGATTTAATTCCATCTTATTTCTGCACGCCCAGTTCCATAAACAGTTAAGATCGTTCTGTAAAACATTTTCATCCGAAGACGCGCCAATACTCCTATATATTATGCAATCATTAGCGAAAAGTCTAACTTTCGATTTTATTCCAGTTGCAATTGATACTTTGATACAACAGAAAATAAAAACAACTGATTTGTAAGTAGCGATAATATTATATTTCTGCAACTACTGGCCCTGCTAAATTAATTTTATGTCAAGCTAATAAAATGTATACTTGGTGTTTTGTTATTAATGCAGCGGTTTCACCAATGAATCGTCTTCTTCCAACCCAAAGATATTTTGAAACAGGATAATTTTTTATTGTAATAGGAGTCTTTAGTGTGGTGAGCAGATCTACTTATTCAATAGTAGTGAATAAAGAATCTCATGCCCTTGCGGTTTTGCGGATCCAAAATAATAATAATAATAATAATAATAATAATAATTATTATTATATTATTATTATTATTATTATTATTATTATTATTATTATTATTATTATTATGGAATTTTCCCTAATAAAAAATATGTTACATTCTGTACATCGTATTTCTACACCGAACATTTTTTGAGATACAACTTCCGTTTGTATCAACATTTGCTGCTTTGTTTATTTTACTTGGTACCCATTCTAAACTATAGAGTAATTGTTTTGTTAATTAGGTGAAGTAATGATTTGCGATCTTTCTGGTAATTTAGTGCTCCGAAAAATAAAGACTTCCCTATAAAATGTTAAAATTTATATTTAAAAAGACAGAAGACGGCAGCGCCGCATGGAAACATTTTCCTAAATTAACGGAATGCGCGGAAAAAGATGAAATTCAACATAAACATTCCATAAAACATAATTTTTATAATCGTTAGAAACAACAATCAGCAATTGGACCAGGTGTTCACTAGATTTCGAAATAATGGTAATTGTACATTTCACGTTCACAAACATGGAGGCCATTGTTTCTACAAGAAAGCTGAGAAAGAATATGGTTTCTAAGAAATATTACGAAAGTGCTTAAAGGGATCCGGCTGGACCTTTAAAGAACAACGAGGACAAATTTATGAACGATTTCAAAAATAATCACGATTTTGAAAACATTTAGAACGCTAAATAAAATTAAATGTAGAAAAGTATAATTAAAATACATATTAAAACATAACACGCATCGTAGTGACGTCACGACTGACGTCACGACGAAATATCGAACTAAAAATGGTTGTATTTAATAACATAAGACAATAAAAGGAAACATAGATAGTGCGGTAATTATCAGATAAATTATAGACAGCATTGAGAACCGGTGACAAGGCGTAAGAACGTTGAAAACCAGAAAATAAGAAATATTTTGTAATCTTGTTTGTGGCAACGGGCGAGCGATCGGCGTCTGTTCAAGGAAAATCTATTTAAGATATTGGACAACAATGCTAGGGAAGATGATGAGACGGTGTTGTGCGCTTGGCGAAGGCGCTAGCTCCGCGTTAGCGTAATGTAACCTTTTAAAAATTATTGTTCGGAAATGGACTTTTAAAACTTAAAAGCGACACGAACCTTAATTTTACGCGGTTGCACCTTTGAACATTGGTCGCGGACATTTTGTGTTGCAGTGTTTACAACACGAAATTTAGCGTGCTCCGAACAGTAAAAGATAATACAAACAGAATATTTTCATTTAAGTTCGCGTAACGAAACAGTGTCTCTTCGCCGCGGGAACTTTAAATATTTTATTTTCATTAGTGCTCTCGTCTTCCACATCTCCTTTTAAAAGTACATTCGAGTTCTAGAATTATTATTTCGGAGTTCAAGTCAAATACTCTGCTTTTCTTTTCGTAATTTAAATGTAAATTGAGGAGCTTCTTGAACTTCTTCTTACGTCCTGGAATATCTCAAATTTGGACTAGTTTGGTTAGTGTAAGAAACCATTCAATTATACACTCTAAAAATTATGTTCAGGAAGTGAATAGTATTTGGAAGCTTAGGCATATAATATAATAGACTGGTCATCAGGGTAAAGTCTCAACTTTCAAATTTATAAGAAATTTGCATAGAATTTAAAGAATCTATTTTCAATGATATCTTCACAATATATTAAATCAGGAAAATCTTGCTAAAAATTAAAATCTATACTTGCCTCAGTCACATTTATGATTTCAGAATAGGTCATATTTAGTAAGCATTTTTATTATATTTCGGTTTTCATCAAAACTTTGAGCAACGATAATCAGAAGCAAAGGGACACTTAACATGCCAAATTTTTGACGTCTCTTAAGAATGTATGGCGTTTGGGAATGTTGATTTTATAAAATCTTTGCTCACAAACTCAAAATTGCTATTTTAGATTGTGAATTGATATTGATTCACACTCTAAATATCCTTGCTAATGTGCATTGTAATTTTTTTCTCTAAGTGGACAAAATGCAGAATTTTACAGAGACAGAAAAGGAAACTTAAATTAATGTCCAAACAATTGCAAATGTAAAATTGCTGATAATGGACGATCTTTCCAGGTGGCCTGGTGCCTGCCTGACCAGACAATTTACAATAATTCTTTCATAAAGCAGAGATTATTGGGCAAAGAGATTGAGGAAAATTTTATTCTAGGGAATAAAGCTTATGAGAATAACAATATTCTCGTAAATCCTCTTCATAACCCATTAATATGTGCGGAAATCTCATACAAGAATCAGGGCCGGATTGAAAAGTGGGCAGTGTGGACGGCAGCCCACGGGCTCCCACCAAGAAGGGGCCCCCACCAATTGAAATATTGAAACAAAGCTTGTCCTTTAACAAAAATCATGCGATGATTTTTTAATATAGTAAAACATTCATATTTTGCTTCATTTTGTGCAACATTTTTGTTATATTTTTGAAACAAAAGAGAAATATTGTATACTTACATCTAATATTTATATTATGTCAGATAGAAATTCAAATAATTTATTTCTGATGTCAATGCTTTAAAACTCTACATAATATCAATTTTCTTAACTCATTAACGGTGCAGGCTTCCCTTTCTACTTTAGGGCAACGGAAAACAAAAGACATAGAAAATAGGTAAAAAAGCGAAAACATTTCAGGGGCTTATAAAGTAGTTCCAGGATCACATCGAACTATAATTTGTTTTATTAATTATTTTGTAATTTTATTTAATTTGTCAAATAATAATATTTCAAATATGAATATTAAATCATATAACTATAATTTCAATTTAATTTAACGAGAAAGTAATATATTAATAAATAAATTTTAAATTACTTGAAGCTGTTAACATTTACTAATGCAGTTCCAGATTATTTTGATAACATTGAGACTATATATTTAATTTGTAATTCATTAAAATATAAAATACCAAATAATTATAAACTTATTGGTGTCGATTTCTTCATTTTTGTAGCAAGTTTTCGATCTTTTAGCATTCTTAGAAATAAAATTACATCGTTAAATATTTATAATATAAATATTATTCCGAAATAAAACATACCTACTATTGATATTTGAAGATAGTGAGCAACATTCCAAAACTCGAGTCTAATGTCAAGGTTTTCACAATAAATGAACAAATTAAAAATTGGCATCTATGCTGTATTTTGGAAGGACACATTGAACGGAATAAAACGCAACACCCAAATTACTCCAAAATTCAAAGCTCTATTTGAATACCGCAGTTGCTTCTCTGAAGTCGCTCAAATTTTCATCAGAAAAAACGCGACAATTTTTCACACTACGAGAAATCGGAAGGGAAAATTCTGGGACTTCAGATTACGAGATCTCTAGGATACGTCACCGAAATGTTCACTAAATCTCATTGGACTACGGACACGCACCAGAAGTGGACCTTTCACCGTCACCTTTCAACATTTTACGTTGAAAATAACCTTCTCGTGATTGACCAGTTTTAGCGTAGTTGGATGACCGACTTTCTACATACCAATTGGTTTCTACACGTGATTTGTTGGCTACACTGGAGCAATTGGAGTCAGATTAACTGATAGAACAAGTAAGACTGTTAAATCAGATTTACAAATACCCTGTTGACGAAACTCTTAGGATCGAGCTTGTTCAATTCACAGAATTTACGAAGTATTTGAGCAGAAAATGACAAATATTTAAGCCGGGAATATTTAGCACACATTGGTAATTGAAAATCGGGACCAGACGCTCTTCCTAATGTTAAGAAAATTTTGAAAATGTACCTTGTTCTGATGATCACTAATTGCACAGATAAAGATTACCCAAAACACCTCAATAATCTCGTGCTTGTGAGTAGTAATAGCTGTATTTTAAGACGGTTAAGATTTGACGATTTGATTAACGATTTTGCGATGACAAAAGCGCGGAAAGTTCCTTTGTAAAGGTGATTAATATATGTAAAAAATAATAGATATTAAAATAGCATTATAATTTTATAATGTACTAATGGTTTACACAGTGATATTTAATACGAACCTGTACCATAGGGGTACCCAACAAATATGTGCCAACTGGCCCCTATCTATTTCCGGCCCTGCAAAGAATCGCACATTAGCTCAAGAAATGTAGTGGAGAGATCGAATGGTATGTGGAAAAGCAAATTTCCAGTTTTATCCAAGAAAATATTTCTTCACTTGGCAAAAGTACAAGCAATTATTGTTTAATGTGCAGTATTACATAATAGTGCTATTTTTTCCTAAACCTTCCATAACACTGCTTTTGCTAATTATATCCTAATTAAACTAATTAATGTATTACCATTTTTTCCTCTGTTTCATGCATTTCTATTTTCTTTTTCTTCTCTAACTCATGCATTTCTATTTTCTTCGTTTCTCCAACTCGTGAATTTCTATTTTGTGCTGTATTTTCTTAAGCAGTTTCTGTTTCTTTTGTGCATTTGCAACGAGCAGTTTAGTTTCCGTCTGTTTCTGAAATGGCCTTTTGGGTGTACTAAGAACAATAATAATTACAAAAAAGCAGTTAATTAAAACTGATAGGAGTGTGCACTGTGTATCATAATAAAAGTACGGTACATAAGGATAAAAAATAAGTTATTCATAACAAAGTTTAATTTAGCTGAGGTTTAAACCAAGCTCACTTTTTACCAGCAAGTAAAATCTACTGTCATTTAACATAAATACGTAATTTTATCCATTACCAATTATAGACGAGAGTGATATTCAGCATTTGTGTAATATTGCTACCTTACGCTCTCACTGTTTAAATGAGTAGTGAAAATATATAGGCCTGTTTTGAAATGTATACTTTTTATTAGGAATGAAATGCATTGTACTGGAGTGAATTCATGGCTTTGAATGAACAAGAGAATCAACAAAATAAATGATAGTTAACGTAATAGTATTGGATAAATATTTATTCTCTCATTTTCTAAAACTTTGATAAGGGATAATTTGAGTTAATTGATTAGTAATATTTAATAGAAATAGTGATGCGAGAATGTAATCCAAAATACTAACATAAGGCCGGTTGCTTCCTTTCTACATTCTCGTACACGTACGTATATACGAAGTAATATACGTAGTATTGAGAAAGTTATGGAATGCGCCGCGAAAAAACGGCAGTTTTGGCGGGAAAAAATTATTGCCGGCCTCTGGAGACTAAAAAGTGCATGAAACCAGTTGCTAAATTAAGCAAAATTAGAGGTGTTACAGAATGGCACAAAATTTGCAACTTCGTTTCCAAATAGTAGAACGTAAACTATATTTTAAAAATATGAAAGAAGCTATAACTTCGTACTATATAGCAATTGTCATTGAAATACTTAAAACCGGTGTTAAGAAAATGGCATCAAGCATTGCTGTAATGCGAAATTTAAGCTCTTTTTAATCTACTGAATTTGAATAAAAAGTATAATAAATATTTTAATAAAATGGAAATGTATATTAATAGCGTGAGGATATTTAAAAAAATACATTTGTAAAAACAAAGAATAGAGCAAATTAATATTACGTCATATTAAACAGAGTAATATCTCTATCCATTAGAACTTTTAAGAAAATATGTGGAGCCATTTTTTAGAAAATCGCATTTGAAGGTTTTTGAAAATGCAGAATTTGAGTTCAGTTTTACAGAAACTGTTTTCGAGAAACTTTATTTGACATTATTTAAAGCAAATGTACTCATAAATTAAAAATAAAGAAATTCGCTATTTTTAAGTTTCCGACGTGAGCCACAAGCAAAAATATTAGTGTAATTTTGAAAAAATAAAGAGTAGAGCATTATTTCGGCGTCTTCCTACAACTAACAATTGAAGATAAAATTTTGCCTTCAAATAAATTTTCTATAAATAGTTCAAGATTCTAAAGATTTTTAGAAATTTTGTAGTTTTGTGCAATAAGGAGTTATTACTTTTTAAAAATAAAACAATATTTTCTCAAAAAATGCCCAATATTTTCTTTAAATTTTGGGTTGGGGTAATGCCAAATGTATACTTTCCCTCACAAAAATTGGTCGGCAACATTCTTAACATTTTAGAATGACCCCATTTGTTTTCACTTAACACAAGATACTGAAAAAACAGTTTCATGTCGCGCTTTGCTTGCTACGTTAAAAATCACTTAGCTTAAAATGGCCAATTTAGTTACGCTAAATTCGTCTTTTTAAGGTGAATATGAACATAACTTTTATTTTGTTTTTATTTTCTCTTCTAAATCCTGCAATTAGCAAGTCGATATATTTATCAAATAGGTAGATATGTGATTGTAAAAAAATATTTTTAGAGGTGCATTACGTCGAAACAATAGTGTCTGCTTTTCTATCAAAGGATGTTGAGCAATCGAAAAGCTCTATTATTTATTGTTTTCAAAGGCTCCTGTTAAAACCGAGAGTTCGAAACTATTTGTTCCTCTTGTTACCATTAGAAAATAGGGAACCATACTATTAGCTGTTTGCTGTAAACTGTATTGGTTTGAATAAATGGAATGTTAAAGTTAAAATAAATATTTTGTGAGTTGAAAAATCATATGAGTAGATTCACACATCACAAAATGGTATCACAGTCTCGATAGCGCACGCGGACGTGGTGTCGCTTCTTCTGCAACGAGGCGCCGATGCGACGATACAATGAAAATTTATATTTAAAACGAATTTTTCGGTTTTTTAATATTCTGCAAGAACAATTCGGTTGTTTAACTTGGAAAGGAAAAAGTTGAGAAAATGTGAAAACCATTGTGCGACGATAGATGGCAGCTCGCCAGAGAATGAACCAAGACCGTAAGGCCGTGTCCCGCGTGAGTTACGTCTTGCCGCAGGGACACGCCACAGCTTCAAGCGACAAATTCCAAACACACAGCATCTTATGGGCCCGTCCTGCGTCGGCGACATCCGCGGCGAAGCGACGAAAGCGCTACAAGCGGCGGCGTCCGAGATTCAAACATGTTTGAATCTTGTCGATATTTGTCGCCGCTTCTTGCAGTGTCGCACAAATAGTTTAGCTGTCTTGGTCCTAAATTTCACATTTCAAAGATGCCGAATAGCGACATAACGGAATGTTTAATTGAGGAAGTGAAAAATAGAAGGGAATTGTGGGACAATAACATAATACATAAGCACATAATTGATTTGTGAGCGTCGAATGCACTGAAAATAACAAACAAGTTTGTTTTTATTAATTATATTATGTTAATTTATATTCTTTTTATTGAATTTGTCAGATGCTAATTATATTGCGTAGTACATATATCACAAAGCATTATCAACTAGAATCCATATAAACCTAGAGATTAGGTTTCTATTGCAACCAAACCGGCAGAACTGTTGAAATAATAGCAGAAACAAGTCTGTCTTATTTCAGGGCCTATTACACCTATTACTAACTGGCAGAGTGGAGATTATCTGTGGGGAATCGTTGAACATAACAAAATTCTTGAATGTTTCCTTTAAACATCCCGGCTGTCGCAGCTTCCTGTCGCGTACGTAGGACACCTCGCGCTCGACAGACACGAGGACACCTTCACTCGCAGACTCGTAGGACTTTTACTAAACGACACTAGGACACTTTACTCGAAACTCGTAGGATATTTTTCACTCGACAGACACGTCGACACGTAGGACACCACGCGTTCGGCAGACACGTAGGACATTTCACCCAAAGAGACGTAGGACATTTTCACTCGACAGACACGTAGGACACTTTTCACTCGACAGACACGTAGGACACCTCGCGCTAAAGACGGTAAACCAGCAACATTAGAGAGTTTTTGCAAGAAGGGAAATCACTTTTCGTAGTACTACTCGCGCAACTTTTCTTGAATGATGGATTGAAGAAACGCAGGCGGACAGGGGGTATTAGTTAAAAAGTCGGCCACTAGAGTATTTACAATAATGCCAACCTCTAAAAAAATGAGTCATATCTGCTACGTGTGCTGTCAGGTCATCGCTCTGGGTAGGCAACAGCCGAGACGCTAGATAAGAGTTATAGGTGCCTACCTTGAAGGACGTGGACCTGCCTCAGCCAATTTTTAGGTAATGGTAATAAAGCTAAACAGAAGTTCTCGACTATGAAAGCAACTAGCTTTGACTCTATTGTTTCACGCCAACGAAGTTGCTTGTAATAATGTCATCACTGATCGCTGAAAGCTTTTGCCTTCAATTGTTTATATCTCAAGAGACGGGGAAGCAAGGTCAATGTTCAAGAAAAGTTGCGCGAGTAGTTCATAAATATTATCGTCTAAAGGAAATAACGTATCTTCAGAAAACTGAATTTTTGCATGGCGTACAATCGAAAACGTACGTAATACTATCAACTAATTTGAACTGAATACCTCTAACAGGATCTATTTATTTATTTATTTATTTATTTATTTATTTATTTATTTATTTATTTGCGTCAAAAACAGTTAAAACTGCGTATGACGTGCTATGGGAAAAGTGAATTGTGTGCACATTTTCAAAATTCTGCGATCTCTACACCAAGTCATATACTACTTAAATTTTGAAAGGGAGAAAAAAACAACAAAAAACTCCCATGTAATAAAATCTATTTTCTCCATTTTCAAGGATAAATAAGCAATAAATTTTGAATTTTGAAAGGGAGAAAAAAACAACAAAAAAAACTCCCATGTAATAAAATCTATTTTCAAAGAAAATAAGCAATAAATTTTGGCTCTTATTACTTCCTGCCGCGACAACATGGAAACGATAATTTGAATAAATGTATTTCCCACTGAATTCTAGAAGACGTGCACAGAAATGAAGTTACATTTATGTCCAGAAGCAAAACAAGGGCCATCTCAGCATTTGCTCAATGGATCAGGAAACTGGACGAAAACCTGATCGAGATGGGGGTCATTGACCCGGAAGCTGTAGTACAATAGTTGTTACAGGTTGTTTATACTCATTTATACAGTCCAAATGGTAAATAATGCATTATGTTATTGTTAAAATTAATGTTCCTTTTCTTGTGATGCTCAGTATAGTCTCTAATTGTATAGAAAAACAGTTATGCAGCAGAAACGATTTCACTTGGGATTTAAACTTTTCTATTGAATTTAATCGTTTAATGTCATCTGGCAAAGTGTTGTAAAATAATGTACATGTATTGTATGTGAATTTTTGTAATGAGCTGTTGATACTGTCACCTGATGAATATGATTTCTACGTCGAGTGTTATAGTAATAGACTTCGGCATTTTCTGAAAATATATTCCGCCCTTGAGCAAGTCATTTTTACAAAACCACTGATTCGTAAATAAAAGACACGGTAATGGTAAAATTCTAGATTAATGAAGAGAGGCTTACATGAATCACGTGGGTGGGATTTGGTTATTATTCGTACAATTCGTTTTGTAATCTAAAAGTCTGGGAGCTATAAGATGTATTTCCCAGAATATTATGCCATATCTCAGGTGGGAATGAACATTCGCGAAGTATACACAACGAGCAGTATGAAGGCTGACTGAATTTGCAAGAATTCTGAACGCGTAGCATAATGAACTTAATTTTGTGTTCAATTCATTTAAATGGACGTTCCATTTAAGGTTTGACTGAATTGAGAGACCTAAAAATTTTGTTACCTTAACATCAGTCAATGGTACACTGTTCATTTTCAATGGAGCACAGAATTGTTTATTTGAAATGAAAACTGCATTAAAACCGTTTTCTTTTCGTTTACTATTAATTTGTTATTTCGGGAAATTTTATAAAACTTTTATAAAACTAAAAGCTTTTATAAAATATCTGCGTATCTCTGACTCAATATTTGCTTTTATTAGATTACAAGATAAGTAAAAAGATAGTAACACATGAAATCTCATTGTATGGTAGGAATATGTAAGACTTATCACCCAAGTAAACTACAGTTTCCTGGATAATCCCGCTATTTACTATAACATATTTATATTGTTTTTATTAGGAATGGGAAATGTCATTGCTTTCTCAACCAATCCTTAAATTGTTAACTTGATCAACTAGTCGTGCCCTCAGGTCCAAAGCCAGAATGAAGTTTATTGACCATGGCAACAACACGGCTGCCCTTGCTATGGTGCCATATTTCTATTTGTTTATCCTTGTATATTTACCCTATTTACGACAAATATTAGTAAATAAATGTGTGACATTTTGGTATGTCACAATACTAATATGTTTATGGTATATTTGAGAGTTATATCCGCAGCAAATGCCGATTGATTATGATATCCGCATGCAATTATGATATCCGCAGCAAATGCCGGAGTCCTAAGAGAGGTCGGTAGTGTAGGAATTTGGAAAGATTTTAAAATGGAACCTACTAAACTTTGGAATAAATTAGCAGATGAACAGGCTGACACACTTATAAATAGATGCTTTCGGGTGCAGTTACAAGGAAGCAACCAACGCTACTGGTCGTATAAAATTAAACTGCTACTGGAACGTTCAGGTCTGGGAGACGTTTCTCCGGAAATGGTGGGAGATAGGGGAACACGTGACATAGAACGGTTAATTTCGGATAGACTCGCGGATATTAAAAGGCAAGAGATCCTGGCAGCAACGGCCGAAAAACGTTCGCTAGTTGCGCAAATTCACGCGAGTCCGTTATGGGGTTGCGAACGTTACGTAAACACACTGCAAAAGGACGCAAGAGGGGGATACGCTTGGTTCAGAGTCGGGGGGTGGATGCAACGTAGATTAAAGGACTCGAATGGTAATGGCATCTGTGTGCTTTGCGGTGATAGGGAGGACTGGATCCACATCCTTTTAATTTGCAATGCGACCGAAACTTGGAGAAGAAAATGGATGGGAATGGGAAATTACTACTTCCAACATAGGAACGTAACGCTCGCCCAAAACATTCTAGGGGATAAAAGAGCTAACTTCATGAAAGAATTAGGAAAAATAGATAATTAATTAAAATAATTAAAATAAGTTAAATAAATTAAAATTAAATTAATTAAAATAAGTTAAATAAATTCAAAATAAATTAAATTAAAATAAAATAAAAGGAAACGGTTAAAATAAAGCACATTAGGGGGCGAAGGGAAGTGGGAATCGGAAATGTTAGGGCAGAGGCGTTGGTGCGGACGATTTTCTGTGGTGCTATTTGTTTTCAGGTGCGGTGGAGGCCAAACACTGGAAGGAGAATGCCTGACGCCCGCGCCAAATAAATAAATAGTCTAAAAACCGGATAGAGTAGCATGTACTCAGCTTCTGACGGCAGGTTTTTCCCCCTTCAGGGGTTTTTCCCTCAGCCGTACCTTATGGTCTCGTTTCCGCGGCTTTGATGCGATGGAGAGACCATTTGGGGTGAATACCAGAAGGCGAAAGGTTAGAACGCGGTAGAATGTAGGTACTGTAATGGCTTAAAGGCCTTCGGCCTAGCCACATTGCATCAAGTTTTCTAATTTGGCTGTAATAATTACCTATTAAATAAATAAAAATAAAAATATTTGAGAGTTATATAAGAGTGTAAATAACAGTGCAATTACACTGTTAAAACAATACTTTTAGGTTATTTGCCTCTATTGCTAAAAGTTATTTGGAATATGTCATAAAACCAAAAAATAACATTTCCAGGATGTTAGCCGAAGTGCCATATACATCTTATTAATACTACTAATGATGCTACTCAAGGATATGTGTCTTTATAAAAAGTGATGCGTAACAATGAAATATAAGTGACCGATGGCAGTTATAAATTCACGGGAACATTCGAAAATTGCAATTTTCATGTCAATTAACCAAAATAAGGTTTATAACAAGTTACGTTACTTATTTGAGGATTATGCCATTTATTTATAGTATTTGCTTGCATCTTAACTTTAATAAATGGAATTCATTAACCTGTTGTATCTTTGTGTTGGTATTAGAGAGGGTCTTAAAGAATTTAAAATGCCCGAGGTTATAAAGAACCAGGAAGGCCAGCAATGGTATTAACAATACCATTATGTGTTTTGTTTGAGGTCCGTAAAAAAACACCAATGAACTAGTAAAAGTATTTAATATTACTAAAACGGTTTACAGTGTCGGCGATGCTATTTTCAACTTGATGTCAGTATATGCTTGGATATGGACCGATTGAGTTTCACTGATGTCACTGCAGCGCCTCTGACCGGGGTTCGAGTCCTGACAGCGGCAGGATTTTCGACACTAGCTTTTCAGCAAGGTCGAATTCAGTCGCTGTCTGGAGGAGAATTCTAGCGGCCGGCTGCGCTGATCGGTAGTTTTCCGTGGTTTCTCCGATCAAAACCAGACGAAAGACGGGGCAGTACCCTACGAAACGGGCTACAGACCGCGCGCGATATTTCCTTCCTCTTTATCGTCACATTACACAAAGAAACACACTAACTCGTACTATACTAACGCATATTGCGGGAGACCGGTCGGGAGCTTAGACCTTGTCCCGGCTGGGGAGATGCCCCGCTGGTGGAAAGTCCTGGTTAGGGGGAAACCCCACTAGCCGACGGTAGGTCGGCGCCGGATCTCGCCATCCCGCGGGGGAAGATCACCGCCGTCTCCCTAAAATATACATGCACTACACTAACGGGACTCATGACTAAAGCAGTTGACGCGCCCAGAAACATGAAAAAGTCGATCAATCAATTAATCAATCTGAAAAGATGTCAACAGGGCCCTTCCAAATAACTTTCGTTCTCCAGGCCGTCCGCTCCCCACACTCTGCACGTGGGCTGCGGCTATCAATGGGATTCCTATTTCATATGACACCACAGTTGTGAGAACGGACCAGTTGCAGTTGTGTTCGAGAAAGGGAAGGATCTACAAGTTATACTCTTGCTCCTGTCAATGGAACGTATTTATTTCTAGTTTTGCTCAGTAAAATTTACTTTTTCATACCCGCGTCGATATAAGTGAAACAGTGTTCAGTAGGTCAGGTTTGAAACATTCGCAGAAAATAGCTAAAAGTAGTTGTGAGTGCCAAAATTATTTGCATTTTTGGAAACAATAGCGCTTAAAACTTCAAAAAATTATTCTACGACAGATGGAATAACTTGCTCCAGAATTGAGAGGTGTATAGGACAGGATTGATTCTAAAATGTGTAATGAATTATGGGATAATAGAAAGGTTTCTGTTCTATAGGAACAAGAGAACTGCGCCAGAAACCAGTGCAGAGCGAATTGAAATGAATTGATCTGCCATTCGAAATCACGACCATAATTATGTTCATGGGAACAAACTGCCAACATTAAGAATCATTCCGAATGTGGTTAATGAATCGTGCTTGCTTAGTTTAAACCTTGTGCTACTAAAACAGCGCATGATGTTTTGCGCGAAATTTTACGAATAATTAGCCAGTCGAAAGCCGAAAATTTTTTTAATGGTACAATTTTCAAAAAATCAGAATATTTAATAAAAATGGAACCTTTCCCCCCAACATTCTCTTAAACATCGTATTTACTATCCAAAAACCACATTATACATCAATACCAATGACTGCATTTTTTTTAAATTTGGAAAATACCCCAAGATGTCATGTATTCCAGCCTTAAAAATAAGAATATTGGATTTTTATTAAAGTGGCCGGTAAATCACTCAGATTGATTGGGGAATATTATATTGCAGAAAATTGACTGAAGGGTTTAGCCGCTGTCGTTTTTTTACAGTCTGATAAGAGGAAAGTCTGATGGAGGGATGGACACACAGTCCGTCACACGGACGGACAGATCTTTTCCCATCATTCGAGTTTCCGATATCACGTACCCACGAAACGCGGATTCTCGGGTCGTGGAAACATTACATATCCTGCAAGAACGTTCCACAGGAATATTCACATTCTTGCGAACAATTTCCAGAAAAAATTCATTTACTGCATCAAGAACACGCTGAAATAGCCGAAATGTTACGATCGGCCATAAACAATTACTTTTCCTCCGAGAAGCTTGAACGGGAACAATTTGTAGAGAAGCTTGTTATGCCCTACTAACAACACCCTGAAGTGGAAGATAGGTCCTTGTAATGTTTTTTTTTGTGTGTGTCAAAGGCTAAAGGTTAAAGTTTTTTGTGTTCTTCCTACACAAGGTGTTTGAGGAAGTAAATTAAAACATACAGGCACAAGAATGGTCCACACTACTGTGTTAGGTATCTTTACGAAATTACCTGCAGGAGCATGATCGTATTTAGTTGCTGCATTACAAAATCTGTAGTATACGATAAAAAAGTAACGATCACTCCAATTTAATTGAACCGACTCCATTTGAATTTTTGAACCGTTACACTGGAATTACTGAATTTTCAAACAGTTAAACTGGAATTATAGCACCTAGTGTAACTTTGCTCGTAAACGATGCTCGTATTCTATTTTACAGTGCACTAGTAACCCATCATGTTGCTGTGAGATATAAAGGTCATGTATCAACATCCAAGGCTCACCATCCTCCTTCTGATTTAATATAAAATTTCCTCAAAATGTGAATGAAAAAGAAGCTCACCTTGCATATATTATATCATTTATTGAAAAAGAAAAATTACCATTTCTTACATAACACACATACCATTAATATTAATAGGTCCTTAAGACTAAATTTACAGATTCTAATTTACTTTTCGCCACCATGTGGCAGGACGAAAATTTGCAGAAATGACATTACAGCAAATATCTAAAATATTTGATTCTTATTTTAAACAGTATAGGTTATTGAAAGGTTTTTAATACAAAGTTAACTCTGGGAAAACTTTTTTACAAAAAGAATCAGCAAATATTTTGCAAAAGTTGTGAAGTTAAAAACGCAAAATGAATCGAGTTCCTTATTAGTTGCCGTTTGAGCCAAATTCCACTTCCTCGCCGCTACTCCCGGTTGGCACGGGTAACAAGGTGGTGGATGCACACGCCATGTCGTCAGGGCACTATAATACTTTATTTTAAAATTTCTCCGGAAGTAAGCAAATGAATTTGGTAAAGGAGTTTCTTGGCCATAGAACTTCATCACAGCGTGAGTTCTGTATTGAAATCGATTGAAATGACGTTTCCATGTGAAAATATGAGAATTCGTACAGACGTTATCGCTAATATTAATTCCTTTGTGATATTGGTACAAACTATTACATTTTTACAAGAATTTTTTCCTACATTGAGGATTGAGATTGCACAACAAGTTTAAAAATAGCATGTCCGTATTGAGTTTAATTTTATTAAATTTCAAAATTCCAATGAATTTTCAGGGGACAATAAGTCGCGAACAGGAAAAAATCCCTCTATGAGAGGCCTTTTAATCTCCATACTCACCTAGATGAAAATGTGTGTTTAATGATTTGTTATATTTTATAATCCACTGTTGGATCTCACAGAGTGCAGGGTATTTTCATGCCATCCATGCTTGTTCCTTGCGTTACAGTCGCAGGAGATTCTGTATATTAGAAGAACGCGCAAGGTCAAACGGTGTCTTGTTCTCCCACCATCCGCCCCAGGCCCTGAGGTCCCTCCTGGCGCCGGCCGCGAGGAGCCGCCGCACCGCTTCCTCATTGTTAGTGTTCGCCGCCAAGTGCAGAGGAGTCGCTCCACTCTTATTCCTCGCGTCGACGTCGGCGCCAGCATCCACCAGCAGCTTCACGCACCGCCTGCAGTTGCTCATCGCAGCACAGTGCAACGCGGTAGACCCATACGTGTTGACAGTGTTCACTTCGGCGCCTCGTTGCAGAAGAAGCGACACCACGTCCGCGTGCGCCCTACCAGCTGCTTTAATTAGAGGAGTGTTACCACATTCATTCACGTAGTTGACGTCGGCACCAGAGTCTAAGAGACGTCGTACGTCACTTAGTCTTCCTTCTTCTGCCGCCTCACACAACTGCTCTCCCAGGGGGGAGGGAGAGGTTCGTGCCTCCTCCATCTTCATCTCCACCTCCCGGATACGGAGCTCCACCGCTGCCTCGCGCCTTCTTCCTCGTCGGCCGCTGCGCCCTGGTGGCCGGCGCCTGAAGAAGTGGCGTTGGTGGAGGAGGGGGAGGGGGGCTCTTCCCCACCACCGCTGCCCCTCCGTCCCGGTGCTTCGCGGGCGCTGGCGGCGGTGGCAAGGGACGCACGTGGAGATCGGGGCTGCTCCAGTTGGCGCAACAGAGTTTCCACACGGGGCATGAAATTCTGCAACGCGCTTTGCAGGGAGGCCTCTAGCTCCTTCACACGGCGTTCTGGACGTTCCAAGCTTCCTTCCCCTCCAGATGCCTCCGGATCCGTCGTTCTCTCCTCCACGGCCGCCACTCTCTCGTGAGTATCTTCAAACCGCTGCTGCAGAGCGCGGATGGCGTCGTCCTTCTCCTGCAGCTTCCGCTCCACCTCGCGCAACGCCGTCGCCGCTCTCTCCTCCTGCAGTGTCAGGGCTTCCTGCATCCTGTGCTCAGCTTCATGGACCTTTCGCTCCGCCTCCTGTTTCTGCAGGCGCAGGGCCTCCTGGACCTCGCGCTCCGCCTCCTGTTTCTGCAGGCGCAGGGCCTCCTGGACCTCGCGCTCCGCCTCCTGTTTCTGCAGGCGCAGGGCCTCCTGTAGCTGCGCCAGCCCCTGCGCCACCAGCTGGAAGGCGTCGCCGACGGCGTCCGCGCCATCTCGTGTGCTAATGGCACCAGTGCTTCTGCGACTAGCCATCTCTTACTAGCAGCTCCTGAAATTCATATCATAAACTCCTTATTAATTAAAATTGTTTTTGTTATATATATATATATATATATATATATATATATATATATATATATATATATATATATATATACAGCGCATAACTGCATTATAGTGGATAATTGTATTTCTTTTCGTTGCTGTCATGACAGGATTTTCTAAAAGGAGACTTAAAACAAACTATGAAAAGTAAATGAATGAGAAGAAGACGGTGAGACACCTATAGTATAGTGACAAATTATTGAAAGAGGAAAAGGGAGAGAGGAAAAGTAGGATGAGAAATTAGAGAGGAGAATAGAGACAGGAGGCCAAAGGAGTGAAAAGAGAGTAGAAATGTCACGGGAGAAATAGGAAAGGAGAAAGAGAGAGAAAAAGAAAGAGGGAGAAAGATTGGGAAGCAGGAGAAGGGAAGAGGAAGAAATATAACGTATAAAAAGGGAGAAGGGAAAATTATTGGGAAAAATCTGGGAAGAAAAAAAAAGGGAAGGTTAAACGAGAGAGAAACGAGGAAAAGGGGTAACGGAGAGGGCAAAGTGGAAGAAAATATAAAGCGAAAATATTAAAGTGAAAAGTAAGAGGGAAAGAGGAAGTGGAAAATTAGATAGAGGGGGCAGGACAACATCTGCCGGATTCTGCTTGTTTTATATTAATACAAAATATATAGCCGAATTAGACAGTGAAAAATGTCTCCACACAAAATCGATCATCACGATCCTTAAACGAAAGAAAATAAAAAATGCTGTAGATTCACAAAAATTCTGTCTCCTAATGCAAAATGTTGGTAGATACAACGAGAAAAATCTTTTCAAAATTTAATTGTCAATTTTGACAATTGATCAAAATCAAT
This sequence comes from Teleogryllus oceanicus, assembly GCA_964035755.1. Lineage (NCBI taxonomy): Eukaryota > Metazoa > Arthropoda > Insecta > Orthoptera > Gryllidae > Teleogryllus > Teleogryllus oceanicus. The sequence goes on from CAXIVR010000010.1 coordinate 88,580,008, forward strand.
TTTGACGCCAAATTAAAATAGAAAAAAATTAAAATTATTTTTCGGCTTGGTAACGTTGATTTAATCTTTCAGTTTTTCTTTATAATGTGTCTTGTAGTATTCTATAACACCAACACACACACACACACACACACACACACACACACACACACACACACATCTATATCTATCTATCTTTATATCTATATATCTATATATAGATATAGATATATATATAGATATATAGATATATATAGATATATAGATATATATAGATATATATAGATATATATAGATATATATAATTCGAAGCCCATCACGTTATTCCATCCCGAGAAAACTAATTTTCTGTTCGTCGCATTCAAGAATTACTCAAAGTCCCATAACTATTCACTCAAGAAAAATTTACAAGTTCCAATGTCACAAAATTAATCATTCACGAATGCCCCACACAGGACTACGACATATTTCAGAAAGTGAAAATAATCTTTCTGTTCAGCTCTTCAAGACCCGTCCTATTTCTTTGTACGGTTTTTTCTGTCTGGAGGAGAATTCTAGCGGCCGGCTGCTCTGATCGGTAGTTTTCCGTGGTTTCTCCGATCAGCGGTACCCTACCAAGCGGGCCACGGACCTCGCGCGATCTGTCCTACCTCTTCCTTGTCCTATCCTCTCCCCTTACACACACACACTTACACTAACATGCACTACACTACCACAAATTCCGGGAGACCGGTCGGGAGCTTAGAGCTTGTCCCGACTGGGGCGGTGCCCCGCTGTTGGGAGAGTCCTGGTTAGGGGGAAAACCCCACTAGCCGACGGTAGGTCGGCGCCGGTTCTCGCCACCCAGTGGGGGAAGATCACCGCCATCTCCCGAGAAAAGCATGCACTACACTAACGGGACTAATTACCGTAGCAGTTGACGCGCCCGGAAACACGAAAAAATCAATCAATCAATCAATTCTACCGTTTTTCACCAGAAACAATCGACGCACTTCCGTCGGGAATAGACTGTCACTGTTCTCCTGGCCAATCCCTAAATTGATTACATGATCAACTAGCTATGCCCAAGACTGTCATTGCTTTCTCAACCAGTCCCTAAATTCTTTACTTTATCAGCTAGCCGTGCTCTCAGGTTCAACGCCAGAATGAAGTTTATTGACCTTGACAAGAACTCGGCTGCCGTTGCTAGTAGTAGGCTACTTGTATTAGTGGGTAATAGCTAATATTTCTAACGAAACCCATCGACCCAGCTAGAGGGATATTGATTTTATCTATATAACGGTTGAAGCATTAATTTTATATTTTATTAATTTTATTAATATAAACGTAACCTTTTCCTGACGCCCATGATCCATACATAAATTCAGAACGGGTTACATCGACACGCCCAATAATTTTATACGCAGTTTCTGTATAGACATTGTTTCAATATGTATGTGTGTGTATATATATATATATATATATATATATATATATATATTTTGTGACGTCATGGGAGTGGACTACCCGATGCCACTATCAGCTACGAGAAGCCCACGAACAGAGAGGAGTAGGGTACGCGGCTAAGCGATGACTTGTAAACTTGCCATCTACCCACAGCTTTTCGAACTCGGCCGAACTAGGGAATAATGTTTTTCCGGGAGGTCACGAAAATAGGAGAATAATAACCCCACCAAAAATTTCTCCAGGCGCGCGTACCATAAGTACCGCGGCGCGCCTCGGAGGAGCTCTCTTTGATTGTAGCAGCAACGACGAGTAGACTGAGCTCTCTATGATTGCAGCAGCGACGGCGACTAGACTGAGTTCTGAAGGCGATTGTAACTTGATAGCAAAGGAATTTATTTTAACTTGGTAATTAAACGTTCGCTTCAGAAGCGTTTCAACGAAAGTGATGTAATTGAGAAGAGGAGTGCACGAACATTCTTCGCATTAACATTCCCAATATTCGAAGAAGCAAGTGAAGTGGACTGTTTGACTTCGAAATAATTTCAAGTTTGTAAAATTCGCGCAGGACATTAACTAAATCCAGTATCTCATATTGCACACTGAGACAACACACGCCCAAAGTGTGGTAGGTAGGCCGAGCATTTAAAGCATAACTTCAGCAACATTAATTATTCGAGGCTGGAAGCGCGAACAAACTTGTACAATGCGCGGCATAAGAAGAAGAACGACCCCAGGAAGAGCGAAGCGTACGTGAGAAAGATTTTGACTGGAACGAGAATCGTACGAGTCCGGAGAACGGGAGAAGGGTGTGGAAATTGGAGGCGTGGCGGAGTCCAGAGTTCGAGGGCAGGTAACTGGTAACGTCGTGGGACAGCGAGCAAAGACGGGTAGCAACGTGAGGCTGCGAGCGGCAGAAAATCCCCAAGGTTACCTACAGGCGAGCGATGCAGAGCTGTTGAGGTAAAAGAACTGGCAACGTTTATGCAGCGATTAGTTGGGGAAAGAAAATATCAGTAAACACACGACAATTCGTGTTAAAACTGGGTGAAAAGGCCAGAATATGTAGGAGAAGTATTCCGAACGATGTGAGTGGCAGTTTGAAGTTCATTTATTGCGCGTGTTATTGAATTCATTCAAAAAGGCCATACCTTGTACAATTTTACTTAAATAATTCAAGATTTTCACATGTTATACAGTTGGTGTTATCTGGAAAAGTCATAGTTTATTGTATTGCGTTAAAGTAATTGCTTTCTCTGATAAGTAAATGGGTCAGATTTAAGTAACGTGTATGTTACATTTTATTGTTTTTTCTCTTTAAAGTTCCCAGTGTTATAGTGAGTGCCAAGCCCAAGGCTTGAACCTGTGAACGGGATACCTTAGAACAAGTGAAAAACTCATTTTAAAAGCCGTGCACGGAAAAATAGATAGAAAGAGTAAAATAATGTGGTAGATGAAAATTCAAAAAGTGGAATGAGAAAATTGTGAATTGTAATTGGTGTAAGTGTGTTCAGGCAGTCGAGGTGACGGTAATTTTTTGTTGTGCCTTGTTTCTGTTTTTTTTTTCTTCATTGACCAACTATTTAAAGTGCATAATCCTATTATATAATTATGCCACTGTAATTTTTCATTGAATATATGCTCATTTTATTCGTATTTTATATGATTCATTGAGTCAAGGGTTCAGACCTTTCTCATACCCAAAAATTTTTTCCTGAGAATTATAAGCTCGCTTCACGAGCACTTCATGCTATCACGATCTCCCCACGTGTGGAAGATAGTAGGAGGGTGTGTTAGAATTTTTAAAACTGTTGAAATTGGTTTTAATTTTTATATATTAAAAATCTATCTATCTATCTATCTATCTATCTATCTATCTATCTATCTATCTCTCTTCTCTCTCTCTCTCTCTCTCTCTCTCTCTCTATATATATATATATATATATATATATATATATATATATATATATATATATATATGGCCAAAATGGCCAATGTGCCAAAATAGGATTGGAAAAACCTATTTACCTATATTTAAACAATGATTCACGCACGAGACATGAACTCTAAATCTTATTGGTTTTACATCGATTATGTACCAAAATCACAAGGAATATGCATGGGGGATAGAAATAGGTGGGCTCTTGAGCATCCGACTTCAGGCATTAAGGGGTTCAGACACCATCTTGCGTCGTAAAATTAGCAGGAATTTTAAATGTCAAAATATCACTGGTACAAGTCATGCAAACAAATAAGCATTGTTTTTAAATGTTGATTTTTTTAAATTACACCTTCATCATGTTATTTTTGGTTAGTAAACGTTATAAATTATTACTTATGCTACATTCGAAATGCTTCTCAACACTTCTTGCTTACCATGCAACATGGCGAACAACGTCTCATCTTGCTAATGAAAAGAAGTGCACGTGTTGTGTCACGTGGTTCTTGACGAAAAATGGTGCACCGTTGGAACCCACAAATCTCTTTCTAGAGTGGGAACATCGCCAGTGGAACAATATTATTGTGAACACGAATAGAAATCGCACGCTGCAATGTTGCTTTAACATAGATGCGATCGTTATTTGGAGCACGCTTGTTATTTGGTGAAAACTGTTAAACTGAAATTTTGAGTAATAATTTATAAACAAACGCATGGTCCCAGTTACTGAAGAAGAAAATAATTATTGCTCTATGATTGTCTAATGGTGAATGGTTATCAAACCTACAACTGCGTAATTCGATTTGTGTTAGAAACCATAAGTAAATCTAAACAAAAAGCGGATTGCCGATTTTATTTCGATAATGTAAATACTTTCTTCATAAAAACAAATATTTGTGAGCAAAAATTGTAAATAAAACAATTAAGTGTGACTTTTCTAGCACTGAAATATAAATTGTTTAACCATTGGTAAAACAATTTTTTCAATCACATTTTGGTGCGAATTTCAAATTTCTAATTGATAAAATTTATTTAAAAATGTTCACGCGAGTCCATATTGTCTAAAAATCAAAAAAATGCTATGAAATGTTGAAAGACATATTGAAAAGACAAAAACTGGGGTAGAATGTAAACGGTATTACGTTCAAAATCAAGTTCAAAAATGTATTTATATTTATTCTATTTAAATTTCAATAAGTCAAAATTGCTACACCTTCCAAATCAACTGTTTCCTTCTGTCTGTGCAATTATTTTCTGCATAATAAATGAAATATAAGCCAAGAAAAATAAAGCTTTAAAAACACGTTTCTCGTTGTATTTCTGCAACAAATTGTCCTAGGAAACTGGCTTTTAGGAAATTTACGGCGTTTCTCATTCACTTTCATATAGGATTCTCAATTATATATTTGTATAGAAAACACTTATCACCGCCATATCGGGTTATATTCTCGCGATAAATGATTTGGATGTGATTACCAGGAAGAACACACTTATCCGAGGAGTATGGATGAGAAGGCCAGGAGTTGTAAGCAAGTCGGTTACGGCAATTTTGCGAATAAGGCGTGAGGTGCATATGCACGATGTTTGATGAGAGAGAGGGACAGATAGAGTGGAAGGGTGTGGAAAAACGGGGTGAGAGGCGTCGGCTAGAAAGCCATGGTAGTGTGATTGGCCGTGTGGGACAGAAGGACAAACTGTGATGAGCGAGAAATACATCAACCGAATAGGCTGAATGGCAAGGGTGGGAAGATTAAGCATGTCGGTTACGGCAAGCTGAATAAGGCGTGAGGTGCATATGCACGATGTTTGATGAAGAGAGGGACAGATAGAGTGGAAGGGTGTGGAAAAACGGGTGAGAGGCGTCGGCTAGAAAGCCATGGTAGTGCGATTGGCCGTGTGGGACAGACGGACTAACTGTGATGAGCGAGAAATACATCAACCGAATAGGCTGAATGGCAAGGGGGGAAGATTAAGCATGTCGGTTACGGCAAGCAATAAGGCGTAGGTGCATATGCACGATGTTTGATGAGAGAAAGGGGCAGATAAGTGGACGGATCTGGAGAAACGGGGTGAGAGGCGTCGGCTAGAAAGCCGTGGTAGTGCGATTGGCCGTGTGGGACAGAAGTACAAACTGTGATGAGCGAGAAATACATCAACCGAATAGGATGAATGGCAAGGGTGGGAAGATTAAGCATGTCGGTTACGGCAAGCTGAATAAGGCGTGAGGTGCATATGCACGATTTTTGATGAGAGAGAGGGGCAGATAGAGTGGAGGGATGTGGAAAAACGGGGTGACAGGCGTCGGCTAGAAAGCCATGGTAGTGCGATTGGCCCTGTGGGACAGAAGGACAAATTGTGATGAGCGAGATATACATCAACCGAATAGGCTGAATGGCAAGGGTGGGAAGATTAAGCATGTCGGTTACGGCAAGCTAATAAGGCGTGAGGTGCATATGCACGATGTTTGATGAGAGAAAGGGGCAGATAGAGTGGAAGGGTGTGGAAAAACGGGGTGAGAGGCGTCGGCTAGAAAGCCGTGGTAGTGCGATTGGCCGTGTGGGACGAAGTACAAACTGTGATGAGCGAAATACATCAACCGAATAGGATGAATGGCAAGGGTGGGAAGATTAAGCATGTCGGTTACGGCAAGCTGAATAAGGCGTAAGGTGCATATGCACGATGTTTGATGAGAGAGAGGGACAGATAAAGTGGAATGGTGTGGAAAAACGGGGTGACGGGCGTTGGCTAGAAAGCCATGGTAGTGCGATTGGCCGTGTGGGACAGAAGGACAAACTGTGATGAGCGAGAAATACATCAACCGAATAGGCTGAATGGCAAGGGTGGGAGGATTAAACAAGACGGCCACGTATGCAGCGTGATGATAATGAAAATGAAGCGTAATGAGCTTGAGGAACAGAGAAGGGATGGGGCTGGATGAGCGGGGAGTTCTGACGGAAAAACGGTCTGGCCAGACGGGGTGGCGAGTGAGACGGAATAAGAATGAAGTGAGGGCGAGTCTGCTTAATATATAATAAATTTAAAGTAAAATATATACAAATGCTGCTTAACCTATATTTTTATCTATACATGTTTGGGATAGATAAATATCCCGAGATAGCCGTCATTTCAACTAGCTTTAAAACTATTCTCCTCTGAAAATTGTGTATCGTGCTTCGGCTTTTAAAATACTTAACGGATTGGTAGCCCCCCCCAAAACTAGAGACTAATTTTAAGTATGGGAAATACAAATTTTGATTTATTTTTTTCAAAATTTAAAACCTGTTTTTGTTATATCATGGTGAAGTATAATATAAGCGCCTTATCTTGTTTCTCACAGCTCCTATCTAATGAAACTGGCAGATGTTACAAAAAACAAAAAGGAACAATAATAATAATTTGCTAATATAACTGACCTGCTACAGGACAACCCTATGACCGAAAGTAATGTCTGGAGAAGAATTCTAGCGGCCGGCTGCTCTGATCGGTAGTTTTGCGTGGTTTCTCCGATCAACATCAGGCGAATGCCGGAGCAGTACCCTACCAAACGGGTCACGGACCGCGCGCGATCTTTCCTTCCTCTTCCTTGTCCTATCCTCTCCCTTACACACACACTTACACTAACATGCTCTACACGACCACATATTCTGGGAGACCGGTCGGGAGCTTAGAGCTTGTCCCGGCTAGGGCGGGGCCCCTGGTGGGAGAGTCCTTGTTAGGGGAAACCCCACTAGCCTACGTTAGGTCGGTGTCGGATCTCGCCATCAAGCGGGGGAAGATCACCGCCATCTCCAGAGAAAAATATGCACTACACTAACGGGACTAATGACCAATGCAGTTGACGCGCCCGGAAACACGAAAAATCAATCAATCAATCCGAGCAATAAGGGGCATTCTTTGCTGCCGCTGATTGGGTGTTACTCCGTTCTCCCACAAGCGACTCCGTAACACAAACACGTTTCTTTCTCATATTATCTTTCTCATAATTTCACCCTCTTCTACTGCCATCCTTCTCATGTTCCTATTTGTTTCCCTCCTTCGCTCCATCTCCATTCGTCCTCCACCATCCTCTACACCTGCCCGTTTCCTATTGGCGGCTGCCTTGTCTAGCACACACTTCTTCCCCCAGTAAGACGAACACGCCTGCGTTTTGGCAGTAGTACAGCTCTGACGAAGGCCCCAATACGTTGATCAAAATGTCAACTCATTTGACACAGTCGGAGCTCATCCAGGACAATTAACTTCATACAAACCTGGCTTGAGAAAGCGTACGCAAGATTCCGAATAAAAGTGTTAATGAACATCATTTCATTAATATAATCCAAAAGTACTGAGAGCACGGGAGGTTTGAAAGAAATGTGCTACACGAGTTCATTTAATGATCAAATATTGACAATTAAATTCAATAAAAATAATACACTATTTTAATTTAGAATTGGATTCCTAAACAGTGGTGTATCGGAATACCACAGGCCCTTTCAACTTTCAATTATCTTGTGCGTGTGCTAGCTTTTCACTTCTGCCCCACCCTGTTCCTAACTGTTCAAAAATACCTAAAGATGCTACAGAATGGCAGAGTTTCTTCCAGCATTTTTTTCTAATTTCCTTGGTATGGACTGGCTTTAAGGGCTTGCTCCATTCCCCAGCAAGATGCCATCTATCGTCGCCCAAAATAATTTTCTTCAATTCTTGGTTTCTTAATAGTAGAACCGAAGTATTACTTCAAAAACATTAATAAAGAGTATAAACTCGTCCTTAACAGACATTTTCATTAAAAAATGTGAAGCCGATTTTGACAAAATAGCTATTAAGCATTACGGTAAAGGCGAAATTTGAAGCTCTTTTTTACAGGAATCTATCTATTGAGTTTTCCATAAATTTCATTTAAAGTAATTTGAAGCACAAATTCAATAATTCACAAATGCAATAATGAATAGAAATCGACAGGAAATGTATATATTAAGGGCGTGAGAGGTACTTCGAAAAGTTATATTTGTGTAAATTTTGAATAAACAAAAGAATACACCAAAATTAACTTTTTCTGGGATATTTTCAACATAACAATCGGCACTATCCATTAAAAAATTTGAAGACAAAATTAGAAGCAATTTTGAGAAAATAGCAATTGAGTGTTTCTGAAAAGACGAAGATTTCAGAACACTTAAACAGCAAAATGTTGAGATTTGGAGACGGTTTTTTATGACATTATCTAAAGCACATGTACTCATTATACGACAACGAGAGCAAATAGCCCTATATTAACGACGTGAGAGACAAGTAAAAAAAAAGAAATTTATGAAATTACATGAGGCGCGTCAACTAATTAGGTCATTATTCCCGCAAGAGTAGTGCATGTTTTTTTCTTGAAAGATGGCGATAATCTTTCCCCCGCTAGCGAGATCCGGTGCCGACCTACCGTCGGCTAGTGGGGTTTCCCCTAACCAGGACTTTCCCAGCAGCGGGGCACCGCCCCAGCCGGGACAAGCTGTAAGCTCTCGACCGGTCTCCCGGAATATGTGGTAGTGTAGTGCCTGTTCGTGTGTGTGTGTGTAAGGGGAGAGGATAGGACAAGGAAGAGGAAGGAAAGTCGTTCGCGGTCTGTGGCCCGTTTGTTAAGATATTTCTCCGGCATTCACCTGGTGGTGATCGGAGAAACCACAAAAACTACCGATCAGAGCAGCCGCCCGCTATAATTCTCCTCCAGACAGCGACTGAATTCGACCTCACTGAAAAGCTAGTGTCGAAAATCCTGCCATGGTCAGTACCCGAATCTAGGATCTCCCGGTCAGAGGTCTGTAGTGACATCAGTTGATGCCCTGAGCTGCCGCTTGCGGTCTATGAAAATACAAAATAATAGAGCAATATGGTGTTTATGTCATCGTAAAGTGAACATTTTTAAAATGTCCGGGGTCTGCATATAAAATACCACAAAATGTTAAAGAATGTTTTTCAAAATCTCAAAGCTTCGACTCGAGCCAGATGGACAGGAGTTTCTTCAATTTGAAAAATCCCTACCTATGGTTTAGGCGCTATCGGTGTTCACTGACAACGGACCGTCCGACAGACGGACGTTTTGCTTTCAGTTGTTTTTTCGGCTTCAACGACCCACAAAAGAGAGACTATGGCTATACCACGTGTTAGACGATTTATTTTCTTAATTTTGAAACTGGATTTATCCAGTTTTTAGTTATAAGAGCCCTGCTTTAATTTTTTCGGCCGAATATGCCTTTTTTCGCGCAGCATTACATTACTTTCTCTATACGTCGTATTATATTCCGTATATACGCACGCATACGAGAAAGTAATAATCGGAAAATTAAACGAACGGGAGACCTGCACCGTTGACTTAAGCGTACTTTACACTATCCAAAAACAAATATTTATCAAACAATTTTGTTCCACTTTTGACAAAATTTTGAAAATGTCTGAGACTTCATATAAAGTAATCTCAAATTTAACTAAAATTTCCATTTAAAAAACTATCAAAGCTTTTAGATTATTTAGATCGATTGAAAATATCGAATTTGAAGATAATCGGCTGAACGGTTTAGGGGCTAGCGCTGACCACAGACAGGCAGACGGAAAAACAGACGTGTTGCAGTCAATCGATTTTTATGTATCAAGAACCCCTCAAAACATAAATTCTTCCTCCACATAAGACATTTTTTAGAAAATTTCTTTTGAGCTTTACTGCAAACGCGAAATATGAACCTGTTTTACACTGACAACTATTGAGTTTTCAACAAACTTCATTTGAAGTCGTTTAAAGCACTTCTACTCACAAATGCGATGATGTATACTAATGGCCGGAAATGTTAATAATACAGTGGGAGAAATATTTAGAAATAAAATACATTTCTGTAAGATTTGATACAACAAAAGAATCCAGCCACACGATTTTTATATAAACTTACTTGTACACAGTGCGCTTAGCAGTATTTGTACAAAACGTTCGAAGAAAACATTTCAAACCCTTTTTGAGATAATGGCGTTTGATAGTTTCTTAAAATGCAAAATTCAAAGTTCGTTTTCACAGAAAAATTTTGCTCTCGAAAAACATAATCAGACCTCATTTGAAACAAATGTACTCTTAAGTAAAATTCTGTATACAAATTCTCGGTCCTGTGAATATTAACGACATAATAAAGATATAAAAAATTACAACCGTAATTTTGGATAAAAATAATAGAATATAGGAAACTTACCTTTGGGTCAATCCATTTTAAATGGTCCAAAATTTAATAAATTAGCCGCTCGACCATCTCGAAAAAAATTCATATTTTGTACATAAATTGCATTTTGTTTTGGCTGTTCAAAAGCATCATTGATTTTTTTATTGTATTTGGTTTGCAAATGGCTGCCATTTTTGTTTTACGCCGTGCGCTAAGTTTCGCGTTTGTAGAGGTTTACACTTTTCAAAATTATTCAGCTCTGGGTTGTTCTAGCATTCTACAATAAAAGACATTGGATTCAGTATACTCTGGCCTCCAAATCCAACTCTTATATTCCTACCTTCTGTGTTTTTGATTTGAGACAAATTCGCAACTAAATCTGTGGAACGAAAATGAAGCAAGTTCCATTTCCATAGAGTAATTTCATTTCTAAGGATTAAACGATATCACATCTAAGTACTAATTTATCTAAGCACAGATTAGGAGATAAAATACTGCCAAAAATTTCATCTCAATTGTCAGTATTAGTAGGATCCTTACAAAAATCATAAAAAGCCTGTATCAAACGTATCGACAGAAATATCATTAGCTCTTTATTACACGAATAAAAATGTTTTGGTCAATCTTTTACCATGAACATCATTGCGTCCAACATGTTTGATCTTGATGTTGAATCTAAGGAGTACTGTGCCACTGTCTAGTTATCTAAAGAAAGGTTTAGAAAAAATAAGCAGAGTGGCAAATCTAAACGCGAAAAAATAAACAAAACGATAAATTTATATATTAGCTAATTTTTATCAACTTTTTTTATATTATCCGGTTTAGCTTTTGACATCAAAATGAACATACTATTAATTACAAACGTAAATGTCAAAAAATTTTTTCAAAGTAAAGTAATATTAAAAATAGATTATGCAAGCTTTATTTTATTAATAGAAAAGTATAATTATTTATTTTAAATCAAAATTGATTCTAACTTAAAATAGCTTCAAAATAATGTGATTACTACTTGTCACAACGTATCCTCATTGTAGAATTGAAGCCTTTTTTTGCGAAAGTTTACAATTTACTTAAAAATAGTGTGAGTTAAATCCAAAAGTTGAAATTTTTAATGCACTTTGGTATTATAACGATCTACTATGTGTGGAATTTTCAGATTTTGATCTTGTTTTCCAACAGAGATATTACAGTTGAAACTTTGGCAAAAAAAAATTTTAATTTTTAAGAGGTTGTAATTTTAACGGGGTACGTTACTTACCCATAATATTTAACAAAATGTAACTACACTGTTATATGTAAAAGCACAGAAAAAATTAAGTCTGAGATTTTATTCCTTCTTTCGGAAATTACTCTCTGAAAATCGAACTTGGTTCATTTCCGTTCTACAGATTTAGTTGCAAATATTTCTAAAATAAAAACATATAAGGTAGGAATGTAATAGTTCGATTTGTAGGCCAGAGTATACTGAATCCAATGTCTTTTATTGTAGAATGCTAGAACAACCCAGAGCTGAATAATTTTGAAAAGTGTAAACCTCTACAAACGCGAAAAATGGCGCACGGTATAAAACAAAAATGGCTGTCATTTAAGTCATTTACATTGTCATTTACAAGATGCCATTAAAAAAAATCAAAGATGCTTTTGAACAGCTAAGACATAAGGAAATTTATGTACAAAATATGAATCTTTTTGGGATGGTCGAGCGCCCAGTGCTGGATCACTAATAAGGATTGACCCCTTCATGTTATTTTATTCAGTACCTTTAGCATTATACATACCAACAGTTTAACGTGATATAAAATTTGGTTTTCTGTATTATTTTGTTTTAAAAAAATATAAAAACGTAATTTTTAATATCTATCACGTAGTTAATATGCACATTTCTAGACATTTGTATCCATTTCTGCATTTCTGAGTGGAAGTACTTCAAATAATGTTTCTCAAAAACCTTAAAATATTTCTGTGAATAAATATTTGGAATTTCGCATTTACAGTAACAGCAGTACAAATATTCCTCAAGTAATATTTCCGTTCTATCATTAGGAAGCCGAAAATTTAGGAAAAAAAAAGTATTATGGGCGAAGTTAGAAGGCAGCTGGCAAGTGTATGTGGCATGTCCGGACAGTTATCCTAGACGAAAGAAATAAGAAAACGAATACGAAAAAGTATGTGCCACTCTGTAGCACCACTAGTTTTCCGTTTTAATTTTTCTTTGTGAACAAATATATTTAATTCTTTTTTAAATATTTAACAATTTCCATATTTTTATTGTGCTTATATTTTTTTGAAATCCGAATTGGTGTATAGAGAGTACATTTTCAAACCAACTTTTAAGTGCGTTTTGCGGCTCACCAATAAGAAATATCGAAGCTGCTTATATGAAAAAATAATGCTTAAAATTGATCTAAGAGCTTAATTTCAATATGTCATTGTTTCCGCCATGAACATCCTCTATGAAACGAAAAGAGAGAAAGAGATTATTGATTACGACAAAAGTTAAAAGCACCGTATTCTTTATCGTTTCTTGCTATATAGGAAGAAAAATGAAGGAAAAGAAATGTAGCTAAAGAATTTAAAATTTGAGAAAATGTGTTTATACATACATTGCTTCAAATTCAAGCAGAAATAACGTATAATTAACATATATAAAGAATATAATAATTTAATGATTCTGATGTAATAAATTCTCTCTGAGAGATTGTAATATGAATTATTCCAGTGTACTTTAACTGCTCTTCAGAAATTCTCCCAACAACTTACCTAAAAAACAGACTAATCGCCTTTACCACCGAATAAATAGAAGATGTCTTTCGTCTTCGTAGTGATATCACATCAAGTTGACAAAATGCTCTCAAGTCGAGAACTCGCAAAGGAAGAGTGGACCCGTTCTTGTGCGAAGGGAAAGCTGACTGCTGTCGCTTCGACGGACGAAAGTACGCAACTCGACTGGGAGCAATCAATTCCTCGACCACCCATTCCCAGTCACGTGGTCTCACTTGCGTGCAAAGCAATCGATTCAAGCCATGGCAACTAGTCCAGGTAACAAGCTGCAATATTTCCACTGTTCTTTCAAAAATAAGTGTGTGCAAATAATAAGAATGCCTACTTAACAAGCTTAATACTTATACTTAAAAACCCAAAAAAAATAATTGTGCCACATTTCCATCTAAATATACAGGACTTAGATAACTGAAATATAAAAACGAGACACATAAGAGTGCATAATATAATAACATGTTTTTGCCTGTTGAATACAAAGAATAACGACTATTTCGACTTTTCAGACCCGTGTGTGTGGACTGCAAATGCAGCGAAAATTGATTTTCTCTGAACGATTTAATAAAACCCATATAACTGCTTCGAGGTCTTCCTTCCCCTGGCATTGAAAAACATGAATTCTGCGCAAAGAAACTTTTTGAACTGATCTCACTGAGCCAGTGCTTGCAAAAAATTCTTCAGCACATCTCAGATTTTCATCCAGGTACCATGAAAGTGGACTGAAGGTTTGTCATACAATCAATATAGTCACTTAGAATAAATTTCTTACAGTTGTACTTACATACTAATATCTGATATTTATTGAAATTATAAAAAACAAAATATGAAAAACACTTTTCAAAATAACAACGAACATTAAACCGACAATTCTAGTACATTTCTTTGTGTAATTATTTATTTTATACATTTTCTGTTGATTGATTTTCAGAATTGCTGGTCTATGTTTTTCTTTATTAACCTCTCTAATAAATTATTTTCACTATTGCATTCAATAATTTCTCTTCGTCTCCGTCAGATCTCGTAAAGTTTCAAAACAAAAAATCAAACACAAATTCTTTACCTCAGTGATGAGAATCACCAGAAGCTTCTAAATTACTGACCTCCCGGAAGAAAGATCCTGAATTACCGATCGTAAGAGAGTAGACAATATATTGTAATGATTTACGATAATACCGGTAGTTTAAAGTTCCCAAAATGCAGATTTTCCTATACATTATTAACATTTATATTTTGAAAAGACAGAAGGCGACAGCGCCGCGCACAGACATTTTTCCAAATTGAATGCGCGAAAAAGGATGAAGTCCATAGTAAACATTAAATAAAGCAAAATTTTTAGAAGCATTAGAACGTGGAATCGTCAAAATTGGATCAGGGATTCATTAGATTTCGGAAATTTTCGTAATCATGCATTTGCATTCACAAGCTGAAATATGGAGGTGATTGTTGACATAAGGAAGTTAATGGAGAGGATAGTTTTATTTAAATATTGAGAAAACGCTTGAAGGAATCGGGTTAAAACTTTACGGAACAATTGGGCGGAATTTATAACAAATTTCACGATTAGTCATGTTTTCGGAAAACAGTCAGAAGATCTATTAAAATTTAAAGAAAAAAACTTATCATTGGAATTAGCATAAAACTAGCGACGTTTCGTGTGACGTTATGGTTGACGTCACGAGAAAATATTAGACTGAAAATGGTTACATTTAATAAAATAAGACAAGAAAAGGAAAAACGGACAACGTAGTAATTACAAAGGAAAATATAGACAGTGTTTAAAACCAGTGGCGAGGCAGAAAAACTTGTAAAACGTGAGAATAGGAAATGTTTTCGCCGTGTTATTCAAGGCTAAGATCGGCGTATGTTCGTGGTAAATCTTTTAACTTCCTTGACAACAAAGCCCAAGAGGAGGAGTCAGTTGGTGTTTGGCGCTCGTGGGAGACCTAGGTCCGCGATCGTATGTTGCAAATTTTAGAAATTTTGTTCAAGAAATGTGTTTAGGAGCAGTTATAAATATTTTGTTGTGTAGATAAAGTGCAATGACTATAGGCAGATGAGTTTTCGAATAGAAGCGAATGACTAATTCGTAAAACGAAGCTAACATTAATTTTCGTGTAATTGCCAGCCAGAACAATGGTCGTACATTTTTTGTTACCTTGTAAAGATATGAAACTTCAATGTGGTTAGCGCGATGTGATGAAATTTACTACAATATTTTAATTTATTCGTGGATGAACAATATTTCTATGTCGTGGGAAGTTTAAACAGTTTTTTATTTACATTCACGCGGCAAACTTGGAATATTTGTGAGAACTTTGCGATTCGTTCTGAAACGTTTTGCGGTGTCTGACGTGGGTGAGCTGGCGGTATAAATGCGCGATCCTGGAAACTGGTGGCAGCAGAGACGACATTATAATCGTGCACAAAGAGGTACGAATTGGGGCGGCGACGCGAATGTGGCCGCTGTCGCAGGGCAGCCATCACCGGAAGTTATGCATGAGTATTTGATTTAAAATTTAAAAGAAGGCATCTGAACCAAGTTTTGTATATTCAATTTAAAGTAAGAAAGTCAATGGGTTTCACGACAGAATGCGCATTTGGTGGATGAATGAATTTTTTTATGTGATTTTCAGTGTGAATGGTATTGTATTGTGTTTTGTATTTGAACGTTAAGGATATGATTTACGTGTTATGTATTGTTTTGCATGCCGTCCGAGGGCATTTTTCATTGAATTTGGTTGTTTTGTTTGTTAATTTGAATTTTGAAAACCAGCAAAGAATACCTAGAGGAATGGTAATAAACCGAGGTGAACATATTTGGGTTCATCAGTCATCATCCATGAATAAATGCGTTGTGATTTGAGTAGTTTGATGCTGACCCATCGCGCGCGCGCACAGGTACCTCGTTTAAAGCCCTGTAGAGGGCACTCATTGTATTCACGCCCAGGTGAGATTGTATGATACATAAATCAGTTAGTGGACGGGCAAATACGAGAGAAGATATTACAATTCGGCAGAATAGGAATAAGTAAAACAAGTGAAGAAGGAACCTATTACATTGGCAGCCCAACGAAGGAATAGGAATAGGTGAATAGAATAGGCCCAATAGCATAGAATATTAGATAGGTGTGTTTCAATGACGCCCAACACGGGGTGAGAATAGGTAGATATATTGCAATACCTACACCTTGAAAGATAGTAAAAAGAACAAGAAGACTATGAGTAAGAAAAAGGAAGGAAAACTAGTGAGGCAACAGAATGACACAGACTTTCTCATATTAGGTTTCTTTTTTCTGTAGACTGGGCTAGCTACTCCAACTTGCCACATATTTTTGCCGGTTGCCTTCTATCATCGCACAAAGTACACTTTAAAAAAAATTCCCAATTTTTCCATTTTATAATAGTACAATCCAAACATTACTATAAGAATATTCAAGAGGAGTAAAACTTCGTTATAAATAGCAATTTTCATTGAAAAATTTGAAGCAGTGTTTAAGAAAATCTAGGACTTCTTATTTTTTAATATTCCACATATTGCACGCAATATTTCTCGAACACTACTAAAAGTTTTAAAATAATTGACATGATCTTACCGAAAGAAATGATTATGAACAAAAACTTTTATTTGAAGGAAACTCTCTCTTTAATTTTGTTGTTTCAGAGAGACGCCGGAAAAATTCAAACCTCCGAAATTTTGAAACATTGTAGAGTAAACCCTCAAAGTCTGACATATGCAACCTTTATAGATGTATTTTACTCCATTTTTATAAGGAATTTAAAGAAAGAATTGGAACCGTTTTTCAGAAAATTTTGAAAATGTCCCACGGGCTTCATGTAAAGTACCTCCAAATTTTCTTGAATATATATGCGTGAAATTTCAATTGGCAAAACCGAAAATTCAAAAATTTACTAAATTCTCATATTTAAAAAATTCCATGACTTCTTTTATAGTACTAATTGTATAGTACTGATCTCGCTTAACAACGAAAAATCTATCATCAGTTCAATATTCTCGCAATTTTCGAAATTGCAGTGTTGTAGGAAAAAAATCACCATTATCTCCATTGTTGTTTGCTACACAGGAAGGAAAACAAAATAAAAAATTTAGAGCAGAAGAATTTCGAATTTTTGACAAATGATTTTTAAAAATCGCATTTATATCAAGCAGGGACATTGCAAAAACCACTCGTTTTCTTACAAAGTTGAGAATTATTTTTAAGAGCGATTGAATCAACATATTTCATTGAAAACAGAAATGTTTATTTCAATTTCGGACTTATTTATTTTCAATTTATTTTCGATTGTTACTGAGTTTGCAGAAAATAGAACCACCACCACTATATTTATTTTCGAACAAGATCTAATATTTAAGTAAATCATTCCTTATGCAGAACGTTTACTACATACGAGGAAAAAGTTAAAAATTTATACCCTTTCTTGGAAAAATAATTGTTTAGATTTTTTGATCGCATCTACTGAACCAAATAGTGACTGCATAAATCATATGTTTTTCAAATTCTATACAGCTCTATAGCACGATCTGCCTAAGCATAAGATCTTATTTGAAAAGAAATCTTTATCTTCAATATTTTAGTTCTAGGAAATCAACAAACAAATGTACTTGTGTAATTTGCAAATATTAGGGATTTTAACAAAACTGAGACTCAAGCAGTTTTTTGAAAGACTTTTATTCCATCAGATGACAAAGTTTAATCAAAAATTTCCTGACATTTTTGAGAATATTTGAAAATACTGATGCTTCATGTATATCTCCAAAAATCAGAATATCTGTTTCAAACTAGCAGTACTTTGAGTTCCTTTATATCAATCAAATATTGTCAACTTTTGAGAAAAATGTCTGTACGGTTTAGGCGCTAACGCTGATCAACCACAGACGGACGGACAGACAGCCTTTTTCCCGTCATTCGATTTGTTGGTGCCACGGTTCGACAAATCATGAATTCTTACCACACAGTGTGTTAGAGGTTGTAATTTACGGCATACAGGAATAAGATATATCTCCGTTTTTTTTACCAAGGCCCAGGTACAAATATTTCTCTGTTCAATAATCGCCATTTGTACCGCAGTTTATCCATATTTTGCCTATTCTGCGTAAGCAGTATGCGAAAAAATAATAATGATACTTGGAAAATGTCAGAAATTATAAGGAAAAACGCAATGTGCGGCATTATTAAGCAATCGCACAGCTCATTGTGCAAATAAGATGTATGAAATCTTGGCGCCGTTATTGAGAGAATCCTGCTCGTGAATTTATTTTGCCATTTGTATCTTCAGGTGTGGACGACCGTAAATGGACTCCTTCACATCCTGTGCGTACACAGTAAACTGCGTTGTAATTGCTACGTTTTGGTACTTGGAAATTGTAAACGTGCACAATAAATATTGGTCAGTCTGCTGGTGACAGCGTTTGAGGCAACACCTACTGCTGCACTCTACCTACTTATTTGTACACCCTATTCATTAGTCAAAACACTTCAGTGTTAATTTTACTTTATTGTGTTAATTATAGCGTCATCAGTGTATCTTCACTATGTGCGGCGTTTTCCTGGCTGGCCAGTCGGCTGGCTCGACTTATCTTCACGAATAATTCTGTATGAACAGACACCAATATGAATTCAACGTCACCTAACCTACAAGAGCCGCCTAGGAAATCGAATGCTGGAGCTGCTACCACTGTGAGTTTTCCATCGAAAGATACATACATTTATTTGAACTGCAACTGGATATGACACTGTGACAGTTAATTAACAATAATTACAATAATAACAATATTAATATCAATAACACTAATAATAATAATAATAATAGTAATAATAATAAATTAGTACAGTACAAGCCAAACATGCAATAATCATACTATCACTAATATTAAGATCAAACCATATTACTGGATTCATGTGAAAATTTATCGGTTAAGGACTACATAGATAAATTAACTGAATTTTTTCAAGTTCGTATCCAGAATCTCTAACAACAGAATATGTATATTTCTGAAGTGCAAGAATAATGCTGAAGTCATTACAAATAAACACCCTACTCTAAGCGTCAAAAATATAACTGTAAATGTAAGATCCCTTATTAAGAAACTTAAGCACATTACAGTATCAAATGTTTATTCGTTTATTTCAAATGAGGAAATCATCAATATTTTTAAGAAGCACAATATCAATATTGTACGGCCGATTCAGTTTGCTTACGCTTCTGCATACTTCTTTTGTATATATTAATTTGTAGATAATTTGTATAATATTTAATTTGTAACTTTCAGCTCTGACGATGATCACTTCGCGATAGAAAAGATCTTAAGCAGAAATATAAAAATTGATACCAGATAACATCTGTTTTATTTCCTTTGAATTAATAAGGTATCTACATCACCAACAGTCTAATTAATCAGTAGCTATGTATGTTGTAACTCGTAATTTCGCTTGCTTTGAAATTCTCATTGTTTTGTGGATTTGTGCGTTAATTATTTGTGTGAAGAACAATTAGCGATAAAAGTGGAATCTCTTTAACTATCAATCGGCTTAGGTAGCTCAGAGCAACAGTTGATGTCACTACAGAGCCTCTGATTGGGAGGTCCTAGGGTTCGAGTTTTGACGGTCGCATCGAATATCGATAATTGCATCTAAATGTGCCACCTTTCTCATTCGTGGCTGTTTAGGTTATACTTAGGTTATACATTTTAATAGGAAATGTAATGTGTTGAACTTTTTATTTCTAAATAAATTTTATTTTTATTTGTATATAAATACAACCCAAAGAACAGAGCTCAATTTAGGTGTGCTGTATGTTTGGATGCCGAACTAAATACAAAATATAATGTAATACTTTTATTAACATAATACAAAAGCAATAAAATAAAAAGAATAAAAAAGTATCAGAAATACATTCAATAATAAAGAAAATGCGTACACATGTAATAAAATTTTAATATGAAATAATGCGCTACTAGATTTTTTATAGGATCCTTGGTAATACACAGTAATATAATTTAACTAATTACCTTATTGTTAATTAATATTGAGTTTCACGTAGAATACAAAAAATTTTAAAATAGTGATAGTACAGATGATTATAAGAGATATGGTACTTCATTCGAAGATAATTCTATTTCTTCTGAAAATTCATTATCTTCATCTTGAGTGACTTTCCCTGCTTCGCTAAAGCATTTTCATTGTTTGATCTTATATGCCATTAAAGAATGGCATTTAGAAACCAGTAGTTATGAAAGATCCAATAAACATTCAAATAGGCGAATTCTATTATGTATGATCCATAGTCAAAATTTCAGGCCTCTGGTTAATTTTTTAACAAACAAATCTACCTTCTTATGTGCTACAGATTCGTTTCAAATTACATTTAAAATATGAAAGTTTATGCTTTATTTCCTTTTTTTGGTTTGTGAGAATATTTTTCTTTATGTAACAATTTTCTATAAATTCCAATTTTTCGTTAATATCTTATAAAGTTTTGTTACATAACCGTTAATCGTGTTAAATAACTTTCTTCGAGTCATTACGTTGATGCTCGAATGCCCTAAGGGAAATTTGGAGGAAATTAAAAAGTAAATAAACTCATAAAAAAATCCGTAAATCGCATTCGTACGTAAATGGCTTTTATCTCGTAAAACCGCGCGAATTAGCGATTAATTTTTGCGAAATTGTAAAATATAAAATGTAATCCTGTCATTGCACCAAAATTTGTAACCCGGAAACTCCCGGAAGTATCATTAATTTACTTCCACTAACTAAAATTTGCTTCATTAAAAATTGAAAAGCTCTATCTCAGCTAAAACAATTAAAATCTCTACGAAACTACACATAGTGTGTACACCCTTACCTGCTTCAACAGGCTCCATGGCTCTTCCCTTCAAAATCGAACGTCAGTAGACGCGATTCACTGTGAGATTAAAGCCCGCGTGGGAGTCAAGAACGAACAGGCGCTCTCCTCGAGTACAAAAGTTCAGACAATATACACCTACCGTTCACATTTCAGCAGCAGGTTATTCCCTGACCTTTTAGCTTTACAATGTGATATGTTTTATTTGCCTCGATTGAAAGTTTTAAAATTGACTTCTGCCCGCCTAAATCGGCCAAATACCCGACCGTGCGGCGGCTCAGGTTGTCTCTGTTGTGACCGCCCGAGCGCTTTTGTAAGTCCCGCCACCGAGCCTCCTAAAGGCGGGAAGCGCGCGGGCCGTCACGCCAAGATGAGCAGGCGGAGACTCGCCGCCACCCTGGGCGGCGGGCCCAGCCGGCGAGCCGGGGCCCCTAGGGGTATAAAGCGAGCCCCTCGCAGAGAGTCGACAGTCGAGATCTAGTCAGTGAGTGGGAACAGTGGCGGAGGTGCGCACACGGAGCAGCAGGAGGCAGTGGCGGGGAACCGACCGCCCCTCTGCCTCTACGCCGTAGGGAGACGGCGTGACGCCCGGCCTAAGGAGAGGTGCGGGCCGAGTGGCGGTGAACCGACCGCCCCCTCTGCATCTACGCCGTAGGGAGACGGCGTGACGCCCGGCCTAAGGAGAGGCGCGGGCCCGGAGCCTGGTACATGGATCGACGCAGCGTCCCAAGACGGGACACCAGCAGGAAGGGCGTACCAAAGGGAACATGTTAACTAAGAGAATATGTTAACTAGAGAATTTGCCTTGTACATAAATGACAATAAAATGTTTTACAAACACAGTGTTTTGTGGATATAACAGTCTCCTTGGTTGTTTGCCATGGTTTCTCCGATAAACACCAGGCGAATGCCGGGTAGTACCCTAACAAACGGGCCACGGAACGTGCGCGATCTTTCCTTTCTCTTTCTTGTCCTATTCTCATCCCTTACTAACATACACTGCCACTTCCATACTTGCTGGACACTCGTCGGTAGTTTAGAACTAGAGCCGGGAGCGGCGGTGCCCCGCTGGTGGGAGATACCTGGTTGGAGAAAACCCCGAAGCCGACAGGTATATTGACACCGAATCTCGACATCCAGCGGGGAAAATCACTGCCACCTCAAGCGATAAATAAATGTAGTACACTTAAGGGACTAATGAACTTAGCAGTTGCAGCCCGGAATCAATGAATCTATCTAAGGTTTTGATAATAGCTGAGTAAACATATTTTGACAGTAGCGCTTCGTTCTTAAAGCAGTTTATTTCTTTTTAAAGTAATCGTGACAACTCGCATATGCAACATTTATAATAGATACCTATCAAAAACATCTTGATATTATATTCATTTTCTGTTATGTATTGTATCTACAACACTTTCTCCGAGTGTTCTAGAGAATCAGTATCCATGCTTGAGTTCGATTGTCCGAATTACGCTATTCAATACTCTTCATGAGCGGTGTCTAATGTAAATTTCCACGCCAAATTTTAAAAAAAAGTTACTGTATTTTTTACCCTTCATTATCCAGTAAGAAGAGGTCCTCCTATCAACACATGATACATTTTTCTGTATAAAAAAAATGTTGACAAATGTGTGAAACACAAAGCGATCCTGGCGTCATCAAAGGGAACTACATTGGTTGGCCCACGAAGCAAACAGATGGCGTGGAAGAGAGTTCCTGAACGCAGCTCAATATTCTCTGGCACAGTGTTTCCAAACTATGAAGAGGCGTTACTTTAGGCCTGGGTCATCCAGTGTAGCTTATTGAGAGAGCTGAGCAGTTCCAGATAATTGGAGCGAGACAAAACTGCGGTTTTTACAGAGCTGCCACTCTAGTCCCGTCACCACGGTGGCATTACGGCATGGTTTTTCGCGTCTTTCTCTATCATGCCATTAGGTGTCGTATGCTCGCGACCGCGCTGTAGATTATTATTTTTTTTTTTTAATTCGTTGCGTCGTTGTTGATGCAACGCGTCTCTTAACCCTTGCTGGGTGTTGAGCGCTTTCTTCTGGAGTAATCCTCCGTTACTGAGTAATTACTATACTTAATACTTACTATGTTTGTCAAGTCTCAGTCAGTTCCTTTTATTCCTTCGGCCAGGGGTCGACGCCGTTAGATCCCGGGGCTCCTGGCCGGTCATCCAACCAGGAACACGCGAGTTTTGAATACGCTTAACCTTCGTGACTTCACGGAGTGTAGGAAACGAATTCGGCTAGCGCCGCCGGCTATTAAGCGACTCGAGCGCGGCATGACCGAGAAAGACGCTAAAAACCGTGCCACCGTAGGGCCTTGAGAGGCAGCTGTGTAAAAACAGCAGTATAGAGAGCCTGTAGGTGTCACTCGAATTTTTTCGACAGTCACAGTGATCAGATCATTGCAAGATAGTAGACGACCTAAGCGACATTTATTGCAGACCTACTGTGCCATCCCTTTTGCATTCGAAATGGGAGGATCTGATTTTTTCATGGATTGCTACGTTCGTGCATTATGCCTAGAGTGTATTGACTGATTTTTTCGTGTTTCCGGGCGCGTCAACTGCTTCGGTCATTAGTCCCATTAGTGTAGTGCATGTTTTTTTCTCGGGAGATGGCGGTGATGTTCCCCCGCTGGATGGCGAGATCCGGCACCGACCTACCGTCGGCTAGCGGGGTTTCCCCCCTAACCAGGACTCTCCCACCAGAGGGGAACCGCCCCAGTCGGGACAAGCTCTAATCTCCCGACCGGTCTCCCGGAATATGTGGTAGTGTAGTACATGTTAGTGTAACTGTGTGTGTAAAGGGAGAGGATAGGACAAGGAAGAGGAAGGACAGATCGCGCGCGGTCCGTGGCCCGTTTGTTAGGGTACTGCTCCGGCATTCGCCTGGTGTTGATCACGGAAAACTACCGATCAGAGCAGCCGGCCGCTAGAATTCTCCTCCAGACAGCGACTGAATTCGACCCAGCTGGAAAGCTAGTGTCGAAATTCCTGCCGCCATCAGGAATCGAACCTAGGACCTCCCGGTCAGAGCCGCTGCAGTGACATCAGTTGATGCCCTGAGCTACCGCTAGCGGTACCTAGAGTGTAACGAAATATTGAATCATAGGAACATGTTTAATTTATAGCATTTTGCAATTAATCTCTGCGAAGGAAATTTGCGAATACGTCGACGAAGCATGCAAGAGAGTGATTTAGAACTAAAAGTTACTTTGTTCATTAATCATGCCATACTACCCAAGGTACTATTTGTAATAAGTTATATTTTAAAAATAACAATGTTTCTGAAAACTATAAAAATCCATATAATTTTTTTTTTTAAATTTAAGTACAGTCTTTTATTGTTACAGGGTTGTGAGAATGAGTCATTTTTTAAATCCTACCTGTAAAGTGTATTCAAAATGTGTTTAATATGTAACTTGTTCTAAATATCTTTTCACATGCCACTCACACAGACATTCTTATATAGGTTTTCTCCTACACTTGGCCTATTTACTCTCACCCAATTTTATTCATAGTCTTTTATTTAGTGGTTTATACTCTTTTCATTTATTGAAACTTTATTTCCTTCTTTTATTGATTGGAATATGCATTCGTTTACTATTTACTCACGATATTATGTCTTTATTTACTGAAATTCGTATTGAGGCGAGGGGACAGTTTGAAGGAAAGGGCTTTCGTATGCCTGCTGAACGTCTCCATCCAGGCTTCAGGATTGTCAGTCACCGAATGAATAAAATTTTCCCCAGAAATATTACGTAAACGAGAGATAATTAAAAAAGGATGTTTCTGAAAGATGGTTGACTTATTTATACGTTCGGTTTGGCCACCCTACATAGTGTAACGCAAAATAATGTTGTATCTACATAAAATACTCTCAGGAATGTTCACAGCTTGTACGATTGCCATACTCCCATTAAGCATAGTGCCCTTTAAGGTTCCGACTAAAAGGGAGGGAATGCTGTTATCCAGTCGGTTGTTTAAAATGACGTAAAGTTCATTTTGGTGTATTTTTGTTTTTCAAAAATTACACAAATGTATTTTTTTGAAATATCTCTCGCGCCTTTAATATTCATATTTTCATTGATTTGTATACGTAATTGAATTTGCGAGTAAAATTGCTTCAAATGACTTCAGATGAAGTTTTTCGAAAACTCAACAGATTCCTGTGCAAAAGCGCTTCAAATTTCGCATGTACAGTAATGCTTAATCGCCATTTACTTAAAAACAGCTATAAGTTTTTAAATGAAAATTGCTATTTAGGACGAGATTTTACTCTTATTTAATTTTATTAAAGTAATATTTACGTGGTCGCGGGTTCAAGTCCCGTCTTGGGCATGGTTGTTTGTTCCTTGACTTTGTATGTGTTGTCGCGGAGGACCTCGCGTGCTGCTGACCCCAGTTCAGAGGAGCCCGCAAGTGTATTGGTCTAGTGTATGGTCGAATATGCGTCCCATCGGGACGTAAAGGGTAACCGGCTGTTGGCTGGATAAAAGTCATAGAAAAAAAAGTATTTACGTTATCTAATTAGGAAACCGAAAAATTGAGAAAATGTCAAAAAATGTACTTTGGGGGAGTAGATCACAACTGGCAAGAGGATGGGGTAACACCGTGATGCCCGTCCACACCATGGAAATTAGAAAACTTTATTACGAGAAAGCCTGTGCCATACAGTAGCATCACTAGTTCTTTTGTAATTTTCAAAAATACTGGGAGTTTGCCGCAAAGGGAACAGCACCACTTTATTTCCGTTCTCACTACACACGTGGGGAAAATTTAAAAAAATTCGGAGCCGTTTTTAGAAAATAATTACGTAAAATTTGAAAATGACCTACGTTTCACCCAAAATTGTGGAAAAAATACACATTTTCCAAGAAAAGGGACCTTGCCTCAAATAAAGATATATTTTTGATGAACAGATGACATTACGAAAAATTTATCTACCTTCATAATTGTCGCAGGAAGAGGCCGACCAAATCTTGATTTCTTGCAATTTTCGGAAATTCGTAGAGTGCAAGAAAATACAGCATATAACATTTTTATGTTATTTTCTCAGAGGAAAAATTTTAAGAAAAAAATGTGGAACCTTCTTTAGAAATATTGAACAATTTTTTATGCTTCGTTAAATAACCCACACTATCAAAATATGTTTCAAATTCAAAAGAAAGTGACATTAGTCAGATCGACCGGGAAATACTGTCAAAAGGGGAGAGACTGTGCCAGAAGGAAGGAGAGAATGCCAGACTCCATTTTGCATTTCATAAGCATCCTATCTTTGTTGTTTCTAACCCACAAATAGGATCCTGGGAAGTCTTGCTTTCTAAAATTGAATCGTTTTATCGCCAGGTGCCGTGATAAGTGTCTGTTCATAATTAGTGTCGGATTGTTTTATTCAGGGGCGTTTATTCCATGGAAGCAAGGGAAGCATTGCTTTTCCTATCAATTCCAAGGATATCTTATATTTTAATACCACTTGATTAGTCATTTAGAATCATTTACTTGTAATCCAAGTCAAAACAGTTTAAATTGGGGGCGTCCAATTTTTATCTTTACAAATGAGCACGTAATTACTATTATCACCAAAGATAGGGTAGAGGAAAGCTCTGTGGAAGCACTGGGCTGCTGCATCCAGCGTCTCATAGAGATTGCTGTGATCAGCAGAAACGCTGGCGCGTGTGGTGGGCGCGCGCAGGCTCATTCAGTGGAGCTCGCCTTTGGAAGCGATCGGCCAGGTGCATACGGCGTGACTCACTGCGCGCGTGTGGCGGGCTCCGCATGTGCTCATCGGTTCAGGGTTTAAATTATCCATTTGTCGTCTTATCCATGTGAATAATAAAAAATCTTCCATCTGAAATGTAATTGCTTCCATAGAAAAAAAAATTCACAACGCGCCACTGGTTTTATCAAGTATTGTTGATATTGTTTGTTGGGCTTTAGTGAATTCTGACCGTGTCGGGGGAAGTTAATATGACAATAGCTATACATTAGGAGAAAAAGTCCGAGAGCAGCGTTTGTTTATCTTAGTTTGCGTGGGTTATCATGTAAAGATTAAAAAGAAAACACTTCACTCTGAGATTGTGCCAACGCTTCTGAT
Source organism: Teleogryllus oceanicus (assembly GCA_964035755.1). Classification (NCBI taxonomy): domain Eukaryota; kingdom Metazoa; phylum Arthropoda; class Insecta; order Orthoptera; family Gryllidae; genus Teleogryllus; species Teleogryllus oceanicus. The sequence continues at coordinate 88,607,286 of CAXIVR010000010.1, forward strand.
CTATTTGATCTTCTGATCTGTATTTCGCATTTTCCAGCCATGGTTTGTGTTTGCATGAGAAAACTTGATGAAAGACAAGTCGTACGTTTCAGCGGCCAGAGTGATGTAAATGATCTTGACTGCCCGGGTGACGCCGCATCGAAGGCAATGTTGCCGACGTTTCGACCATCTTGTCGTGGTCTTCCTCAGGCAGACCAGCCCAGATAAAGACCGCGACAAGATCATTGAAACGCCGGCCACACAGCCTTCAACACGGCGGCATCCGGACAGGCAATACCAATTACTTGGCGAAAGACAGATGCACAGTACAAGTAAAGGCGAAAATAAACGTAAATGAGCCTATAGGTAAAAGCAAAACTTCTTCGGATCTATAATTTAGAATCCTTGGGTTCACTTGAGAAAATGCTGAAAAGTTCCTAGTCATATCGTACCAGTGAGACAATTGCATCTCTTCAAGCTGGGATTGGATAACAGGTGATCGTTGAGTACAGCGGTCGCTTTTCCCTAGGCAAAATGTTCCCAAATTTTGACTCAACAGGTGAGGCCAATATTGCAGCAATGCAAACAATGAGAAAGCATTGGTTATAGCCTGAGAAATCACATGAAATGTAGTAGAGAAGAATTCCTTCGCTTAAAAGAATTTGAAAATCTCACATTTATTCTGTAGACATTAAACCTCAATTGTGAAAGGGTATTAATAAATGTGCATAGAAAGCGATTGATTTGAATTTTTGTACATTCACTTAACTCCATATGGGTTCAAATTATTCCGTGATGAGGGGAAAATGTACCACATTGAATTATCTGTTGATTATAGATTAAAATAGTTAATGGCAAAATCTCATCCCACACGATGGGGTGAGATTGTACATAAATAACTATATTTACCATCTCACCAAAAGTACAAAAGAATTTACGTGCAGCAACTGAAACATGATGTTACATTATCATATATGTAAAACAATTCCAGGTACTATCTCGATAAATACGGCTTCCAAAATTAAAAATTCTTAAAATATGGGACATTTTCCCATGTATGATGGTAGCAATTTTAGTAAAAATCGTCTCATCGGTTTAACGGCTGGCGTTGTTTCCAGACAGGGGTACAGACATATGGACAGACGATTAGCCGTCAATGGATTTTATTTTCTCACACTTACTTCGTAAGCACAGAAAGTGTAATAGTGCACTGAAAAACGGGAAAGAAAAACTCATATTGCTGGTCCATGGTAAAGACAAAATGTATAAATCTTGTTCCTATATATAGTAATTAATTTCGCCAAACACGTCGTGTATTAAGAATTTATCTTTTGTGGGTCTTTGAAACCAAAATTCGATTGAGAGCAAAACATCTGCCTGTCTGTTCGATCGTCTGCCCGTTCGTCCGTGTGTGGTAGGTAGCGCTTGTACCGATCAGACTTTTCCCAAAGATTTTCCCACTCAGATTTTTCCCAAATTGAAATTCCCCGAAAGACGTACTTCTGCACTAATGATTACTATTCACTGTGTTAGCGATCCATTCATCTATTCACTGAACTTTACAGACACACGTTATATGATTGATTGATTGGTTTTTTCGTGATTCCAGGCGCGTCAACTGCTTCGGTCATTAGTCCCGTTAGTGTAGTGCATGTTTTTCTCGGGAGATGGCAGGTATCTTTCCCCGCTGGATGGCGAGATCCGGCGCGGACATACCGTCGGCTAGTGGGGTTTTCCCCAAACCAGGACTCTCCCACCAGCGGGCCACCGCCCCAGTCGGGACAAGCTCTAAGCTCCCGACCGGTCTCCCGGAATATGTGGTAGTGTGGTGCATATTAGTGTAAGTGTGTGTGTGTAAGGGGGAGGGGATAGGACAAGGAAGAGGAAGGACAGATCGCGCGCGGTCCGTGGCCCGTTTGATAGAGTACTGCTCCGGCTTTCGCCGGGTGTTGATCGGAGAACCACGGAAAACTACCGATCAGAGCAGCCGGCCGCTAGAATTCTCCTCCAGACAGCTACTGAATTCGACCTAACTGAAAAGCTAGTGTCGAAAATCCTGCCGCCATCAGGCACACCTTATACTTTTGTTCGTTTGACCACTGACAACCTCAACGACGGACAGAAACGTCTTCTAAATGCTTTTCACTGTATGCTATTCATCGCTCCTCACCATGCTAGCAATCCATCCATCCATTCACCAAACTTCTGCGGCAAACGTTGTTTGTATCTTCGGTTTGTCCTGACAACCATAATAATGTACGGAGATGACTTCTAAGTGCTCTTCACTATACCGTTATTCACT